>CM057339.1:547747236-548372236 GCA_030015575.1 Agapanthus africanus
AGTGACTCATGGTCTCTTTATTTGTGCTAATATCACATTAGGATTTGTTTATTGTGTTGAATTGATGGATGGAGAGAGAGAGAGCAGCCATAGGCTTGGGGTTTGCTCTTGTATTATTATTCTATTGCTCTCATTTTATCAACACAACACAAGAAAAGAAAACCACTTCTTCTTCTTCCTCTAGCTCACCATTTCCACTAATGGAATCATCTTCAACCTCCATCCATACACTCTCATGTGTTGAGAATCAATGGATGCTTGAGAAAAAGTTATCACACACATTCTCTACATCACCTTGGACACGTCAGCTAGCAAACTTCGTGTCCGAGTTGCTTCGGATGAAGCGGGAGCCCGTAAAAAGACTCATTGATATGGTGCCCTTTCCGACGAGGAGACCGGAGATCGGAGATGCCGCGAGGAGCTTGGGATGGTGGCCAAAGACCGAAGGACACGGATCGATCGGTATAGCCACTCTCACTTCTTAGTAGTTAGCTAGTTTAGCGTTAATGGTTCGATCCGGGTGAAAGACTACGATAGCGCCGATTTCCTAAAAAAGTTTTTGTTTCCGCATTTGGCCTCGGATTGACGGCCAGGGCGCTACCGTAGACTTACATGGTATCAGAGACACGCCATTAACCTTTACTATCTTGTTCTAACATGTTTAAAAGATTGATCGACGGAATTTTCAAAAACCGCATTTCCATTCTTCAAGTTTCTGCCGAATTTAAAAGTGGTCAAAAAATTATTTTAGTATGTCAGAAAATCAGGCAGGCTTTTTTAAGACATCTGTAGAAATTTGGTATCGTGACTCCATAGTAATGCCGCGGAACCGCGGCAATAACCACATTATGGCCGCGGTTCCGCCGCTATTATGTGGCTTCAGTGCACCATTTTTCTTGTGCTGGTATTTGTCTGAAAATGTAGTTTCTGGAATTTTTAGTTTTGGCCCAAATTATTTTGAGTGCTGGAATTGTACTTGGGGCCCACCTCGGGAAATTTTGTCGATCGAAATTTTAAATATGTTAGTTCGCAGTACTTACATTACTATCTGTGACAGTGAATGTCATTTGATCGGTAAATCTTGTCTAATTGCTATAGCTCTTTTCGACGGATTTGCGAACGTGACATTCACGTTGATGTTCTGTGTTGTGCTGTGATGTTGCGGATTTGTCGTGGTGGATAGCCTGGATGCAATGGTAGTACAATTTGGTTATATTTTTACATTTGATATTGTGGGGCGAGCGTCCGATATGTGGACTGCCTTCACTGCCTGTTTGTATATTATTCTTTTGGGGCACGATCGGGTTGAGGTCGATGTACCCGTTGTACAAATTTTATTTTCTGTACTAGGATTACCCCGCGGTGGGGTGCACGGATAGCCGGGTTCTAGAGGGCAACGGGCCCGCATCTCATGGCTTTGAGACGGAGGGGGCTTCACTCTAGAATTGGCGGGCTATTCGCCGCACTCGTAGGGGGTATAGGTTGACCTAAGGAGGGGTGCTCAAGTTACCCGATTCCGTGAAGTGCTGGGTGGTCCATTCACTTTGTTGAAGGGGGCTGCCTCGCTTCAGGTTTTGGCGGGTAACTTGCCGCACCCGTAGGGGTCTAGGATTTCATTGCACAGGCTATCCACACGACCAGGGGAACGTCGGGTTTCACTTGCGGCTCGAAGGAAACCCGGGGATCCTAGATTATCTGTATTGTTCTGTGATGCTTATTACATTTCTGTGATGTTGCATTTATCACGCCTTGAGCAATTATTATATATTGATATATATATATATATATATTAGTAGATGTTGTATATGTTTTGCATCCGCGCTAGTCCAGTCCCCGCTCTGTCGTTAGTTAAGTAACCTAACGGGTGATAACGGGACCCAGTGGCGAATGCGGATGGCATATACATACATCATATTTTCGTTCTTTATTAGTGTGATCAATTGATGGACTGCATTGATTCGGATCAATGCAAGCTAAACAAACCTGTTTGATGTTGTTGGAACAATTTTTCAAAAAGCTGTTATTACAAGGACGTTCTCTTTTGCTTTGCACAGTGATATTCGGTTATGAATATCCAGCACCTCAGTCGACGAGGCAAGGGCCGAGATCCCTTCACCGGGAGTGACCCCTTGAGCAGAAGTTTGCGTCAGGGTAATAACTTCACTATAGTCGATTACTTTTTGCTTTGCATCGTGGTATTCAGTTGGAATATCCTGCACCTCATTCTATGGGGAAAGAGCCGAGATCCCTTCACCGGGAGTGGCCTCTTTAGCAAAGGTTTTCGCCACTATATATTTATAAAAAGCTATCCGGTTCCTTCAACGATATCAAGTTCATTACGTTAAAGATTTTTCGCCAAAAACCATTCGTAGCCCTCTGTCATTTCAGACGGGTAGTACGTAGTATTCATGCTATGTTTGTTGACCTTCATCAAGGCATAGTGAATGGTAGCTGCTTGTTACCTTTCTGTTGCATAGATAGATGCGTTGGTTTGGGACAGTCATATAGCCTTGTTGACCTTCGTCAAGGGCTTGTACGGGTGGGTTCAAATTAACCTGGACAATGACGGGTAGAACTTGATATATGACTTATGATTTGTTGACTTTCGTCAAGGTCATAAGAGCATGGGGTAAAAATCACATCGGGGGTTTCTAAAGAAACTGAAACTTTCCAGATATGCGCATACCTTCTGGAGTGTGATAACGTGAGTGGATTCCATCACGTTATCATGCGATGATAGTTGGATCCCGATTCCCACTGATGAGTTGGTTTACTTCTCGGGTGATCCCGACTAATTCTTCTTTCAGGTTTGGAGGAGAATTTGAGGATACAGTGGGAGGTTTCCTGATTAGATAAAGTGATAACCATTCTGATCTAGGTTAGAGTGCACGCAGAGTATTTCTTTTCTCTCTCTCTTTGGCAGCGACCATGGCCCGATCCTAGACTATGACTCAGTAACCAAGATTAACCGAACCTTCTTAAAACACTGGCTTTTGGATTGTCTGAGTTGCATACCTCATTGCCACTCCTACTTTTACCCTTTTTCTCCGGAATATTTCGTATCACTACGAACGTCCACTTCCATTGGATAAAACCATCGTATGGTTATATACGAACTTGAAGGAACTTGTTCCAGATTCGAGGATGGTTTCCGGTTCTGGAGAAAATGAATAGGACTATTCAGTTGTCTTTTCCTTTTACCTTCTCTCAGGTTGCGAGTGCTACTTGGATTAGGACGGTACACCTATTACGCTAATTGGATAGTCTTCATCCAAACCATAGGCAGGTGCCGAAAGGTAGGGCATGAAGAAAACCATTTAGCCTAAAAGGTGTACAGAAGGTATTAAGTAAAGAAAAATAAAGGGATGAGAAAGAGGGCAAAGTAAACTGCGACTGCTATTAACGACCAAACCAAGTATTTCATCGCCACTCCTACTTCACCTTTGTATTTCTCCAAGACACCCCGTATCACTACGAAGATCCACAGTTATTTGGATAATCCATCGTATGGTTATATACGAACTCGAAGGAACTTGTTCCAGTTTGGGGATGGATTCTGGTTCAGGAGAAATAGGAATAAGGTTTATTCAGTTGTCTTTTATCTTTACCTTCTCTCGCGTTGTGAGCGCTCCTAAGATTAAGAAAGTACATCCATTATGCTTATTGGATAGTCTTCTTCCAAACCATAGGCTGGTGCCGAACGGTAGGGAAGGAAGAAAACCATTTGGCCTAAAGGTGGTGTACAGAAGGTAATGACTAAAGACATATAAAGGAATTTGGATAGATGGCAAAGAAATATACGGTTACAGTTGTGAATCTGATAATGGAAGAGGCATTACTAAGAATACCCGGATACCCCTTCGAAACATTTACATGTTTCAGTTTCACTATGTATTATTAAAAGAAAACTGATTTCCCAATTAGCCCTTGCTCCAGAGTATGTATTTACCAGGTTTGATTCTCACATCTGTATGGTTTTACAGATGATGAGTGGGAGTAAGTTATTGGGAATTGGGTGATCATCCTCATTATATCGGGATTCGTTGTAATTGGTGATATTTGAGGAAATCGCCTGGGTTGTTTGCCGGACGACAAATATTTGGTTTTGAATATCCGTTGTTATGCACCAATTTCAAATTGATATATCTGTACGTTTATTTTTATAAAGTGGGATATAACTTTTTAAAATTATGTCCATGACATTTACTTATATCAGTGGATGGTTAGGTATGGAGCATTAAACCGCGGTGTAATTCTTCTTGACCATAAGTACAGTTTTCAACCAACGACACACAGGGAATGAGTTATTAGACTTAGGGGACTTATAAAGAGTATTGTATGTTGTCCAGTGTCCATTAGGACAGAGGGGTTGGTACTCGTACTATATTCTGTTTACTTATGACTTCTTTAGTTCTTAGACATGTGTTTCATAGAAATACAAGATCCAAGTTTTGAGAAGTTATAGGTATATGAATAAAGTAGAGAACCAGGTATTGCAAGTATCAGGATTCTTCAAGGTGATCGAAGATGTAGATACTTTTGTATGGTATTCAGTTGATAGTAATGATTATGTGAACTTGCTACTCTTTCAGGTTACTCATATCTGGATGTATTCCTAAATTGAGTAATGCTGATCGGCCTCTCTCCATTTAGTTGACATGCACTGGAGACAGCTGCATGATTTAAATCTGGTTCCAATTAAATCGGTGCCTCTGTTTCTAAATTGGATATAAAATAGTTCGTATCTTAACAATGTTAAGGTACGGGGAGTTGTCCGGCTTATGCTTAAGAGCAGACTCTGGGTAACTCAAGGCGCGTTTCTGTAATGGCTGTTTGTGGGTTAGCCCGGGTAATGACGAGGGTTGATATTCTACCATCTGGAAGATCAATAGTGATATTGTTCTAGACTCTCCACCGTTTTGATAAAAAAAAATGGATTTTTTTTCAGAAAACAGTAGTGGGAGTATGGTAGAACTCGATGTGATTCCAGAACCACAAATGATTACTGGAAATTTGATGAGAACCTAAAGATTCAATCAGGTTTAACATTCCATTGGCCACTCCGCAGATGTGATGGGTAACCTCAGGCGCCCGAGAGGTACTCCGGTAGCCTCAAGGACGGTGACAAGGAGGTTCTTGTTTACCCAGACTTGCCATTGCTGTTGTTCCAGACTGTGAGACCCGGCAGGAGGATGAGTATAGCGTCGTTCTAAACTAGCTTTAGAAGTGTACGTGTATATGACTCTGCCAGAGGGTTGTCGTAGTCAGTAGGAGCAGCGGCAGCATAGTGGACAAGTAGCTTATGTCTATTTATGGACTAAAGCAGATATAGCGGAGATAGATCATCTATTTCTGATGTGACAGTCATAGGTTTGACTTCATCAGAATAGGGGATGGATCTGTTAAGAAGGTAGTAGGGTGTGATATCCTGGTATATGGATGACATACACATAGTAGGAAGTGAAATTCCTATACTACGATCGGTTATACTTTGGTTGTCACACAGTGGTTTCTCCACATAGGATATAGATATAATATCAGACATTCTGGTTACTAGATCTATGGTTTTAGATCTAGATTTGGGTAGTTTCCCAATCAGGGTACTAAGACAGCATTCTAAAGGTGTTTTAGAATGGCGACTCCTGACACGATAGTGTACCTGCAGGTGATGGATTCATCCTCTCTAAAGGTGTCTTAGAGACTAAAGGGGAGAGGGATGTGCATGATTGACATATCACTTGCTTAAGCAATTGAGTCAATCATAAGATGTCAAGTACCACACCATATGTTGTTTTTGCACTAGGTGCAATAAGTTGATATTAATCCTATCCTGGAGGAACGTTCGGAAGCAGTTTTAGAACATAAGTGGATGTTCTAGGGATATGATAACAACAGCCTCTTTTAGGAGATGGTTATCATTCCAGGCTTCCAAGGTGACCTGGATGATAGAGTGACTGTCAGAGTTATAGTTTTCCCTCTGACAAGGGGCAGTAGTTTGGACAGGTGATCCAAGCGGAAACTGAGGGAGGTATGATGCAGGATACTGATTAAATTCAGTTGAAGATACAGTCTAAGAATTTTGGTTTTGGAGTTCATTTATAAACTAGGTCCCATCAGATATCCAGACATATTCTAAGACAGGTTGTAACACCTTAGAATGTGTTTCGTGGCTAATTATATTTTAATATATAGTTTTTAATAAAAAGTTTACCAATTTGGATTTTTATTATTTTATCCTATTTAATGAATATTTTATTAGATTTTTCCTAGGTTTGCACACACTTGTGCATGATAACTAGGGTGTTAATTTAGGGTTTAGCCATGATTAGCAGCATGGTGAGCTAACCATTTGCCTTAATCTAGTTTTATAATTTGTTTAAATGTTTTGGGTTTTAAGTTGCATGGTTGTTTTAAAATGAAAATGAATTTGAAAAGGGTTTTAATATTGGTTTGAATTGTTGACCTTGGGGGGGAGAGAGAAAGAAAGCATGGGGCTTCATGGCCCAAGCCATGCCTCATTAATGAAGTGAGAGAGAGTGAGAAGGGGGGAGTTGTTGTGTTTCTCTCATTCTCACCCTCACTCTCATTTCCCTCTTACTCTCATACTCTCTCACACACACACACACAAGGAGACCAGCAGCAGCAGAAGACCAGCAGCAGCAGCAGAAGAGCAGCAGCAGAAGAGAAGCAGCATCAGCAGCAGCTGCAGAAGCAAACAGCCACAGCAGCAACTGTAGCAGCAGCAGCTCCAGCAACTGCAGCAGCCCTTATCTCCTCCATACACTTCTTCTCCTGCTTCCTAGGGTTCATTAGGGTATATTTCTTGAACCCCATTTCATGGTTTGCTTAAGTTGTGCCTTGATTAGCTTCGATTAGTGTTAAATAGTGAGTTTAGTGCTAATTATGGTGTTTTATGTGGAAATTTGGTTAGAATGTGATTGTGTTGGTTAACCTAGCTCATTTTAGTGTTGTTAGGTCACCTCAACTGAGATTCAACGCAAATTTCACTAAAATACCATAGGGTTTGCTTTTGTGCAAAATTATCGGTTTTGAGCGACATTATGGCTTTCTGTGATCTGCTATTGACCCGGACCCTTCAGGTTAAAATTGAGAAAACTGCAGTATGCTTACTAGGTATAGACCACACTACCAAAACACGACCCCCTATCTCCTACTTTTGGCCGTAGACTTAACCCATCTGGCCACAAATTGCGGTCAGGAAGAGGAACTGGGTGTTGGGTTTTTTGGTACTGTTGTCTGCTTTGATTTGTAGTGTTTTGGCATGTGTAGTTTTGTGAGATTTTACCTGTAACAGAATCTGGGACAATATATCGTATTATTAGTTCGTTGTGTTTGCGCGATATGCGCGATACGTGAGTGGGTTCTGTGATCCAGCGTGTCGCGGCGTGTCGCGGTAGTTTTAGACGCGTATTCACGTTTCAGCGTATCGTGCACACGCGCGTTTAGTTCGCGACGCGAGTTTCTCGTTTAGTGGCGATATCGCGTTTTGCGAGATATGTTGCTTATATATATGATTTCCTTGTCTAATTTTCAGGTTTGCAGGCGGGGACTACGGACACTGCTATAGGGAGAGCATGTGGTAGGATTCACCTAGCGTGGAGCGTAGGTGAGTAGATTTAACATCTACAGGGGAATCGCCTGCATGGCGTTATGTGTCTGGGCTAGGATTCTAATACTTGTTGCGTATTCTACGTCATTGTTAGAATTGCGCCTTACCCTATTTATTAGATATAATGGTACTGTGACTAGCAGCCGTAGGACATTGCACATATTATTGACTGTTCATGTTGCACGAGCACGGATTGTATGTTACACACACACCGTCAATAATTGCCATGTCACACACAAACCATTATAGATATCATATTGCTTGGTTAGGGACTTTACGACATCGATTCACATTACTTATCACTTTGGACATTTAGTTACCGATATACCTTACTCACCTATTCCACTTATACCCAGGGGGGTATACGACATCTTTTACTTATAGGTAGACACCTATACTTAGCTGTACCTTATTGATTTCGCATACATCTGGTTTCAGCTACATATTCTCATTTATATGCTCGCATTTCAGATATATCGCATATATTTATTCCTGGATTTACGCATTGTTATTTGGGATTTTACATGATGTTTTCTGGATTTGGGAACCGTGGGAGTTCATGAAATTATGCATACATTGAAAAACCCGGTTTCCTTGATATGATATTTGCGCAGCCACCATAAGATTTATCGGTTCTGATTATATACTCCATACGAGGTGTGGTTGCCGTATGAGGGTACATGGTGGGGCCCGGTATGGTTCCCCTCGGCAAGAAGATCGATGGATTTTGTCGATTGATCCTGGAGGCGGGCGAGTACCTATCGGTGACAGTACCAATGACTCGGCGGGGATCATGGAGATACCGTTGGGAGTCATGCACGTATTGTAACACCTTAGATTGTGTTTTGCGGTTAATTATATTTTAATATATAGTTTTTAATAAAAAGTTTACCAAATTAAGTTTCAAATATTTTATCCTATTTAATGAGTATTTTATTAGATTTTTCCTAGGCTTGCACACACTTGTGCATGATAACTAGGGTTGTTTTGGGGGTTTAACCATGATTAGCAACATGGTGAACTAACCATTCCCTAATCTAGTTTAATATTGTATTAGGTGCTTTTGGGTTTTTATTTGTATATGGTTATTTTCAAAAATAAAATGAATTTGAAAAGGGTTTTTAAATGGTTTGAATGTTGACTTGGTGAGAGAGAGAGAGAGGGAGCATTATGAGGCATGATGGCTTGACATGCCTTCATTTAATGAAGAGAGAGAAAGAGGAGGGGGTTGACTTATTGGTGTTCTCTCATTCTCACTCATTTCTCTCATCCTCTCACTCTCAAACTCACACACACACCCATACATCATCAGCAGCAGCAACAAAGACAACAACAACATTAACTGAAGCAACACCAGCAGCAGACAGCCACAGCAACAGCAACAGAACAAACAACAACAAGGATATCAGCAGCTTCAGCAGCAGAGGCAGCAACACCAGCATCAGCTCCAGCTTCTTGAGAGGAGCAGCAGCTAGTGGCAGCAGCAGCACCATCAGCAACACCAATAACAGCACCATCAGCAACATCAGTATCAGGCAGCATCACCAGTAGCTTCATTGCAGCCCCTGCTTCACCAGCAGCTGTAGCAACTCAGTTTTTCCACTTCACTTGCTTCTTAGGGTTCCATAGGGTATATTTTCTGAACCCAATCTCCTAGTTGCTTAGTTTATGTGTTAATTGGTGTCGGTTAGTGTTAATTAGCTAGTTTAGTGCTAATTATGGTGATTTGTGAGATGTTGTGGCTAATTGATGATTGTGTTAGTTAACCCTACCTATTTAAGTGTTATTAGGGTCACTTGAACTGAGTTTAACCCTGGATTACACTAAAATACCTTAGGGTTTGTGTTTTGTGCAAAATTGGTGATTTTAAAGCGATGTATTGGCTTTCTGTGATCTGCTATTGACCCGGAACCTTCAGGTTAAAATTGAGAAAACTAGGGCATGTACACTAGGTCTAGATACCACCACCTGAGAACGAAACCCTAATTCCAAACAGTGGCCGCAGATTTATTAGGTTTGGCCGCAATTTGCAGCCAAGTAGGGGGCAAGGGTGTTGGGGTTTTGGGTAGGGTACACTTCTATGTTTTCTAGTGTTTTGGCATGTCTAGTTTTGCAAGATTTGACCTGTAAGAAAATCTGGGGTCAAATATCATTTTTCATGTCCGTTGTGTTTGCGCGATACGCGCGATACGTGAGTGGGTTCTGTGATCTAGCGTATCGCGGCGTGTCGCGGTAGTTTTAGACGCGTATACACACGATTCAGCGTATCGTGCACACGCGCGTTTAGTTCGCGACGCGAGTTTCTCGTTTCGGTTCGATATCGCGTTTTGCGGAATATTTGGCTTATATATGATTTCCATGTCTTATTTTCAGGTTTGCAGGCAGGGACTACGGACACTACTACAGGGGGGAGCAGATGGTAGGATTCACCTAGCGTGGAGCGTAGGTGAGTAGATTTAACATCTACAGGGAAATCGCCCGCATGGCATTTTGCGTCTGGGCTAGGATTCAATACCTGTCGCATATTCTACGTCATTGTTAGAATTGCGCCTTTACTTTATTTCCTTGGTATAGTTGTACTGTGACTAGCAGCCGTAGGACACAGCACATATTATTGACGGTTCATATTGCACGAGCACGGATTGTATGCTACAGACACACCGTCAATAATTTCCATGCCACACACAACCCTTTATAGATACTATATTGCTTATCATACTTAACATCTAGCTTATCGGTATACCTATAGTGTATCTTACCATTAGTGATAGGTACATCTACACCTTACGATACAGCTACAGGTATACCTTGCATATATTTTACTTATACCCAGGGGGGTATACGACATCTTTTACTTATAGATAGACACCTATACTTATCTGTACCTTATTGATTTCGCATACATCTGGTTTCCGCTATATGTTCTCATTTATATGCTCGCATTCAGATATATCGCATATATTTATTCCTGGATTTGCGCCTTGTTATTTGGATTTTACATGATGTTTTCTGGATTTGGGAACCGCGGGAGTTCATGAAATTATGCATACATTGAAAAACCCGGTTTCCTTGATATGATATTTGCGCAGCCACCATGAGATTTATCGGTTCGGATTATATACTCCATAAGAGGTGTGGTTGCCGTATAAGGGTACATGGTGGGGCCCGGTATGGTTCCCCTCGGAAAGAAGATCGATGGAAGTTGCCGATTGAGCCTGGAGGCGGGCGAGTACCTACCGGTGACAGTACTGATGACTCAGCGGGGATCATGGAGATACCGTTAGGAGTCATGTACGTATGCATACGTCGAAAGGCGATCAGGATTTCGGGATAGCGTATGATACGTGATCAGGATTTCTGTGTCGATACTTGGCACATGGTTTTCACGATATTTCTTTAACACCTTTGTATATATAACAGGGGATTTAGCCTTTGTTATATATACCCTTACACCAATATTAGTGGAATGGGACGCTAATATATGTGTATTGCCCCCATCATATTTATTTCTGCAAATATATATATTTAGGATGCTAGAATCTTACTTGAGATGTGATTTGGGATATTAGGTGATTCATTGAGATTGCATACAGTTTACCTATGAGATTGTTGATTTGTACATTCGAGATATAGGGGATCTATTCAATTTTGTACATTGAGGAGATGTGAGACTTACATGATATGAGAGCCCAACTTATGGGCTGATTTGAGGATTTGGGATTTGAGTATCTTGATGGATTGTGATCTTGCCACGATGTCAGGTTTCCGTGGAAATGACATATTCCACCCCATACCTCACACTTATCTATTTTATTCACAGTTTCATACATTGGTAGTACCTGTTAGTGTACCCTCATGATTGCTGCATATCTACTTTCTCATATCCCTATTGCATAGTTATTGCTTACTATTATCATGTCATTATTGCTTAACATATTAACTGTACCTGCTAGTGTACTTTCCATTATTCTGCATTCACATGACATATTATTATTGTAATCGCATATCTTTGATTCATGATGTACGTACATTCCTGCGATTACCTGCATATGTTATCTACTATTCACAAGTTGGCAACTCACCCCCGTTGTGCCACAGGTGTTTCAGGTTGTTCCCCAGAGTAGTCGAGGCAGGCTATTCAGTATCCATCTATCATCTTTTGCTACAGATACCGCATCAGCTACTATTTTGCTTAGGTGGGTTAGATGATTATCTGTATTTCATATTGTACATTCGTTGTATCTTGTACTCTCCATCTACTATTATGTTGTTGACTTAGAGACTTGGTGACGACGTTATTGTATATTAATTGTGGATTTATTGTCTTTTATATACAGCTTTCTCTCTACTGTCTTTATTTCTTCGCTACGGCGTCGTATATTTGTGTTGTATTCATCTTGGCTAGTTTTTACAAAAATGGGGTGTTGCCAAAATTTTAAAGAAAGAAAGTAAGACTTTTAAAGAATTTGGGTTGAGATTTCAAATGTTTTAAAAAACTTATATTATCTTTTTCCGTATTTTCTTGGTTTAGATTTCTGGGTTTTGGCTTTCATTTACTGCGTTACGTCTTTAGGCGTTGCGTAGTATTAGGGCCGTCACGGGCCAATTTTGGGTCGTGACAAAGTTGGTATCAGAGCGCTAGGTTTTACCTTTCGGAGTGTAGGATGACCTTAGTATGATGGAGTAGGTAGCTTAAGCAGAATAACGTAGTGTGTGTATGTCTGCAGCATACCCACGATGCGGTACTTCGCCTTAAGTGACCTAAGTACAAATTTGCTTGAATTTCCTTCCTTGATGATTCATATCCTTGAGATTCGGTTCCTTATTCTCATCGAATCTTATATCTATTTATAGCCTTACCGCCGATGACTATGGGGACTCGGAGTGATGCAGCGAGGGCCGAGGTCAGAGTTGGCTCGGGTGAGACGAGTACTGACCATGATGGCACTCTAGTTGCACATGTGCAGACGGATCAGCCTACGACATATACTATCGATAGACTTTTAGCAGAGATGCAGGAATTCCGCCAAACTATGAGTTCATTGGTTGATGTCATTCGGGAGCTACGACAGGAGGTTGTCACCCCTGTTACTCAGTTGTCACTTACAATCAGCATGCAGCAGTCCGTCACCTACATAGCACCAGTGGTTGCAGCTCCAGTTGACGAGGCGCATATTCCAAGGCTCAGAGAGTTCCCGGACGGTGGAGGACTCGTACCAGCGTACCAGCCCAGAGACAGAGGTTTGGTCATCTAGACAGATTTCGTGGCCATCGCGGGATTAGCAGAGGCTTAGGACGAGGACAGCCGTTCAGCTCTCATTCCCAGGATGGTCAGCAGTCACCACGTGGATGTTTTCGATGCGGAAGCCTACAGCACTTCGTCAGGGATTGTTCCTTAGCGCCTCGTCAGAGTCGTTTTCAGAGAGGCCGTGGACGTGGAAGTTTCGCTCAGAGGGCTCAGCCTACCAGAGGAGTTCATCCAGTTGTGGGTAGAGGGCAGACACAGGAGTTTGCTTCTACTCATCGGGACGCGCAGGCGTCCAATGTGGAGTTTTCAGGTATCCTTATTTCGCATGTTCTTTTGATGTACTCGTTTGCTTTTCATACTTGTACCGTGGTTGGGTAGATTAGTCGTAGTTGTGCTAACTTCTGTCAGCGATTCTTTTGTTGCGCGACACGTATTCAGTTGCGTGCTAATCAGATAGGAGATAGAGATTCGTCCGTCGTTTTGATCCTTCTAGAGATGTTGGATTTGACGTTCTCCTGGGCACGGACTGGTTAATTACGTGCTAGGCGTCTGTGGACTGCCGTGAGGAAACAGTCAGGAATTGTTTTCCCGGCGAGTCAGTTCTTGTTGTGCAGGTGGATAGTTGTGCCACCTCTCACAGCTTAAATTCAGCCTTTTTCGCTAGTCGGCTTTTGAGAAGATGTCGTGGATTCTTGGCGTTCATTTGTGATACCGGAGCCACAGTGGGATTGTTGGACCGAGTTCCTTTCGTGCGATAGTTTTCCGACGTTGTTCCAGAAGGGCCGGCGAAGCTTGGGAGCTTAAGGATCAGCTGCAGAGTTGTGGTTTGGGGAGTTTTGTGAGTCTGAGTGTTTCGCTTTTGGAAGCTCATATTTTTGTTCGTCAAGGAGAAAGACGGCAGTTTGAGGTTGTGTATCTACGGATCGTTAATGGAATCGGCTTATGGTGCGGAGAGGTATCCTTCACCTCGCATTAACGATTTCTTCGATCAGCTCCAGAGTGCGAGATATTTTCTAAGCTTGTTTGGGATCAGGTCATCATTATTGTGGATTCGGGGTGATGGCATTCCGAAGACTGCCTTATGCGTGCGACGGGCTTTGTGTGTTTTTGTGAGTCGTTGGATTCCCTGATGCCCTAGCAGCATTCGTAGATGTGATGAACCAGATTTCTTCAGGCCGTTCCTCGACCAGTTTTTGTTGTGTTATTTACGACATTCTGGTCTATTTAATGTGTCTTGAGGAACAGGAGTAGCACTTGAGATTTGTTATGCAGATACTGGGAGAGCACCAGCAGTTTGCTAAATTCTCGGAGTGTTTCTTCAGGCTTGTTTGTGTTGACTCCTAGGTATTGTAGTCACGGGAGACGGTTTTGTATGGTTCCAAGGGAGATCGTGGCCGTACAGCTTAGGCCCAGACTTGTGTGCAGGACGGAGATCCGCAGATTGTTGGGCTTAGCAGGTTTTTACCACCGTTTCATGCAGGATTGCTAGAGTAGTGCTGCACCATCGACTGAATGGACCGGAAGGGAAGTTTCTTTTCTGTGGACTGAGGCTTGTGTGCGGAGTTTTCATCAGTTGAAGATTCTATTAACAACTGCACCAGTTCTTTCCTTGCTTTCTGGTTCGGGCGACCTTGTTGTTTAACTGTAATGTTTCTTGAGTGGGGCTCGAGTGTGTACTAACGTGACACTACAGAGTTATCGCTTTTGCTTCCCAACATTTGGAGGAAGTACGAGAAGGATATTCCACTCATGATCTGGAGATGGCCGCGGTGGTTTTGCGTTGGAGATTTGGAGACACTACTCGTTCGGAAGTCGTGTCCGATTTTCACGGACCTCCAGAGCTAATGTACATCTTCCTGCAGCGGATTTTGATTGTTGTGATAGTCTTCTGCAGATTTACAGTTCTTGTGTGATCGTTGAGTACAGCTTAAGTTCGTCTCTACGGAGGGGGCATATTGCTCATGTCCGTGCCCGACCACTTTTCCCTAATCGTTTTCGCGAGACACTGCCCGCCGCTGCTCGTTCGTCAGAGATACTTGAGCATACTCGGCTGGGTAATGATTCGGAGTCCTTGATTTATGACATTGGTGTGCTAAGTTAGGGACGCGTTTGTGTACCTGATATTATCAGGTAAAGACGTGTAATCCTAGCACATGCATATCTGTCAACTCTCTATAAGCATTCAAGTTCCACCAACATTTAACGTGACTTGTGAGATAGTTACGGGTGGACAGGGATGTAAAGAGAAGTTTCAGGTTTCGTTTCAAGGTGTATGTCTTGTTGTATGCTTGGGTCGAGCATCTAAGGCCGGCTGGAGAGTTGCAACCTTTTACCGCTCCGAAGTAGGAGTGGGAGCAGATCTCCACGAATTTCGTTATGGTTTCTACCCAAGTTTAGTCAGGGTGTGACTCCATTCGGATTCTTGACGTCCGGTTATACTCAGTTTGCTCAGTTGTTCTTTGTTAAGTTGTGGGTTTGTTTTGATTGTTGTCAGCAGTTGGGGATCGTCACTCGCCATCGTTAGGGTTCTCCTTCGATAGCTGTTATCAGGAGACACTCCAATTGGCCACCTTTAGGTTTAGGGGTTAGGTCGTGTCGATCACCAGTCTGTTATTTTTCTGACTCTGCTTAAGTAGGATTTTGGAACCCAGCTATGTCTAGAGACTTCGGAGATGATCCAATTGTTTCAGGTCAGGATGAAAATTGTTCATCACGGACAGAGGTCTTATGCAACCGTGTTGGTCGTAGACTTAAGTGCGCAATGGAAAACCATATATTCCTGTGGATTTTTCCGATAAAGGACGTGTTGGATTTTGGGAAGCTTATCCCAGAATTTTGGTCCTTCTGAGATCCTATAAGCGAGTTAGTTTCGTTGCCCTTAATTTGGCACTTCTGCCCAGATTATTGGATTTTCATCCCGTATTCCTTATGATCATACTTTACAATAACCTTCTTGACCTTTCTCACATGATTTGGCACCAGAACAATTAGCTTGGACGCGATCTTTCATTCACCAGCAGCCATGTGTGTTAATGGCTCGGCAGGTGGAGAAACGTCGGTCAAGGGTCTTGCCATCTGTGAAGGGTTTTCATGGACGTAGCCGTATAGTGAGGTAATCACTTGGAATGATGCGAGCGAGATTTGAGAGTTGTAATCTTCTCTTTGAAGGTATGCGTAGAAGTATATTTTTTAATTCGGGGACGAATTTCTTTTAAGGGGGGAGATTGTAACACCTTAGATTGTGTTTTGCGGTTAATTATATTTTAATATATAGTTTTTAATAAAAAGTTTACCAAATTAAGTTTCAAATATTTTATCCTATTTAATGAGTATTTTATTAGATTTTTCCTAGGCTTGCACACACTTGTGGATGATAACTAGGGTTGTTTTAGGGGTTTAACCATGATTAGCAACATGGTGAACTAACCATTCCCTAATCTAGTTTAATATTGTATTAGGTGCTTTTGGGTTTTTATTTGTATGTGGTTCTTTTCAAAAATAAAATGAATTTGAAAAGGGTTTTTAAATGGTTTGAATGTTGACTTGGTGAGAGGGAGGGAGGGAGCATTATGAGGCATGATGGCTTGCCCATGCCTTCATTTAATGAAGAGAGAGAAAGAGGAGGGGGTTGACTTGTTGGTGTTCTCTCATTCTCACTAATTTCTCTCATCCTCTCACTCTCAAACTCACACACACACCCACACATCATCAGCAGCAGCAACAAAGACAACAACAACATTAACTGAAGCAACACCAGCAGCAGACAGCCACAGCAACAACAACAGAACAAACAACAACAAGGATATCAGCAGCTTCAGCAGCAGAGGCAGCAACACCAGCATCAGCTCCAGCTTCTTGAGAGGAGCAGCAGCTAGTGGCAGCAGCAATAGCTTGCAGCAGCAGCACCATCAGCAACACCAACAACAGCACCATCATCAACATCAGCATCAGCACTGGCAGCATCAGCAGCAGCTTCATTGCAGCCCCTGCTTCACCAGCAGCTGTAGCAACTCAGTTTTTCCCCTTCACTTACTTCTTAGGGTTCCATAGGGTATATTTTCTGAACCCAATCTCCTAGTAGCTTAGTTTATGTGTTAATTGGTGTCGGTTAGTGTTAATTAGCTAGTTTAGTGCTAATTATGGTGATTTGTGAGATGTTGTGGCTAATCGATGATTGTGTTAGTTAACCCTACCTATTTAAGTGTTATTAGGATCACTTGAACTAAGTTTAACCCTGGATTACACTAAAATACCATACGGTTTGTGTTTTGTGCAAAATTGCTGATTTTAAAGCGATGTATTGGCTTTCTGTGATCTGCTATTGACCCGGAACCTTCAGGTTAAAATTGAGAAAACTGGGGCATGTACACTAGGTCTAGATACCACCACCTGAGAACGAAACCCTAATTCCAAACAGTGGCCACAGATTTATTAGGTTTGGCCGCGATTTGCGGCCAAGTAGGGGGCAAGGGTGTTGGGATTTTGGGTAGGGTACTCTTCTGTGTTGTCTAGTGTATTGGCATGTCTAATTTTGTAAGATTTGACCTGTAGGAAAATCTGGGGTCAAATATCGTTTTTCATGTCCGTTGTGTTTGCGCGATACGCGCGATACGTGAGTGGGTTCTGTGATCCAGCGTATCGCGGCGTGTCGCGGTAGTTTTAGACGTGTATACACACGATTCAGCGTATCGTGCACACGCGCGTTTAGTTCGCGACGCGAGTTTCTCGTTTTGGTTCGATATCGCGTTTTGCGGAATATTTGGCTTATATATGATTTCCATGTCTTATTTTCAGGTTTGCAGGCAGGGACTACGGACACTACTACAGGGGGGAGCAGATGGTAGGATTCACCTAGCGTGGAGCATAGGTGAGTAAATTTAACATCTACAGGGGAATCGCCCGCATGGCGTTATGCGTCTGGGCTAGGATTCAATACCTGTCACATATTTTACGTCATTGTTAGAATTGCGCCTTTACTTTATTTCCTTGGTATAGTTGTACTGTGACTAGCAGCCGTAGGACACTGCAAATATTATTGACGGTTCATGTTGCACGAGCACGAATTGTATGCTACACACACACCGTCAATAATTTCCATGCCACACACAACCCTTTATAGATACTATATTGCTTATCATACTTGACATCTAGCTTATCGGTATACCTATAGTGATCTTACCATTAGTGATAGGTATATCTACACCTTGCGATACAGCTACAGGTATACCTTGCACATATTTTACTTATACCCAGGTGGTATACGACATCTTTTACTTATAGGTAGACACATATACTTAGCTGTACCTTATTGATTTCGCATACATCTGGTTTTCGCTATATGTTCTCATTTATATGCTCGCATTCAGATATATCGCATATATTTATTCCTGGATTTGCGCCTTGTTATTTGGATTTTACATGATATTTTCTGGATTTGGGAACCGCGGGAATTCATGAAATTATGCATACATTGAAAAACCCGGTTTCCTTGATATGATATTTGCGCAGCCACCATGAGATTTATCGGTTCGGATTATATACTCCATACGAGGTGTGGTTGCCTTATGAGGGTACATTGTGGGGCCCGGTATGGTTCCCCTCGGTAAGAAGATCGATGGATGTTGCCGATTGAGCCTGGAGGCGGGTGAGTACCTACCGGTGACAGTACTGATGACTCGGCGGTGATCATGGAGATACCGTTGGGAGTCATTTACGTATGCATACGTCGAAAGGAGAGGGTCAGAGCTAGGCACTCGTGCTTTCGGGATAGCGTATGATACGTGATCAGGATTTCTATCTCGATGCTTGGCACCTGGTTTTCATGATATTTCTTTAACACCTTTGTATATATAACAGGGGATTTTGCCGTTGTTATATATACTCTTACACCAATATTAGTGGAATGGGACGCTAATATATGTGTATTGCCCCCATCATATTTATTTCTGCAAATATATATATTTAGGATGCTAGAATCTTACTTGAGATGTGATTTGGGATATTAGGTGATTCATTGAGATTGGATACAGGTTACCTATGAGATTGTTGATTTGTACATTCGAGATATAGGGGATCTATTCGATTTTGTACATTGAGGAGATGTGAGACTTACATGATATGAGAGCCCAACTTAGGGGCTGATTTGAGTATTTGGGATTTGAGTATCTTGATGAATTGTGATCCTGCCACGATGTCAGGTTTCCGTGGAAATGACATATTCCACCCCATACCTCACACTTATCTATTTTATGCACAGTTTTATACATTGGTAGTACCTGTTAGTGTACCCTAATGATTGCTGCATATCTACTTTCTCATATACCTATTGCATAGTTATTGGATACTATTATCATGTCATTATTGCTTCACATATTGACTGTACCTGCTAGTGTACTTTCCATTATTCTGCATTCACATGACATGTTATTATTGTAATCGCATATCTTTGATTCATGATGTACGTACATTCCTGCGATTACCTGCATATGTTATCTACTATTCACGAGTTGGCAACTCACCCCCGTTGTGCCACAGTTGTTTCAGGTTGTTCCCCAGAGTAGTCGAGGCAGGCTATTCAGTATCCATCTATCATCTTTTGCTACAGATACCGCATCAGCTCACAGTACTATTTTTGCTTAGGTGGGTTAGATGATTATCTGTATTTCATATTGTACATTCGTTGTATCTTGTACTCTCCATCTACTATTATGTTGTTGACTTTGAGACTTGGTGAGGACGTTATTGTATATTAATTGTGGATTTGTTTTCTTTTATATACAGCTTTCTCTCTACTGTCTTTATTTCTTCGCTACGGCGTCGTATATTTGTGTTGTATTCATCTTGGCTAGTTTTTACAAAAATGGGGTGTTTCCAAAATTTTAAAGAAAGAAAGTAGGACTTTTAAAGAATTTGGGTTGCGATTTCAAATGTTTTAAAAAACTTATATTATCTTTTTCCGTATTTTCTTGGTTTAGATTTCTGGGTTTTGGCTTTCTTTTACTGCGTTACGTCTTTAGGCGTTGCGTAGTATTAGGGCCGTCACGGGCCAATTTTGGGTCATGACAAGTATGCATACGTCGAAAGGCGAGGGTCAGAGCTAGGCACTCGTGCTTTCGGGATAGCGTATGATACATACCTATCAGGATTTCTGTGTCGATGCTTGGCACATTGTTTTCATGATATTTTCTTTAAAACAACTTTGTATATATAACAGGGGATTTAGCCGTTGTTATATATACCCTTACACCAATATTAGTGGAATGGAATGCTAATATATGTGTATTGACCGCATCATATTTATTTTATTTCTGCATATATATACCTTTAAGATGTTAGAATTCTACTTGAGATTTGATTTAGGATATTAGGTGATTTATTGAGATTGGATGTTGGACATACATATGGGATTACTGATTTGTACATTCGGGATATAGGAGATTACTCGATATTATACATTGAGAAGATGTGAGACTCATATGATGTGAGAGCCCAACGTGGGGGCTGATTTGAGGAATTGGGATTTGAGTGTCTTGATGGATCGTGATCCTACCACGATGACAGGATTCCGTGGGATGACATATTTCACTCCATACCTCATACCTTTTCACTTATGCACTGTTCCATGTATTAGGAGTACCTGTTAGTGTACTGTCACGACCCGAAAGAGTACGTGACTGGCCCTTGAACCATATGAAGCCTATAGGACTCCATCTGATTCAAGTAAGCCAAAAGCCCAGAAATCTAAAACCATTTTGAAGAATAAGTAAAGAAACTGGTTTAAAGAAGTGAAGAAAACATCTTTGAAATCAAGGTTTTTAAATAACTAAGCCGAATGTGCATTTTAAAAACAGTACAATCTTTTCCAGAAATTTCGGCAGAGTTTCTTTTGTAAAAATGGCCCCGAATGGGGTAAAACAAGAATAACGATATATATGCAATGATAAAGGCATCCCCAAGCGGGAGCTAGCTCTTCGTCAATCGACGGTCACAACCACGCAATGATATGATAATATACAACGCCAAGTGGCGAGGATCAAATCCAAAGAAAGCTCAAAAGCAACAAGAAAACCGCAATACTACTAAGCGCGACTCTAGGTCGAATAATACAACACTGTCTCTAAGTCTGAAAGAATATACAAGTTTTTGGTTGATGGACAATTCTAGATACAATGAAATAAATAAATACAATGGTGATTCTTGACACGAAAGAATCCACCGACCAAAGCAAATCACCCGCAAGAAGGTAGTGTGCCAGAAATGCCGCAATAGAACCTATACGGCAGAACCTGCAAGAACTGTGGCACAACGGGGGTGAGTTGCCAACTCGTGAATAGAAACATCTACAAGCAGAAACCGAATGCAAGACATAAACCTAAGTCCACGATCAATAATACAATCCACAAGAGTACATCTGAGTGTGATAGGGTGGCAAGGTAACATCTAATCATGTATGTAGTGCCAGGTACTCAGGTAACAACATGTCATCAGTGTAAGGTATGTCTGCATGAGGTAAGTATGATGAAACATCAATGATATCAATACACATATATTAGCGTCCCATACCACTAATATTGGTGTGAGGGCATATATAACAGCGCCCTCATACCCTGTTATATATACAAATGATAAGTGTAAATCCAGTCTGTATAAGAACCATGTCTGTATATATGTGGAACCCGTCCACCTGTCACCCACTGACAGCAAGCATCATGTATGCAATGTGAGGATATAAACAAAATCATGGAAAACTCATCATGAAACCCGTGCCAAGCATCGACACGTAAATCCTCATCCATATGGGGCTCCGTCTGCGGTATCGGCCCTCGGACCCGGCAGTACGAGTCAACCCATGTCCATCTCTGGGCTCCGTCTGCGGTAGCGGCCCGTCGGCCCCCGGCAGTACGCCCATCTCTCGGCTCCAGGCGGTATCCCCCGGATATCCGCCGAGCTCAAATACAATCACCGGTAGTTACTCGCCCGCCTCCAGGCTCAATCGGCATAACCCATCGATCATCTCGCCGAGGGGAACCATACCGGGCCCACCACGAACCCGCAAACGGATCATCACTCCTCGAGTCGGGTTTCAAGCACACGTCTCAGCACCGAGAAAACGCGTGGTGGACGCACCGAAATATCATATCACGAGGTACCGGGTTTTCATAAAAGTGCCTCTTTTCATAAATAACCCCACGGTCCTCAAAACCAGAAATCACATGAAAATCCAACATCAGGAAGTAAATCCAATGCGACGTGCTATGCAGTCAATCCATGATGTATGCGACATGTAAAGAACAGTAATCATATCGGAAATCATGCAACATGGAATAGTAATGTGCATATGTCGAAGGAAGAATCATCTCATGAATGCAATAGTACTACAGTGTAGTGGCATGGCAATTATCGATGATGAAGTGTGTGAACCGGCACATAGTGTACGTGAAACATACGCATCATCGATAATGGTGCTGGTGTCCTAACAGCATGATAATAATATAGCAATGAACATATGCCAGCAATGCGAGTAGCATGAAAAAGCAGATATCTAGTAGTCAACACCACAGTGAAGTATCTACTATGCAACTACATCTAAGTATCAGGTCAATCAGGAGGAGTAGGTGTGGAAACCTCATAATTCTGAGTCGGCATATATGTAAAGATATATAGTCGGTGATCTCGCCGCAATGTCATATCATAAGATATCCTCGAGTTATGAGTGCGGATCTATCATCAATATCGGCTCGTACGGTAAATCGTCGTACGGCATCCCCAATAGCTGGGTAGGGGTCAACATCTCACTGTCTCAACACATAGCGGATATCACCATCATCAGATCATATAGTCTGGAGTACTACTCTATGTCTAGTACAAAACGGTAACATCAGTAAATATGCATGCGGGGGTAAACACATATCCCAAGCTCGCAAGAAGCACAAGTCATATCCCACATATGAATCGTATCAAATCACCGATCCCAGGGCACCAAGCCCACATCATCGACTCATCTCCAAAGTCATCACATATCATCAATCACAGTGCAAGTACAAGTGATAAGCAAGGGTGTGTGTATAGGTGTAATTCTATCCTAGGGTTCGCGACTACGAACTGCACTAGTCACTGCTAACCCTATACTATCCATACTACACCTAATATCACAATAACTACATAATAATCTATCTACGGACTGCGGGGGTGCTATACGCCATCCACCCGACTTCCCCCTGTAGATATAATCTACTCACCTGCATCATCAATTGCGGACGTCACCACGCATTTGCTTGTCGTCCCGAAGTCTTCATGGGTACCTACACATCAAATATCGTATATGCGCATTAAACCAAATCCAAGCTAAAACGGCGCATGAAATCCAAAACGATACGATAAGGGGGCCTATAGGTGAGAACCTATGGCACGCCTTCAAAACCACATATAAATCCTCTATATCGTCGTATAAACGCCCAATAGTCGAGACAAAACACAATCCACCATTTCAGAAATGAAAATACGGAATACGAAAACACGAATCCAAAATAGCAACTTAGGATATATGTCCCAGATTTCACCCTAGAAAGAATCTGTCAAAACTAGAAGTACCCAGGGCCAAGAATTGAGGTATTGGGGCTATGCACAGAAAACGAGGCGATTCCTCACTGGTCTGGCCGCAATTTGCGGCCAGAATGGAGATTTTGGCGGCCTCAAGGTGGAGTGGGGAGCTAGGGTTTTGGGTGTTGCCTCTATGGTGCCTGTACATCTCAATTCCCACTCAATATTATTTTAGGGTTCTCGGGGTGTTAGCAGATTCTAAATAACAGTGGCAGATTCCAGTTTTTCCCCGATATTGGTTTCTAAAATCCGTATTCTGGTTCAAGCTTCAGGTTTTGGGTTCTAATTCAAACACTAGGGTGTTGGTAAGACTTCTACTGAGCTCAATTTCATAATACAACACCAATTTCCCTCAAACCCTAACTAGGTTTTCATCAAGTCCTTAATATCACACAATATCGATTAAATCTTAACATGGGTTTATAGGAAAGGCTATAATTAAGCTAATGGTTCAGTAATTACCTCCATTAGCAACTCAAGAAAATTCTTGAGTTGCCCCTAGTGGCCAAAATCCTTGCTTCTTTAGCTCCATGTGTAGATCTAGGGATTTTGCACAATTTTAGTGAAAGGAGTTTGGGGTTTTGGGTATGTTTTTGAGATGAAGTGAGAGGATTTAGTGGAGGGGAGAAAGATGAGGAAGGGCAGCAGCAGCAACTCCATGAATGGAGAGGGAAATGGTGAAGGAATTGGAGGAGAATGGCTAAGTATGCTAAGTCAAAGTCCACCTCTCTCTCTCACCTACCCTCATCATTACATTTTCCTTTCTTTTTCTTTTCTTTTAAAAAACCAAACCTTCTCACATCAATAGTAAACCCAAATCAAAACCATGGCTAGAAAAAGCACAAGTGTAGAAAAAGTGATATGTGCAAGTTTTGCACAAAATTGCCAAAAAACCCGATTAGCGATTTTATCGCGATTAGCACTAAATTAGTGTCAAACTAATCACAAAAACTTTAAAATGTCATAATTCACTAATTTACCCTATTTTAGAATTTTCCATAATTTTTCATAATTTTTCTAACATTTTTCCTATTTATTTGCATTTAATATTAAAATAATCAATAAAATAATATTAAATTATAAAAATTCCCAAAATTAATATTTTATATTTTTGAAAATGTTACATGTACCCTTCATGATTGCTGCATATCTACCTTCTCATAACCCTATTGCATGGTTATTGCATACTACTGTTATGTTATTATTGCTCCACATATTGATTGTACCTGCTAGTGTACTTTCCATTATTCTGCATTCACATGAACTGTTATTGCTGTAAATTGTATATCTTAGATTCATGTTGTACGTACATTCCTGTGATTACCTGCATATGTTATCTACTATTCATAAGTTGGCAACTCACCCCCGTTGTGCCACAGGTGTTGCAGGTTGTTCCCCCGAGCAGTCGAGGCAGGCTATTCACCTATCATCTTTTGCTACAGATACCACATCGGCTCACAGTGTGCTATTTTTCTTAGGTGGGTTTTGGTGGTTATCTGTATTTTGTATTGTACATTCATTGTATCTTGTACTCTCCATCTACTATTATGTTGTTGACTTAGAGACTTGGTGAGGACGATATTGTATATTATTTGTGGTTTTGTTGTCTTATATACAGCTTTATCTCTATTGTCTTTATTTCTTCGCTATGGCGTCGTATATTTGTGATGTGGATTGTTTTCCGCCTTTGGGCCAGTTTTTAAAAAAAGGGGTGTTGCCAAAATTTTAAAGAAAGAAAGTTGGACTTTTAAAGAATTTGGGTTGCGATTTCAAATGTTTCAAAAACTGCTATTATCTTTTCTTATCTTATTTTTATGGTTTAGATTTCTGGGTTTTGGCTTTCTTTTACTGCGTTACGTCTTTAGGCGTTGCGTAGTATTAGGGCCGTCACGTGCCAATTTCGGGTCGTGACACAGGTATTGCTCATTTCGGGAGATGGCTTTCTCCGCGAACATGAGATAAAGAGAGACATAAAAAGAAACATCAGGGCGGATCCACTCACTGAGGCTATTCCTCGAATGCAATAGTTTCGCAAATGGGCTTTGTGTGACTGATCAGTAGAGGAGTTGGGTGTTCGGTATCACACGGGCTGTGAGTATGCGACATCGCAATAATTAGCCTTGAGTGCAAGTGGGAGATTGTTGGATATAGTGCCCTCAAAGTCAGTTATTGGATCGCATGCACATGATTGCAATGATTGAGGGAGGACCTATACCGGTAGGACAGTCTTACTCAAGATGATAGAATGCTATCTGATTTATCTTTATCATCGTGTACAGCTTTAGGTGACCTTACAGATCGCTATTACACATTGATAGAGCCCTTAGGATTTTTGCTTGACGGCCAGTAGTATGATGTCGATCATATACGTAGGAGCTGGGGTCTATAAGCACATCCTTAAAAGGTCCATAGTCGAAGGAATTTCGAGACAGGGCATCGATACTCCAGAGTAGACTAGTGTATACAGATCGATACCCTAACGAGGGGCGGTGGCTGGTCTCATAAGCCATTGGTGTCAGTTGGTTCACCTAAGACGTATACAGGTGCTCATTGGGTTATGTGTACACCGGACAGGACTCGCCGGGAACATGCTAGTTGGTTTTATACCTAGCGTCAGATAGCAGTTCCCTGGTGACATGTGTACAGGTTAGTTCATCGACCAGAGATCGTCATTTGTCTCGTGTGAGTTCCCACTGTTCTTTGATTACTACCCTACCATGGCTCAAATGAGTCGTGCAAACAGGTTTTAGTTGGGTACAGTCCCGAGCCATATGGAGGCAGTGAGCTGATCGGCAGGGGTTTCGTCTCTCCCGGTATTGGGGGTGAGATCGCGCTGTGTCTAGGAGAGCCATTACACGAAGTCCTTGGCCAAGGCAAGAGATTTTCTGGTTGGTATTCCAGTAGTATCTCAGGGTGTTCTGGGCTACACTCCGACAAGACTTGTTCCGCTTTTGGGGGTCTGACTTTTACCAACCCCCCTAGGCCCGTAAAGCGATACTCATAGACGAATGGACCGGACTGTACGGATATTGTCACTGACTGGCTCAGTAGGGTGTCAGTATGAGTTCGCTCATCGACCTCCCTTTTGATCAATACCTGGTAGCCCGTTACGTACAGCTAGTACCACTGACGTGCTAGTGGTTAAATCCACAGCCAAAGTATTGACGAGTCTTTAGAGTCCCCCACAGACAGATTCTCAAGTTTCGGCCGAAACGTTGTAGAGGCCGTATGGTATTATGGCAGGGTTCGATCATATACTTGCAGTCGTGCACGGATCATGATCGGACGGATCATACTAGTGGGCTTTGGATTAAGCCGGATCCTAGTATTAGATTTGTTGGATTACTTTAGTCTCATCGCATTCACATTCAGTCGGAATGTGGATGCAGGTATGTATATACAGGTGAGGGGTATCCTTGTGATCCGTCACGAGTTTACTTTAGATGTTGCCGTATCTTTTTGTTGGACTAAACATTTGGGTTAATGTTTATTTTGGTGGAAATTATGAGCTTAGTTCATGATGAGGTGCATTTAATGTGACATGGACATGTTTAGTGACTCATGGTCTCTTTATTTGTGCTAATGTCACATTAGGATTTGTTTATTGTGTTGAATTGATGGATAGAGAGAGAGAGGGCAGACATAGGCTTGGGGTTTGCTTTGTATTATTATTCTAGTGCTCTCATTTTATCAACACAAGAAAAGAAAACCTCTTCTTCTTCTTCTTCCTCTAGCTCACCATTTCCACTAATGGCATCATCTTCAACCTCCATCCATACACTCTCATGTGTTGAGAATCAATGGATGCTTGAGACAAAGTTATCACACACATTCTCTACATCACCTTCGGCAAGCAAACTTCGTGTCCGAGTTGCTTCGGATGAAGCGGGAGCCCGTAAAAAGACTCATTGATGTGGTGCCCTTTCCGACGAGGAGACCGGAGATCGGAGATGTCGCGAGGAGCTTGGGATGGTGGCCAAAGACCGAAGGACACGGATCGATCGGTATAGCCACTCTCACTTCTTAGTAGTTAGCTAGTTTAGCGTTAATGGTTCGATCCGGGTGAAGGACTACGATATCGCCGATTTCCTAAAAAAGTTTTTGTTTCCGCATTTGGCCTCGGATTGACGGCCGGGGCGCTACCGTAGACTTACATATTGTGCAGATTTTAATCGGACGGTTGATAATACTAGCGGCTTAGGATTAAGCCGTATTATTAAATCGGGTTTTGATTTAATAATTTATATATGTATTTGTATATACGTATTCTAGTATTATTGTTCACTATTCGTTTTCTCTCTCGGCTATTCGTATTTTGGTACGAATACGCGTATATGTATTTCGATACATGTACCTGGAAGTATTCCGTATTTTATACGGAATAGCTTCTAGAAGATGCCACCTCATTCATATGATTTTCCATTTATGGAAATTCATTTGTCTTATAAATGAGGTGGAGGGTGTGATGTGGCAAAGGCATGGTCTTGGACATGGTTCAAGTTATGGTTGGATTTGTTTATTCATTAATTTATGAGACTTTTTTGGATGGGAGAGAGAGGGGGGCGGCCAATAATTTGGAGGAAGGGGCTCATTTCATTTGGTTGATTTTTCATTACATTAAACATGCTAGCCCACTCTCTCACTCTCTCAAGTTCAACAAAATACTTAGCCAATTCTTTGCTCATGCCAAAAGCCAAATCACCTCTTTCATCTTATTTTTGAGTTGCTCCACGGAGCACATGGATGAGAGAAAATTGTAGTAACATTTTCATACACCCCCACTCTCCATCGCTAGCAACTTTGGAGCATTGGTTACCTCATTCGACGAGGTTGGAGCTTGCGCCGTTTCCCTCGGGTGGATCATCGGAGATGGAGGAAGACCAGCAACCAAACTTCATCAAGGTACCGCTAGGAGCATAGAATGAAGACCGAAAGACACGGATCAACTCGGTATAACAATTCTAACTCTTAGAATAGCTCGCTAGATTAGGGTTTAAGGTCGATCCGTAAATCGGGTAACGGTAGCGCCAGTTTAGAAATTTTTGTTGCGCATTTTGGCCGCGTTTTGATGGCCGGGGCGTTGCCGTAACCCTTCATAATTAACCCAATTAACCCTAACTATTTTACGTAATTAACCCAAATTAACCCTAGCCTCTAACCCTAACCCTGAACCAAACCCTAACACTAAACCCTAACCCTAACCCTGAACCAATCCCTAACCCTAACCATACACTGAACCATAACCCTAACCATAACTCTAACCCTAATTAACCATACACTGAACCCTAATGTAACATTTCAAAAAAAATACATCAGCTACATCAGCATCAGCAAAACCATCATGAGCTGCAACAGCAGCTGATGTGAACATCAGCCTAACCTCAGCTCATTTCAGCCCCCATAGCTGACCTACACACCCCCATCATGACTCTTCAGCCCCCATAGCTGACCTACACACCCCCATCATGACTCTTCAGCCCCCATAGCTGACCTACACTCCCCCATCATGACTTATCAGCCCCCAATGGCTGACTTCAGCCACCAATCAGCCCCTCCCCTACACCTACTGCTGCATTTCAGCCCATGGTTTCGACAAAACAACAGCAGCACCAGTAACAACCCACACCTTCATCACACCACATCACATGCACCATATATACCCCCTTCTTCAAGTGAAGCAGCTGCTCCTGCAACACTTAGAAAAAAAAAAGGAAAGAAAGAAAGAAAAGTAAATGAGAGAAAGGGAGAGTTGCAAGCAGCAGCAGCTGCAGAAATAACATCAGCAATGAGAAAACCGCCACAAGCAGGAACGTCAGCAGCAACAATCCTTCCTCCTTCCCTTCTCCTTCATCCTAGGACCCTCTTGAGGTATAATCTTGCAACCCAATTCCTATCTTACAAGCTATAGCTGTTAAAACTGAAATTTACTGTTATATCTGTAATCTAGTGCTAGTTTAGGGATTTTGAGTGAGATTTGGCCAAGAGATGGTTTTGATGGTTGGTATAACCCTATTAGGTGTATTCGAGACAAGTTAACCCCAGAATTCCCCAGATTTCCAGTAAGTTACCTGAAAGTTTCGACTTGGCGTATTTTAGCAATTTTATCGACTTTTTGACATTTCTGGAAACTGCTATCACCCGGGACCTACTAAAGTAAAATTGACTTGGCAGAAAGCTGTGCAGGCACCCTGGAACTATCCCACAAAGCCCTAGCCCCCACCTCATTTTTACGGCCGCAATTTTATTCATTCTGGCCGCAATTTGCGGCCAGACCTGGGTGAAATTGCCCCGTTTTGCGTGCAAGGCCCTATTTTATGTAAACTTGACCCTGGGCATGTGCAGTTTTGAATGATTCCAACCAGGGTAAAATCTGGGATGATTTTCATGAGTTGGCGTATGATTTACGACTTGTTTTCTTATGGTTTTTGGTATTCGATGATTCGTTTCCGTCGGGGGGCGTTTGGACGTCAACGACAGTGGATATTGGCAGTGTTTGCACACAAGGTCACAGGTTTTTACCTATGAGCGTAGTGTGTACCATTTTTGGTTTCCGACATGGTTTTCATGTGTTTTAGCGTGTGATATCCTTGTAGGTACCCCACGTGGCGTCAAAGCGTTGGAGATGCACGGCAACAACGGCACCGGCACGCATATAACAAGGTGAGTAGATTTATATCTATGGGGAGAAGCCGGGTGGATGGCGTATAGCACCCCGCAGTTCGTAGTGATGTGTACGGATGCGTATACACACTAACAATTATTATATGTTGTTGGGATTAATTATTGATGTTTAAATGGATATTGGTATGTTGGATTGGTGAAAGGTTACGAAACCCTACGGTAGTGGGTGCACTACACATACACACTCCCACACATACATACTTGCATACATCCTTACTTCATACGTGGTTATGGGATTCTATCTAGATATGTGTTCACATGGGTTTGGGATTATGTGTTCACATACGGATTTGAGGATGATACATGGGATTGAGATGTTTCGATGATATTTGATCCGAGGTTATGATATGGTGATATGGTAAAATTCGTAATTGAGATAAGTCTTGATGTTTTAGCGGATTTTGGGATAATGATGCCATAGGAATAGTGACATAAATATGTAAATGATCGACATGTGATTATGATACGAGATATGGTATGATATGATAGGATATTTATAACAGGCCGTCTTGGGCGAGGTATATTCCTTGAGATGATATGTGCTGATGATATCGATTTATACTGGATTGTCGACCAGTAGTCAGATCTTGATTGTAGTGATGTTAGCATTGTATAAGACATAGGTCAGTACCCAGATGATGATATTCGATAAAGAAAATACCAGATGAATGATATAATGATTATGATATTGACCCGTGCCCAGATTTGGGGATGTCGTACGACGGATTTACGTACGAGCTATATTTGATCTTTGATCCGCCCTCTTGACTTGGGAATAATCGATTATAGAGATATGGTATCAGATATGATATTATCGAGGCAGGATCACCGACTATATATATATTATTATATGTATCGACTCAGAGGTTAGGCGGTTTCCCTTAGCTGCAGTTAGCTTATTAGCTCAGCCTTATTGTTGGCATAACTGTATGACTCTTATGACATTAGATGCAGTTCAGCTATCATTGTGTTTTAGCACTCTGCTCCCGCATATTATTGTTGTTACTCTGCATCACATACTTATTGTGATTCATATTCCATTTTGATATCATGTTGTTAGGACACCAGCACCATTACCGATGATGCGTATGTTCCACATACACTTACCTGCCAGCTCACACACTTCTTCATCGGTAATTGCCATGTCACTACACAGTAGTATTATTGCATCAGGATATGACCCTTGTATGTGCATACTATTATTCCATGTTGCATGATATACTGTTATACTTGCATTCCATTTATATGTCACATACATCATGCTTCCTGATTATACGCATTGAGATATGTTGTTTCTATGTTATTTCTGGATTTGGGAACCGTGGGCATTTCAAAGAGATTATGTAAATGTTTTAAAAAATCGGTTACCCTTGATATGATATTTCAGTGCGTCCACCATGTGTTTTCTCGGTGCTGAGAGCGACATGTGAAACCCGAATCGAGGAGGCGGATGAGACCGATTGCGGGTACATGGTGGACCCGGTGCGGTACCCCGGGGCAAGAAGATCGCAGATGATGGCGTTCAGCCTGTGCAGGGGAGCACTACCGACCGGTGATATTACCCGACGCGTCGGATATCCGGAGGATACCGTCGTGGTCATGAGATGGATGGTAGGGGCCGATCTGGACTGACGGCGCCCTCGATTTTGTGATTGAGACATTGAGATTTCGAGATATTGAGGTACAGAGATTGTGTTACAGAGGTATCGAGATACTGTGACTTATGTTTTGTGCCGATGCTAGGCACTGTTTATACTGATTTCATTTACGATACCTCATTTTAAAAATACAGAAATCTCATAAATTATGAAAGCAATTTCTTCAGTACATGCATTCTGTTTCATGCATTCATACATTATCCATATGATATATTGCCACCTGATGCACTGACATGGACATATGGGATTATACTTGGGTTAGATATTTACCCTAGCCATGGTTTTAGATTGCTGGTTATATATTTTCTGATTATATATCATAATCGTATGACCTAGGATTGCGTCATACAAGCGATTTTCTGTTCGTAGATCTTTTTCTACTCACGAGTTGGCAACTCACCCCCGTTGTGCCCCAGTTTCATGCAGGTGTTGCCGTACGGATTTCATTACGGCTTTGCGGGCACATCTTCTTCAGGTGACTTGCTAGTAGGTGGGTTATTTGTATCATATCCATCATTATACATTGTATATTATATTCAGTTGTATCTAGAAGTTCCATCAACCAAAACATGTATTTACTTGAGATAGAGACCGGTGATGTTTATTCTTTCGACCTTAGTGTCGCGTGTTATATTTCCATGGATTTCATGCTGGTTGGAGTTCCCTTTTCTGTTGCGATCCTCGCCTTTAGGCGTTTTATATTATGTTGCTACAGGTTGATTCACATAAGGTTTTTCCTACACTCTACTACTTCTCTTGGTTTGGATTTCTGGGCTTCGGCTTACTTATTTTACGGACGCCTTGAGACGTTTCGTAACTTAAGTGCCGGTCATGTTCCGAAATTTCGGGTCGTGACAAAGTTGATATCAAAGCGTTAGGTTTTACCTTCGAAGCGTAGGATGACCCTTGGTTGATGGAATAGGTGACTAAAGTAGAGTGACGTACCGTTGGTATGTTCCGCGGCATATTTACGACACGCCACTCCACTTAAGGAGCCTTAGGATGTACATTCCTTTGTTCAGTATCATATTCATTCCTGATCTAGCCTCATCAGTACCAGTACGGTTTTGCTGCCACGATTACGGGCAGGGAAAGCTACGGCTAGAGTTGCGGTCAGCATGAGCTCGTCATGAACGAGGACTGACCGGGGCTTGATTCTGGCGACACACGATTGTAGAGGTGTGTCCTTGTTTGTATTCTGCGCCACGAGCGTGGGGTGGATCGCCGTATGAGATTACTCGGACGTGCAAATTAGCACCAGAGGATTGAGCCACCGGTAGAAGCCAGCCAGGCTTTGTTGACCGTTGGCGTATTGCTTACTCCTGATGATTAAGGCACAGTTCAGCGTGCAGACGAGTGAACAGTTATTGCTGCGAACAACGAGATATCGCCCCAGATGTTGGAGCTATTGCGGTACGAGTGTACTAAGAGATGATAGAAGATCGCTAGTCCCCGAGGTTGAAGGACTAGGACATGTGGATCATTCGCTACCCCGATGCGAGGTCATCAGATAGATTGATTCCAGCTAGAGACGACTTCACGCAGAGACGTTGAGAGTCGACAGAGACGATCGAATGTCAGAAACCTATTATTCTAAGTTTAAAGTGTTCAGGAAAGACATGCAGGCCATTCTATGGACCCTCTAGAAGAATGAAACCCTAACTCGACTTAATGACTGTGTGAAAGCCTTGAACCTTAGGGTTTGCGGCAGTTCTGCGGCGCCATTAGTAAGGCTTGGGTTTGCCCTTCTACGGCTGGACCACCGATGCTGTGGTATATACGCGATACTATTATACTGTACCCAAGATGTTGAGATCTTGGAGGACTATGAGGTTTTGACGAATCGATCAGATGGCTCGACTTAATTCGGATGCTAGATGGTGAGATGCATTTCTTGGGAGACTCCAGATACGAGGATAGCCGTTGGAGCTCAGTCCATGCAGCCACGACGAGACGAGTCCGAAGCAGTCGACATTAGAGAAAAGTGGAGTAAGATGTTCGTACAAGATCTGGATAAGATGACGTTCCACTCCGCCGACATCAGTGATGCGGTAAGCATGCCTATGCATTATACTTGGATGTACCTTCCAGAAGGAGTCGCGATGAGTATGCAGCCATTCCAGAACAAGAAGCAGATATAGTAAGGACGATGACTTCCGGACAATTAAGCAGAGACGGGATTTGGAAGAGACCGTGAGCAGGATTCCTTCCAGGACACTGCTGCAATGATATTTACACCCAGGATCAGATGTGTCACGTGCATTCAGAGAGCCAGAGGCCGACGCCAGTGACATGCTGCTTTACGAGTGGTCGCGATGATTGACCGAGAGATGACCAGAGAAGTGCCAAAACGAAATCGTCCCCGTTAGCACACCTGACAGAGCCGATGAGCAGATGGATCGTGAGATTGGTAATCTACAGAGAAGACTTGGACCCAGGAGTGGTCATGTTATGCACACCAGTAGGCCAGATTTCAGGATCGTCGATGAGACATGCTATGAGTGACCACAACAGTTGGCCAGAGATTCTTAGAAGATGTGCTTGAGCGTAACTATTCCGCCATACTTGATTTCAGTATTTTGGGCGATCTATTCGCATGACTGATTTTGATGATTGAGGATTTGCGATTTTTGCACAGTTGTTGCACTTGATATCGTTTTCGTGCCTTGGTTTCACATGTTTGTGATTTTATGGGTTTTAGACATTAGAGTTGATTTCGTACGTATATATGCACACGATGTGGTTTTTGCACTCAGTATAGTTCACGTATGCTTATAGTGCAATGATTCGTATTTCGTGCACTTGGATGCACTGGACTTCGATTTCGATGGTGATGCTCGATATTTGTTTCGTGCATGATGGATGCACCGGATTTGGATTTTTAGCGCATGTTGGGTGCAGTTATGAGATACGATTTGGTGCACACCAGATGCACTAAACCGAGATTCTTCGTGCATGTCAGATGCACCCGTTTGTGCTGTCAGATGCACCTGTTTGTGCTGTCAGATGTTTCGTACACATCCGATGCACTTAGATATTGTTTCTGTGCGCATGTATGGCACATTCATGGATTTTGATTTACGTGCGCACCAGACGCACAAGGTTTTTATATGCATATTTTTGGGATTGATTTCTTATGGAGCAGTACGTTTTTATGATATTTGCTATGTGTTTCCGTACTGAGCAGGACTAGTCAGAGGACAGTGCTTGGGTATATTTTGCATGCATTGATAGATTTCAAAGGGATTTCCAAAAGCGAGCTATAGTCTCATTATTTACATACGTGTCCGATATGACACAAGACATTTAAAATGAGGAAACCGTTCTAAATTGTTTTCAAAACGGCGGAATGTACATAGTAAACAAAAGATATATACGTATATGGTTATTTTCTTACAATAGACGTCCGCCCCTGTGCAGAGTTATACGCATTGCACATCGAATTTAAAGACTTGTCATGCATTCCCTTCAGATATTTACATGTACGGATTTGGTATTTACGTGCATAGTTCCGATTTATAGCGTATCGGTTTTGCTTTGGATTTGGCATTCGTGTTTTCACCTTGACTCCGATGATTACAAGATGCCTGACGGAATTTTGACTTCGAGTTATCTGCTCGTTACTCATGCGCATGTATTGCGCTATGATGCCTTTTATATATTGATGATTTCGGAGCCCCGTTGACTTAGACATTTATTTGAAATGTTTTAGAATTGGGAGGTTTAAATTTAAATTCGGGGACCGAATTTCTTTAAGGGGGGAAGACTGTAACATTTTAAAAAAAAATACATCAGCTACATCAGCATCAGCAACACCATCATCAGCTGCAACAGCAGCTGATGTGAACATCAGCCTAACCTCAGCTCATTTCAGCCCCCCATAGCTGACCTACACACCCCCATCATGACTCTTCAGCCCCCATAGCTTACCTACACACCCCCATCATGACTCTTCAGCCCCCATAGCTGACCTACACTCCCCCATCATGACTTATCAGCCACCAATGGCTGACTTCAACCACCAATCAGCCCCTCCCCTACACCTACTGCTGCATTTCAGCCCATGGTTTCTACAAAACAACAGCAGCACCAGTAACAACCCACACCTTCATCACACCACATCACATGCATATATACCCCCTTCTTCAAGTGAAGCAGCTGCTCCTGCAACACTTAGAAAAAAAAAGGAAAGAAAGAAAGAAAAGTAAATGAGAGAAAGGGAGAGTTGCAAGCAGCAGCAGCTGCAGAAATAACATCAGCAATGAGAAAACCGCCACAAGCAGGAACGTCAGCAGCAACAATCCTTCCTCCTTCCCTTCTCCTTCATCCTAGGACCCTCTTGAGGTATAATCTTGCAACCCAATTCCTATCTTACAAGCTATAGCTGTTAAAACTGAAATTTACTGTTATATCTGTAATCTAGTGCTAGTTTAGGGATTTTGAGTGAGATTTGGCCAAGAGATGGTTTTGATGGTTGGTATAACCCTATTAGGTGTATTCGAGACCAGTTAACCCCAGAATTCCCCAGATTTCCAGTAAGTTACCTGAAAGTTTCGACTTGGCGTATTTTAGCAATTTTATCGACTTTTTGACATTTCTGGAAACTGCTATCACCCGGGACCTACTAAAGTAAAATTGACTTGGCAGAAAGCTGTGCAGGCACCCTGGAACCATCCCACAAAGCCCTAGCCCCCACCTCATTTTTACGGCCGCAATTTTATTCATTCTGGCCGCAATTTGCAGCCAGACCTGAGTGAAATTGCCTCGTTTTGCGTGCAAGGCCCTATTTTATGTAAACTTGACCCTGGGCTTGTGCAGTTTTGAATGATTCCAACCAGGGTAAAATCTGGGATGATTTTCATGAGTTGGCGTATGATTCACGACTTGTTTTATTATGGTTTTTGGTATTCGATGATTCGTTTCCGTCGGGTGGCGTTTGGACGTCAACGACAGTGGATATTGGCAGTGTTTGCACACAAGGTCACAGGTTTTTACCTATGAGCGTAGTGTGTACCATTTTTGGTTTCCGACATGGTTTTCATGTGTTTTAGCGTGTGATATCCTTATAGGTACCCCACGTGGTGTCAAAGCGTTGGAGATGCACGGCGACAACGGCACCGGCACGCATATAAAAAGGTGAGTAGATTTATATCTATGGGGAGAAGTCGGGTGGATGGCGTATAGCACCCCGCAGTTCGTAGTGATGTGTACGGATGCGTATACACACTAACAATTATTATATGCTGTTGGGATTAATTATTGATGTTTAAATGGATATTGGTATGTTGGATTGGTGAAAGGTTACGAAACCCTACGGTAGTGGGTGCACTACACATACACACTCCCACACATACATACTTGCATACATCCTTACTTCATACGTGGTTATGGGATTCTATCTAGATATGTGTTCACATGGGTTTGGGATTATGTGTTCACATACGGATTTGAGGATGATACATGGGATTGAGATGAGTCGATGATATTTGATCCGAGGTTATGATATCGGTGATATGGTAAAATTCGTAATTGAGATAAGTCTTGATGTTTTAGCGGATTTTGGGATAATGATGCCATAGGAATAGTGACATAAATATGTAAATGATCGACATGTGATTATGATACGAGATATGATATGATATGACAGGATATTTATAATAGGCCGTCTTGGGCGAGGTATATTCCTTGAGATGATATGTGCTGATGATATCGATTTATACTGGATTGTCGACCAGTAGTCAGATCTTGATTGTTGTGATGTTAGCATTGTATTAGACATAGGTCAGTACCCAGATGATGATATTCGATAAAGAAAATACCAGATGAATGATATAATGATTATGATATTGACCCGTGCCCAGATTTGGGGATGCCGTACGACGGATTTACGTACGAGCTATATTTGATCTTTGATCCGCCCTCTTGACTTAGGAATAATCGATTATAGAGATATGGTATCAGATATGATATTATCGAGGCAGGATCACCGACTATATATATATTATTATATGTATCGACTCAGAGGTTAGGCGGTTTCCCTTAGCTGCAGTTAGCTTATTAGCTCAGACTTATTGTTGGCATAATTGTATGACTCTTATGACATTAGATGTAGTTCAGCTATCATTGTGTTTTAGCACTCTGCTCCCGCATATTATTGTTGTTACTCTGCATCGCATACTTATTGTGATTCATATTCCATTTTGATATCATGCTGTTAGGACACCAGCACCATTACCGATGATGCGTATGTTCCACATACACTTACCTGCCAGCTCACACACTTCTTCATCGGTAATTGCCCTGTCACTACACAGTAGTATTATTGCATCAGGATATGACCCTTGTATGTGCATACTATTATTCCATGTTGCATGATATACTGTTATACTTGCATTCCATTTATATGTCACATACATCATGCTTCCTGATTATACGCATTGAGATATGTTGTTTCTATGTTATTTCTGGATTTGGGAACCGTGGGCATTTCAAAGAGATTATGTAAATGTTTTAAAAACCCGGTTACCCTTGATATGATATTTCAGTGCGTCCACCATGTGTTTTCTCGGTGCTGAGAGCGACATGTGAAACCCGAATCGAGGAGGCGGATGAGACCGATTGCGGGTACATGGTGGACCCGGTGCGGTACCCCGGGGCAAGAAGATCGCAGATGATGGCGTTGAGCCTGTGCAGGGGAGCACTACCGACCGGTGATATTACCCGACGCGTCGGATATCCGGAGGATACCGTCGTGGTCATGAGATGGATGGTAGGGGCCGATCTGGACTGACGGCGCCCTCGATTTTGTGATTGAGACATTGAGATTTCGAGATATTGAGGTACAGAGATTGTGATACAAAGGTATCGAGATACTGAGACTTATGTTTTGTGCCGATGCTAGGCACTGTTTATACTGATTTCATTTACGATATCTCATTTTAAAAATACAGAAATCTCACAAATTATGAAAGCAGTTTCTTCAGTACATGCATTATGTTTCATGCATTCATACATTATCCATATGATATATTGCCACCTGATGCACTGACATGGACATATGGGATTATACTTGGGTTAGATATTTACCCTAGCCATGGTTTTAGATTGCTGGTTATATATTTGAGGATTATATATCATAATCGTATGACCTAGGATTGCGTCATACAAGCGATTTTCTGTTCGTAGATCTTTTTCTACTCACGAGTTGGCAACTCACCCCCGTTGTGCCCCAGTTTCATGCAGGTGTTGCCGTATGGATTTCATTACGGCTTTGCGGGCACATCTTCTTCAGGTGACTTGCAAGTAGGTGGGTTATTTGTAACATATCCATCATTATACATTGTATATTATATTCAGTTTATCTAGAAGTTCCATCAACCAAAACATGTATTTACTTGAGATAGAGACCGGTGATGTTTATTCTTTCCACCTTAGAGTCGCGTGTTATATTTCCATGGATTTCATGCTGGTTGGAGTTCCCTTTTCTGTTGCGATCCTCGCCTTTAGGAGTTGTATATTATGTTGCTACAGGTTGATTCACATAAGGTTTTTCCTACACTCTACTACTTCTCTTGGTTTGGATTACTGGGCTTCGGCTTACTTATTTTACGGACGCCTTGAGACGTTTCGTAACTTAAGTGCCGGTCATGTTCCGAAATTTCGGGTCGTGACACCTAACCCTAGCCCAAGTCCTACCTTAACCATAACCCTAACTAACCCCAACTAATTAACCCTAACCCTAACCCTAACTGAACCGAATCCTAACCCTAAACTGAACCCTAACCCTAACTGAATCCTGAACTCTAACCCTGAACCCTAACCCTAGCCTAAGTAGCAACCATCTAACCCTAACCCTAACTGAACCGAACCCTAACCCTAACCGAACCCTGAACTACCCTAACCCTAACCCTAACCGAACCCTGAACTACCTTAACCCTGAACCCTAACCCTAGCCCAAGTAGCAACCCAATAATCAACAAAAATAGAAATAAATGCATAATTAGAAGTAAAAATATGAAATTTACTAACCTGTAGGCCGGCGATGGAGGAGATCGGAGATGGTTGATGACGCAATCGGCGAAGAGAGCGTTCCTAACGTCGACGAGGAAGTCGACAGTGATGTCAGGGACGACGAGGTGTGCGTGGGAGTGTGGTGGTGACGAGCCGCGAGCGGTGGCGACGAGGCATGGGCGGTCGCGACGACACGCGTGAGGGAGAGCAAAGAAGTTGAGAGAAAGAGGAAATTGTGAGAGAGGAAATTTCTGGCCTTTTTTTTATAAAATAACCCATATAATGCCCCTATAGATTAATCCATAGGTCCTTCGTTTGTGTTAGTGTATATGCCCTAAGGGACATTATTGTATCATACTAGCTTGTATATTACTTAATGGAAGCTTGGGATATTCACAGTTGTATTAACAGTCTTGCTCAACATAGTAGTATGCTACTTGGTTTATATCTATCTTAATATGTGTATATGTTTCTTTTAGAATATCACGAATAAATATTGATAGAGCCTATAGGATCTTGCTTGACTACCAGCGTTGTGATGGCAGTCACACTAGTAGGGGCTGGGTAATCTACAAGCACATCCTTTTTCAGGTCCCTAGTTGTAGGATTATCGAGACAGGGCATCGATACTCCAGAGTACACTAGTGTATACGCTTATCATCCCAGCAGGGGAGATGGTATGTCCTACAGCCATTAGTACATTGTACTGGAGATAGTATGCAGGTGCTCGTTGGGTTACGGGTACACCGGACATGACTCGTAGGGAACTGTTGGTTGGTATTATACTCGTCATCAGTTAACAGTTCCCATGTGACATGAGTACAACATAGTCTGTTCACTTGACACTGCTGCTTCGTCTTTAGTGTATTACCACTGTTCTTAGATTGCTACCCTACCACGGCTTAAAGGAGTCATGCAAACAGGTAGCAGTTGAGTGCAGTCCTGAAGCACTTGGTGGCAGTGGTGGTTAGATAGGATTCGTCTCTCCCGGTATTGGGAGATTAATACCGCGCTGTGTTTGGAGAACCAGTACGCAAGGTCCCTGACCAGGGCAAGCGAGATATACTGGTAGGTTTTCTAGTAGCTTCTCAAGGTGTGATGGGCTTCACTCCGACACGACTTATACATCTTTTAGGGGACTAACGCTTGCCGCCCCCTAGGCTCGATATGCGATAGTCTTAGACGAACAGACCAGACTGTACGGAGATTGTCGCATCAGGCTCAGTAGGAGTTCGGATGGGTTTCCTCATCGGCCTTCTTATCGACATCTACCTGGGGACCGTTACATACAGCTAGTACCGCTTGCGGCCTTTGGTTAAACCCACTGCCAGCGTAGTGTCGAGTCTTTAGAGTCCCACACAGAGAGTTTCCCTGCTTCAGGAGAAATGATATAGAGGTCGTATGGTTTTACGACAGAGTTCGGACATAGACGTGTACTTATGCACGTATGATGTTCGGGCAGATTATACTAGCGGGCTTTAGTTTAAGCCAGATTCTAGTATTGGATTATTGGATTTATGCAGTCTCAGTATATCCGTGTTTTTCGTAAATACAGATGGAAGTGGCATTCTCGTAATTACTCGAGAAGCTTCTAGAAGAAAGGTGACTCATTATGTTTTAATTCATTTATGGATTAAGCTTAATGAGGTGGAGGAGATGATGTGTTATTTCCATTAAATGAAATTATGACTCATGAGATGATTCATCCATTTGTATTAAATGAAGCATGAAGATATTTGTGCAAGATATTTGTGCAAGATATTTTATGCTTCATAATATATACACAAATGAGTTATTTTTCATTTCATAATAAAAAACACATTCTCTCTCCTCAAGCTCTCTCTCTTCTTCACACTAACCCTAATCCTCTCATGAGTTGGGAACCCTAGGGTTAGCAAGACTAATAAATCCTTAATCCACTTCTATATCTTCTAGGTCACTTGGATTAGCAATCCTAGCCACTTAGTTACCTCAAGTGAGAGGTTAAAGCTTGGAGAAGGAACTCTCGGGTGGATCTTCTATCACATCGTGGAGTCCGACGAGGAGGTGAACAACAAGAACAAGAAGGACTAGTATCTTGAGGTATAATCATCTATCATAGTAGTTTAGCACTTCTAGATAGTTTGTTAGTTAGGGTTTAGCAAAGATCCGTAAAGTTAGTCGATATTAACTTGAACAAAATGATTGTTTTACCTATTTCGCCTCCCCGCATCTTGTGGGGTGTGTAACGTTGACTTACAGTGGTATCAGAGCCTAGCTAAACCATAACTAACATATTAGAAAAGTCTTTAGAAATTCGATCGCAAAATAGTCCTGAAAAAACGACGTTTTCACTAAGTATCTGCCGATTTTTAAATGGGGTCTAAAAATTCTTCAGGGACCCTTAAAAATACAAGCAGGTTTTTTAAGAATTGTGAAAAAATTTGGGATCGTGACTCGTCCAAACCACCGCGGAACCGCGGCCAATCCAAGCTATCCGCCGCGGATCCGCGGTCGAGTTGACACCGAGTCAACCAAATTTGCTCAGTTATTCTTTTGTGTTGATGTTGTGTTTTCTGGGATGATTTGTTTCTGCTCAGGTTTTATGTGCACAGAGAATTGTTTGGAGTAGATTCATATATTTTGCTTGATCGATATTCTAAAGAATTGGCTAACTGGATTATATCTGTGTTGTGATTAATGCGTTCGTAAACCTCCCCTAACTGCTAGTATGTCGGTTAGCAGGAGATTGCACATTTCTGTAAGGTTTTTACTGGTTTGTGAATGTGAACTTGTTGGATTATCGTGAATGAATAGCCGGGGATGTGAGACGAGTGTTTCTTTCATTTAAATATAAATTGTAATTTATTGTAATATTCTTATGCGGGGCACATCCAGGTTGAGGTTGTAGCCACCGTTGTATTATTTCATTTACTGTTTTCTGCTCCTAAGATATACCCAAGGTGGGGTGCACAAACTACCGGGTACTTTGAAGTGTTTAGTGGCCTACTCACATCGTTGAGGGAGACCACTTCACTTCAGGTACTTGACGGGTAGTTTGCCGTACCCATAGGGGTCTAAGGTTGGGTTTTGTCTATTCATCGCGACTGTGTAATCCGTCTTTCTTTGCAGGCTCTAAGGAAATGCGGATTCCTAGAAAATCCAATATGTTCATCTGTGATCTGGAATGCCTATTATTGCGTCTGACGAATGTACAATATCTATATATGATATCTAGTAGGCGTTACTTATGTTTTGCATCCGCGCTAGCCCATCCCCCGCTCTGTCGTTAGTTAAGTAACCTAACGGGTGAATGACGGGGCCCAGTGGCGAATGCGGATGGTATAAGAGGACGTTGTATTTTCGTTGTTTTCTGCAATGATAGGTTAATTGATGGGACACATTATTTTAATGCAAAGAAAATAAACCAAAGTTGAATCGTTGGAACAATTTAAAAGAAACCACTCGGTAATTTTAAAAACAACAGATTTTTAATTGCGGAGCTTAAAACCACTCCTTTTAAAAAGCTATCAGGTTCCTTCGATCATATCTAGTTCACTACGTTCACGGTTTTGCCAAAACCATTCGTAGCCCTCTGTCATTTCATTTGGGTATTCAGTTGTATTCAAGCTATGTATTTTGACCAACGCCATGGCATAGTGTTTGGTAGCTGCTGGGTATTCATCTGTTGCATAGATAGATGAGTTGGTTTGGGACAGTCATACTTCCATTTGGCCAACGTCAGGGGTATGTACGGGTGGGTTCAAATTAACAAGATAATGTTGGGTAGAACTTGACATGTGACTTATGACATTTTGACCAACGCCAGGGTCATAAGAGCATGGGGCAGAAATCTATATCGGGACTTTCTAAAGAAACTGAAACTTGCTAGAGATGCATACCATTTGGAGTGTGATAATTTTGGTAGGATTCCTTCAGTTTTATCACACAATGATATTTGGATCCCGATCCTACTGTGAGTATATGCTACTCATTGGGAGATTCTTTCAATTAAACGATCAATGCTATAAACCAAGTAGGTGTCGAGAAAGGTGTCAGCGGGGCTACGCCCCCCAAAGAAAAGAGGTTATTTAATTAAGGAACTTCGCGAAAGCGTCGTAAAACCTCCCTCGAAGTACCGACACTTGCCTGGCTGAACGGTTAAGAAAGTATTGTACAGTAAGAATAGTCCTGACTAGTTCTTCTTTTATGGTTTGAGGAAGGATTCGAGAAACAGTGGGAGCCATTCTGTTTAGATAAACTAAAAACCACTTTAAACTTGCAAGAGCATCATGCTAAAGTGTTTCCTCTCTCTCCTAATTGCAGCGACCCAGAACATGACAGGCCTTAAGTTATTATTAGATAAAAATATTTTGACAGGCCAAACTATAAAGATTGGTTCTGGAATGTCAAGATGGCAATTACCTGTGACAATTTGGGGTATGTCCTTACTACTAAGGCCCCTGCAGTCCCAGGTCCTGAATCCAGTTTCTCGGATAAGGAAATCCGCAAGACCTGAGAGTTAGACTGCGCGAAAGCCAAGTGTATCGTGCTTGCCACTATGAATAATGAACATCAGAGGAGGCACGAGAATATGGATCTAGAATCCATATTTCTCCACACCAAGGAACTGTATGGAGAGCAATCTCGTATAGCTAGATACGAGATCTCGAAGAACTTGTTTCAGTTCAGGATGGCCGTCGGATCATCTATAGGGGAACATGTCCTTAAGATGATTGGCTATATTGAAGAGCTCGCAGACCTCGGGACAACATTAGAGAAGGAGCTGTATACAGACTTGGTTCTTCAGTCCCTTCCTTCCACCTAGGCCCTGTTTATCTTGAATTTCAACATTCAAGGTAAGAAAGTTGAACTTCCAGAACTCCTTAACATGTTGAGGAGTGCAGAGGGCACCTTGCAGAAGGCAAGGGAAACACCCACTATGTTTGTTCGTGGTGCTTCCTCTTCCAGGTCCAAGGCAAGGGCCAAAGTAAGGAAGAAGAAGGCCGCTACCAAATCGAGAGGTGGTGTTGGTAAGGTGGGAGTCAAGGGAAAGGCAATGGTTGTGGTGCCAGTAGTGGCAAAGGACGAGTGCTTCCACTGTGGTAGGAAAGGCCATTGGAAGAAGGATTGCAAAGCTTGTATTGCTAAGAACCAGGACCCGAGGCAAGTTGTGGCTTCGGCTTCAGGTGTGTTTGTAATTGAAAATTGTATGTCAATCAACTCTACTTCATGGGTATTGGATACCAGATCAGGATCTCATATATGCAATTCATTGCAGGCACTGAGAAACCGTAGAGTGCTGAGGGTTGGTGATATGACCCTCCAGGTTGCTAACGGAGCTAGCGTGAATACTGTGTCCGTAGGGGATTATCACCTTGGATTGACGAGTGGACATATTTTGGTTTTGCGCAACTGTTTTTGTGTACCTAGTTTAACGTGTAATTTCATATCAGTATCGTTGTTATCAAAAAAAGGTTATGATTTCATGTTTGTAAGCGATGTTGTTAACATCCACATTAATCATGGTTTGATTGGGTCCGGTACACTAGATAACGGTATATACGTGTTGTTGGAGATAGTGCCCTCAGAGTCAATTATTGGATCACAGGCACGTGATTGCAATGATTGATGGAGGACCTATACCGGTAGGACAGTCTTACTCAAGATGATAGTATGCTATCTGGTTTACCTTTATCATCGTGTACTGCTTCAGGTGACCTTACAGGTCATTATTGCGCGTTGATAGAGCCCTTAGGATTCTTGCTTGACAGCCAGCAGTATGATGGCGATCATATACGTGGGAGCTGGTAGTCTATAAGCATATCCTTAAAAGGTCCCTAGTCGTGGGAGTTTCGAGACAGGGCATCGATACTCCAGAGTAGACTAGTGTATACAGTCGAGACCCCGACGAGGGGCGGTGGCCGGTCTCACAAGCCATTGGTGTCAGTTGGTTCACCTAAGATGTATACAAGTGCTCATTGGGTTATGAGTATACCGGACAGGACTCGCCGGGAACATGCTAGTTGGTCTTATACCTCACGTCGGATAGCAGTTCCCTGGTGACATGTGTACAGGTTAGTTCATCGACCTGAGATCTTCATTTGTCTCATGTGAGTTCCCACTGTACTTTGATTACTACCCTACCACGCTCAAAGGAGACGTGCAAACAGGTTTTAGTTGGGTACATTCCCGAGCCACATGGAGGCAGTGAGCGGATCTGCAGGGGTTCGTCTCTCCCGGTATTGGGGGTGAGGTCGCGCTGTGTCTAGGAGAGCCATTACACGAAGTCCTTGGCCAAGGTAGGAGATTTACTAGTAGGTATTCCAGTAGTATCTCAGGGTGTTCTGGGCTACACTCTGACACGACTTGTACCGCTTTTGGGGGTCTGACTTTTACCAACCCCCTAAGCCCGTCATGCGATACTCATAGACGAACGGACCGGACTGTACGGATATTGTCACTGACAGGCTCAGTAGGGTGTCAGGATGAGTTCGCTCATCGACGTCCCTTTTGGTCAATACCTGGTAGCCCGTTACGTATGGCTAATACCTCTGACGTGCTAGTGGTTAAATCCACAACCAAAGCATTGACGAGTCTTTAGAGTCCCCCACAGACCGTTTTCTCAAGTTTCGGGCGAAACGTTGTAGAGGCCGTATGGAGATATGGCAGGGTTCGATCATGTACGTACGGTATTGCACGGATCATGATCGGACGCTTAATACTAGCGGGCTTTGGTTTAAGCCGGATCTTAGTATTGTATAGTGTATATTTTGTCTCATTGCATTTGTATTCGGTCGTAATACAAATGCAGGTATGTATATACAGTAGCAGGTTTTTCCTGTAATTTATTACGGGATCAGTTTTCTGAAGTTGCCAGTTTGCATTCCGTTTCGGCCATTTTCCTTTGTATCTTTCTTTGGCTGAAAAGTGGTGGAGGAGGGCTTATTTGTAATTGTGCAAATTAGCATTGTGGAGGGTGGTCTTTGCATATTGATGCTTCATGATGGTTGCACCATCATTTGAATTCTTCACTTTATGATTGTTTGACTTTGGGAGTGATGATGGTTGATGGAGTGTTGGATTTGTTTGTGATCATTTCTTTTCATAATGATAACCCATTCTCTCTCTTGATGATTGGAAAAATTGTTTTTTTGGCTTCACAAAAATCCCATAGCTTCATCTCCAAATGTATCTATCTCATTCCTCCACCAAAAGGCAACTTCGAGTTACCCCAATGAGACATAGAGTTCCACACTATTCTACAGAAATTCTTGGGCACGTCGGCTCGCCAACTTCGTGCCCGAGTTGCCTCGGTCCAGAGGTTGGAGCTCGTAAAAGAACCCGGCGATGTGGTGCCCTTCCGACGAGGAGTTGAAGACCGGAGATTCCGCGGGGAGATCGGGATGACGACGAGAAGACCGAAGGACTCGGATCGCTCGGTATATCTCTCTACCACTTCTCTTGTTATCTAGGACTATGTTAATGGCCCGATCCGGGATTTTTTGTGCGCGGTGGTGCCGGTTTACAAAGTTCGTAAAAAAGTTTCGTTTCCGCATTTCGGCTTCGGATTGGCGGCCGGGGCGCCGCCGTGCACATACATGGTATCAGAGCCATGCCATTAACCTTGTCTAGCTTGCTCTAACATGTTTGCAAGTTCGATCGATCGGATTTTCTAAAAACCGCGTTTTTCATGCATCAGTTTTCTGTCGAATTATTTTTGGCTCGAAATTTTTTTCAGTACATTGCAGAAACACGTGCAGAGAATTATAAGCATTCTGTGAAAATTTGGTCGCGTGACGTCACATTTCCACCGCGGAACCGCGGCCAAACCCATGCTTGGGCCGCGGTTCCACCGCCACTTGTACTGTTCAATGCACCAAAATTTTACAGAGAGCTTCTGACTTGAAAATGGGGGTTTTGGTATATTATTTTTGGGCCCAGATTTTCTTTGAGTGCTACGGTTGTGCTTGGGGCCCACTTGGGTAAATTTGATCCATCGAAAAATTTAAACATGTTAGTTCACAGTATTTACATTATATCTGCGACCGTGAATGTGATTTGATCGGTAAATCCTGTCTAACTGCTATAGCCCTTTTAGACGGATTTGCGAACGTGACATTCACGTTGATGTTCTGTGTTGTGCTGTGATGTTGCGGATTGGTCGTGGGGGATAGCCTGTATGCAATGTTAGTACAGTTTCGTTTTATATGTACATTTGATATTGCGGGGCGAGCGTCCGACATGTGGACTGCCGTCACTGCCTGTTTGTCTATTATTCTTTTGGGGCACGACCGTGGTGAGGTCGATGTACCCGTTGTATGTATATTTTACTTTCTGTACTAGGATTACCCCAAGGAGGGGTGCACTGATAGCCGGGTTCTAGAGGGCAGCGAGCCCGCATCTCATGGCATTGAGACAGAGGGGGCTTTACTCTAAAATTAGCGGGCTATTCGCCGCACTCGTAGGGGTACAGGTTGACCCAGGAGGGGTGCCCAAGTTACCGGATTCCGTGAAGTGCTGGGTGGTCCATTCACGTTGCTGAAGGGGGCTGCCTCGCTTCAGGTTTTGGCGGGTAACTTGCCGCGCCCGTAGGGGTCTAGGATTTCATTGCACAGGCTATCCACACGACCAGGGGAACGTCGGGTTTCAGTAGCGGCTCTATGAAACCCGGGGATCCCAGATATCTGTATTGTTCTGTAATACTTATTACATTTCTGTGATGTTGCATTTTATCACGCCTTGAGCGAATATTATATATTGATATATATACTGGTAGATGTTGTATATGTTTTGCAACCGCGCTAGTCCAGTCCCCGCTCTGTCGTTAGTTAAGTAACCTAACGGGTAATGACGGGACCCAGTGGCGAATGCGGATGGCATATACGTACATCATTATTTTCGTTCTTTATTGGTGTGATCAATTGATGGGACCGCGTTGATTCGGATCAATGCAAGCTAAACAAACCTATTCTGATGTTGTTGGATCATTTTTCAAACAGCTGTTATTGCAAGGACGTTCATTTTTGTTTTGCACAGTGGTATTCAGTTGGAATATCCTGCACCTCAGTCGACAAGGCAAAGGCCGAGATCCCTTCACCGGGAGTGACCCCTTGGACAGAAGTTTGCGTCAGGGCAATAACTTCACTATAGTCGTTTTTACTTTTTCTTTGCATCGTGGTATTCAGTTAGAATATCCTGCACCTCATTCTACGAGGAAAGAGCCGAGATCCCTTCACCGGGAGTGACCTCTTTAGCAAAGGTTTTCGTCACTATATTTTTAAAAGCTATCCAGTTCCTTCAACGATATCAAGTTCATTACGTTAAAGGTTTTTCGCCAAAAACCATTCGTAGCCCTCCGTCATTTCAGACGGGTAGCACGTAGTATTCATGCTATGTTTGTTGACCTTCGTCAAGGCATAGTGAATGGTAGCTGCTTGTTACCTTTCTGCTGCATAGATAGATGCGTTGGTTTGGGACAGTCGTATAGCCTTGTTGACCTTCGTCAAGGGCTTATACGGGTGGGTTCAAATTAACCTGGACAATGACGGGTGGAACTTGACATGTGACTTATGATTTGTTGACCTTCGTCAAGGTCATAAGAGCATGGGTAAAAATCACATCGGGAGTTTCTAAAGAAACTGAAACTTTCGAGATATGCGCATACCTTCTGGAGTGTGATAACGTGAGCGGATTCCGTCACGTTATCATGCGATGATAGTTGGATCCCGATTCCCACTGATGAGTTGATTTACTCCTCGGGTGATCCCGACTAATTCTTCTTTCAGGTTTGGAGGTGAATTTGACGTTACAGTGGGAGGTTTCCTGATTAGATTAAGTGATAACCATTCTGATCTAGGTTAGAGTGCACGCTGAGTGTTTCTTTTCTCTCTCTCTCTTTGGAAGCGACCATGGCCCGACCCTTGACTATGACTCAGTGACCAAGTTGACCGAACCTTCTTAAAACACTGGCTTTTGGATTGTCAGAGTTGCAAACCTCATTGCCACTCCTACTTTTACCCTTTTCTCGAGGACACCCCGTACTACTACGAACGTCCACTTCCATTGGATAAAACCATCATATGGTTATATACGAACTCGAAGGAATTTATTCGAGGATGGTTTCCGGTTCTGGAGAAAACGAATAGGACTATTCAGTTGTCTTTTCCTTTTACCTCTCTCAGGTTGCGAGTACTCCTTGGTTTAGGAGATAGTACACCCGTTACGCCCTTCGGATTGTCTTCTTCCAAACCTTAGGCTGGTGTCGAATGGTAGGGAATGAAGAAAGCCGATTAGCCTAAGTGTGATGTATAGAAGGTATTAAGTAAAGACAAATAAATGGATTAGAAGGAGGGCAAAGTAAATTGCGACTGCTATTCACGACCAAACTAAGTATTTCATTACCACTCCCATTTCACCTTTGTATTTCTCTAGAACACTCCGTATCACTACGAAGATCCATAGTTATTTGGATACTCCATCGTATGGTTATATACGAACTCGAAAGGAACTTGTTCCAGTTCGGGGATGGATTCTGATTCGGGAGAAATAGGAATAAGGTTTATTCGGTTGTCTTTTATCTTCACCTTCTCTCGCATCGCGAGTGCTCCTAGGATTAGGACAGTACACCCATTATGCTTATTGGATAGTCTTCTTCCAAACCATAGGCTGGTGCCGAGCGGTAGGAAAGGAAGAAAACCATTTGGCCTAAAGGGGTGTAAAGAAGGTAATGACTAAAGACATATGAAGGGATTTGGAGAGATGGCAAAGAAATATACGGTTACAGTTGTGAATCTGGATAATGGAAGAGGCATTACTAGAAATACCAGGATACCCCATCGAAACATTTCAATATTTCAGTTTCACTGTGTATTGTTAAAAGAAAACTGATTTCCCAATTAGCCCTTGCTCCAGGGTATGTATTTACCAGGTTTGATTCATACATCTGTATGGTTTTACAGATGATGAATGGGAGTAAGTTATTGGGAATTAGGTGATTGTCCTCATTATATCGGAATTCGTTGTAATTGGTGATATTTGAGGAAATCGCCTGGGTTGTTTACCGGACGGCAAATATTTGGTTTTGAATATCCGCTGTTATGCAACAATTTCAAATTGATATATCTGTACGTCTATTTTTGTAGAGTGAGATATACCTTTTTGAAATTATGTCTATGACATTTACCTGTATCAGTGGATGGTTAGGTAAGGAGCATTAAACAGCGGTGTAATTCTTCTTAACCATAGGTACAGTTTTCAACCTACGACACACAGGGAATGAGTTATCAGACTCAAGGGACTTATAAAGAGTATTGTATATTGTCCAGCGTCCATGAGGACAGAGGGGTTGGTTCTCGTACTATTTTCGGTTTACTTATGACTTCTCTAGTTTTAGACAAGTGTTTCATAGAAACACAAGGTCCAAGTTTTGAGAAGTTATAGGTGTAAGAGTAAAGTAGAGAACCAAATGTTGCAAGTATCAGGATTCTTCAAGGTGATCGAAGATGTAGAAACTTGTGTATGGTATTCAGTTGATAGTAATGATTAAGAGAACTTACTTCTCTTTCAGGTTACTCATATCTGGACGCATTCCTTAGTTGAGTAATGCTGATCGGCCTCCTTCCATTTAGTTAACATGCACTGGAGACAGCTGCATGATTTGAATCTAGTTCAATTAAATAAGTGCCTCTGTTTCTGTATTGGATATAGAACAGTTCATATCTTGACATTGTTAAGGTACGGGGAGTTGTCCGACTTATGCTTAAAACCAGACTCTGGATAACTCAAGGCACGTTTCTGTAATGGCTGTTTGTGGGTTGACCCAGGTTATGACGAGGGTTGACTTTCTACCATCTGGAAGATCAATAGTGATATTGTTCTTGACTCGCCACAGTTTTAATAAAAATTGATTTTTTTTCAGAAAACAGTAGTGGGAGTATGGTAGAACTGGAAGTGATTCTAGAACCGCAAACGATTACTGAAAATTTGATAAGAACCTAAAGATTCGATCTGTTTTGACATTCCGTTGGCCACTCCGCAGATATTGTGGGTAACCTCAGGCGCTCGAGAGGTACTTCGGTATGCTCAAGGACGGTAGCAGTGAGGTTCTTGTTTACCCAGACTTGCCATTGCTGTTGTTCCAGGCTGCGAGACCCGGCAGGAGGATGAGTATAGCGTCGTTCTAAACTATCTTTAGAAGTGTACGTGTATATGACTCTGCCATAGGGTTGTCGTAGTCAGTGGGAGCAGCGGAAGCATTGGTGGACAAGTGGCTTATGTCTATTTATAGACTAAAGCAGATGTAGCGGAGATAGATCATCTATTTCTGATATGACAGTCATAGGTTTGACTTCATCAGAATAGGGGATGGATATGTTAAGAAGGTAGTAGGGTGTGATGTCCTGGTATTTGGATGACATACACAGAGTAGGAGGTGATGTTACTATACTACGATCGGTTATACTTTGGTTGTCACACAGTGGTTTCTCCACATGGGACTTGGATATAATATCAAGACATTCTGGTTACTGGATCTATGGTTTTAGATCTGGATTTGGGTAGTTTCCCAATCAGGGTACTTAGACAGCATTCTGAAAGTGTTTTAGAATGGACGACTCCAGGCACGGTAGTGTACCTGCAGGTGATGGAGTCACCCTCTCTAAAGGTTTCTTACAGACTAAAGTGGAGAGGGATGTGCATGATTGGCAGATCACTTGCTTAGGCAATTGAGTCAATAATGAGATGTCAAGCACCACACCAGATGTTGTTTTTTGCAATAGATGCAATTTGTTGATATTGATCCAATCCTGGAGAAACGAACGGAAGCAGTTTTAGAACATAAGTGGATGTTCTAGGGATATGATAACAACAGCCTCTTTTAGGAGAGAGTTATCATTCCAGGCTTCCAAGGTGACATGGATGACAGAGAGGTTGTCAGAGTTATAGTTTTCCTTCTGACGAGGGGCAGTATTTTGGACATGTGGTCCAAGGGGATACTGAGGGAGGCATGACGCAGGATACTGATTAAGTTCAGTTGACGATACAGTCTAAGAAGTTTGGATTTGGAGTTCAATTATGAGCTAGGTCCCATCAGATATCCAGACATATTCTAAGACAGGTATTGCTCATTTCGGGAGATGGCTTTCTCCGCGAACTTGAGATAAAGAGAGGCATAGAAAGAAACATCAAGGCGGATCCACTTACCGAGGCTATTCCTCGAACACATTAGTTTCGCAAACTGGTTTTTTGAGACTGATTAGTCGAGGAGTTGGGTGTTCGGTATCACACGGGCTGTGAGTATGCGACATCGCAACAATTAGCCTTGAGTGCAAGTGGGAGATTGTTGGAGATAGTGCCCTCAGAGTCAATTATTGGATCACAGGCACGTGATTGCAATGATTGATGGAGGACCTATACCGGGAGGACAGTCTTACTCAAGATGATAGTATGCTATCTGGTTTACCTTTATCATCGTGTACTGCTTCAGGTGACCTTACAGGTCACTATTGCGCGTTGATAGAGCCCTTAGGATTCTTGCTTGACAGCCAGCAGTATGATGGCGATCATATACGTGGGAGCTGGTAGTCTATAAGCACATCCTTAAAAGGTCCCTAGTCATGGGAGTTTCGAGACAGGGCATCGATATCCAGAGTATACTAGTGTGTACAGTCGAGACCCCGACGAGGGGCGGTGGCCGGCCTCACAAGACATTGGTGTCAGTTGGTTCACCAAAGATGTCTACAGGTTCTTATTGGGTTATGAGTATACCGGACAGGACCCGCCGGGAACATGCTAGTTGGTCTTATACCTCACGTTAGATAGCAGTTCCCTGGTGACATGTGTACAGGTTAGTTCATCTACCTAAGATCTTCATTTGTCTCGTATGAGTTCCTACTGTACTTTGATTACTACCCTACCACGCTCAAAGGAGACGTGCAAACAGGTATTAGTTGGGTACAGTCCCGAGCCACATGGAGGCAGTGAGCGGATCTGCAGGGGTTCGTCTCTCCCGGTATTGGGGGTGAGGTCGCGCTGTGTCTAGGAGAGCTATTACACGAAGTCCTTGGCCAAGGCATGAGATTTACTGGTAGGTATTCCAGTAGTATCTCAGGGTGTTCTGGGCTACACTCCGACACAACTTGTACCGCTTTTGGGGGTCTGACTTTTACCAACCCCCTAGGCCCGCCATGCGATGCTCATAGACAAACGGACCGGACTGTATGGATATTGTCACTGACAGGCTCAGTAGGGTGTCAGGATGAGTTCGCTCATCGACATCCCTTTTGGTCAATACCTGGTAGCCCGTTACGTATGGCTAATACCTCTGACGTGCTAGTGGTTAAATCCACAAACAAAGAATTGACGAGTCTTTAGAGTCCCCCACAGACCATTTTCTCAAGTTTCGGGCGAAACGCTGTAGAGGCCATATGGAGATATGGCAGGGTTCGATCATGTACGTGCGGTATTGCACGGATCATGATCGGACGGTTAATACTAGCGGGCTTTGGTTTAAGCCGGATCCTAGTATTGTATAGTGTATATTTTGTCTCATTGCATTTGTATTCGGTCGCAAAACAAATGCAGGTATGTATATAGAGTAGCGGGGTTTTCCTGTAATTTATTACGGGATCAGTTTTCTAAAGTTGCCAGTTTGCATTCCGTTTTGTCCATTTTCCTTTGTATCTTTCCTTGGCTGAAAAGTGGTGGAGGAGGGCTTATTTACAATTGTGCAAATTAGCATTGTGGAGGGTGGTCTTTGCATATTGATGCTTCATGATGGTTGCACCATCATTTGACTTCTTCACTTCATGATTGTTTGACTTTGGGAGTGATGATGGTTGATGGAGTGTTGGATTTTTTTGTGATCATTTCTTTTCATAATGATAACCCTTTCTCTTTCTTGATGATTGGACTCACTCATTTTCATTTGGCCTCTCACTCTCCTCTCATTCTCTCCTTGATCATTTGGCCGGCCAAGCAAGGAGAGGGGCTGTCCCAATTTTTTGGGAAGAAAAATTGTTCTTTTGGCTTCACAAAAATCCCATAGCTTCATCGCCAAATATATATATCTCATTCCTCCACCAAAAAGCAACTTCGTGTTACCCCAATGAGACATAGAGTTCCACACTATTCTACAGCAATTCTTGGGCACGTCGTCTCGCTAACTTCGTGCCCGAGTTGCCTCGGTCCCGAGGTGGGAGCCCGTAAAAGAACCCGACGATGTGGTGCCCTTCCGACGAGGAGTTGAAGACCGGAGATTCCGCGGAGAGATCGGGACGACGACGAGAAGACCGAAGGACACAGATCGCTCGGTATATCTCTCTATCCCTTCTCTTGTTAGCTAGGACTATGTTAATGGCCCGATCCGGGATTTTTTGTGCGCGGTGGTGCCGGTTTACAAAGTTCGTAAAAAGTTTCGTTTCCGCATTCCGGCGTCGGATTGACGGCCGGGGCGCCGCCGTGCACTTACACGTGTTAAATCAATTACAGATTTTCAATGTCCAAAACGCACTAAAAAGAAAGTCTCCAGATATAAATCAGGCTTTCTTATGGCATTGTAGACTGGGTCACATCGATGAGACAAGATTAACTAAGTTACATAGAGAAGGATATTTGGGTCCGTTCGAATATCAATCTTATGCCACTTGTCAATCATGTCTCAAAGGAAAGATGACAAAGGCTCCATTCACTGGACATGGAATAAGAGCGAGCGAGCTCTTAGGACTCATACACAGCGATGTATGTGGTCCAATGTCTACAATGCAAGAGACGGTTTTTCTTATTTCATTACTTTTATGGATGATTACTCTAGGTATGGATTCATTTTCTTGATGAAACATAAATCCGAGGCCTTTGAGAAATTCCGAGAATATAAGAATGAAGTAGAAAACCAAACCGGAAAAAGTATCAAGACACTGAGATCTAATCGAGGTGGTGAATACATAAGTTCCGAGTTCTTGGGTTACCTAAAAGAGAGAGTAATTCTCTCTCAGCTTACTCCTCCATACACTCCACAACATAACGCTGTATCGTAGAGGCGGAACCGAACCCTATTGGATATAATACGTTCAATGATGAGTGATGCTGAGTTACCACGATCTTTCTTGGGTTATGCACTACAATCAGCTGCATATCTTTTGAACTGGGTTCCTACCAAGACTGTGCCTACCACACTATATCAGATGTGGAGTGGGAAGAAACCCTATCTTCAGTATCTAAAGATATGGGGATGTCCAGCTTGTGTTAAAAAGCAGCATGCGGAAAAACTCGAGGCACGCTCAGTACAGTGTAAATTTGTGGGATATCCAAAGAACTCCAAGGGGTATTTTTTCTATTACGCAGAGGAACAAAAGGTTTTTGTTTCTCGTAATGCCCATTTTCTAGAACAGCAGTTTTTAGAAAAGGAAATAAGTGGGAGCGCAATAGAACTGGAAGAAATTCCAGAACCACAAACTACTACTAAAAGTTTGGTAGAACCAGAAGTTCCAGAAGAATTGGACATTCCAGCACTCCTCCGCAGGAGTAGTAGGCCATCTCATTCGCCTGAGAGATACTACGATTTTCTCATAGATGGGGATATAGAGGATTGCGTCATTGATAATGATGAACCTACTGGCTTCCAGCAGGCCATCCAGAGCGGCGACTCAGTAAGATGGTTGGATGCAATGCGGACCGAGATGGAGTCCATGTACACCAACAAAGTATGGACTTTGGACTTTGCTCCAGATGGGATAAAACCCATAGGATGCAAGTGGATCTTCAGGAAGAAGATTGGTGTAGATGGACAGGTGGAAACCTATAAGGCTAGACTTGTTGCAAAGTGTTTTCGTCAAAGACCTGGTTTGGACTATGACGAAACTTTTTCTCCAGTGGCTATGCTCAAATCCATTCGGATCCTTCTTGCCATTGCTGCCTTCCATGATTATGAGATCTGGCAGATGGACGTAAAGACGGCTTTTCTAATTGGTAATTTAGAAGAGTGCGTCTATATGAATCAGCCAGAAGGTTTCAATTAGTGTGGGAGCAGAGGGAAAGTGTGCAAGTTGCTTAAGTCCATTTATGGACTAAAATAGGCATCGCGGAGTTGGAACATCTGTTTTGATGAAATGGTCAAAGAATATGACTTTATCAAAAATCCAGATGAACCATGTATATATAATAAAATTGTAGCATGAACTTTCATATTCCTCGTCTTGTACGTGGATGACATTCTCTTGATAGGAAATGACATTCCTATGCTACAATCTGTCAAAGGATTCTTGTCACACAGGTTCTCCATGAAAGACCTGGGTGATGCCTCATACATTCTGGGGATCCAGATCTATCGTGATAGATCTAAGAGGATGTTGGGACTTTAACAGTTCAGGTATATCAATACTATACTGAAAAGATTCAGTATGGAAGATTCTTAGCGCGGTAATTTACTGGCTTGTCACGGAATCACCCTCTCCAAAGAGATGTCTCCCAAGACTGATTTAGAAAGGGATTGCATGTCGATTATACCCTACGCTTCTGCGGTAGGCTCTATAATGTATACGATGTTGTGCACCAGACCAGATGTAGCTTACGCACTGAGCGTGGTAAGCCGGTATCGGTCAGACCCAGGGGAGAAGCACTGGACAGAAGTAAGGAACATTCTCAAGTACCTGAGAAGGACTAAGGATTTATTCTTGGTTTACGGCGGAAAAGACCTCAAGATCGAAGCTTTTTCTGACTCCAGCTTCCACAGTGACAAGGTTGACTCCAAGTCCATGTCAGATTATGTCTTTACCCTCAATAGAGGGGCGGTGTGCTGGAAGAGTTCCAAGCAGGACACCGTTGCTGACTCGACGATGGAAGCAGAGTATATCGCTGCTTGCGATGCCGCAAAAGAATCAGTTTGGATGAAGAAGTTCCTAACAGAACTTCAGGTGGTTCCTACCATTGTTGATCCAATACTGCTGTATTATGACAACAACGGCGCTATAGATTTAGCGAAGGAACCCAGGTCCCATCAGAAGTCTAGACACATATTAAGGCGGTATCACCTGATCAGGGAGATCATAGATCGCCGGGAGATCATGGTCCGGAGAGTTGCAACAGAGGAAAACGCTGCAGATCCATTCACAAAGGCCTTACCTCAGACACAGTTCGAGAGACTATTCGAGATGATAGGTCTTCGATACGCCAGTATATGGCCCTAGTGCAAGTGGGAGATTGTTAGTGTATATGCCATAGGGGCCATTATTGTATCATACTAGCTTGTATATTACTTAATGGAAGCTTGGGATATTCACAGTTGTATTAACAGTCTTGTTCAACATAGTAGTATGCTACTTGATTTATATATATCTTAATATGTCCATATATTTCTTTTAGCATATCGCGAATACATATTGGTAGAGCCCATAGGATCTTGCTTGACTACCAGCGTTGTGATGGCAGTCACACTAGTAGGGGCTGGGTAGTCTACAAGAACATCCTTTTTCAGGTCCCTAGTCGTAGGACTATCGAGACAAGGCATCGATACTCCAGAGTAGACTAGTGTATACGCTTCTCATCCCAGCAGGGGAGATGGTCTGTCCCACAGCCATTAGTACGTTGTACTGGAGATAGTATGCAGGTGCTCGTTGGGTTACGGGTACACCGGACAGGACTCGCAGGGAACTGATGATTGGTATTATACCCGTCGTCAGTAACAGTTCCCAGGTGACATGAGTACAGCATAGTCCGTTGACTTGACACTGCTGCTTTGTCTCCAGTGTGTTCCCACCGTTCTTAGATTGCTACCCTACCACGGCTCAAAGGAGTCGTGCAAACATGTAGTAGTTGGGTCCAGTCCCAAAGCACTTGGAGGCAGTGGCGGTTAGATAGGATTCGTCTCTCCCGGTATTGGGAGATTAATATCGTGCTGTGTTTGGAGAACTATTACGCAAGGTCCCTGGCCAGGGCACGCAAGATATACCGATAGTTCCAGTAGCTTCTCAAGGTGTGATGGGCTTCACTCCGACACGACTTATACAGCTTTTAGGGGACTGACGCTTGCCGCCCCTAGGCCCGATATGCGATAGTTTTAGACGAACAGACCGGACTGTATGGAGATTGTCACATCAGGCTCAGTAGGAGTTCGGATGGGTTTCCTCATCGGCCTTCTTATCGACATCTACCTGGGGACCGTTACGTACAGCTAGTACCGCTTGTGGACTGTGGTTAAACCCACTGCCAGCATAGTGTCGAGTCTTTAGAGTCCTACACAGAGAGTTTTCCTGCTTCAGGCGAAACGATATAGAGGTCATATGGTTTTACGATAGGGTTCGGACATATACGTGTACTTGTGCACGTTTGATGGTCGGGAAGATTATACTAGAGAGCTTTAGTTTAAGCTAGATTCTATTATTGGATTTATGCAGTCTCAGTATATCCGTGTTTTTCGTTAATACGGATGGGAGGGGCATTCTCGTAATTACTCGAGAAGCTTCTAGAAGAAAGGTGACTTATTATGTTTTAATTCATTTATGGATTAAGCTTAATGAGGTGGAGGAGATGATGTGTTATTTGCATTAAATGAAATTATGACTCATGTGATGATTCATCCATTTGTATTAAATGAAGCATGAAGATATTTGTGTAAGATATTTGTGCAAGATATTTTATGCTTCATAATATATACACAAATGAGTTATTTTTCATTTCATAATAAAAAACACATTCTCTCTCCTCAAGCTCTCTCTCTCTTCTTCACACTAACCCTAATCCTCTCATGAGTTGGGAACCCTAGGGTTAGCAAGACTAATCAATCCTTAATCCACTTCTATATCTTCTAGGTCACTTGGATTAGCAATCCTAGCCACTTAGTTACCTCAAGTGAGAGGTTAAAGCTTGGAGAAGGAACTCTCGGGTGGATCTTCTATCTCATCGAGGAGGCCGACGAGGAGGTGAACAACAAGAACAAGAAGAACTAGTATCTTGAGGTATAATCATCTATCATAGTAGTTTAGCACTTCTAGATAGTTTGTTAGTTAGGGTTTAGCAAAGATCCGTAAAGTTAGTCGATATTAACTTGAACAAAATGATTGTTTTACCTATTCCGCCTCCCCGCATCTTGTTGGGTGTGTAACCTCGACTTACAGTTTGCGGCTCCGTAGGGCCAAATAAAAAATTGCGTTTTAATATTTTTAAATTAAAACGTAGGGCACCGTAGGGGCAACCATGGGGACCTACGGATTAATCCGTAGGGGCAAGAAAATGTTGCCCCTACGAATACCTTTATCCTAGGGGCAACCCCTTATTGTGTGTGTGTGTGTGTGTATTAATACATATAAGAAAATATTTAGTGAGCTAATAATATTAGTTAAGATATAATTATATCAAATATAATGTATATCACATTATTAAATCAACACTTGATTTAATAATCCGGTTATATCACATATGACCGACTAATATTATTTATCTGTATATCACATTATCAAATCAACACTTGATTCGATAATCTGGTTATATCACATATAAACTAACTGATAACAGATAACTTCCAGATTACAATACGGTATCACATACTCATATTTAATCAGGCCTACACACATATCACATATGTGTCCTACTTCATTTCGCTTGAACCAGGGAACTTCTGTGTGGGATCTAAAGACTCGTCAATACGCCAGCAGTAGGTGATGACCATATCGGTCACCTACAAGCCGTCAACGGTACTAGCTGGACGTAACGGCTACTTGGGTATTGAGTAATATGAAGATCAACAAGCAAGCTTGTCCATACTCTCCATGAAGCCTATCAGTAACAGTACCGTACAGTCCGGTTTCTTCTTCTGATATGTCGCATATCATATCTAGGGGTGGTAAACGTCAGACCCAAGTAACGTGATAAGTCATGCCGATGTTTGGCCTATAACGGTTCAAGAAACTACTGATAACACTTATCTGAAAATCACAGCAGTAGCCCTGGCCAGGGACTTCTAGTTATAGCCAATTAAGCATAGCGCAACATCAACCCCTAATACCGGGAGAGACGAAACCCCTCCTATCCCTCATTGCCTGCATGTGACTTGGGATAGTACCCAAAATACACCTGTTTGCACGACTCCTTTGAGCCATGGTAGGCAGGAAATCAAAGCACAGTGGGAGCCGCACAAGACTCTTGATGATCTCGGGTCTACAGACTAACATGTACCGGTGTCACCAGAAAACTGCTATCTGACGATAGGTATAATACCATCTAAGAGTTCTCGACGAGTCCTGTTCGGTGTACCCATTCTCTAATGAGCACCTGTGTACAATCTTTGATGTCAAACACCAATGGATATGGGATCAACCATCGCCCCATACAAGGTCAAGAAACGTACACACTAGTCTACTCTGGAATATTGATGCCCTGTCTCGATATTCTCTCGACTAGGAACAATTGAAGAATGTGCTTATGGACTACCCAGGTCCCAGTAGTATGATCCGCATCATAGTCCTGATAGTCAAGCCAACATCCTAAGGGCTTTATCAACATGTATATGAGAGACGGTATAATAATACCAGTGAATATGTTAAGATAAAGGCAACCAGATAGTATACTATCATGTCGAGCAAGAAAGTCCTCCATATATATGTCCAATCATCCACTATATCATACAATAATGTCCTCTAGGGCATACATATCACTAACATGAGCAGCACAGTGATGCCACATCATTACCTCGGCTGTTTTCTTGCACCTGAATAGCCTTTGCAGCCTCTGTGTTATGGGAAAGTATCGTGTTATCTTGACAGGTATATCGGATTTCTGATCAGATTCTTTCGGCTTATACCTAGCTTCTCCGCATGTTAGACACTCTTTCAAATCAAAATTCTTTTTCAGGTACAACACACAATCTTTGGGACATGCATGAATCTTCTTACAGTGCAGACCCAAATCAGACAACATCTTCTATGATTCGTACCAACTCTCGGGCACATTATTTTCCTAGAGTATAGAATCTTTCAGGAACTTCTGAAGTATCGTGAATGACTTGTTACTCTATCCATTTAGGCACTTAATCTGGAAAATTTGGATGAACCATGATAGGGTGGAATACTTTGCATTCTCATAAATTGGTATTCTAGCATCATTCATCAACTTTTCATACTTATCCGCACACGATCTTTGACCGGAAGGAATATCTTCTTCAGTAAGATTACCATCACCGAGGGCAGCCTCTACCATATTCTCCATTTCTTCTCCTGGAAAGAATTTATCGTCTTCTTCCACCGCATTACCGTCTTCTCCTTCTTCTTCTGCCGCATTACCGTCTTCTTCTTTTCCTTACCCGTGATATAGCTAAGTTTTTTAAAGTCTAGTAAAACCATGTTTAACGATGTGAACCCTTACGATTTCTACCTTCTGCTAGAACTTATTCCCACATCTATCGCACTGATAGAGAATCTTCTCTAACACTGTCTTATTATGTGTGCGTGCAAATTCAATGAAAGCAGCAACTCTTGCAATAAATTTAGATTGCATGCGTTGTTGCCAATCCACGTGTTAGTGTATATGCCCTAGGGGCCATTATTGTATCATACTAGCTTGTATATTACTTAATGGAAGCTTGGGATATTCACAGTTATATTAACAGCCTAGCTAAACATGGTAGTATGATACTTAGTTTATATCTATCTTAATATGTGTGTACGTATTGATAGAGCCCTTAGGATCTTGCTTGACTACCAGCGTTGTGATGGCAGTCACACTAGTGGGGGCTGGGTAGTCTACAAGCACATCCTTTTTCAGGTCCCTAGTCGTAGGATTATTGAGACAGGGCATCGATACTCCGGAGTAGACTAGTGTGTACGCTTCTCATCCCAGTTGGGGAGATGGTCTTCCCACAGCCATCAGTGCGTCGTACTAGAGATAGTATACATGTGCTCGTTGGGTTACGGGTACACCGGACAGGACTCGCAGGAAACTGTTGGTTGGTATTATACCCGTCGTCAGTTAACAGTTCCTAGGTGACATGAGTATAGCATAGTCCGTAGACTTGACACTGCTGCTTCGCCTCGAGTGTGTTCCCACGGTTCTTAGATTTCTACCCTACTACGGCTCAAAGGAGTCGTGAAAACATGTAGCAGTTGCGTGCAGTCCCGAAGCACTTGGATGCAGTGGCGGTTAGACATGATTCGTCTCTCCCGGTATTGGGAGTTGATATCGCGCTGTGTCTGGAGAGCCATTACGTAAAGTCCCTGTAACGCCTTGAAAAGTCGTTTTGGTGTTTTCCTGAAAATCGGTGAAAATTCGGTATTTTTCCGAAAACCGTCCTTTTTGTTATTTTGCAGTTTAGGACTAATTATACCTAATTTTGATGGGTAATTGCTAGTTTTTAGTAGCAAATGAGTTAATTATGAAATTCTGGTCGTTTAAAATTTTTCCCTAATTTTTCAATTTTTAATATTATTTTAAGCCGGTAAGAAAATACATTAAATTAGCGATAAATACAAATTTAAATGGGCTAAATTTAAGCTTTAAAATTATGTTAATTAAAATCTAGTTGTAACATAAATTTTTAGTAATTTATTTTAAGTTTTAACTAATTTTTATTATGGAAAACGAAATTTATTGAATTTAAGCTTAAACTTGCAATTCTTGACTTGTAGGGGGTCTTTTTGCATAAAATTTCTTTTGTAAAACCCCTCTCTCTCTTCCCTCAGCCCTAGGCCAGTCCATTTCCAGCAAACCCAAGAAAAAAAAATGGTTGCCTCTTTGACTTCATTTTTGTGTAGAAAAGAGGGTTTTTTTAAGGATTTTGGACTTTTTTTATTAGGTATGGTCTTTTGGTGGGTTGGTAGGAGTTGACCAAGACTTTCCCACACACCCCACACCCTCCCCTCTCCCTCTACTGGCCGAAAATTGCTGCAGCAGCCCCCTTCATCTTTGTTCTTCTCTTTTTCTTCAAAAATTCATTAAGTTTGCTCCAAATTTCAAGCAAAAACTCACAAATTAAACCCCATTCTTCATCCCTTTTTCCTTCACCTCCCTTGCTTGGATAATGATGCTATGAGGCCATCAATTGAAGCAACTTTCTTCTTGCTAGATCCATAGATTTGAGGTATAATTTCTACTCTTTTAAGTTAATATGGTTAGAATTCTTTAATCTAGTTGTTTAGTGTTAATTTAGTGCTATTTTCATTCTAGTGTTGTTTAAAGTTAATGGTTGAGTTAACTAGGGTTTCTTGAAACCATTATTTAGTTAATTAAATCTATTTTGCTATCTAGTTGTTGCTAATCTAAGTTAATGAGGTTACTTTATTTGTGAGGGCTTCAAATTAGTGTTAATTTGGTATTGTCATGTTTAGTTTTGGATTGAAATTGCTAATTATGAAAATCAAGAAATGTTTTGTTTATGGAAATTAGGTTTTTAAGCATTGCTAATGGTTTAAAACTAATGTAGTGGCTATCTATGGTTAACTTGGGTGTTTGCGCGAGGTTGTGTGCACTTTTTCGCAAATCCGCGAAGTTTGCACGATTTTGGATGTCTTTTGTGCTTACTAGTTTTTATTAAATTTTTGTGCTGAGGTATTTGCAATGTCTTGATGACATTTTTAGCGTATCCTATGACTTTTAGGATACGTGAGTGCGGATTTTTGAGTGTTCGGGTTTTGGTTTTTCCGGGCGACCAAATCGACATTTTAGTAGATTTTTGCGATTTTTGCGTGTGTTCCGCGCACTTTGTGCACGTTGTACCTAGCTTGTGAACTATGGTATCTTCGTTTGGGTTTTACGTCGTTCTTGATATGTAACCTTATGTTTGGTATTGATGTAATTCCAGGTTCGGTCGCGGAGACGTCAGACGCGGCTCGATAGGGGAAAGCGGTGATTGGACGTGACTAGCTAGGGATTCCTGTGAGTAGATGTAACATCTACGGGGGACTATCGTTGGATGGCGCAAGTCGCCCGATAGTTTAGTAGCTTAAAAATATTCTTAGTAATATTAGTAATTAGGGGTTTAATACTTGTATGATTATTTGCTACATTCATGCCTTATATTGACATACATATACGAACCCATTCTATAGGACACATGCACCATTGCCAGGGTTTTTATATGCAGCACGAGCACTATTCATGCTTACACACACACCCTGGTAATTTCCATGCCACCACACTAGATAACCTTTAAATTGAAACCTTTTACTATAATTGATACTTAAACTCGCACTATTGCTTTAATTCCTTAAAATGAAATCGTAGGATTGCTATTCATGTGCATGTGCTTCATCATATTATTTGTTCATGCCTAATCTATTAATCACACATCGCAACTTGATTATTGATACCATATGCATTCATTATCATTGACATATGCACTTATGAGGATTTCTTGAGATTTTATGATATTTCTGGATTTCGGGGGAAAGCCGCAAAATTTCTAAACTTATTATATTTTTAAAATATGTAAATTGCGGTTTTCTAGTGATGTAAGTGTCGTCCACCATGAGTTTGCTATGGTTTTGGAGATCCGTGTCGAGGAGTGGAGGAACCGTCACGGGTACATGGTGGGCCCGGTATGGTACCCCGGGGCAAGATGAATGTGGTGTTGACGTTGAGCCTGGCAGGGGACGGATTACCTACCGGTGACTGTTTGGCACGGCGGATATCCAGAGGATACCGACCGTGGCCGCGAGATGATGAGATTTTGATATTGAGCTGGGTCAGCCGGATGGCTGAGGCCAGAGATACTATGACATGGATATATGAGATTTGTGATAGTTTTGAGGTGTCGTTGCTGGACACAGGTTCTTGTTGATTCTATTGGTATTGTGCTGGTTTTTCAAAAGAGATTCTTAAAGGGAAAAAACATGATTTCTTATACTTACACATTCAGATCACGAGTTGATTCGCATTGCATTCATACCTGCTAGTATATTCATATTGCGTACATACTTGCCATTATGTCCTGCCTTACCTGTATTTAGATGCTAGGATGCTTGTGTGCATGCATACGATAGCTTGTGTAGATGTTATTTATTACTCACGAGTTGGCAACTCACCCCCGTTTTGCCACAGCCTTTTTCAGGTCCGCTCCGTCAGTACAGTAGCGGCGGGCGCACTTGCTTCTTTTGCCTAGACTCGAGGTTTTGCTCTTAGGTGGGTTACATTATTATTTTTGTACCACCTTGTATATTCTTTGTATCTAGAGTACTCCATCTACTGTATCTACCAGTATTATTGTATATTGACCTAGAGATGAGACTGTGAGGTTTGTGGACTTTTATGCTGTATTTTGGGGTCGAGCTCACTTGAGTCGACATGCTGTTTTTCTTATGCTTCATTATGATTATTTCGCATGTTGTTGCTTTATATTGCGTGGGATTTGTGACCGCCTTGTGGCGAAGAGCTAGCTCCCGCTTGGGGATGCCTTATTTGTTGGATTCATATATATTTTTGTTGTACCCATTTTGGGGGCCAGTATTTACAAAAGAGACTCTGCCGAAATTTTCGGAAAAATTGATATTGTTCTTAAAAAGGGTTTTACATGACTTATTTGATAAAAATCGCTTTCAACTGATTGGGTTTTCTTCACTCTTTTGCTTATTTGGTTTTGGTTTTCTGGGCTTTGGCTTACTTATTTTACGGACGTCTTGAGACGTTTCGTAAACTTAAGTGCCAGTCACGTTCCGTACCCTGCGGGTCGTGACAGTCCCTGGCCAGGGAAGCGAGATTTACTGGTATGTTTTCCAGTAGTTTCTCAAGGTGTAATGGGATTCACTCTGACACGGCTTATACCGCTTTTAGGGGACTGACGCTTGCCGCCCCCTAGGCCCGATATGCGATAGTTCTAGACGAACAGACCGGACTGTATGGAGATTGTCACATCAGGCTCAGTAGGTGTTCGGATGGGTTTCCTCATCAGCCTTCTTATCGACATCTACCTGGGGACCGTTACGTACAGCTAGTGCGGCTTGCGGTCTGTAGTTAAACCCACTTCCAGCGTAGTAGTCGAGTCTTTAGAGTCCCACACAAAGAGTTTCCCTGCTTCGGGCGAAACGATATAGAGGTCGTATAGTTTTACGACAGGGTTCGGACACATACGTGTTTTTACGCACATACGATGTTCGGACAGTTTTTACTAGCAGGCTTTGGTTTAAGCCAGATTCTAGTATCGGATTATTGGATTTATACAGTCTCAGTATTTCCGTGTTTTCACGGATAGGAGGGGCGTTCTCATAATTTATCGAGAAGCTTCTAGAAGTTTGATGAGGTGGAGGCTTAGGTGTTATATGCATTAAATGGATTAGTGACTCATGAGATGAATCATCAAAATGAGTTAATGAAGCATTTATTGCTTAATGACTCATGAGATGATTCATTGCATATATTAAATAAAGCATGGTTGTTAATATCATTTTAATTATTTATTTGATATTCTTTATGATTCATGATATATTGAAAATAAGACATAATTCATTTCATTAATATTCTCACCTTCTCTCTCCTCAAGCTCTCTCTCTTCAAATCCTAACCCTAACCTCTCATGTGTTGAGATCAAGGGTTAGCAAGACTATTTGATCCCTAATCCTACTCTATATCCTCTAGGTTGCTTTGATTAGCACTTTTAGTAACCTAGGTACCTCAAGTTAGAGGTCAAGCTTGGAGAAGTAGTTCTCGGGTGGATCTTCTATCACAAAGAGGAGGACGACGAGGAGGTGGTCATCGAGAACAAGAAGGACTTGGTTCATTAGGTATAATCTTCTTTCATAGTAGCTAATCTCTCCTATGATGTTGTTAGTTAGGGTTTGGCAAAGATCCGTAAGTTAGTCGATCTTTGTTTTAAACAAAATGATTGTTTTACCTATTCCATCTCCCCGCAACTCGTGGGGTGTATAACGTCGACTTATAGTGGTATCAGAGCCTCGCTAAACCATAACTAACTTATTAGCAAATTAGTTAGAAATTCGATCGCAAAACAAACTGGAAAAAACGTCATTTTGACCAAGTTTCTGCCGATTTTAAAACAGGGTCTAAAAATTTTTCAGGGACCTTTAAAAATACAAGCAGGGAATTATAAGGTTACTGGATAAATTTGGGGTTATAACTCGTCCAAAACCGCCGCGGATCCGCGGTCGATCCAAAGCGATCCGCCGCAAATCCGCGGCCGAGTTGGGGTCTAGTCAACCTAAAATTCCCTAGTAACTCTTCTATGTTGATTTTGTTCTTTCTGGGATGTTCTGTTTCTACTCAGGTTTCAGGTGCACGGTGAAGTATTTGGAGTAGAATCATTTGCGTTTGCTTGATCGAAATTCTAAGATGTTTGGCTAATTAGATTATATCTGTGATTTGTATAATGTGTTCGTAAACCTCCCCTAACTGCTAGTATGTCGGTTGGCAGGGGTTGAACATTTCTATAATGGTTTTTACTGTTTTTGTTTGTGGACTTATTGGATTGTCTTGAATGGATAGCCGGGGATGTGAGAAGAGCGTTTCTTTTATTCAAATGTAATTTGTAAATTGTTCTAATATTCTTTTGTGGGGCACATCCAGGTTGCGGTTGTAGCCACCGTTGTATCATTTCATTTACCGATTTTTGCTCCTAGGATAGACCTAAGATGGGGTACACAAACTACCGGGTACTTTGAAGTGTTTAGTGGCCTACTCACGTTGCTGAGGGAGACCGCTTCACTTCGGGTACTTGGCTGGTAGTTTTCCATACCCGTAGGGGTCTAGGGTGGGGTTTTGGCTATTCATCGTGACTGTGTAATCCTTCTTTCTTTGCAGGCTCAAAAGAGTGCGGATTCGTAGAAAATCCAATATGTTCATCTGTGATCTGGAATACCTATTATTGCGTCTGACAAATGTACAATATCTATATATGATAGGTATTAGACGTCACTTATGTTTTACACCCGCGCTAGCCCAGCCCCCGCTCTGTCATTAGTTAAGTAACCTAACGGGTGATGACGGGACCCAGTGGCGAATGCGGATGGCATAAGAGGACGTTGTATTTTCATTGTTTTCTACAATGATAGGTTAATTGATGGGACGCATTATAATAATGCAAAGAAAATAAGCCAAAGTTGAATCGTTGGAACAATTTAAAAGAAACCACTCGGTTATTTTAAAACAGAGGATATTTTTTAAATTGCGGAGCTTTAACCACTCCTTTTAAAAGCTATCAGGTTACTTCGATCATATCAAGATCACTACGTTCACGGTTTCGCCAAAACCATTCGTAGCCCTCCGTCATTTCATTTGAGTATTTAGTAGTATTCAAGCTATGTATTTTGACCAACGCCAAGGCATAGTGTTTGGTAGCTGCTGGGTATTCATTTGTTGCATAGATATATGAGTTAGTTTGGGGCAGTCGTATTATCATTTGGCCAACGTCAGGGATATGTACGGATGGGTTCAAATTAACAAGATAATGATGTGTAGAACTTGACATGTGACTTATGATATTTTGACCAACGCCAAGGTCATAAGAGCATGGGGCAGAAATCCATATCGGGAATTTCTAAAGAAACTGAAATTTGCAAAGAGATGCATACCATTTGGAGTGTGATAATTTTGGTAGGATTCCTTCAGCTTTATCACACGATGATATTTGAATCACGATCCTACTGTGAGTATCCGCTACTCATCAGGAGATTCGTCACTTAACGATCAATGTTATAAACCAAGTAGGTGCCGAGAAAGGTGTCAGCGGGGTTACGCCCCCAGAGAAAAGAGGTTATTTAATTAAGGAACTTCGCGAAAGCGTTGGAAAACCTCCCTCGAAGTACCGACACCGGCCTGGCTGAACGGTTAAGCAAGTATTGTGCAGTGAGAATAGTCATGACTAGTTCTTCCTTTTTGGTTTGAGGAGGGATTCGAGAAACAGTGGGAGCCGTCCAATTTAGATAAACTAAAAACCACTCTAAACTTGCAAGAGCATCATGCTAAATTGTTCGCTCTCTCTCTCATTGCAGCGACCCAAAACATGATAGGCCTTAAGTTACTATTAGAAAAAAATATATTGACAGGGCCAAACTATAAAGATTGGTTGTGGAATGTCAAGATGGCTTTGACTTATGACAAATTGGGGTATGTCCTTACTGCTAAGGCACCTGCTGTCCCTGGTCCAAAATCCAGTATTGCGGATAAGGAAATCCACAAGACCTGGGAGTTAGATTGCGTGAAGGCCAAATGCATCGTGCTTGCCTCTATGAATAATGAACATCAGAGGAGGCACGAGGATATGGATCTTGAATCCATATTTCTCCATACAAAAGATCTGTATGGAGAGCAATCTCGTATAGCAAGATATGAGACCTCGAAGAACTTGTTTCAGTCGAGGCTGGCCGTCGGATCATCTGTAGGAGAACATGTCCTTAAGATGATTGGCTATATAGAAGAGCTCCCGGACCTTGGGACGACTTTGGAGAACGAGCTCTATACAGACTTGCTTCTTCAGTCCCTTCCCTTCCACCCACGCCCAGTTTATTCTGAATTTCAACATTCAAAGAAAAGAAGTTGAAGTTCCAGAACTCCTTAATATGTTGATGAGTGCAGAGGGCACCTTGCAGAAGGCAAGGGAAACACCCGCTATGTTTGTTCGCGGTGCTTCTTCTTCCAGGTCTAAGGCTAGGGCCAAAGGAAGGAAGATGAAGGCCACTACCAAACCAAGAGGTGGTGTTAGTAAGGTGGGAGCTAAGAGAAAGACAAAGATTGCAGTGCTAGTAGTGGCAAAGGACGAGTGCTTCTACTGTCGTAGGAAAGGGCACTGGAAGAAAGATTGCAAAGCATGAAATGCCAAGAACCAGGAACCGAAGCAAGTTGTGGCTTCGACGTCAGGTGTGTTTGTAATTGAAAATTGTCTGTCAATCAACTCTACTTCCTGGGTATTGGATACCGGATCAGGATCTCATATATGCAACTCATTGCAGGCACTGAGAAACCGTAGATTGCTGAAGGTTGGTGATATGACCCTCTAGGTTGCTAACGGAGCTAGCGTGGGTGCTGTGTCTGTAGGGGATTATCACCTTGTATTGCCGAGTGGACATATTTTGCTTTTGCATAACTGTTTTTGTGTACCCAGTTTAACGTGTAATATCATATCGGTTCGTTGTTATCAAAAGAAGGTTATGATTTCACGTTTGTAAGCGATTTTGTTAACATCCACCTTAATCATGGTTTGATTGGGTCCAGTACACTAGATAACGGTATATATGTCTTAAACCAATTACAAATTTTCAATGTCCAGAACACACTAAAAAGAAAATCTCCAGATTTAACTAAGGCTTTCTAATGGCATTGTAGACTAGGTCAGATCAATGAGACAAGGTTAACTAAGTTACATAGAGAAGGATATTTGGATTCATTCAAATATCAAACTTATACCACTTGTCAATCATGTCTCAAAGGAAAGATGACAAAGACTCCATTCACTGGACATGGAGTAAGAGCAAGCTCGCTCTTAGGACTCATACACAGCGATGTATGTGGTCCAATGTCTACACATGCAAGAGGTGGTTTTTCATATTTCATTACTTTTACGGATGATTACTCTAGGTACGGATTCATTTTATTAATGAAACATAAATCCGAGGCTTTTGAGAAATTCCAAGAGTATAAGAATGAAGTAGAAAACCAAACCGGCAAAAGTATCAAGACACTGAGATCTGATCGAGGTGGTGAATACTTAAGTGTCGAGTTCCTAGGTTACCTAAAAGAGAAAGGAATTCTCTCTCAGCTTACTCTTCCATACACTCCACAGCACAACGGTGTATCGGAGAGACGGAATCGAACCCTATTGGATATGGTACGTTCCATGATGAGTAATGCTGAGTTACCGCAATCTTTCTGGGGTTATGCGCTAGAATCAGCAGCATATCTTTTGAACAGGGCTCCTACCAAGACTGTTCCTACCACGGCATATCAGATGTGGAGTGGGATGAAACCCTATCTACAGTATCTGAAGATATGGGGATGTCCAGCTTTTGTTAAAAAGCAGCATACGGACAAACTCGAGGCACGATCAGTGCAGTGTAAGTTTGTGGGATATCCAAAGAACTCCAAGGGGTATTACTTCTATTACGCAGAGGAACAAAAGGTTTTTGTTTCTCGTAATGCCAATTTTCTAGAACAACAGATTTTAGAAAAGGAAAACAAGTGGGAGCGAAATAGAACATGAAGAAATTCCAGAACCACAAACTACTACAGAAAGTTTGGTAGAACCAGTAGTTCATGGAGAACAGGACATTCCCACACCCCTCCGCAAGAGTAGTAGGCCGTCTCATCCGCCTGAGAGATACTACGGTTTTCTCGTAGATGGGGATAGAGAGGATTACATCATTGATGATGATAAACCTACTAGCTTCCAGCAGACCATCCAGAGCGGCGACTCGGTACGATGGCTAGATGCAATGCGGACCGAGATGGAGTCCATGTACACCAACAAAGTATGGACTTTGGACTTTGCTCCAGATAGGGTAAAACCCACAGGATGCAAATGGATCTTTAAGAAAAAGATTGGTGTAGATGGACAGGTGGAAACCTATAAGGCTAGACTTGTTACAAAGGGTTTTCGTCAAAGACCTGGTTTGGACTATGACGAAACTTTTTCTCCAGTGGCTATGCTCAAATCCATTCGGGTCCTTCTTGCTATTGCCGCCTTCCATGATTATGAGATCTGGCAGATGGACGTAAAGACGGCTTTTCTAAATGGTAATTTGGAAGAGTGCGTCTATATGGATCAGCCAGAAGGCTTCAATCAGAGTGGGAGCAGCGGGAAAGTGTGTAAGTTGCTTAAGTCCATTTATGGACTAAAGTAGGCATCGCGGAGTTGGAACATCTGTTTTGATGAAACGGTCAAAGAAAATGACTTTATCAAAAATCCAGATGAACCATGTATATATAGTAAAATTGTAGCACGAACTCTCGTATTCCTCGTCTTGTACGTGGATGACATTCTATTGATAGGAAATGACATTCCTATGCTACAATCTGTCAAAGGATTCTTGTCACACAGGTTCTCCATGAAAGACCTGGGTGATGCCTCATACATTCTGGGGATCCGGATCTATCGTGATAGATCCAAGAGGATGTTGGGACTTTCGCAGTCCAGGTATATCAACACCGTACTGAAAAGATTCAGTATGGAAGATTCTAAGCACGGTAGTTTACCGGCTTGTCACGGAATCACCCTATCCAAAGAGATGTATCCCAAGACTGATTTGGAAAGGGATCGCATGTCAATTATACCCTACGCTTCTGCGGTAGGCTCTATAATGTATGCGATGTTGTGCACCGAACCAGATGTATGTTACGCACTGTGCGTGGTAAGCAGGTATCAGTCAGACCCAGGGGAGAAGCACTGGATAGCAGTAAAGAGCATTCTCAAGTACCTGAGAAGAACTAAGGAGATGTTCTTGGTTTACGGCGGAAAAGACCTCAAGATGGAGGCCTTTGCTGATTCCAGCTTCCAGAGTGATAAGGATGGCTCCAAGTCCATGTCAGGTTATGTCTTTACCCTCAATGGAGGGGCGGTGTGCTGGAAGAGTTCCAAGCAGGACACCGTTGCTGACTCGACAATGGAAGCGGAGTATATTGCTGCTTGCGATGCCGCAAAAGAAGCGGTCTGGATAAAGAAGTTTCTCACAGAACTTCAGTTGGTTCCTACCATTGTTGATCCAATACCGTTGTATTGTGAAAACAACGGAGCTATAGCTTTAGCAAGGGAACCCAGGTCCCATCAAAAATCCAGACACATCTTAAGGCGGTATCACCTGATCAGGGAGATCATAGATCGTCGGGAGATCGAGGTCAGGAGAGTTGCTACAGAGGAGAACACTGATGATCCATTCACAAAGGCCTTACCTCAGATTCAGTTCGAGAGGCTACTCGAGATGATCGGTCTCGATACGCCAGTACATGGCCCTAGTGCAAGTGGGAGATTGTTTGTGTATATGCCCTAGGGGCCATTATTGTATCATACTAGTTTGTATATTACTTAATGGAAGCTTGGGATATTCACAGTTATATTAACAGTCTTGCTAACACTACTACAAATAGGGGTTGCCCCTACGGATAAAGGAATCCGTAGGGGCAACTTTTTATTGCCCCTACGGATTAATCCGTAGGTGCCCACTGTTGTCCCGACGGTTTTCTATATTTTAATTTAAAAATATTTAATCATAATTTGTTGTTTGGCCCTACGGAGGCGCAAACAAAGAACCTACGGGTAAGTCCGTAGGGGCATGTATACGGGTTAATAATAAAAAAAAGGCACAGAAAATCCCTCACCGTTCCCAAAATTTTCTTCTCTCTTATTCTTCCGCGCCTCGCGACGACCGTTCCCGCGTCTCGATCCCGATCTCGTCGGCCATCGACGTCCTCATCCTGACCTCGCCACCGCAACCGTGCTTGACTCGTCGACTTCCACGTCGCAACCGTGCTTGACTCGTCGCCAATCGCATCGTCGACTACTGGCCTCCTCCGTCGTCTCCTCCACCGCGGTTAGTAAATTTCCAATTTTTACTTCTAATTTAATACTTTTATTTCCCTCTTTTGATGATGTTAGGGGTAGGGTTCAGGGATCAGGGTTCGGGTAGGGGTGGCATCGGGTCAGTTAGGGTTAGGGTTCGATTGGGGTTGGGGTTAGGGTTGGGGTTAGGGTAAGGGTTTGGTTGGGGCCGGTTGGGGTTGGGGTTGGGATTAGGGTTCGGTTGGGGTTGGGATTGGTGTTGGCCGGGTTGTGGTTAGGGTTAATCAGTTAGGGTTAGGGTTATGGTATTTAGGGTTAGGGTTAGTGTTAGGGTTAGGGTCATGTTTAGGGTTAGAGGCTATGGTTAATTTGGGTTAATTGCAGTGTAGGGTTAATTTGGGTTAATTAGTGATAATTTGAAAAGGTTAGGGTGTTGATTAGGCTTAATTTGGTTAATTTGGGTAAATTTGGTTAAGTTTGGGTTGATTAGGGTTAATTAGGTTAATTTGGGTAAATTGGGTTAATTAGTGATAATTTGTGTTAGGGTAACAATTATGGTTAATTGTGGTTAATTAGGTTAATTTGGGTTATTTAGGTTTATGGTGCACTAATTTATTTAGTAGGATACACTAGTTCATTACAATAGGATACTCGATGACAACATAAACGTACAACTTTACCACAAACGCAAGAAAAATTTACCCTAAACATGAAATTTCGAACTCTTAATAACGAAACGTAAACGTAAAACTTATTCACGTTAAATGTTCAAGTTAAAACCAATATATGATACTCGATGATGATATGAAACCTTCATATTCCCATCGATACCCGTATATGAAACTAAAAGCCGCACTTAGTCCCCGTCTATCGGTTAACATACGTGCGATGCTCGTCGTGACCTAGAACTATACGAAGGTTGTTAAATATCGGACAGTATAGCTCGATACTAACAACCGTCGTATAGTCTACGCGACAAGAAAATTCAATCGTATGGTAACCCATAGATTTGTCCCGTGTGGACAAGTTAAGAATGTATAAAGAAAACGCCTTCATTCACTTGTGTTTTCATCCGTTTCGAGATATTTCGTCGGTACCTTTCCGCTGGTTCTCCGTGTACAAAGATAGATTAGATGTTCATTTCAACGTTGTTTCACAGCTTTGAAATGATTATCTATTCTATTACAGTGTACTCGGAGAACAGCGGGGAGGTGCTGCCGAAATTTACTCGAAACGGTTGAAAGCACAAGTGATGGGCGTTCGCTCTATACATTCTTAATGGGATAGAAGCCTACCCCCGACAGCCGGAACACATACATACAAACGCATAATCAGAGAGCGACTCGAGATGTTCGGGTTAAAACCAATATATGATACTCGATGATGATATGAAACCTTCATATTCCCATCGATACCCGTATATGAAACTAAAAGCGCCACTTAGTCCCCGTCTATCGGTTAACATACGTGCGATGCTCGTCGTGACCTAGAACTATACGAAGGTTGTTAAATATCGGACAGTATAGCTCGATACTAACAACCGTCGTATAGTCTACGCGACGAGAAAATTCAATCATATGGTAACCCATAGATTTGTCCCGTGTGGACAAGTTAAGAATGTATAAAGCAAACGCCTTCATTCACTTGTGTTTTCATCCGTTTCGAGATATTTCGTCGGTACCTTTCCGCTGGTTCTCCGTGTACAAAGATAGATTAGATGTTCATTTCAACGTTGTTTCACAGCTTTGAAATGATTATCTATTCTATTACAGTGTACTCGGAGAACAGCGGGGAGGTGCTGCCGAAATTTACTCGAAACGGTTGAAAGCACAAGTGATGGGCGTTCGCTCTATACATTCTTAATGGGATAGAAGCCTACCCCCGACAGCCGGAACACATACATACAAACGCATAATCAGAGAGCGACTCGAGATGTTCGGGTTAAAACCAATATATGATACTCGATGATGATATGAAACCTTCATATTCCCATCGATACCCGTATATGAAACTAAAAGCGCCACTTAGTCCCCGTCTATCGGTTAACATACGTGCGATGCTCGTCGTGACCTAGAACTATACGAAGGTTGTTAAATATCGGACAGTATAGCTCGATACTAACAACCGTCGTATAGTATACGCGACGAGAAAATTCAATCGTATGGTAACCCATAGATTTGTCCCGTGTGGACAAGTTAAGAATGTATAAAGCAAACGCCTTCATTCACTTGTGTTTTCATCCGTTTCGAGATATTTCGTCGGTACCTTTCCGCTGGTTCTCCGTGTACAAAGATAGATTAGATGTTCATTTCAACGTTGTTTCACAGCTTTGAAATGATTATCTATTCTATTACAGTGTACTCAGAGAACAGCGGGGAGGTGCTGCCGAAATTTACTCGAAACGGTTGAAAGCACAAGTGATGGGCGTTCGCTCTATACATTCTTAATGGGATAGAAGCCTACCCCCGACAGCCGGAACACATACATACAAACGCATAATCAGAGAGCGACTCGAGATGTTCGGGTTAAAACCAATATATGATAATATGAAACCTTCATATTCCCATCGATACCCATATATGAAACTAAAAGCGCCACTTAGTCCCCGTCTATCGGTCAACATAACGTGCGATAATTTATTCTTTTCAACGACAAACGCACACACAAAGCATATACATGAATTTTCTTCTTTGTCAGTAACTATCCCGTTCTTATATTTCTTAATATAGTCAGCATAACCTACAATTTATATGTTATTCAGTCTAACATGGCCCATGAGTACGTCAGAGTTAAGGACTGGATGTATGTGGATTGGAAACAACGTATGCAACCTAAGTTTGTCGCAGGAGTTGCTGCTTTCCTTGAATTTGCACGAGCACATAATAAGATCATAATAGAGAAGATTCTCTGTCCGTGTGATAGATGTGGCAATAAGTACTGGCGGAAGGTAGAATTGGCAGAGCTTCATATTGTAAAATATGGGTTTACTAGACTTTATTCAATTTGGAAATATCACGGGGAAGGAGAAGAATGCGGTACTGCGGTAGAAGAAGGAGAACACGATAATGCGGTAGGAGAAGAAGAAGAATTCGGTAATACGGCAGGATACGGAAATTTATTTCCATCAGAAGAAATGGAGGATATGGTAGAGGCTGCCCTAGGTGAATCTATTCGTACCGAAGATGACATTCCTTCCGGTCAAGGACCGCGTGCGGATAAATATGAAAATTTCATGAATGATGCTAGGAAACCAATTTATGAGAAAGCGAAGTATTCCACCCTCTCATGGTTCGTCCAACTTTTCCAAATTAAGTGCCTAAATGGATGGAGCAACAAGTCATTCACAATGCTTCTTTCGTTCTTGAAAGATTCTATGCCTCCGGGAAATAATGTGCCCGAAAGCTGGTACGAAGCCCAGAAAATGATGTCTGATTTGGGTCTAAAGTGCGAGAAGATTCAAGCATGTCCTAAAAATTGCGTGTTGTACCGGAAAGAGAATTCAGATTTGAAAGAATGTCCAACATGCGGAGAGGCCAGGTATAAGCCGAAAGATTCTGATAAGAAGCCTGATATACCTGTGAAGATAGCACGATATTTTCCCATAACACAGAGGCTACAGAGGCTATTTAGGTGCAAGAAAACAGCCGAGGCAATGATTTGGCATCACCGTGCTCCTCCAAGAGAAAATGGAAAAATGAGCCATCCAAGAGATTCACCGGCATGGAAGGATTTCGATAGGAGGCACGCAATATTCAGTAGCGATCCTCGCAATGTCCGGCTCGGACTGGCTGCCGATGGCTTCTGCCCATTCAACTATATGGCTGGAAGTCACAGTACATGGCCCGTTGTAATGATAATTTATAATTTGTCGCCTTGGTTGGCTATGGACCAATCATACTTTATGATGCCTCTTCTTATCGACGGACCAAACTCACCGGGGAACAATATCGACGTCTATCTCCGACCTCTGATTGAGGAGCTGAAAACTTTGTTCATTGATGGTGTAGAGACATATGATTCAAACACAAATACAACCTTCATACTGCGTGCGGCTTTAATGTGGACAATTAATGACTTTCCTGCGTATGGAATGCTTTCAGGTTGGTCCGTACATGGTCACAAAGCATGTCCTCATTGCCATGAACACACAACATCAAAATTTTTGAATTTTAGCAGGAAGGTTTGTTATTGCGGCCATCGAAGTTTTCTGCCTCCAGACCACCCCTATAGGTTAGACACGGTTCACTTTGATGGTCATCAGGAGCTTCTTGGGCCTCCATCCCCATTGTCCGGAGAGGACGTGACTGCTAAATGGGATGGTTACAATAACGTGACCTTCGGGATGGATCCGACGAGACAGGTCAAACCACAATATTGGAACAAGTTAAGCATTTTCTTCGAGCTTCCGTACTGGTCTACAAATTCAGTGCGTCATTGTCTGGACGTCATGCATATAGAGAAGGGAGTATCAGAGCACATACTTAACTTGCTTCTGTGTAAAGACGGGAAATCGAAAGACAACATGAATGCCCGGATGGATCTACAACAGTGGGGAATAAGAAGTGAACTGCACCCTAAACCGGTAGCGGGTAAACCGGGCAAGTTTGTACTTCCCAATGCCGCTTATCATATGTCACAACCGGAGAAGAAAAGATTCCTGCAGGTGTTGCATGATTTGAAAGTCCCCACAGGTTTCTCAGGATCATTCAGCAAGAAAATAAAAATTGTGAAGGGCAAGATCGATGGGCTGAAAAGTCATGACCACCATGTTATCGTGGAGCACCTTCTTCCATTAGCCCTCAGGACTTCTCTCCCCGACTCGGTTGGTCTGGTAATCAACGACCTATGTTGTTTTTTCAGGGAGTTGTGTGCTAAAACGCTGGAGGTTGCGACGCTGGATAAACTAGAAAATTCTATTGCGTTGATACTTTGCAAGTTTGAGCGTATTTTCCCACCGTCATTCTTCGATATCATAATACACTTGACGGTTCATCTTGCAACTGAGGCGAAATTAGCCGGACCGGTATAATATCGATGGATGTATCCCGTCGAGAGGTACGTTAAATTTTTCGTTTCGCGTAATTTATAAATTTATTTTTGTCATGTATGCCCGTGTTTATTTATTCAACATATTCTCATTAGGTACCTTTACACTCTTAAAAAGTATATACGCAATAAAAATCGACCAGAGGGTTCTATCATGCAAGGTTATCTTCTTGATGAAGCAACCACATTTTGTTCCCGCTATCTGGACGAGAACATTGAGACAAGGCTTAACCGACCACGAAGAATTCAAGACGGGCCATATGGTAAAGCCGAGTATCAGAACCCTTTTATATATTCCACTGTACTTGGTACGATCCGCGAACCGATACAGACAGGTGGAGAAGCAGTCTTGGGACCTGGAAAGATGAATATGGATTGACCAGTGTGAACACACTTCGATTTTACGGTCAGGACGATCCGTTTATCTTTCCGAACCAAGCGTTCCAAGTATACTACTCACAGTGTTTGAAGCATCCGGGGTGGAGTGTTGTATACCGATGGAAACCTAGAGATGTCTACGATGTCCCAGAATACGAGGACAGCGATGAGGACGAAGAAGAGAGAAGGCTTAAAGTGCTCCGACCGTCTGTTTCGAAGGACTGGTTGTCTTCGACCGATCATGAAGTTACGTGGGTTAGAAATGACATCGACGATGAAATCCAAGTAGATATGTATGATGCGCCCACTAAACGAAAAAGGTTATCAGTAATGTTATATTATTACTTCACATTTTACGCTCTAGATCATATATAGTCAATACTTTTAATGATTGTCTAATGCGTCCACGAACCGTTTATCTAGATTTGATGACGATGTCGGGAGCAGCGAGGGGCGGCAGGAGCTCCAGCCGCGGCAGAGGCAGAGGCAGAGCGGTTCTGCCGCCCGGAGAGCTCCGTAGGGAGCTTCAGAGGGCTGGTCTTGCACCCAGATCGGAGACCCCTTCGGATGCCTCCTTCCGTGTTGATTTGGCCACACCTCCAGGTATACTGCACGCATATCCATTTTGAATGTAATATTACAGATATTCATGCGTGTTTATGTCAAAATTACTTATATTGTCAATGTTTGATTGTCTAGTTGTTGGTGATGCGTCCACATCTGGGACAGAGGCCACCCCCGCTCCTCCAGGTATGTTTATATATCATATAGTGTATGTATATTGATTTAGAATGCTATATCATAAATATACACATTCCTTTTACTCTTACTTAGCAATTTTTATTATTGTCTAGCTGTAGGTGGTGACACCACCGCACCTGCGGGTATGTTTATATTTCCTATAGTGCATGCATATTGATTTAGAACGTTATATTATTGATCTACACATTCTTTTTGCAATTACTTATAAAAATCTATTTTTAATTGTCTAATTATAGGTGGTGCGTCCACACCTTCCACAGGGGCCACTCCTGCCGCTTCCATACCCTCCGCATCGTCTGCAGGTTAGTATGAATAAATTTAAAATATTTATTTATTTTACATATGCTCTATAGAATAAATATGAACTTCATGGAGATTTAGCGTCGATGTTTATTTTACAGTTAGAGGGGATGCGTCCGGGACCCCGGTTGTTCCTCACCGGAGGAACTATCGTCCCGCTCGTGCTGCTGCTCGGGCCCAGGCTCGTGCGCTATTCACCGGAGGTATATATCACACTTGAATTCTTAATACAACTTTGTCTTATTATTGATTGTCTTGATATTTCGTGCAGACGCAGGGCCTCTCCACCCTAGAGGGGGACTCGAGGCCCGAATCAGTCCCATAGGCTGAGGCCTAATAGAGCTAGGGGGGAGGCAGCATTCCCCCTATTTTTTACCCTTGACTATCGCTATACCAGTCCTCATGCCGAGAGGTTCGGCCGGTATTTGGGGGACGAGAGCCGGATCGTGAAGAACTATCCACTTCACGTTGAGTGGGGCGAGCAGCACCAGTGCTGATTCGCCCTCCTCTTTGAACAGGCTCAGGTATGTATTAATATATATTTTCATTTGATCTATCCAATATATTTATTATTAACACTTGCAATCTAATAACAATGTTTTTTTTGTATTTTCAGTTGGATTACGATTTTCAGCCTGTAGCCGACCCTGATCACCCGGGGAGGGTGCTCGACCTTCATGCTCTGTACAATGGCCTGATGAAGAACATGCAAGCCAAGGTCCGATACAACAGGAATGAGCTGAAGGCCGACTGCTACTCCCTGTGGATAGCGACCCCCGAGGCAGCGAGAGCGGCCCTCCTATCTACTCCGGTGTTTGCGAGAGTCGACGTAGAGACATGGCCTATATTGTGCGCTTATTTCGACTCCGAACGTAAACGAGTATGTATTTTAAATTTAATTCATTATTTATGATATAATTTATTTCTTTGTGTTTCTTAATTAGAAAACTAAATGTTAATGCGTTGTGCAGAAACAGGCCGCTCAGAATACGGAGAACAGGAAGTCGGCGAAGAGGGGTCGCCCCACTTACACAGGTGGCTCGAGGAACATTACTCGAGCCATGGAGTTATCGGTAAATTAAGAGTTATTCTCTAATATTCTGCAATATTAAGAGTTATTCTCTAATATTTCTAATATTAAGAGTAACTTTCTAATATTGTAGACATCTCGGACCGTGGCGTCAGGTGGTACACCGAGCATGCTGTCCGCATATCTTGCCGTCCACGGCACCTCGACAGATCCCGCCACGGGCGAGCTTCGATGTCCCGACGTCGCTACCCAGGAGTACTGCGTAAGTGTTAATATTTTTTCTACCCAAATTTGAAATTTTAGTTTTGGAAGGTTCAAGTTTAAATTTTATACTTATACTTTACTGCTTAATGTGGGTGTAGGAGCGGGTGGTTGAGCAGGCCCAGGCCTCGGGGATCGATTTTACCGGACAGAACGATCCGAGGCTGCTGACCCCAGTTCTGGACGCCGCACACGGAGGGCACCACGGAGGTTGGGAGAGAGGCCGGGGATTGGGCCCTAGCAGGGCCCATATGAGGTTGGACTCCACCCCGGCGGTTACTTCCTCCGTCTCCAGTGGCCGGTATGTCCATCAGGAACTGGATAGCTTGAGGGCCACCGTTCAGGAGTTGAAGGAGATGCTGGTATGTATACTACTTTATAGTAAAATATTATTTCATATTATATACATATCAATATATCCATAATTAGTACGTAGCTTGAGCTTATTTGGTTTTAGAATTAAGTTTGATTAATCATACATACATATGTAATTAAAATAAACAACGCTTTTCCAAACTAGATATCCAAACAGGGTTTCGAAATAACTTAATAATGAAACGAATTCGAATAATACACAGTTCTTACATGCTTCTTACACACGTTATGTCCAGACGCGACAGGGTAGATCGGCCGAGCCTCCACATGCATCTCCTTCGGCTGCGGCTCCGCAAGCCACTACATCGGCTGCGGTTCCGCAGACAGCTCCTGTAGCTCCACCGCCCACTCAGACTCCCGCAGCCGCGGCTCCGCAAGCGACTACCTCGACGGCGGCTGCGCAGACCACAACGCCAGCTCCACATGCCGCTCAGACTCTCTTATTTGTAGCATTGGAGAGTGTATTAACCGAGGAGCAGGCGCGCGTTATTTTAACGTTATTCGGAGGTGGAACTGGACCGAACTAGGGTAGCTTTTTAGTTCTTATTTTTTGAAACATGTATTTATTTATATCACATTGTACTACATTTTGAAACGATATTGATATTGGTTTGTATTTATATCATATTCAGTTTTTGGGTTTCTTTTGTATATTATATATATGCGTGGGATGTGATTATGAATACTGCAATATATGATTTGATTGATGTATATAGTATTGTGCACAGGGCGGGAAAAAATCTAGCAGCCCTTTTTTAAAAAAAAATACAGACAATATGTACCTACGGATTAATCCGTAGGTATATATGTTGCCCCTACGGCGTTCTCCGTAGGGGCAAACTATCAGGAAACCTGATATTTTCCCACCTGATATCAGTGCAGGGTGTTGGGGGTGCCCCTACGGATATGTCCGTAGGGGCCACTGTTTATCCCTTACGTATTTATCCGTAGGGGCAAAATATCAGGTTTCCTGATATTTTCCCCCCGATCTCAGTGCAGTGTGTTGGGAGTGGCCCCTACGGATCAATCCGTAGGGGCTACTTTATATCCCCTACGGATGTATCCGTAGGTATATACAATATATTCAAAAAAAAAATTAAATATATGATTTTATTACCCCTACGGGGTACTCCGTACGGGCTATAGCACCTACCGAGTTATCCGTAGGGGTATAAATTTATCCGTAGGGGCAAGTTCAGGACCTCAACTTGCACCTGCGGCCTTTGCACCTACGGGGTCTTTTTCGCCCCTACGTATATATCCGTAGGGGCAGTGGGTTGCCCCTACCGATAAATCCGTAGGGGCAAACCATATTTGTAGTAGTGTAAACATGGTAGTATACTGCTTGGTTTATATCTATCTTAATATGTGTGTACGTATTGATAGAGCCCTTAGAATCTTGCTTGACTACCAGCGTTGTGATGGCAGTCACACTAGTGGGGGCTGGGTAGTCTGCAAGCACATCCTTTTTCAGGTCCCTGGTTGTAGGATTATCGAGACAGGGCATCGATACTCCGGAGTAGACTAGTATGTACGCTTCTCATCCCAGTTGGGAAGATGGTCTGTCCCACAGCCATCAGTATGTCGTATTGGAGATAGTATACAGGTGCTCGTTGGGTTACGGGTACACCGGACAGGACTCGCGGGGAACTGTTGGTTGGTATTATACCCATCGTCAGTTAACAGTTCCCGGGTGACATGAGTACAGCATAGTCCGCAGACTTGACACTGCTGCTTCGCCTCGAGTGTGTTCCCACTGTTCTTAGATTGGTACCCTACCACGGCTCAAAAGAGTCGTGCAAACAGGTAACAGTTGGGTGCAGTCCCGAAGCACTTGGATGCAGTGGCGGTTAGATAGGATTCGTCTTTCCCGGTATTGGGAGTTGATATCGCGCTGTGTATGGAGAGCCATTATGCAAAGTCCCTGGCCAGGGCAAGCGAGATTTACCGGTAGGTTTTCCAGTAGTTTCTCAAGGTGTAATGGGCTTCACTCCGACACGACTTATACCGCTTTTAGGAGACTGACGCTTGCCGCCCCTAGGCCCGATATGCGATTGTCATAGACGAACAGACCGACTGTATGGAGATTGTCACATCAGGCTCAGTAGGAGTTCGGATGGGTTTCCTCATCGGACTTCTTATCGACATCTACCTGGGGACCGTTACGTATAGCTAGTACCACTTGCGGTCTGTGGTTAAACCCACTGCTAGCGTAGTAGTCGAGTCTTTAGAGTCCCACATAGAGAGTTTTCCTGCTTCGGGCGAAACGATATAGAGGTCGTATGGTTTTACGACAGGGTTCGGACACATACGTGTTTTTACGCACGTACGATGTTCGAACAGTTTTTACTAGCAGACTTTGGTTTAAACCAGATTCTAGTATCGGATTATTGGATTTATACAGTCTCAGTATTTCCGTGTTTTCACGGATAGGAGGGCGTTCTCGTAATTTGTCGAGAAGCTTCTAGAAATTTGATGAGGTGGAGGCTTAGGAGTTATATACATTAAATGGATTAGTGACTCATGAGATGAATCATCAAAATGAGTTAATGAAGCATTTATTGCTTAATGACTCATGAGATGATTCATTGCATATATTAAATGAAGCATGGTTGTTAATATCATTTTAATTATTTATTTGATATTCTTTATGATTCATGATATATTGAAAATGAGACATAATTCATTTCATTATTATTCTCACCTTCTCTCTCCTCAAGCTCTCTCTCTCTCTCTTCAAACCCTAACCCTTACCTCTCATGTGTTGAGATCAAGGGTTAGCAAGACTATTTGATCCCTAATCCTACTTTATATCATCTAGGTTGTTTTTATTAGCACTTTTAGTAACCTAGTTACCTCAAGTTAGAGGTCAAGCTTGGAGAAGTAGCTCTCGGGTGGATCTTCTATCACAAAGAGGAGGCCGACGAGGAGGTGGTCATCGAGAACAAGAAGGACTTGGTTCATTAGGTATAATCTTCTTTCATAGTAGCTAATCTCTCCTATGATGTTGTTAGTTAGGGTTTGGCAAAGATCCGTAAGTTAGTCGATGTTTGTTTTAAACAAAATGATTGTTTTACCTATTCCGCCTCCCCGCAACTCGTGGGGTGTATAACGTCGACTTACACCACGTACATCCAATCTTTAACTCTGATGTACTTATGGGTCGTGTTAGACTGTATAACATATAAATTGTAAGTTATGGATTTGGGTTTTTTATGGTGACTATATTGAGAAATCTAAGAACGAGATGGTTATTAACAAAGAAGAAAATCCGTAGGGGCAAGATTGTCGTTGAAAAGGATAAATTATCAATTAACAAAGTTAGGTTTGAAAATATCTAAATATAAGTTGTATTATGTGTATGTGTGTTTCAATTTATGATTTCACTTAGGTGTAGGGTTGTTAGTGTGTATGTGCTTTATGTGTGCGTGTGTTGTATATTCGTATTGTACGTATGTGTTTCGGTTGTCGGGGGTAAGGCTTCTATCCTATTAAGAATGTATAGATTAGACACCCATTCGTTTGTGCTTTCATCCGTTTCGAGTAAATTTCGGAAGCACCGTCCCGCTGTTTTTCGAGTACACTGTAATAGAATAGATAATCATTTCAATCCTATGAAACAACATTGAAATGAACATTTAATCTATATTTGTATACGGAGAACCCGCAGAAAAGTACCGACGAAATAACTCGAAACGAATAAAAACACAAGTGAATGCATGTGTTTGCTTTATACATTCTTAACTTTTCCAAACTGGACAAATCTATTGGTTATCATATGATTGAATCTTCTCGTCACATTGACTACACGACGGTTGTTAGCACCGAACGATACCGTCCGATCTTTCACAACCTTCGTATGATTTTATGTCACGACGAATATCGAACGTATGTTAACCGATAGACGGGGACTAAGGCACGCTTTAATTTTCACATATGACTATCGATGAGCATTTGAAAATTTCATATTATCATCGATTACCATTTATACTCTTATTATAAGATTTAACTTGAATTGGTTTTACTTTTACGTTTCAATTTCAAGGGTTTTAAGTTTTTAGTTTAGAGTAAAGTTTTCTAAAGTTAAGGGTTTTCTTAATCAAGTTTAAAATTTTAGATTTGGTTCTGATATTAAATTTAAGATTTTGGATTTAATTTTGATGTTAAACTTAAAATTAGGGTTTGGCCTTATTTAATATGAGAGATCAACATCATCATTATCACAAACACACACATATCATCATCAACATTATCTCACACATACACACATATCATCATCAACATTATCACAAACACACACACACACACATACACACATATCATTATATATATCACAAACACACACTAAAATACCCTAATCTTAACCCTCACCCTTAACTCTAACCCTAATTACCTTAACCCTACCCTAAACCTGGTTAACCCTAATTACATTAATTCTAACACTAGACCTAATTAACCATAATCCTAAACCTAATTACAGTGCAGCCACCTCAGCAACCACCATCAAAGCCACCACCACCGTCGCCCACACCCACCACCACACCCACCACCACCGACCACCACAGCCACCGCCACAATTCATAATCCCCAAATTGAAGCCCTACCCACCAAATTCAATTTACGAAAATAAAAATTTAAATTGATCAATAAATTAACTAACCGGTTGACGATTTCGACAGTGACGAGAAATCCAAGGAGGAACTCGACGTTGATGAAGAGGACGGCGCTGGAAGTCGTAGGAGGTTGAAGAAGATGATGAGGGAGGAGGAGGCGATGAGGGAGGAGGTTGGAGACGAAGAGGGAGGAGGCGATGAGCGTGCGCGGGAAAAAATTTTTTGGGAGGGGGGGAGGGGAATTGGGGAATTAGGGTATAACATGGTGTCGGGGACGACAACCTTTGGTTTTATTTATTTTTTTAATTTTGAAATTTGCCCTTACGGATATATCTTGCGGCACCGTAAAAATAACTGCATAAGTTAAATTTTAACAAATTTTTATTTATATATGCCCTACGATCTTATCCATAGTGGTATTAGTTGTCCATACGGAGTAATCCGTAAAGGTATTCGTTAATTGCTCCTACGGATTTTATTATCCGTAGGAGTAAACCATCTTTGTACTAGTTATTACAGTTGGTTAGTGAAACTACGGACTAATTAATTCCACTTCTTCTAAATTAAATGTACAGAATAAAAGGAAAAATAGGGTTTCTTTAAGGTTTCCAACTTTCTCTCTCTTGAAATCTCCTCTCCAATCTAAATTGTATGTTGAAATAAGAAGAAGAACAAGGCATATTTAATCGAGACATCTAGATCATGGCAAACGAAGGTTCCTTGTTTGCGTAGTACCCTCATTGCGATCTTTCATTCTGGATTTAATAGTGGATAGCCTACAAAAGATAATTATATTTTTCTCTTTATTATGGAATATACTGCAAACTCAATGCCGCATAACAATTTACACTCCTGCGTGAAAGATCGCCTAATTTCTAGAAGGATTGCATCCAAGGAAGGATCCTATGCAAAACTATAGGGATGTCACATCAGATTCATACGATCACAAAATCTTATAAACATTGAGCTATTATATATTTTGCCAGAAATACAATAATTGAATATTTACCAATAAAGCTGTTGACCATTTTTACATTTTTCGGCAAATAAAGCCAACTTTGGTTTAAAAATGAAATAAGGAAAACAAATCAAAAGTAAAAACATATCAGAAACATAAAACATATACCAATAATAAGGACCAAATTCCTTTCCATTAATAAATTACTCCTTTAACCAAACAAAGATATATCGGATTCAGAGTTGAAATTTATCGGATCGGTGTTCGCTGTTTTGCCATATATTTCAGTGAAAGATTACATTTATGCATAGTTCAAGCATGGAAACTAACAACTCCAACCCTCAATTCTGAAGTTTCTACTGTTCCAACAGCAAATCTAAATTTTGAACAACCAAAATTAATTATTAAGAATCACAGAGAAAAAAGAAGAAGAAAAGAAAAACAAGCATATATAATGGTGAAAAACTAACTAACTTCGAACGACACCATTTTGCATCATGTTCTTAAACTCATGGAAGTCAACCCTGCCATCCTTATCAGAATCCACACCACCAATCATGTCCTTCACCATCTCCAAGCTCTTCCCTTCTTCCAGCCCTAGCTTCCCCAGCACTGTCTGCAGCTCCTTCGCCGATATAAACCCGTCCCCGTCCTCATCAAACACTTTAAACGCCTCCGCCATCTCTTCTTCTTCTTCTTGCTTCTCATCATCGGGTTGGATCATGCTGTTGTTTTCATCGTCGTCACCGAAGAGGGCGTCCCCGAGGGAGCGGTGGAGGGCCTGGAAGGCTGAGAAGTCGAGGCCGGATGAGTCGGGGGGCTCAAGGAAGGGGGAGACAAGGAGGGAGACGTCGGAGGGGGAGCAAGGGGAGAGGCCGAGGGCGTCGAGGGCGAGGGAGAGCTCCAAGGGGGTGATGAGGCCGTCCGAGTTACGGTCGAAGAGGTCGAAGATGCGACGGAGGCGAAGGGTGTTTAGAGACTGGTTGCGGAGGCGGAACGAGGGGGAGGGCTTGGTGGCCAGCTTGTTTGATGGTGGTGGTGTTTGCTGGTGAGAGGCCATGGAGAGAGTGAGATCTAGACAGATAATTTTGGGGAGTTGTAGTAGTCGTATATAGGAGAGGAGAAATTGTAGGGAACATGTGGAAGGAGAGCTAGCTTCTTTTTCTATTTTTTAGGAGGCAAATAATTGAAAGTTTGTAGAAATGGTCAGTAATCATGAATGAAATAATCGATCTTGTAAGGTTAATGTAACAGCCCATTATGCGATACACGAGGGCTGACAGTTTTCTGATATAAAAGAAAGAATATACCTACAAAATAGGAGCTGATTTTTCTTTTCCATTTCATCCCTCCATCTATCACATTCTGGACCGAGCATAACCAGTTTTTATCATAAAATAATTCTATAGAAACACTACTAAAGAGGGGGTCATTCCTAACGGTTAGAATCTGATAATGCTCGATATTAGCGACCTCCAAGATCAGGACACGTGGCAGATGACATGTCCAAGGTTCAGAAGAAAGGGCCGACCAGGCCACCCGGTGCCTGACCCGCAAGCGCAAATTGGCCCACCTCGGGGTCCCCTGCGAATATGCCTCCTCGGCCACTCGGCTCGCCTCGAGCTACCACAAGACCAAGACTCCTCGGCCTCCTCGAGTCCCCTGCCGATGCCGTCTTCCTCGGTCCTCCGACCAACTTCACCGCTCACACGCGTAACCGCCGTTCCGCAAATCTCGCCATGCGCGGATTCTCCGCCAGCAGCATCTCATTGTCCACGCCATCACGATCTCCCTTAATGGGCGACCCGCTCTTTACGCGGGCGTGACGTCGGGAGCGTAACTGCCGGCTCGCGCCTGCTGCTGCATGCCACACCGCTATATAAACCCCATCACAGAGGGGTCAAGTAAGCCATTTTTTTACACTTTACGCCGTTACTCTGCTCGGATCTCATCACTAACTTGAGCGTCGGAGGGTCCTCGGTGGTACCAAACCACCTCAGGACTTTTTTGCAGGTACTCGGCGACATCCTCCTCACCCAACCTTCTCCTCTCAAAACTCATTGAGATCCATACCCAACGAAGGACAATCAACCAAGTTCGTCTCGAGATCAACGGAAGGCAACATCTGACGGAGGCCCGAAAAGGAGCTCTATCAGTTGGCACCGTCCGTGGGAACAATAACTCCACAAAATACAAAGTTGGCCTTCCGATCTCCGCCCGCATGGCAACCGACTCCCCTAAGAATCCAAACGCCCGCTACCGCCTCCCTTGCAACGGGGGCGCCGGCGGACCCTCGCCCGAGGTCGTCAGCCTCCCCGTAGGCTGCCACCCCACACGCTCCGGCGGCCGCTCGACCAAAAGAGCTAGGGGCCGGGAGCCCATCACCTTTAGCGACGAGGATCTCCACGGCATATCTGTGCCCCATAGCGACCCACTGGTGATCGTAGCGCGGATTCACCGATACGAGGTCCACCGAATACTCATCGATTCAGGCAGCTCGGCGGACATCCTCTTCCACGTCTGCTTTCTGCGGATGGGGCTGGCCACAGCGGACTTGAGGCCGACCTCCCACGTCCTCTCGGGATTCACCAACCACTCTGTCCCGGCGCAAGGGGTGATCACCCTGCAGTTCACGATCGGGGAGCCCGGCCACACGCGCACGCTGCCGGTAGACTTCATTGTGTCTAGGGTCCCCTCGGCCTACAACGTCCTCCTCGGCCGGCCGACTCTGAACTCCCTCTAGGCCCAGATCTCGATGTACCACCTAGCGATAAAATTCCCCCTCGACCAAGGTGGGGTGGGTCGGGCCTACGGGAGCCAACGGGTCGCGGAGGTGGGTCTGGCAGAGGCATCTTCCCCCGAGCGGCACGCTGATAGCACCGATGTATGCGATCACATGGAGGGGTCCCTAGACACCCGGGACGAGCGGAAGGAGGTCCGTGGGGCACCGGTCGAGCCACTGACCGAGGTGCCCTTAGCGGAAGGAGACCCAGGGAAGACCGTCCAGGTCGGGTCACTCCTGACGGGAACCCAGCGGGATGACCTGACCGAGTTCCTCCGGAGCAATTCCGACGTCTTCACCTGGGCCCCAGCCGACATGCCTAGGATCGACCCCAAAATCATCTGCCACAAGCTCGGGGTTGATCCTACGGCCCGACCCGTCAGGCAGAAGAAGAGAAGTTTCGCCCCGGTCAAACAAAAGGCCATCGAGGAAGAAGTTGACCGACTCCTCGCCGCCAACTTCATCAGGAACGTGCCCTACTCGGAATGGCTGGCCAACGTGGTCCTGGTCAAGAAATCGAGTGGGAAGTGGCGTATGTGCGTCGACTTCACCGACCTCAACAAGGCCTGCCCCAAGGACAACATCCCGCTCCCCCGCATAGACCAGCTCGTCGACAGCTCGGCCGAGCACGAGCTCCTGAGCTTCATGGACGCTTTCTCCGGCTACAACCAAATCCGCATGAACCCTGATGACGAAATTGTTAGTTATATGTATTCCCTAGAGGCCATTACTATACATAGGATGTATATTGTAGTGGATGCTTGGACATATATAGGGATGACTTTCTTGCTCGATATGATAGTATGCTATCTGGTTACTCTTTATTTTAACGTGTACACTGATTGTCTCTCTGTTACATGTTGGTAAAGCCTTTAGGATGTGTACTTGATTACCTGGACTATGATATGGATCATACTAGTGGGGACGTGGTAGTCCATAAGTACATCCTTCAAAGTCCCTAGTCGTGGGTGCATCGAGACGGGGCATCGATATACCAGAGTAGACTAGCGTGTAGCTTCTCGACCCATATAGATGGGCGATGGATGATCCCATATCCATTGGTGTTTGACATCAGAGATGATATACGGGTGCTCAGTGTAGACTGGGTACACTGGACGGACTCGCCGAGAACTCCCAGATGGTATTATACCTTACGTCAGATGGCAGTTCTCTGGTGACACTGGTACATGTTAGTCTGTATACCCGAGATCGTCATAAAGTCTTGTGTGATTCCCACTGTGCTTTGATTTCCACCTTACCACGTCCAAGAGGGCGTGCAAAACGGTGGTTTTTGGGTACAATCCCGAGTCACATGGAGGCAATGAGCGATAGGAGGGGTTACGTCTCTCCCGGTATAGGGAGTTGATGTTGCGCTGTGCTCGATTGGCTATAACAGGAAGTCCTTGGCCAAGGCTGCTTTAGGGATTTACTGGTAAGTGTTACCAGTAGTTTCTCGACCCGTTATGAGCCTCATATCGACACGACTTATCGAGTTATTGGGGTCTGACGTTTACCACCCCAAGACGAGATATGCGACATATCAGACGAACAGACCAGACTGTACGGTAGTGTTACTGGTTGGAATCACAGGAGTGTGAGCGGACTTGCTCGTTGATCTTCTGATCGCTCAATACCCGGATGGCCGTTACGTTTAGCAGACCGCTTGCGGCTTGTTGGTGTTTGATATGATCATCACCTACTGCCGGCGTATTGACGAGTCTTTAGAGTCCTACACAGGGGTTTCCTGGCTCAAGCGAAAGGAAATAGGAGCGCATATGAGATATGTGCGGGACCGAGAATAATACCAGTATGTGATACTGAATTCTATTCTCGCGATTTGTGACATTGATCGGTTGTATTCGATATAGCCGGGTTATCGGATCAAGTGTTGATTCGATAAGTTGTTACTATTGATATTAGTCGGTTATATGCAATGTGACCGGATCGTTAAATCAAGTGTTGATTTAATGTATAATTATATATTTGATATATTACTTTACATTAACTAGTATTGGTTCACTTAAGATTGATTTTCTCACTTGAATGTGCACATTGTTTATATGTGATATATGCAAGTGTACATGTTTGTATCATGCTTGATGATACATAAAAGTTGTGTGTATGAGAACTAAACCAAATCAAGGTTAAATTAGGGTTTACTATTTTCCTAGAAAATAACAAAATAATTGAGACTTTGGTCAAAGTTATCAAGCTTCATGAAGCTTGATAAACATTGACAAAGTCAATTCTTTTGTCATTTGTTCAAGATATTAGTTAACCCAACCTTTAACCTAATGCTTTGGTTAATTCTCTACAAGAGTTAAGCATGAGGGCTTAACTCAACCATGGTGCCATGATTAAAAGGATAAGTTTCATATTATTCTTTTAATTCTTTTCTTCTTCTTCTCTTTCATCAAGCTCACAAAAGCTTGCTAGCTCCAATGGTGCCATGAGAAAAAGAGTGAGAAATCCAATTCTAAAGTGAACCCACTTCCTATTTCTTCATCCTCTACCACTTGCCATATAGTATAGGGTGTTCTCTTCATAAAGTTTTTTGACCAAGTGAAGGAATAGCTTGAGTTTGAGTCTTCCCGACGTAGATCATCTTCGGTCTCGAAGTCAATGACCTAGCCCGATCATTTCTCCGACGAAACCATCGCTAGAGTCCGGGATCCCGATGATCGCAGTGGAGGGACGTCAACACGGAGCTAAAGAAGTGGAGGACCGGATCTACAAAGGTTGTATTTCCATTCACTTAGTAGCAAAGTAGTTTGCTTGCTTGTTGTTTCTGTTAGTTGTATGTATGCCCTAGAGGCCAGTATTGTACAGATGATGTATATTATATTGGATGCTTGGACATATATAGAGATGACTTTCTTGCTCGATATGATAGTATGCTATCTAGTTACTCTTTATCTTAACATGTACACTTGTCTCTTTAAACTGTCTTATAGTTACATGTTGGTAAAGCCCTTAGGATGTGTACTTGACTATCTGGACTATGATGCAGATCATACTAGTGCGGACATGGTAGTCCATAAGTACATCCTTCAAAGTCCCTAGTCCTGGGTGTATCGAGACGGGGCATCGATATACCAGAGTAGACTAGCGTATACGCTTCTCGACCCATGAGATGGGCGATGGATGATCCCATATCCATTGGTGTTTGACATCAGAGATGGTATACGGGTGCTCAGTGGAGACTGGGTACACTGGACGGACTCGCCGAGAACTCCCAGATGGTATTATACCTCACGTCAGATGGCAGTTCTCAGGTGACACTTGTGCAGGTTAGTCTGTAGACCCGAGATCGTCATAGAGTCTTGTGTGATTCCCACTGTGCTTTGATCTCCACCTTACCACGTCCATAAGGGCGTGCAAAACGGTGGTCTTTGGGTGCATTCCCGAGTCACATGGAGGCAATGAGCGATAGGAGGGGTTTCGTCTCTCCCGGTATTGGGGGTTGATGTTGCGCTGTGCTCGATTGGCCGTAACAGGGAAGTCCGTGGCCAGGGCTGATCAGAGATTTGTTGGTAAGTGTTACCAGTAGTTTCTCGACCCGTTATGAGCCTCACATTGGCACGACTTATCGGTTATTGGGGTCTGACGTTTACCGCCCTAGACTTGTTATGCGACATATCAGACGAACAGACCGGACTGTACGGTAAGTGTTACTGGTTGGATTCACAGGAGTGTGAGCGGGCTAGCTCGTCGATCTTCTGATCGCTCAATACCCGGATGGCCGTTACGTTTAGCAGACCGCTTGCGGCTTGTGGATGCTTGATATGATCATCATCTGCTACCGGCGTATTGACGAGTCTTTAGAGTCCTACACAGAGGTTTCCTGGCTCAAGCGAAACGAAATAGGGGCGCATATGAGATATGTGAAGGACCGAGAATAATGCGTGTATGTGATACCGTATTTCATACTCGCGATGGATGTATCGAATGGTTATATTCGATATAACCTAGATATCGAATCAAGGATTGATTCGATAAGCCGATACATTGGATACTAGTCGGTTATATGCGATATGACCGGATCGTTAAATCAAGTGTTGATTTAATGATTTAATGTATAATTATATATTTGATATATTACATTGCATTAACTAGTATTGGTTCACTTTATATGGATTTTCTCACTTGATGTGCAAGAAGTATATGTGATATACTTTTGTGCACATATTTGTATCATGTTTGATGATACTTGATCATTTTGTTAAGTGTAAAGAATTAAAACCATGGTTAAGTGTTGATTAGGGTTTTGCATATTCATTTATTTATTTATTTGAAAAGGATTATGATGAGAATGGTGGCTTTCTTTGTTTTAAGTTGAAGCTTCATGAATCTTTGACTTTTGTAACCATTCTTGTCATCATGCTTAACCCTAACCCTCTCAAGTATCCATGGTCTATTCTCTACACTTAACCTTAGTTAGCTTATGATAAGTATTGAATGATTATTCATTTTAACTAATAACTTATCATATTCTAATTACTTCTTCTTCTTCATCTTCAAAAGAAAAAGCTTGATGCCATCAATGGCATCTTGAGTTTCAAAGTGAGAAATCCAATTCTAAAGTGAACCCACCTCCTATTTCTTCACCCTCTACCTCTTGCCAAGTTTTTTTGGGTGTTTTCTTCACAAGTTTCACAAATTTGTGAAGTCGGAGCTTGAACTTGTGATGCCTCGACGTAGATCATCTTCGGTACGAAGCCGACGATCTAGTCCGCCCAAATCTTCGATGAAGCCGACGTTTGAGTTCGGGATTCGAGATGGACAGCGAGAGGATGCCTACGTGGAGCTAAGGAAGTGTATATCCGGATCTACAAAGGTTGTAGCTTCTGATCTTTAGTTAAGTTGTTAACTAGATTCGTTTTTCGCCTAGAATTCTAGCCGACGATCCGTATTAGGGTTTCTCGGCACCCATAAAATTTTAAATTGGCATGGTCGATGCCTTGTGAGACCTCTATAGTGTGCCTAGGAACCCTACAGTGGTATCAGAGCCTAGCTAGAGCCTTAGGCGAAGTCTAGACGACGTTTGAAACCCGAACGAACCCGAAACCCTAAAACCCAAGTGCTCTCTGGACTTTTTCTAAAAACTGGGATTTTTCCATATTAAAAATGCCTAAAAAATTCAGCAGGAAGATCTAAGAATTATGGTGCAACACGAGCTCATGATGCGTCTAAACCGCCGCGGAAACGCGGCAGAAGCATGGCTTCAGCCGCGGTTCCGCCGCCTACTGTTCACAATGCACAATATTGTTTGCACAGTAATTCCTCTTTTCTGATGCTGGATTTTATGGGAATTTTTAAATATTATTCAAGAGTTGAATTTTCTGGGGTTGCTTTGGGGATTCGGTGTTTCGATCGGGGTATCAGATTTCGTCTTTGTGTTTTTCTGGATAATTTTTAGAATATGTTAAAAAGTTCGACCGAATATAAATACCCAATTTTTCCCCTGTCGGGAAATTTCCAAGTGTTGGATTTTTCCGTAGTTTAACGACGTTCTAAGTAGTGCAAGTAACGCGATGGACCCTCTAGAAGACAACAAACCTTAACTCGATTATGTGACCGTCTTGAACTGCCCTTTGAACCTTCGGGTTTGGGGAAGTACGGCGTGCCACATGTGAGGCGTTGGCTTGACCCTTCTACGGCTGGACCGTTGGTACTGAGGCACGAACTGAATGTTGTTAGACTTATTTCAAGTGTTGAGCTATATCGGGAAAACTTGGGTATTCGACTGTTCGATCGGAAAGTTTAACATTTTCTGTTTATCTGGAATGTGATACAATAATTGGAATTCACAAACAGTTATGAGATAACTGAATGAATGTTATAAATCTAGCGGTTTAGTTTCACTTGATATTGAAAAGAGTTTTCGATAATGAGACTAAAATGCGGGGTTTATAACTGTTAGGCATGTGATGTCTAAGTATTTCATTTGATTAGGCATGCGATGTCTAAAGAAGTTGCGGATTCCAATTGTTGTAGTTTTACACTTTCTTTTCTATGACCGTAAGTGTAATATGTTATATCGCCGGTTTCGTTGCTATATGTCAACGACAATTGGGATGCGCATATTTACTTACGTTGATGACATGTGATGTTATGTGTTGCTGGATATGTTATATTGGATCGTCGTGTTTGAATAGCCGGGGGTTTTTTATGTGAGATGAGTGTTTTTCATTTTCATTCATGTAAAAACTTGTATGTAATATTCTTTTATTTGGGGCACTTCCAGGTTGCGGAAGTTGTCACCTTTTGTATATTATTTATTTTTCCGCATTAGGATAGACCCAGGAGGGGAGCACAAGTAACCGGGTTCTGGGGTCCAGTGGCAGACCAACTCGAGGAGTCGAGTCCGGGTCTCCTAACCCTAGAATTGGAAGGGTTGCTTGCCGCTCTCGTAGGAGTCTAGGGGTGTGGGATTGGCTCATCACGACCGTGGAATCCGTGTTTTATACTGGCTCGTATTGAAAACACGGACGTCCTAGTATATCCAATGTTTCATATGTTTCTTCTGCTGCTTTATCTGTGATGCGATCATGTGATGTTCTGTGATAGATACAATATATAGTATATATGATATATTATATAGACGTTACTTATGTTTTGCACCCGCACTAGCCCTGCCCTGCTCTGTCGTTAGTTACCTAACCTAACGGTGCACGAGGGGACATCCAGGCGAATGCGGATGGCATAAGTGTACGTCGTATTTATCTGTGATGTTTAGGTGACTTAAATGATGGGACTTCATTAATGTGATTAATGAAAGAAAAGAAACCTAAGATGTTGTAGAATCAAATTTTAAACAAAACAGGTAGCTACAGTTCTTGCTTTGCACAGCGGTATATGTAATATATCCTGCACCTTATTCGATGAGGAAAGAACCGAGATCCCTTCACCGGGAGTGACTCCTTTAGCAATAACTGGCAGATGCTACACACTCGGTATGATTTTTGATTGCTTCTATAGTTTCTTCTTTGCACAGTGATATATATGATATATCCCGCACCTCATTCGACGAGGAAAGGGCCGACGATCCCTTCACCGGGAGTGACCCCTTTAGCAAAACTAGAAAAGCCTCAAAATCACTCCATTTCAAAACCTCATTTGATTCTACGACGATATCAAGTTCATTACGCAATAGGTTTTCAGAAAAACCTGTCGTAGCCCTCCGTCATTTCAGATAAGAACTGTTTAGTATTCGTGCTGCGTTTGTTGGCCTTTGTCAAGGCGTAGTGTGCGGTAGCTGAATAGAGATTATCTGCTTGTGCATATGATGCAGATTGTTTCAGGGTAGTCGTACGACCTTGTTGGCCTTTGTCAAGGGTCGTGCGGGTGGGTTTGATTCAATCAAGAAATGACGGGTTGAACTTGACTAGCATGCTATGATTTGTTGGCCTTTGTCAAGGTCATAGGACGCTAGGGGCAAAATATTATCGGGAATTTCAAATGTTGAAATTTGCAATGAGATTGCATACCTTCTATGAGATAGTTGGATCCTGATACCCACTGCGAGTAAGAGTTACTCCTGGGAGAGTTTTACACATTGCAATTAGCCGATCAAGTAGGTGTCTAGAAAGGTGTTAACGAGGTTACGCCTTTGGGAAAACGAGGTTTACATTAATTAGGTTCGTGCGAAAGCACGTGGGACCTCCCTCAAAGTACCGACACTGGCCTGGCTAAAAGATTGGCGAACTTGTAGTGTGTAATTAATCCCGGCTAGTCTTTCCTTTTAGGGTTTGAAGGAAGATTTGATAAAAACCAGTGGGAGCCATCCTGATTAGATAAGATAATAACCAATCTGATCTTGCACGAGCATACGCTAAAGTGTTTTCTTCTCTCTCTCTCCAGGTAGCGACCATTTCATGCCCCAATGAAGATAATAATATGGATGTATTGACCGAACCCGCATGTTATACTGTGATGGGGAACGTTGGTTCCGTTCTTTCTTGTAAGAGTTATAGGAATGAACAGGATATAGGGGAATACCAGGATTCCCATGCCACCCGAATGAAGAAAGTACATGATGATGCATTTTCTTCGGGTGTATTCGTTACAGAGAACTGTTTCTCCATTTGCTCTACGTCCTGGGTATTAGATACCGGGTCAGGATCCCATATATATAATCAGTTACATGGGCTTAGGAAAGGTAGAGAACTTGGAGAAGGTGATAAAGACATTAGAGTTGGAAATGGTGCAATTGTTGCAGCTAAGACTGTCGGGGAATATCACCTTGTATTACCAACTGGTAATACATTGGTTCTGAACGAATGCTATTACATGCCGAACCTGATATGCAACATTATATCGGTTTCTTTATTAAGTAAAGAGGGATATAATTTTGTATTACAGGACAATGTTATGAACATTTTCCGTAACCAAAAGTTGGTTGGATCAGGCACGTTGTGCAATGGCATTTATGTTCTAAATCAATCAACAGTTCTGAGCATAACAAACACACACAAGAGGAAGAGTTCAGAACTGAACGAATCCTTCTTGTGGCATTGTAGACTGGGTCACATCAATGCGACACGACTGGCTAAGTTGCATAAGGATGGATATTTAAATCCATTTGAATTTTCATCTTATGACACTTGCCAGTCATGTCTCAAAGGCAAGATGACCAAAACTCCGTTTACGGGACACGGAGAAAGAGTTACCGAACTCTTGGGACTTATACATAATGATGTATGCGGTCCCATGTCTACACATGCCAGGGATGGTTCTTCATACTTCATTACATTCACTGACGATCTCTCTAGGTTCGGGTATGTGTTCCTGATGAAACACAAATCAGAAGCTTTTGAGAAATTTAGGGAATATAAATAAGAAGTTGAGAACCAAACCGGAAAAAGTATTAAAATCCTACGATCTGATCGAGGAGGAGAATACTTAAGCAATGAATTCCTGGACTTCCTAAAAGAGAATGGGATTCTCTCTCAGCTGACTCCTCCATATACACCACAGCACAACGGTGTATCAGAACGGAGGAACCACACCCTATTAGATATGGTGCGCTCTATGATGAGCACAGCTGAGTTACCTATTTCCTTCTGGGGTTATGCGCTGGAGATAGTAGCATACCTATTGAATCAAGTTCCATCCAAATCTGTACCTACCACACCATATGAGATATGGAGTGGGAAGAGACCATGTCTTAAACGAGTTAAGATATAGGGTTGCCCGGCCTATGTCAAAAGGCAAAATCCGGACAAACTCGAGGCACGGTCAGTTCTATGCAAGTTTGTGGGATATCCCAAACATTCACATGGATATCTTTTCTACCATACAGAGGAACAAAAAGTGTTTGTTTCTCGACATGCCACCTTTTTGGAAAAGGAATTTCTTGCAAAGGAAATTAGTGGCGATAAGGTAGAACTGGAAGAAATTCCGGCTACACAAACTCAAACTGAAGATTTAGTGGAACCAGAGGATTCAGTAGCTCCCGACGAACCTCAGCCTCTCCGCCGATCTAGTAGGGTTCCTCGCCAACCTGAGAGATACTACGGTTTTCTCATGGATGGTGGGAGCGAGGATTGCATCATGGAGGATGATGACCCAACTAGCTTCGAGCAGGCCATCACGAGTGGGGACTCTGTGAAATGGCTGGATGCTATGCGGTCCGAGATGGAATCCATCTACACCAACAAAGTATGGACTTTGGAAGTTGCTCCTGAAGGGGTAAAACCCATTGGGAGCAAGTGGATCTTCAAGAAAAAACTTGGTGTAGATGGGAAAGTAGAGACTTTCAAAGCTAGACTTGTAGCAAAGGGTTTTCGTCAAAGACCAGGTGTGGACTATGACGAGACCTTTTCTCCAGTGGCTATGCTTAAATCCATCCGGATCATGCTTGCCATCGCTGCATATCATGATTACGAAATCTGGCAAATGGATGTTAAGACCGCCTTTCTAAATGGTGATTTAGAAGAGTGCGTGTACATGACTCAGCCAGAGGGCTTCGTAGATAGTGGGAGCAGCGGGAAGGTGTGCAAGCTGCTTAAATCCATTTATGGATTAAAGCAAGCATCGCGGAGTTGGAGCATCTGCTTTGACGTCGTTATCAAAGAGTTTGATTTCATCAAAAACCCAGATGAACCTTGTATTTACAAGAAGGTAGCAGAGAGTAAGGTTGTCTTCCTCGTATTGTACGTGGACGACATACTCTTGATAGGAAATGATATTCCTATGCTGCAAGAGGTCAAGCTCTTCTTATCACAAAGATTCTCAATGAAAGATCTTGGTGATGCCTCCTGCATATTGGGAATTAGGATCTATAGAGATAGATCCAAACGGATATTGGGATTGTCCCAATCCAGGTACATTGACACCATACTAAAGAGGTTTAGTATGGAAGAATCCAAGCGTGGGAACTTACCCACGATCTCTGGAGTCACTCTCTCCAAAGAGATGTCTCCCAAGACTGATTTGGAGAGAGCTCGCATGCAAGGGATACCCTATGCTTCGGCTGTAGGCTCTATCATGTACGCGATGCTATGTACCAGACCCGATGTAGCATACTCACTAAGTGTAGTGAGCAGGTATCAAGCTGATCCTGGAGAGAGTCACTGGACAGCTGTGAAGAGCATTCTCAAGTACTTACGAAGGACTAAAGAGATGCTCTTGGTGTATGGTAACGGAGAACTCCAAGTGGAGTCCTTTACCGATTCGAGCTTCCAGAGTGATAAGGAAGACTCTAAGTCGCAGTCGGGATTTGTCTTTACCCTTTACGGAGGGGCGGTTAGCTGGAAGAGTTCTAAGCAGGAAACCGTGGCAGACTTGACGATGGAGGCTGAATACATCGCTGCCAACGATGCTGCCAAAGAGGCTGTCTGGATCAAGAGGTTCATTACTGAACTTGGAGTGGTTCCATCCATTGAGCATCCAATACCTTTGTATTACGATAACAATGGAGCGGTGGCTTTGGCCAAGGAACCCAGGTCCCATCAGCGATCCAGGCATATTCTGAGGCGGTATCACCTGATCCGGGAGATAGTTGATCGCCGGGAGATCGAGGTCAGGAGAGTTGACACGAAGAACAACACGGCGGATCCACTCACGAAGGCCATTCCCCAGATACAGTTTGAGAGACTCTTCGGGATGCTCGGTATGCGATACTACAGCAGCTGGCCCTAGTGCAAGTGGGAGATTGTTAGTTGTATGTATGCCCTAGAGGCTAGTATTGTACAGATGATGTATATTATATTTGATGCTTGGACATATATAGAGATGGCTTTCTTGCTCGATATGATAGTATGCTATCTGGTTACTCTTTATCTTAACATGTACACTTGTCTCTTTAAACTGTCTTATAGTTACATGTTGGTAAAGCCCTTAGGATGTGTACTTGACTACCTGGACTATGATGCAGATCAAACTAGTGCGGACATGGTAGTCCATAAGTACATCCTTTAAGGTCCCTAGTCCTGGGTGTATCGAGACGGGGCATCGATATACCAGAGTAGACTAGCATATACGCTTCTCGACCCATGAGATGGGCGATGGATGATCCCATATCCATTGGTGTTTGACATCAGAGATGGTATACGGGTGCTCAGTGGAGACTGGGTACACTGGACGGACTCGCCGAGAACTCCCAGATGGTATTATATCTCACGTCAGATGGCAGTTCTCAGGTGACACTTGTGCAGGTTAGTCTGTAGACCCGAGATCGTCATAGAGACTTGTGTGAGTCCCACTGTGCTTTGATCTCCACCTTACCACGTCCATAAGGGCATGCAAAACGGTGGTCTTTGGGTGCAGTCCCGAGTCACATGGAGGCAATGAGCGATAGGAGGGGTTTCTTCTCTCCCGGTATTGGGGGTTGATGTTGCGCTGTGCTCGATTGGCCGTAACAGGGAAGTCCCTGGCCAGGGCTGATCAGAGATTTGCAGGTAAGTGTCACCAGTAGTTTCTCGACCCGTTATGAGCCTCACATCGGCACGACTTATCGGTTATTGGGGTCTGACGTTTACCGCCCCTAGACTTGATATGCGACATATCAGACGAACAGACCGGACTGTACGGTAAGTGTTACTGGTTGGATTCACAGGAGTGTGAGCGGGCTAGCTCGTCGATCTTCTGATCGCTCAATACCCGGATGGCCGTTACGTTTAGCAGACCGCTTGCGGCTTGTGGGTGCTTGATATGATCATCATCTGCTACCGGTATATTGACGAGTCTTTAGAGTCCTACACAGAGGTTTCCTGGCTCAAGCGAAACGAAATAGGGGCGCATATGAGATATGTGCAGGACCGAGAATAATGCGTGTATGTGATACCGTATTTCATTCTCGTGATGGATGTATCGAATGGTTATATTCGATATAACCTAGATATCGAATCAAGGATTGATTCGATAAGCCGATACATTGGATACTAGTCGGTTATATGCGATATGACCGGATCGTTAAATCAAGTGTTGATTTAATGATTTAATGTATAATTATATATTTGATATATTACATTGCATTAACTAGTATTGGTTCACTTTATATGGATTTTCTCACTTGATGTGCAAGAAGTATATGTGATATACTTTTGTGCACATATTTGTATCATGTTTGATGATACTTGATCATTTTGTTAAGTGTAAAGAATTAAAACCATGGTTAAGTATTGATTAGGGTTTTGCATATTCATTTATTTATTTATTTGAAAAGGATTATGATGAGAATGGTGGCTTTCTTTGTTTTAAGTTGAAGCTTCATGAAGCTTTGACTTTTGTAACCATTCTTGTCATCATGCTTAACCCTAACCCTCTCAAGTAACCTTGGTCTATTCTCTACATTTAACCTTAGTTAGCTTATGATAAGTATTGAATGATTATTCATTTTAACTAATAACTTATCATATTCTAATTACTTCTTCTTCTTCATCTTCAAGAGAAAAAGCTTGATGCCATCAATGGCATCTTGAGTTTCAAAGTGAGAAATCCAATTCTAAAGTGAACCCACCTCCTATTTCTTCACCCTCTACCTCTTGCCAAGTTGTTTTGGGTGTTTTCTTCACAAGTTTCACAAATTTGTGAAGTCAGAGCTTGAACTTGTGATGCCTCGACGTAGATCATCTTCGGCACGAAGCCGACGACCTAGTCCGCCCAAATCTTCGATGAAGCCGACGTTTGAGTTCGGGATTCGAGATGGACAGCGAGAGGACGCCTACGTGGAGCTAAGGAAGTGGATATCCGGATCTACAAAGGTTTGTAGCTTCTGATCTTTAGTTAAGTTGTTAACTAGATTCGTTTTTCGCCTAGAATTCTAGTCGACGATCCATATTAGGGTTTCTCGGCACCCATAAAATTTTAAATTGGCATGGTTGATGCCTTGTGAGACCTCTATAGTGTGCCTAGGAACCCTACAGTTTCGCCTAATCTCTAGTTAACGATCTAGTTTAGGGTTTCTCGGCACCGGAAAATTTGAATTTGGCATGGTTGATGCCTTGTGGAACCTCTTGAGTGTGCCTAGGAACCCTACAGAAGATATGACCGCATTCACGACGGACCGGGGGGGTGTACTGTTACAGGGTGATGCCATTCGGCATCAAGAATGCCGGGGCCACATCCCAGAGGCTGGTCAATCGCATGTTCAAGCCGCAGATCGGTAGAAACATGGAGGTCTACGTCGACAACATGCTCGTCAAGTCCGTCTCGTCGGCCGGCCATGTTAAGGACCTTGGCGAGGCGTTCATGGTGCTCCGCAAGTTCAACATGAAGCTGAACCCCGCCAAGTGCGCGTTCGGAGTTACCGGAGGGAAATTCCTCGGGTTCATGGTCACTCACCGCGGGATTGAAGCTAACCCGGAGAAGATCGACGCCATCCTGAACATGACCGCACCCCGAACCAATGTCGAAATCATGCGGCTCACGGGGCGGATCGCCGCTCTGAGCCGTTTCATGTCCAGGTCGGGCGAGAAGTGCCTCCCGTTCTTCAAGGCGCTGAGGAAAATCCCAAGGTTCGAGTGGTCGGAAGATTGCCAAGACGCCTTCGACCAACTGAAGAGGCACCTCGCAACGCCACCCCTACTCTCCCGGCCCGTGGAAGGGGACAAGCTGTCGCTGTACCTGGCGGTATCCGACCAAGCAGCAGGGTCGGTGCTCGTCCGAGAGGCCGAGGGGGGCAGAGGCCAGTGTATTATGTGAGCCATGTATTCAAAGACGCGAAGACGAGATACCCTGCCATAGAGAAGATCGTCCTGGCCCTCGTAGTAACCTCACGGAAGCTGCGGCACTACTTCCAAGCACACACCATCATCGTCCTCACTGAGCGCCCCTTGGGAGTTATCCTGGCATCGCCAGAATCCTCTGGCCGCCTAGAGAAATAGAGATGGGAGCTATCTCAATTCGACATAAGGTATCGCCCGAGGAATGCCATCAAGGCGCAGGCCCTGGCCAATTTTGTCGTCGAATGCACCATCCCCGGCAGGAAACTGGATCCCGTGCCGCCCCTCGCAGCTCGGCATCCCGACAAGGAAGGCCGTAGCTCAGCACCGGAGTGGGTCATCTACGTCGACGGGTCTTCCACCGAGGAAGGTTGTGGTGCCGGCCTCATTATCCAAGGCCCGAACGAAGCCGAGATGGAGTATTCCTTAAGGCTCGGTTTCAAAGCATCAAACAACGCGGCGGAGTACGAAGCCCTCCTAGCCGGACTGCGCATGGTCGTCGGGCTGGGGCTGAAGGTCGTCCGGGTCCGCAGCGACTCGGCCCTGGTCGTCGGCCAAATAACCGGCCGCTTCGATGCTCGGGAGCCCCAAATGATGAAATACCTAGACGAGGTGAGAAAGCTCCGAAAAAACTTCGACGAAGTCCAGTTGGAACAAATACCCAGACAAATGAATGCTCAAGCAGACGCCCTGAGCAAGTTGGCTTCATCATACTCGGCCAGCAACAGACGCTCGATACTCTTCGAAACCTTAGCCCGACCCAGCGTTGAAGATGAGGCGGCGACGTTCCAAGTGTATGCAACACAGGAGGATGACCCAGATTGGAGGAAGCCCCTTGTGGAATTCCTGAAAGACGGCACACTCCCGGGAGACAGACCATCCGCCCGCCGCCTCTGGGCCAGAGCCATACACTTCGTCTGGAGTAACGGGAACCTCTAGAAGAAGGACTTCACTCAGCCCCTGCTCCGGTGCGTTGAGCCCCACGAGGCCGACTACGTTCTGCGGGAAATCCATGAAGGGGTGGGCGGCGCACACCAGGGGGCTTGAACCTTGACCCAAAAGGCACTACTTCAGGGGTACTATTGGCCCACCATGCACGAAGACGCCCTGAAGCTGGTTAGGAGGTGTAAGAGCTGCCAACTCCACGGCAGTATCCTCCGCCTACCGGCTACCGAGCTGACGGCCCTGGCGTCCCCGTGGCCATTCACCCAATGGGGATTGGATATGATCGGCCAGTTTCCCACAGGGACTGGCGGACATAAGTACGTCCTCGTCGCGGTGGACTATTTCACCAAATGGATCAAGGTCGTTCCCATCAGGAAACCAGACGCCACCACAACCATCAAGTTCCTCCAAAACAACCTGGTTCACCGGTTCGGGATCCCAAGGTGCATCATCACCGACCACGGGACGAACTTCGAGAACGAGAAAGTAAGGGACTTCTGCAAAGAATACCACATCCTCATGAAGTTTGCCGCGGTCGTGCACCCCCAATGTAACGGGCAGGCCGAGGTCGCTAACCGGGACGTCCTCAGGGGCCTCCAAACCCGCCTGGAAGGGAGGCAAGTCAGTTGGGTCAAGGAACTACCCCGGGTCTTATGGGCCCTGTGCGCGTTAAAAGAGACTCCTACCGGGGAGACCCATTTCAGCCTCTGCTACGGGACCGAAGCAATGGTCCCAGCAGAGATCAGGCTACCCAGCCACCGAGTCGAGCACTTTGACGATGAAGCAAACACCAAGGCAGTACGAACCAACCTCGACGTATTATTGGAGAAAAGGGATCGAGCCCAGATCAGAGCCGCCTCCTACCAACAACAAACGGCCCGGTACTATAACGCTCGGGTAAAGCACCGATCCTTCAAGGCCGGGGACCTAGTCCTGCGGCGGAACGAGTTCATCGACTAAGGCAGGCTTCACAAGTTCTCCCCAAAGTGGGAGGGTCCCTTCCTCGTCTACGAAGTGCTCTCCGGCGGAGCCTACCGCCTGCAAGATGTGGACGGACGGAAGCTACCTCGGCCTTACAACGCGGAGAAGCTCAAGCTATACCTATGAAGTCAAAACTAGCAAAGCGCCGTGCCCCGGCTACCGCTCAAAATCTCCCTTTGAAATGATGATGTATAACATTGTTTAAAATTCCTATCCATACGAATAAAGGAACTTTCGAACCTTCTTTCCCGGTAGGGTTCCCCCTGTACAACGAGAAGGGTCTCCCAGAGATGGTCGGGCCCTAGGTTCCCTCGCTCGGCTATCTACAGCGGGCAGCTCCCCTGCCACGGCGCCAGGAATCAAAAGCCCTATCAGAGGCAGCCGAGCCCGAGGTTCCCTCTCTCAGCTATCCCCCACGGACAGCTTCACTGCCACAACGCCGGGGATGGAAAAGCCCTCCCAGAGGCAGTCGAGGCCCGAGGTTCCCTCGCTTGGCTATCCCCCGCGGGCAGCTTCCCTGCCATAACGCCGGGGATCGAAAAGCCCTCCCAGAGGCAGTCGAGGCCAGAGGTCCCCTCGCTCGCCTATCCCCCGCGGGCAGCTCCCCTGCCACAACACCGGGGATCAAAAATCCCTCCCAGAGGCAGTCGAGACCAGAGGTTCCCTCGCTAGGCTATCTTTCAGGACAAAAACCCTCGCCAAGAGGCACCGGGCAGCAACCCTGCCCGGCCAAGGGTCTTTGGTGGCTTCCTACAGCCTTATAGCTTTCCTCGCGCCAAGGGCCCAAGTCCTCCCAGAGGCAGTCGGGTCCTTGCTCGGCTATCCTCGGCTGGCAGCTTCCTACCACAACCGACAGGGATCAAAGTCCTCGCGAAGAGGCACTGGGCAGTAACCCTGCTCGGTCCCCGTCCTGAAGGATCTGAAAGCCCTCCCAGAGGTAGCCGAGCCCGAGGTTCCCTTGCCCGGCTATCCACAGCGGGCAGCTTCCCTGCCACACGCCGAGGATCAAAATTCCACCCCAAAGCGGTCGGGTCCTTGCCTAACCATCGATGGCTGGTAGCTTCCTAGCACCGTCCTGAAGGATCAAAGGCCCTCGCGAGAGGCAACCGAGCAGCTACCCTGCTCGTCAAAAACTCCGGCTGGTAGTTGCCTACCCACGACGCCAGAGATCAGATCCTTCACCAAGCGACAACCAAACGACGGCCCGACGGCTGCCCTGTGGCCGCGCTTAAGGATCTGACACACCCGGAAGGACGGATGGTTCATCCGAATCTGAACGATCTCCCCATCGACCTAAGGGGTGCACGAGGATACCTCCACGGCAGTGCTTGGCACCCTCGCCGGTTGGCAAACTCGACAGGAGATCGCCGGACATATGGCCGATCTTACACGGAAGCACAACAATACAAACAAGGACGTCCTACGAACATCCTTCGCACAAAAAAAGAAGGGAAAAACACAAACCGACGAATCAAGGGTTCTTTCTTTTCTTTTATTGCCAAAATCAAGATCTTTACAAAGGGTACTCTGGGGCCCCCCGACCCTACAAACTTCCCGAAGGCTTACTTCGGCCACTTCATCGCGGGAGTCACGGCCCAAGGCCTTACCACCGAAGACTTTACCACCAAGGGCGTGCCCGGCTTCCCTCGTCATCCCTCGCCGGAGACCTCGTTGCCGGAAGCGGAACCAGAGCGCGGAGTTCACCATCGTCGAACTTAGGAAGCTGTTCCTTCACGGCGTCCAAAGCCTTATTCTACGCAACGGCAGAATACTCCCTGAGCTCGGCATAAAACTGCACGCCGCCTCAGCCTCGGCCATAACTTTCTTAGCCCGAGCCTCGGCAACCTGGGCCTTCTGCAGCGCCGCCTCAGCATCCCCCCTGCTCGCATCTCTCTCCTTCTCCAGTGCTGCAAAGCGTCCGGCTAGGTCCGCCAGCTTCCTATCGGCGACCCGGAGAGACGCGTTCAGACGGCGAAGGGCACCCCGAGTCGCCGAGTTGGCAAGCTCCGCGACTTCCGCCCGGCCAGCCACAACGTCGGCCTTCTCCCTCTCCCGGCGCAGGTCGCGTTGCAAGATCTGGACATCCGAAAGAAACTCCTCCACTGGCCTCGGGGCGTGGAACGCCCCCTCGGCCTCCATGCGAATGGCGAGGGCGCAGTGCTGAAGAACCTGACAGAAAGCCGATGAGAAACCAGGAAGCATCCGAACCAAGGAAAGGAATACCAAGGCAAATGTGCGTAGAAGGATTCGTACCTGGACCGCCCCTTAGGCCACGGCCTCCAATTGGTCCCTCAAGGAGCCACACGGGAGCTTTCCCCCAGCCGATTCCTCCATCCCGGCGAGCAGACCAGTGGCAACGGAAAGCCCAGGCAGAACAGTGAAGACGGAGCCCCTTTCCCGCATGGGAATCCCTTCAGGGGCCTTCGACGGCGGCGCACGAGAAACCGTCCTTTTCCTCTTAGGAAGGGGTCGGCCCTCGCCCTTCCTCCCGTCACCAGTCTGGGACTCGGGTGACGGCTGACGACTCCGGCCGCCGCCAGAGAAGCTCCTAGATGCCGCCGACGAGATGGACGGCCCTGCCGTCGGTGGAGAATCAGGCGGAGGGCGGAAGTTAGTCGGGGGCTCGGCTACGCCACTAGCTTCCCCCCGGCGCGAGCCGCCCGAAAAATGCGAGCGAACCATGTCTCACGAAGGAGGACGAACGCCGAGCGATAGCGACTCGAGGAAGAAGGGAGATGAAAGGTTGAGGGCCCTAGGGCGGGCCCCGCCACCGTTTTATCACCGCATCCAACGGCGCCCGTCAACTGCCGCCGAAACGACTCCTCATGACCAGCGGTTCCGATCGCTCCACATGTCGGTCCTGTACTGGATTGCACCCAATCGGGTGCTGTAGGCCCGCGTACGTCGCACCGGCCAGCCGCCCCTTGACACGTGGACCATTGCTTCAGTTACATAGTGCTCGAACTGGCAGACCCCCTTTAAGGTGCGGAGACCTCGCCTTGGTTTGCTAGCAGAAAAGACGACCAAAGGACCGAGGGCTCGCCCCGATGAAACTATAGAGGGGATTTCGCCTCTGGAGGCCCGGCAGTCCACTCCTGACCCGACCACTAGCTGGTCGGGACAAGAGAGGGGGGATAATGATAATGCTCGATATTGGTGACCTCCAAGATCAGGACACATGGCAGATGACATGTCCCAAGGCTCAGAAGAAAGGGCCCATAGGGGCCGACCAGGCCACCCGGTGCCCAACCCGCAAGCGCAAATTGGCCCACCTCAGAGCCCCCTGTGAATATGCCTCCTCGGCCACTCAGCTCGCCCTGAGCTGCCACAAGACAAAGACTCCTCGGCCTCCTCGAGCCCCCTGTCGAGGCCGTCTTCCTCGGTCCTTCGACCAACTCCACCGCTCACAGGCGTAACCGCAGTTCCGCAAATCTCGCCATGCGCTGATTCTCCGCCAGCAGCATCCCACGTTCCATGCCATCACGATCCCCATTAATGGGCGATCCGCTCTTTACGCGGGTGTGACGTCGGGAGCATAACTGCCGGCGAGATTCTCGCGCCTGCTGCTGCATGCCACCACCGCTATATAAACTCCCATCACAGAGGGGTCAAGTAAGCCATTTTTTTTACACTTTACGCCGTTACTCTGCTCGGATCTCATCACTAACTTGAGCGTCGGAGGGTCCTCGGTGGTACCAAACCACCTCGGGACTTCTTTGCAGGTACTCGGCGACAGCCTCCTCACCCAACCTTCTCCTCTCAAAACCCATTGAGACCCACACCCAACGAAGGACAATCAACCAAGTTCGCCTCGAGATCAACGGAAGACAACATCTGACGGAGGCCCGAAAAGGAGCTCCATCAGAACCGTTACCGAAACCCCTATTGCTAACAGTTCCAACCGTTACGAATAACCCTGTCAGCAGAAGTATGAAAACGATGTGAACCGTTACCGTTACCTTCTTTTAGTAACGGTTAAAATAGTTGCTAATGAGTTGCATTATACGGCAAATATTACTTATATCCACCCATTGGTAACGGTTGGAATCGTTACCATAGAGGTGTATAGCGTAATGATATCTGAAATATATCAGATACTTGCTACCTATTGGTAACGGTTAGAACCATTACCAATATGTAGCAGTTATCTGATATATTTCAAATATCATTACCCTATACATCTCTATAGTAACGGTTTACCAAAAGGGTAGCGGTAACGGTTGGAACCGTTATCAATATATAAATATATTTTATTTAAAACCTGAAACATCCTGCACGCTGTTATCATTTACAACCAGCAATACAAAATAATAATATAATCAAATCCCGCGTAATTATAATATCAACGAATAATATAAAAGAAAACAAAAAAATAAAAATAAAAAACAGATAATAATATACAAATATCCATAATATACATCTCAAATAATATACGAAAAGTAAATAATACAAAACAAATGTTTATATGTAAGGTCATTGGGACGATCCATCTCCATCGTTGTCCCGTGACCTGAACATATTACCTATCTCGTCTCGTAACACCCGCCGCATGGACTCCTCCTGCTGTTGCGTCATCTGATCGACCCGCTCTGTAAGCGCTTGCAGCTACTATCGCGTCAGCCGATTTTCCTCGCAGAGCGATCGAATCTCTTTTGCCGACGCTGCTGTCGTATCTGCCTGCGTCTGTGTCACGATGTACTCTTGGATGGACTCATGCCTGGAAATGAATTCGTGGGCCCAAGGACCAACCCCGTGCTAACACCTACCGTGATGCCTTCCGAATAGCTCGTTGAGGACAAGGACGATGGCGGTAATCGGGTCATTAGGGCCAAGTCCTAAGTGGGTCGTCTTCTCGTAGAACTGGCTCAGCAAAGAGTATATATAGATACGTGTTAACTTAAAATACAGAATCGACTTGATTATATGAAACTTACCATGTACTCGACGATGCCCTTGTGTAATGCGACCCACCCAGCGGCAGGATTGTATTTGGCAGGATCTTTCTTTTTCTATAATAAAATCAGGATTCTTTTAATAAATAATTTGCGACAAAGAAAACATATATTTTTAAGCGTCGAAATACTCACGAGGAGATACTGTGCGCTAGCATACGTGCGCTTCCTTTGGATCGTGGCAACACAGGATCTCATACCATTATTTCGATTCTGCGTGTTGCGAACCGAATTCTCCTTGCAAATATAAAAAGATTATATTATATTTCAGAATATGATTTCATGTTATATTGTTATAATTTTTAAAATTAAATTTATACTTCAACATCGGTGCAAGAAAATGTTAGGAATATGTATGCCCTATAGGCCATTATTGTAAATTGGTGTATATTATAGTGGATGCTTGGACACATATATAGATGACTTTCTTGCTCGACATGATAGTATACTATCTGGTTAATTTTTATCTTTACATGTTGACTGATATTTTTTACTGTCTTGCTCTCACATGTTGATAAGCCCTTAGATTATGTACTTGACTACCAGGATTATGATGAGATCATACTAGTAGGGCCAGGGTGGTCCAAAAGTACATCCTTTAATAAGTTCCTAGCCGAGGGGATATCGAGACTAGGGTATCGATATTTTAGAGTAGACAAGTGTGTACGTTTCTTGTTCTTTAGAGGGCGATAGTTGATCCCCCAACCATTGGTGTATGACATCAATGATTGTACACAGGTGCTCATTGGAGAATGGGTACACCGAACATGACTCGCCGAGGACTTCTAGTTGGTAGTATACCTATCATCAGATAGCAGTCCTCTGGTGACACTGGTACAAGTTAGTCTGTAGACCCGAGATCATTATAGAGTCTTGTGTGGCTCCCACCATTCTTTGATTTCCTTCCTACCACGCTCAAAGGAGACGTGCAAACAGGTGGATTTTGGGTACAGTCCCGAGTCACATGGAAGCAATGAGCGATAGGAGGGGTTTCGTCACTCCCGGTATTGGGGGTTGTTGTTGCGCTATGCTCGATTGGCTATAACTGGAAGTCCCTAGCCAGGGCTACAACTTAGATTTACTGATAAGAGTTTATCAGTAGTTTCTCGAACGGTTATAGACCAGACATCGGCATGACTTATCACGTTACTGGGGTCTGACGTTTACCACCCCTAGACATGATATGCGACAAATCAGACGAAGATACCGGACTGTACGGTGGTGTTACTGATAGGCTTCATGGAGAGTATGGACGAGCTTTCTTGTTGATCTTCATATCTCTCAATACCCGGGTAGCCGTTACGTCCAGCTAGTACTGCTGACGGCTTGTAGGTGATTGATGTGATCATCACCTACTGCTGGCGTATTGACGAGTCTTTAGAGTCACACGCAGAAGTTTTCTGATTCAAGTGAAACGAAATAGTACACATATGTGATATGTGCGTAGGCCTGATTAAATACGTATATGTGATACCGTATTGTAATCTGGCATTTATCTGTTATCGGTTAGGTTATATGTGATATAACTAGATTATAGAATCAAGTGTTGATTTGATAATGTGATAAACAAATAAATGATATTAGTCGGTCATGTGTGATATAACCAGATTATTAAATCAAGTGTCGATTTAATAATTTGATATATATTTATATTTGATATAATTATATGTTAACTAATATTATTAGCTCACTAATTGATTTATTAATATAAATATGTTAATATAAATATATATATATATATATATATATATATATATATATATATATATATATATATATATATATATATGAAGCATGGCTTGTTTTTCTATTTTAAGAAAATAGAAAATGAGGTGTAAAATGAAGAGATATTTTTGGTATGGTCTAAGGCATTGTTTTTATCATATTAAATTGGTCTTGACTCACTATTCAAGCATGCTTGCAATTTAGAATTGCAATTTATTCCATGCTTGAATAAGTGAGTAGCCATTCATTCTTCATTCATCACTTTTTTATTTTTGCCTTAGCCATTTTCATGAGCTCTCGCTCTGTTAATTTTCTCACCTCATCTCCAAGCTCAAAACCCTCACATGTGATGTGAATCATTGAGCATGTGAGATTTCTTGTGGGCTTTCAAAACCCCTACTTCACCATCCTACACTTGACTAGCGATCAAGTGTAGCGTGTTTCCTATACTAAAAGAGTTTAGTGTAGAGGTACTTTGAGCTAGAGAGACTTCGGGTGGATCGTCTTCGGCATGAAGATATACGAGGAGGTTCTTCCAACTCAAAATAGATCCTAGTGGAGTCGCGTGGACCACAACGCGGAGCACAAGAAGAGAAGGACTCAATCTATGAGGGTATAACCATCTTCCCTTCTCTTTGTTTTTCTTGTTATCAAACTAAAACCCTAATATTCTAGTTAAGATCTTGTTTAGTCTAGCTTAGCACCTATAAAAATTTGAATTTGGCAAGGTTGATATCACTAGAACCTCATGGTGGTGTTAGGGTAGACTTTTATGGTATTAGAACCAAAACTAGAAGATTAGACGATGTTAATACAATTACGAAAACGAAAAAACTCCAAAACCGAAATCCAAGATCACAAGTTTCTGTCGATTTTGAAACTTCCTCTGAAAATTATTTAAACAACTGCAGAATGTTGTATGTGATACAACTAGAACATTGGAAAAATTCGAGGCCAAAAACCCAATTTTGACCCGGCGAGAATAGGCCAAAAACCGGCCTGGCCGGTCCCCCTTGCTGTCACGACCCGGAAAAGACACATGACCGGCACTTGAATCACGTGAAGTCTATAGGACCGTACCTAATTCAAGTAAGCCAAAAAGCCCAGAAATCTAAACTTTTAGGGAAAAAGAGTGGAGGTAAAGTTTTGAAATAACGGTATAATGTAAACAAGCTCTTTCTTTAAAAGATTAGTAATAGTATACGAAAACGCAATGTTTTGTATCTAATTTGAAAACATGTTTCGTCATTTACAATTTTGGCAGCACTATCGTTGTATATTTAAACCCAAAAACAAATACAAGTAATAATGATAAATGGCATCCCTAAGAGGGAGCTAGCTCTTCACCGAAAGGCGGAAACAACCACACAGATAAAAAATATACAACTCCGAAGGGCAAGTATCAAAACACGGAAAGAAAGTAAAGAACTCAACATCATCAAGAAAGCCAGAAAACCATAATAATACATGAGCGCGACTCTAAGGTCGAAAGAATAAACAACTGTGGTTTTCTAAGTCTTCTAAATATACAAAGTCTGGTTGATGGAGTCTTTAACTAGATACAACCGAATAAATAAAGTACAATGGTTGTCACGATGCAAGTGAACCCATCTACCAAAGCAATCACCCGGAAGGAAGTGGTGTGCCAGCGAAGCCGCTATAGAACCTGTACGGCGAAACCTGCAAGAAACTGTGGCACAATGGGGGTGAGTTGCCAACTCGTGAGTAGAAGACATCACCGAGTAGAAATCGCATGTATGACGATCTCCTAGGTCATATAGTAACATACACAAATATAACACTGAAACATCTAGCAATGGCAAGGGTTATCATCTAAGCACAAGTGTAAAACCAAGTACTCGTGTCAGTGCGTCAAGTAGCAACATGTCATATATATAATGTATGAAGGCATCAAGAATGAAATCAGAATATATCTGTATGAGAAAGCTATGTTCTTATCTCAGTAAAATTTCAGTATAAGAAAACTTGAGTATCATCAATGAAATTAATAGAAATCCGTGTCAAATATCGACACAAAATCCTTAAATCCTGGGCTCCGTCAGTCCGGAGCGGCCCATATCATCCAATCTCACCACTACGGTCGGTATATTCCGGATATCCGCCGCATTAAATATCACCGGTCGGTAGTGCTCCCCTGCCGGGCTCAACTCCTTCTCAATACGTCCATCTTGCCCCGGGATACCTCACCGGGTCCACCATGCACCCGCAGACGGTGTATCCCCCTACTCAAATCGGGTATGTGTACACACGTGGCTCAAGAACCAAGAAAACTCATGGTGGACGCCACACACATCATATCACGAGAAAATCACAACTTGCATTTTTAAAATGATAACGAGTTTATAAAATCTTTGCGGTTTTCCCCAAATCCAGAAATCTCATGGAAAATCCGAAATCCCAAAATCAAGAGTCAATAAGCAGTGAATACACGCATAAAGCCCCATAATATTGCATAGTAGAGTGAATATATAATACATGGGGTATCTAAGTAAGTAATGCAATATCTAAACTAGTATATGAGAGTAAGCATACTAGTACTATGTTGAAACAACCAGCAAGCAGGATATACCAATGAAGTAACGTTTTGTAAAGTGTACGTAACATGGTAATTACCGATGATGATGTGTGTGAGCCGGCAAGCAAGCGTACGTGAAACATACGCATCATCGGTAATGGTGCTGGTGTCCAAACAGACGGGATTCATAATAGCTAAAGAAAACACATGTAATAAATATGCAATGCGATAAGAACAACATAAATATAACAGAAAAAAGAATAGCAAACGTAACATTATAAAATATACATATCAGTGCATGAGTCATACGGTTTTGGTGTTTTAAAATAGCACGAATCGAGGTTTTTTTTAGAAAAGTAGGGGCTACGGTGTTTTTGAGAAAAGATATGTCCTTTAAAAAATCCGTAGCATCCCTCAGGTTGTCCTTTGAAAAATCCGTAGCATCTCTCAGGTTGTCCTTTGAAAAATCCGTAGCATCCTTCGGGTTGTCCTTTGAAAATACTCACGATTCGTTAGTTTTGAAAATAGGTATGACTCGAGCCTAGTCAAGCATCTATTTAACAACTAAGAGACTAAGCTAAGGAACTAGTCTGAAGGATAAGAGAATCTACATATATTTCAAGTCGATATACCCAGTAGTCGGCGATCCAGCCTCATGGTGTTTACGTACTGTATAATACATAGTACGGCATTCTCGAGTCAAGAGTGCGGATCAATCATCATATTTATACCTCGTACGGTAAAATCCATCATACGACATCCCCAAAATCGAGAGTACGGGTCAAATATCATATATACATCATCTTCTATACGGTAACATCATCGTACAATATCATGATCAGGGGTACGGTTCTAAAGTCTTATACATTCAAATATTATCAACTCACATATTATCGTATGTATGAATACCTACCGCCCAACGATCCATTATAATATCATATCACATACCATATCACGACTCAATCACATATCCGAATCTCACGGCATCATGCTCAATCGTATCGACCCATCTCCACATATCACATGCTATCCTTATCACCCGTGTATATGTATACACACACACATACTCACATACATACATACACACACACACACACACATACACACACACAAAATCAAGTGTGTGTGTCTGTGCACGTGTATGTGTGACTACGTATAACCTGCGATTCGCCACCAAGGTAATCACCCTTCGGATAGGTTTTCCTAGATCAACCAAATCTAATCTAAGGTCTTCTAAATACCCTATTCGCTAAGTATCCAAACTTACTAATATAGTAATACCCTATTCTATTGTTGCGGGGGTGCTATACGCCATCCACTTGACTTCCCCCATAGATATAAATCTACTCACCTTGATCCTCACTTGCCGAAGTCAATGACGCCACGCTCTCCCTTGTCGTACGATGTCCACATGGGATACCTACAGTTTTCAGTATGTTATATCATAATACGAATCAAATACGAAAATCAAAACGGCACACAAAACATACAAAGGTTAGAACCTATGGTCTATGTGTGCGAGAACAACCAAACAACTCTCATCGTTGACGTACAAACATCAATCGATCGAGACAAACCACAAAACTCAAGTTACTAAAACCACAAAACTCAAAACAACAACTTAGAAAACTAGCTCCAGATTTAAACTGTAACATTTTCAAAAATATAAAATATTAATTTTGGGAATTTTTTTATAATTCAATATTATTTTATTGATTATTTTAATATTAAATCTATAATTAAATGCAAATAAATAGGAAAAATGTTAGAAAAATTATGAAAAATTTTGGAAAATTATAAAATAGGGTAAATTAGTGAATTAGGACATTTTTAAGTTTTTGTGATTAGTTTGACACCAAATTAGTGCTAATCGCGATTAAAATCGCTAATCGGGTTTTTTGGCAATTTTGTGCAAAACATGCACATATCACTTCTTTTCTACACTTGTGCTTTTTCTAGCCATGGTTTTCATTTGGGTTACTATTCTTGTGAGAAGGATTATGGTTTAAAAGAAAAAGAAAAGAAAAGAAAATGAGAATGGGGTTGGTGAGAGAGGTATGGGTGCACTTTTGACTTAGCCATTCGCTTGGTTTTCCTCCTCATTTCTCTCCCTCATCCTTATGCTGCTGCTGCTGCTGCTACTGCCCATTTTTCCCCTCCACAAAACCCTCTCACTTCATCTCAAAATCTATCTCAAAACCTCACATCCCTTTCACGAAAAAGATGCACAAGCTCGAGATCTACAAGATGGACCAAGAAAGCATGGATTTGGCCACTAGAGGGCAACTCAAGAAATTCTTGAGTTGCCAAGTGAGGTAAATTCTGAACCCTTAGCTCAATTGTAGCATTTCCTTTAACCCCAAGTTAAGATTTTATCGATATTGTGTGATATTATGGACATGATGAAAACCTAGTTAGGGTTTGAGAGGAACTTGGGTTGTATTGTGAAATTGAGGTCAGTAGAGGTCTTACCAACACCCTAGTGCATGAATTGGAACCCAAAACCTGAAGCTAGAACCAGAAATACGGATTTTAGAAACCGATATCGGGGAAATTGAGTAATCTGTGCAGGTTAACTTGAATCTGCTATCACCCCGAGGACCCTAAAATAAGATTGAATGGACAGTGAGATGTGCAGGCACCATTGAACCAACACCCCAAACCCTAGCCCCCAATTCCCTTTTCCGGCCGCCAATTTTCCTCTTTTGGCCGCCAATTGCGGCCTGGGTCCTACCATTCTGGCCCGTATTGGTTCTGTAGCTCCTACATTGTTAGTTTAGGCCCCTGGTATATATAGATTTGTATAAACTGATCTAGGGTAGAATCTGGAACACATTTCATGAGTTGCTGTTTTGGACTTTAGTTCCGTATTCCGTATTTTCATTTCTGCATTGGTATGTTTCGTTTTACCTCGACTATTTGGCGTTTATACGACGATATAGAGGATTTATTGATGGTTTTGAAGGCGTGCCATAGGTTCTCACCTATAGGCCCCTTATCGTATCGTTTTGGATTTCATCCGCCGTTTTAGCTTGGATTTGGTTTTAATGCGCATACACGATATGTTGATGTGTAGGTACCCATGAAGACTTCGGGACGACGAGCAAATGCATGGTGACGTCCGCAAATGATGATGCAAGGTGAGTAGATTATATCTACAGGGGGAAGTCGGGTGGATGGCGTATAGCACCCCTCAGTCCGTAGTTTGTATACTATATATATAGTGGATATATGATAGTTATAGTGTGTTGTAGCTTTGTGATAGGTGTTTTATGGATAGTGTAGGGTAGAAGTGACTAGTGCAGTTCATAGTCGCGAACCCTAGGATAGAATTACACCTACACACACACCCTTGCATATTACTTGTACTTACACGGTGTTTGATGATATGGATTGACTTTGGAGATGAGTCGATGATGTGGGCTTGATGACGTGAGATCGGTGATTGGATACGATTCATATGTGGGATATGACTTGTGATTTCTTGCGGGCTTGGGATATGTGTTTACCCCGCATGCTTACTTCACTGATGGTATCGTTTGGTGCTAGACATAGAGTAGTACCCCAGACTATGTGATCTGATGATAGTGATACCTGTTATGTGATGAGATAGTGAGATGTTGACCCGTACCCAGCTATTGGGATGCCGTACGATGATTACCGTACGAGCCGATATTGATGATAGATCCGCACTCATAACTCGAGGATATCTTATGATATGACATTGAGGCGAGATCACCGACTATATACCTTGATATATGTATCGACTCAGATTTAGGCGGTTTCCATACCCCTCCAGACTTGCTTGATACTTAGATCAGTAGTTGCATAATAGATGTTAGATTTGACCAGAGTCATACCTATTTCAAACTAACGAATCGGGAATATTGCAAGATAGGGAAAAGGGGATTCTACGGATATTTTCAAATGTGTAGCGTCTATTTTCTAAACACCGTAGCCCTTGTTTTACCAAAGACCCCGATTCGTCTTATTTCAAAAGGCAAGGCTGCATGATATAGATTTTGAGTTAGATTCTTCACTGTTGCGTTGCTTATTTCGGTTGCACCTGTTTATACTATTTGCATGGTATTACTTGTGCTTATTGTTATATTACCATCATGCTGTTAGGACACCAGCACCATTATCGATGATGCGTATGTTCCACGTACACTGATTGCCGGCTCACACACTTCATCATCGATAATTGCTATGCCACTACACTGTAGTACTGCTGCATTCATGGTATGATTTCCGCATAGCATATTGTACACATAGACCTGTACACAAATATATACGATTTTGACTTGATATTCATACCTGATACATATGTCACACCTGATCATTATATTATAGCTCATTTATATGTGACATGATTTGATACTCACATTTGATGCTTATATCACACCTGATCATTATATTATAGCTCATTTATATGTGACATGATTTGATACTCACATTTGATGCTTATATCACACCTGATCATTATATTATAGCTCATTTATATGTGACATACCTTGATACTCACATTGATGCTTATATCACACCTGATCATTATATTATAGCTCGTTTACATGTGATGTGACTTGATACTCACATTTGATGCTTATATCACACCTGATCATTATATTGTGGCTCATCTATATGTGACTTGACATGATATTTATGTTTGACGCACATATCATATCAGATTAGTGACTTACATTTTGGTTTGGATTATATGTGATTTCTGGATTTGGGAACCGTGGCTATTTCAAATGTGTAATCATTTAAAAACCCGGTTCCCTTGATATGATATTTCGGTGCGTCCACCATGTGTTTTCTCGGTGCTAGAGTGATATATAAAAACCCGAATCGAGGAGGCGGTTGAGGCCGATTACGGGTACATGGTGGACCCGGTATGGTACCCCGGGGCGAGAACGGTTTCGCTGTGTGATAGATGGTGAGCCCGGCAGAGGGACTACTACCTACCGGTGATTGTATTTGAGCTCGGCGGATATCTGGAGGATTCCGACCGGAGTTGAGAGATGGATATAGGCTGACCCGTACTGCCGGGGCCGAGGGCCGATACCGCAGACGGAGCCCCATATGGATGAGGATTTACGTGTCGATGCTTGGCACGGGTTTCATGATGTTTTACCATGATTTGTTTACATCCTCATATTGCATACATGATGCTTATTGTCATTGGGTGACGGGTGGACGGGTTCCACGTATATACAGACATAGATCATATACAGATATGGATCATATACAGACATGGATTATATACAGACTGGATTTACACTGATCATACTTCATTTGTATATATAACAGGATATGAGGGCGCTGTTATATATACCCTTACACCAATATTAGTGGTATGGGACACAAATATATGTGTATTGATATCATTGATACTGCATCATATTTACTTCTTGCAGACATACCTTATACTGATGACATGTTATTACTTGAGTACTTGGCACCACATACATATTTAGATGTTACCTTGCCACCTTATCACACTCAGATGTACTCTTGTGGATTATATTACTGATTGTTGACTTTGGTTTATGTCTTGCATTCGGTTTCTGCTTGTAGATGTTTCTATTCACGAGTTGGCAACTCACCCCCGTTGTGCCACAGTTCTTGCAGGTTCTGCCGTACAGGTTTCATTGCGGCATTTCGGGCACACTACTTTCTTGCGGGTGGCTTGCTTTTGGTAGGTGGATTCTTTCGCATCAAGAACCACCCTTGTATTCATTTTACTCATTGTATCTAGAATTTCCATCAACCAAAACTTGTATATTGTTTCAGACCTAGACTTTAGTGATGTATTATTCGACCTTAGAGTCGCGCTTAGTAGTATTGCGGTTTCTTGTTGCTTGAGCTTTCTTTTGGGTTTGATCCTCGCCTCTTGGCGTTGTATATTATTGTTGCATGTGTGGTTGTGACCGTCTATTGACGAAGAGCTAGCTCCCGCTTGGGGATGCCTTTATCGTTGCATATATATTGTCATTCTTGTTGTACCCCATTCGGGGCCAGTTTTACAAAAGAAACTCTGCCGAAATTTTTAGAAAAGACTGTACTGTTTTAAATTGCATATTCGGCTTAGTTATTTAAAAACCTTGATTGTTAAACATGTAGTTCTTTACTTCTTTAAAACCAGTTTTCTTTACTTATTCTTAAAAATGGTTTTAGATTTCTGGGCTTTTGGCTTACTTGGATCAGATGGAGCCCTATAGACTTCATATGGTTCAAGGGCCAGTCACGTGCTCTTTCGGGTCGTTACAAAGTTGGTATCAGAGCGCCAGGTTGACCTTGGTTCGAGTCTGAGTTTGACTATGTGGAGCCTAGGGCGTTTATATATATACGGAACTTAGGCTTGACCTTACAGAACTTAGACTTGGTCGAGGGGGTATTAGACCCGAACTTTCTTCGCGTAGGATGACCCTTGGTTGATGGAATAGGTGACTAAAGTAGAGTGACGTACCGTTGGTATGTTCCATGGCATACTTACGACATGCCACTCCGCTTAAGGAACCTTAGGATGTGCATACTTTTCGAGATCAGTGATTCTCTTTATATCCAGGATTATACATCCATTTGAGATCCCCGATTTGATTAGTTTCATGATCATATCTTCATTGATGCTGTTCCTTCCTATGATCATGTATCCACTCTGGATCTGTTGTTTCCTTCTTGTCACTGATGTGCTCTCTTTGATACTCGATTGAGATTCCTGTCACCATGTTTGAGCGCAGTTTGGGCTGCTGCTAGGGTTACGGCCGGTGTGAGCTCGTTTGGTACGAGGGCCGACCATTGTGTTTTCTGGTGACATAGGAACGTCTCGAGTTAGTGTTGGTGATTGTGACCCCTAGTGGAGGCGAGTGCTTGGATTTGCACAGGATGATCGGGCCATTGTTAGAGCTGCCTGTTGTGAGAGGACTGTTGATGTACAGCATACCTCAGAGATTGTGATGTCGCCTAACGTGCAGACAGATGGACCAGCTGTTGCTGAGATTGACAGGATGTTGCTTTCGGAGCTTACGAGCTGAGATTGCCGGAGCTTTCAGGCAGATATGAGACAGATGATAGCTAGTCTACCCGATTTGAGAGACGAAGGTGATTCGTCCGATTTTGCGCCAGAGCGGGCCCAGTTGAGTTGAAGAATTCCAGTGTGGAGAATCTTACTCAGATCTAGAGCAGACCGATTCAGAGATGACCGCCTATGTATTGCCCTTCCTGGAGGATTGAGGCATCGTTCGGCATACAGGCGTATGAATCAGTTGTTGCTGCAAATGATGAGATATCGCCCAGATGATTGGAGCTGTTGCAGCGTGAGCATATACTCAGAGAGATGATAGCGAGTCGCTAGTCACCTGAGGATGAATGACTAGGACATATGGTTCGTTCGTTACCGATGCGAGGTCATCAGATAGATTGTTTCCAGCTAGAGACGACTTCACGCAGGTTCGTTGAGAGTCGATAGAGACGATCGAATGTCAGGAGCCCATTTTCCAAGTTTAAAGTATACGGAAAGACATGCAGGCGATTCTATGGACCCTCTAGAAGAATGAAACCCTAACTCGACTTAATGACCGTGTGAAAGCCTTTGAACCTTCAGGTTTGCGGCAGTTCCGCGGCACCATTAGTGAGGCTTGGGTTTGCCCTTCTACGGCTGGACCACCGACGCTGTGGCATGTACTCGATACTATTAAACTGTACCCGAGATGTGAGCTCTTGGGGGATTATGAGGATCTGACGAGTCGATCGGATGGTTCGACATCTTTCGGATATCGTGATGGGACACTGCTTGGGAGACTCCAGATGCGAGCGTGGCCGTCGGAGCGCAGTTCGTGTAGCCACGATGAGTTAGGTACGAATCAGTCGACATTGAGCAATGTGGAGTAGAGAGTTCGTACGAGGTTTCGACGAGATGACGTCCCACTCCGCTGACATCAGAAATGTTATACGCACCCAGAGGTGTGGTTTATGGATATATCTTCCAGGAAGAAGCGCGATGAGTATGCAGCCATTCCGGAATAAGCTTTAGCTTCAGCATTGGATGATGACTTCCGGGCAATTCGGCAGGTATGAGATTTGAGAAAGGAACCTCGACAGGACCTTTCTGGAGTACGATACGAGAAGACCTAGACCAGGAGTGGTCGTATTGCGCACACCCAGCAGGCCAGAGTTCGGCATTATCGACGAGGTAGATGACCAGGATCGAATAAAGGAACTTACCCAGATGCGTTGCGAATTGATCAAGGGCGGACGAGTGACGAGTATTCCTCCGAGGGTTGGGACGTGTTCCCGAGGATCTGTTCGGCCTGACATCTTCTACAGAATGGTGAAGCTACAGAGTACGCGATTTCGAGTCCGTGCGAGGGACTTCAGATTGGCCGTGGCCGAGAACAGTGCAGTGCAAGGTGGCTTGGCGTGACGTCATAGGGGACGATGATAGAGACATGTGGAACCAGAGGTTCGTGTGAGACGCTGACGAGCTGTCATTACTTCCCGTCGAGACTAGAGACCTGATATGCTTACAGAGACGTTGGAATGTGACCAATTTCCGAGAAAAGGTTTTGCTGAGGACACAGATGTCTATCAAGCGAGAAGAGGTAGTACAAGAGAGCCAGCCTCTGTACAGATCGGCATAGGCATGATTGGAAGAGACCTTGAGCAGGATTCCTTCCAGGACATTGCTGCAATGATGTTTGCACCCAGGATCAGATGTGTGACGTGCATTCAGAGAGCCAGAGGCCGACGCCAGCGATATGCTGCCTTACGAGTGGTCGTGAGGTTTGACCGAGAGGTGACCAGAGAAGTGCCAGGACGGAATCGTCCCCGTTAGCACACCTGACAGGGCCGATGAGCCGATTGACTGCGAGATAAGAAATCCGCAAGGAAGATAAGGGCCCAGAGTCAGAGGACGCCAGACCGCGAGCAAGAAGCAAGTAGATATCCTGCGCTGCTAGCAGTGGATGCACTGACTCCTTCTCGACCTCGAAGGAGGAACTACCGACGACGGTATTTATGATTTGTGATTTTGTGATTCGATTATCACGTATCCGTCACTTTGGATTTCGGTATTTTGGGCGTTCTGTTTACATAATTTAGTTTTGATGACTGAGTTTCATGATATTGGTTTCATGCACCCACTGGATATTTATATATTTTGCGCTGAGTTATTACATTTGAGATATTGATTGAGATTTCAAGCCTATCGTATTCAGTGATTTGATTTGCACTTCCAGCGTAGTTTTCATGCATCTTTAGTGTTTTGATATACGATTTTGGTGCACGCCAGATACACTAAATCGGAATTCTTCGTGCATTTCATATGCACCTGATTTTTGCTGTCAGGCACATACGTTGCCTACGACAGATGTTTCGTGCACACCCGTTGCACCTAGATGTAGTTTTCTACACCTGTTTGACACATATATGGATTTTGATTCCTTGCGCACCAGACGCATAGGATATTCTTATATATGCATTTTGGGGATTGATTGCTAGTAGAGTAGTACATTTCTTTTTTTATGATATTCTCTATGTGTTGATGTTTTCGGAGCCCCGACAAATGGATTATTACTGAAATTGTTTTAGTAGTGGGGGTTTAAATTTAAATTCGGGGACCGAATTTCTTTAAGGGGGGTAGATTGTAACATTTTCAAAAATATAAAATATTAATTTTGGGAATTTTTTTATAATTCAATATTATTTTATTGATTATTTTAATATTAAATCTATAATTAAATGCAAATAAATAGGAAAAATGTTAGAAAAATTATGAAAAATTTTGGAAAATTATAAAATAGGGTAAATTAGTGAATTAGGACATTTTTAAGTTTTTGTGATTAGTTTGACACCAAATTAGTGCTAATCGCGATTAAAATCGCTAATCGGGTTTTTTGGCAATTTTGTGCAAAACATGCACATATCACTTCTTTTCTACACTTGTGCTTTTTCTAGCCATGGTTTTCATTTGGGTTACTATTCTTGTGAGAAGGATTATGGTTTAAAAGAAAAAGAAAAGAAAAGAAAATGAGAATGGGGTTGGTGAGAGAGGTATGGGTGCACTTTTGACTTAGCCATTCCCTTGGTTTTCCTCCTCATTTCTCTCCCTCATCCTTATGCTGCTGCTGCTGCTGCTACTGCCCATTTTTCCCCTCCACAAAACCCTCTCACTTCATCTCAAAATCTATCTCAAAACCTCACATCCCTTTCACGAAAAAGATGCACAAGCTCGAGATCTACAAGATGGACCAAGAAAGCATGGATTTGGCCACTAGAGGGCAACTCAAGAAATTCTTGAGTTGCCAAGTGAGGTAAATTCTGAACCCTTAGCTCAATTGTAGCATTTCCTTTAACCCCAAGTTAAGATTTTATCGATATTGTGTGATATTATGGACTTGATGAAAACCTAGTTAGGGTTTAAGAGGAACTTGGGTTGTATTGTGAAATTGAGGTCAGTAGAGGTCTTACCAACACCCTAGTGCATGAATTGGAACCCAAAACCTGAAGCTAGAACTAGAAATACGGATTTTAGAAACCGATATCGGGGAAATTGTGTAATCTGTGCAGGTTAACTTGAATCTGCTATCACCCCGAGGACCCTAAAATAAGATTGAATGGACAGTGAGATGTGCAGGCACCATTGAACCAACACCCCAAACCCTAGCCCCCAATTCCCTTTTCCGGCCGCCAATTTTCCTCTTTTGGCCGCCAATTGCGGCCTGGGTCCTACCATTCTGGCTCGTATTGGTTCTGTAGCTCCTACATTGTTAGTTTAGGCCTCTGGTATATATAGATTTGTATAAACTGATCTAGGGTAGAATCTGGAACACATTTCATGAGTTGCTGTTTTGGACTTTAGTTCCGTATTCCGTATTTTCATTTCTGCATTGGTATGTTTCGTTTTACCTCGACTATTTGGCGTTTATACGACGATATAGAGGATTTATAGATGGTTTTGAAGGCGTGCCATAGGTTCTCACCTATAGGCCCCTTATCGTATCGTTTTGGATTTCATGCGCCGTTTTAGCTTGGATTTGGTTTTAATGCGCATACACGATATGTTGATGTGTAGGTACCCATGAAGACTTCGGGACGACGAGCAAATGCATGGTGACGTCCGCAAATGATGATGCAAGGTGAGTAGATTATATCTACAGGGGGAAGTCGGGTGGATGGCGTATAGCACCCCCGCAGTCCGTAGTTAGTATACTATATATATAGTGGATATATGATAGTTATAGTGTGTTGTAGCTTTGTGATAGGTGTTTTATGGATAGTGTAGGGTAGAAGTGACTAGTGCAGTTCATAGTCGCGAACCCTAGGATAGAATTACACCTACACACACACCCTTGCATATTACTTGTACTTACACGGTGTTTGATGATATGGATTGACTTTGGAGATGAGTCGATGATGTGGGCTTGATGACGTGAGATCGGTGATTGGATACAATTCATATGTGGGATATGACTTGTGATTTCTTGCGGGCTTGGGATATGTGTTTACCCCGCATGCTTACTTCACTGATGGTATCGTTTGGTGCTAGACATAGAGTAGTACCCCAGACTATGTGATCTGATGATAGTGATACCTGTTATGTGATGAGATAGTGAGATGTTGACCCGTACCTAGCTATTGGGATGCCGTACGATGATTACCGTACGAGCCGATATTGATGATAGATCCGCACTCATAACTCGAGGATATCTTATGATATGACATTGAGGCGAGATCACCGACTATATACCTTGATATATGTATCGACTCAGATTTAGGCGGTTTCCATACCCCTCCAGACTTGCTTGATACTTAGATCAGTAGTTGCATAGTAGATGTTAGATTAGACCAGAGTCATACCTATTTCAAACTAACGAATCGGGAATATTGCAAGATAGGGAAAAGGGGATTCTACGGATATTTTCAAATGTGTAGCGTCTATTTTCTAAACACCGTAGCCCTTGTTTTACCAAAGACCCCGATTCGTCTTATTTCAAAAGGCAAGGCTGCATGATATAGCTTTTGAGTTAGATTCTTCACTGTTGCGTTGCTTATTTCGGTTGCACCTGTTTATACTATTTGCATGGTATTACTTGTGCTTATTGTTATATTAACATCATGCTGTTAGGACACCAGCACCATTATCGATGATGCGTATGTTCCACGTACACTGATTGCCGGCTCACACACTTCATCATCGATAATTGCTATGCCACTACACTGTAGTACTGCTGCATTCATGGTATGATTTCCGCATAGCATATTGTACACATAGACCTGTACACAAATATATACGATTTTGACTTGATATTCATACCTGATACATATGTCACACCTGATCATTATATTATAGCTCATTTATATGTGACATGATTTGATACTCACATTTGATGCTTATATCACACCTGATCATTATATTATAGCTCATTTATATGTGACATGATTTGATACTCACATTTGATGCTTATATCACACCTGATCATTATATTATAGCTCATTTATATGTGACATGACTTGATACTCACATTGATGCTTATATCACATCTGATCATTATATTATAGCTCGTTTACATGTGACGTGACTTGATACTCACATTTGATGCTTATATCACACCTGATCATTATATTGTGGCTCATCTATATGTGACTTGACATGATATTTATGTTTGACGCACATATCATATCAGATTAGTGACTTACATTTTGGTTTGGATTATATGTGATTTCTGGATTTGGGAACCGTGGCTATTTCAAATGTGTAATCATTTAAAAACCCGGTTCCCTTGATATGATATTTCGGTGCGTCCACCATGTGTTTTCTCGGTGCTAGAGTGATATATAAAAACCCGAATCGAGGAGGCGGTTGAGGCCGATTACGGGTACATGGTGGACCCGGTATGGTACCCCGGGGCGAGAACGGTTTCGCTGTGTGATAGACGGTGAGCCCGGCAGAGGGACTACTACCTACCGGTGATTGTATTTGAGCTCGGCGGATATCTGGAGGATTCCGACCGGAGTTGAGAGATGGATATGGGCTGACCCGTACTGCCGGGGCCGAGGGCCGATACCGCAGACGGAGCCCCATATGGATGAGGATTTACGTGTCGATGCTTGGCACGGGTTTCATGATGTTTTACCATGATTTGTTTACATCCTCATATTGCATACATGATGCTTATTGTCATTGGGTGACGGGTGGACGGGTTCCACGTATATACAGACATAGATCATATATAGATATGGATCATATACAGACAAGGATCAAATACAGACTGGATTTACACTGATCATACTTCATTTGTATATATAACAGGGTATGAGGGCGCTGTTATATATACCCTTACACCAATATTAGTGGTATGGGACACTAATATATGTGTATTGATATCATTGATATTGCATCATATTTACTTCTTGCAGACATACCTTATACTGATGACATGTTATTACTTGAGTACTTGGCACCACATACATATTTAGATGTTACCTTGCCACCTTATCACACTCAGATGTACTCTTGTGGATTATATTACTGATTGTTGACTTAGGTTTATGTCTTGCATTCGGTTTCTGCTTGTAGATGTTTCTATTCACGAGTTGGCAACTCACCCCCGTTGTGCCACAGTTCTTACAGGTTCTGCCGTACAGGTTTCATTGCGGCATTTCGGGCACACTACTTTCTTGCGGGTGGCTTGCTTTTGGTAGGTGGATTCTTTCGCATCAAGAACCACCCTTGTATTCATTTTACTCATTGTATCTAGAATTTCCATCAACCAAAACTTGTATATTGTTTCAGACCTAGACTTTAGTGATGTATTATTCGACCTTAGAGTCGCGCTTAGTAGTATTGCGGTTTCTTGTTGTTTGAACTTTCTTTTGGGTTTGATCCTCGCCTCTTGGCGTTGTATATTATTGTTGCATGTGTGGTTGTGACCGTCTATTGACGAAGAGCTAGCTCCCGCTTGGGGATGCCTTTATCGTTGCATATATATTGTCATTCTTGTTGTACCCCATTCGGGGCCAGTTTTACAAAAGAAACTCTGCCGAAATTTTTAGAAAAGACTGTACGGTTTTAAATTGCATATTCGGCTTAGTTATTTAAAAACCTTGATTGTTAAACATGTAGTTCTTTACTTCTTTAAAACCAGTTTTCTTTACTTATTCTTAAAAATGGTTTTAGATTTCTGTGCTTTTGGCTTACTTGGATCAGATGGAGCCCTATAGACTTCATATGGTTCAAGGGCCAGTCACGTGCTCTTTCGGGTCGTGACATAAACTCAGGTAAATTGGGACTAATCTAACAATTTAGAGGATAGTTTATGAGGTAAGTGAGCTATAGGCCAAACCCCAGCAGCAGAGACCCAAATAGGCCCGGCGAGAATGTGAAATAAACGGGTGTAGCCAGTTTTTCCAAGGAATTGGGGTCTTGTATCTTGGTGGTGGTCTCCTATTGGTCTAACTAGGTTAGTGTATATGTTTGTTTTTCTCAGATATAACCTAGGTTGCTCCAGATTCCCTGTAGTACACAAAATATTCACAAAACCGACATTTGAAATATCTAAACACAAGTTTTGGGTTTTCTACACTAAATGTTGGTCCAAAATTGACATTTGAGGGGTTGTGGTTACTAATTATGCTCAACTACACCATCACAACTCCGTATAAGCCCTAACCCTATTCTAGGAATTTTCAAACACCACAAAATCACAAATGTTTAACCCTAACTATAATAGGAGGTATGGAAACTTAGATCTTAAACTAAGGGTATAGAAATTACCTCATGGAAGCAACTAGGGAAATTTGTAGGGTTGTCCAAAGTCTTCAAAGTCTTGTCTTGATACCTGCATAGGGTTTGTGATGGTCTTGTGATCATTTTTAGTGAAGGAAGCATAAGGTTTTACTTGAATTTTGGTGTGGATTGTGGTGGAAGGGAGGTGGAGGATGAGGGAGGTGAAGCATAAGGAGAAGAAGAAAGAAGATGAAGAAAATAAAGAGATGAAGAGGTGAAGAAGATAATAGAAGAGTGTAGAATTCTCTCCCACTCTCTCCATCCTAGCCATGCTCACAATTCCCCACCTCTTTATTTGTTTCTTTTTATTTTCATTTCTCTTTTTATTTAAAACAAAAATAAAACCATACAAATCCAAATAAAGTCACGGTCTCACAAATATGAAACAAGTGTTATGCAACATATCATGTTGCATGTCATGCACATAACCGGATTAATATATAATTAGTGAAAATTAATCGAGTTTAGCATTAGACTTAAATACCATTAACCGTAAAATATTTTATAAAATGTTCAAATCTCATAAACGCCATCAAAATTAATAAGTGTATTAATCTTTCCAAACATCGGTATATAGTTATACCATATCATTAAAACTAATCTCTATACATTAAAATATTCATAATATTCATTATTTAATTATCTAAATTTCCAAAAATTAATATTTTATTTTCTAAAATTTTATAATCTTCCCCCCTTAAATAAATTCGGTCCTTGAATTTAAATTTAAACCTCCCGAATACTAAAACATTTTGGTAAAATAATCAAATCGTCGGGGCTCCGAGTATCAGGAATACATAAAACATATTATAGCGCAATGCATGCGCAACGAAAATGAGTGTAAAACTCAAGTCAAATTTCGTCAAGCATTACACAATCCTCGGAGTTATGGCGAAAATACGAATGTCAAAATCCAATATGAAAACCAATATGATATACTCAAACGATAATATGTATATAGTACGCATCGTTATAAAATCGTTAAAACCTTCCAATAGAATGCATGCAAAATTCTTTTCAAATCGTCGTACGATGCGCGTATCACGGCATAAGTAGCAGACATTCATTATGGGGGAAATAGCTATATATATCATTTGTTTAGCATATACGATCCGCCTTTGGGAAAACGATTTAGAAGTGTTTCCTTTGTAAAGTTTTCATGTCATCTTGGACATGTTGGAAAATATTGAGACTATATCTCCCTTTTTGGAAATCCCTTCGGTAATTTTTGATGCATGCAAAAACACTTAGGTTATGTTCTCAGAACAGTCCTGCTTGGTTACTAAGCCATATAGCATATAAGTCATGAAAACATGATGCTCAAAATGAAATCAATCTCGAATATAGCATACAAATATACCACGTGCGTCTGGTGCGCACGGAAATCGAAACCAAATACAGGTGCCATGAATGTGCACAAAAACAAAACTGAGTGCAACGGGTGTGAACAAAACATCTGTCAAGTGCAACGGGTGTGCCAGACCCACATCAAGTGCATCTGATATGCATGAAGAATCTCGATTAAGTGCATCTGGTGTGCACAAAATCACATCTAGTGCGCCAAGTATGCGCAAGAATCCAAATCAAGTGCACAAGTTGCACGAAAAAATATCGAACATCATAATCGAAATCGATTGTATACAACATACATCAATCCAAATCAGGTATACCGTGGTATATAAACTCATAAACGCGTGCATCTGCATGCACAAAATCATATCAAGGTACTGAAAGCTTGTGTAAATTACACCGAATGCATAAGTCAAAATCGTGTGCAACCCCTATGCATGGAATCAAAATCTAATATATCAGAGGGTATGAAATCAAAATCAGGTGCAATGGGTCTGTACAAAACGAAAATCAGTACAACTAATATATTAGAATACAAATCAAGTGCTACTGCGGTGCACATAAGAAATATCAATCACGAAACGAAATCCTCAAAATACTAGAATCCAAAACAACAGAAACGTGATATTCGAATCACCAAATCGTAAATCAAAAATACTGTCGTCGATATACTCCTTTTTCAATGTCGAAGGGTGTCGGTGCATCCAAAGCTAGTAGAGCAAGTATCTACTAGCTTCCTAGTCACGGTCTGGCACCTTCTGCCCTTAGGTCTTATTTTCTCTCTCTGTGGATTACCAGTTATACGTCTTCTCGGCTCGATAGCCCGATTCGGGATACCGACGGAAACAGTCTCATTCTGGCGCTTCTCTGAAGATTTCCTGACCAATTAATATAGTCGCTCGTAACGTATCACGTCAATAATGGCAACCTCTGCCCACTAAGGGTGTACGATAAATCTGATCCTGGGTCCAAGTTTTCTTGTGTAGTATTCCAGAAAGATTATGTCGGGGTCTCTCCCAAATCTAATCTCTGCCGAACTGCTCAGAAGTTATCACCCTTTACTAAAACATTTTTTTGTTCCAGAACAACTGCAATCTTTTCAAGAATTTTCTATGGAATTATGGCTGCATTCAACTCCTCTACATAGGCATCCAGTCTCTGATGTCAACGGAGTGGAACGTCATCTAGTAAAGATCTCGTACGAACCTCTTACTCCGCTTTTCTTCAATGTGGACCAATTCGGAATTATCTCTTCGTAGTTGTGTGAAATACGCTCCAAACGGCTGTACTCATATTTACAGTCTCCTTTCCGAAGCTACGTACTCGGCATCTCAAATATCCGGTAGTGGGCATCTTGTAGGGTTATTAGGCACTGTCACAAGGGTCTATAAGGCATCAACAATGCCCGATTTAAAATTTAGAAGTGCCGAACAACCTAAAGCGAGGATCTTTGCTAGAAAATTAGGGTTAAACATGCAAGTAAACATTTTTACATCTAAGAGAGAGGGATTACAACCTTTGTAGTCCGCTCCTTCGCTTCATAAGATCCGAGTAGTATTCCCTTCGCCGCGATCCTTGATCTCCCGGACTCAAGAGAGGCTCCACAAGCCGAATGATCCATGCTTTCTTGAAATCTTCCTTTTCGAAGATGATCTACCTTGAAGTTTCTTTAACTCAAGCTCTCACTTCTCTAATCAAGTATTAATGAAGTGAACACCGTAATCTAAGTGGCTAGATTAGATGAGGATGATGAAATAGGAATTTGGCTCTCTTTTATTATCAATTTCTCACACACACTCATCACAAAATCAAAAGCTAGTAAGCTTAAGGAGGAAGAAGAAGATGAAGTCTTTTGTGATGAATAATGAATTGTTTCTATGGTTACAAATCAACCCTTGAGTTAAGAATGATTGCTTAACCCTTGTAGAGAAATAACTAGGGTAAAGGGTTTGGTTTGGGTTAAGAAATATCTACAAAATATCATCCAAAAATATCAAAGCATAAAACAAAAGTAAAGCTTCTAGAAGCTTCATGAAAATGCTAACCCAAATCAAACACTAATTATGTTTAATCTCCACAAATCATGTTGCATTGTAATTATAACTTGTTACAATATTATATATCACATATATAATATATTTTTGTAACAAAAGAAAATAATACAATTAACATATATCACATATATATCAATGTATTATCCGGTGAGAAAATGAATCAATAAAGCGAGCTTATATCAGTTAATGTAATGTAATATATCATATATATAATTATACATTAAATTATCGAATCAACACTTGATCCGACAATCCGGCTATTTCTCAAATAACCGACTAATATAATCTGTATCAGTTCATCGAATCAACACTTGATCCGATGACCTGGCTATATCACATATACCTGGCCGATATCTAATATCGCGAGAATAGAATACGATATCTCATATCATTATATTCTCGATCCCGCACATATCACATATGTGCTCCTACTCCGTTTTTCCTGAGTCAAGAAACCTCTGTGTAGGACTTTAAAGAATCGTCAATACGCCGGCAATAGGTGATGATCATATCAAACTCCCACAAGCTGCATGCGGTCAGTTAAACGTAACAGCCACCCAGGTATTGAGTGATCAGAAGATCAACAAGAAAGCCTGTACTTTCTCCTGTGAATCTAATCAGTAACACTACCGTATAGTCCGGTCTCTTCGTCTGATATGTCACATATCTAGTCTAGGAGTGGTATACGTCAGACCCCATTAACCGATAAGTCATGTCAATGTGAGGCTCATAACAGGTGGAGAAACTACTGATAACACTTACCAGTATCACTCTATATCAGCCCTGGCCAGGGACGTCCAGTTATAGCCAATCGAACACAGCACAACATCAACTCCCTATACCGGGAGAGACGAAACCCCTCCTATCGCTCATTGCCTCCATGTGATTCGGGACTGTACCCAAAAGCCACCATTTTTCATGCCCTCTTGGACGTGGTAAGGTGGAAATCAAAGCACAGTGGGAATCACACAAGACTCTATGACGATCTCGGGTCTACAGACTAACCTGTACCAGTGTCACCGGAGAACTGCTATCTGACGATTGGTATAAACCCATCTAGGAGTTCTCGGCGAGTCCTTTCAGTGTACCCAGTCTCCACTGAGCACCCGTACACCATCTTTGATGTCAAACACCGATGGATATGGGATCATCCATCGCCCATCATATGGGTCAAGATGTGTATACGCTAGTCTACTCTGGTTTATCGATGCCCTGTCTCGATACACCCTCGACTAGGAACAATTATAGGATGTACTCATAGACTACCGTGGCCCCACTAGTATGATATCATCATAGTCCTAGTAGTTGAGTACATATCCTAAGGGCTTTATCAACATGTGAGAGCACGACAGTAAACTAATACAAGTCAACAAGTTAAGACAAAGTGAAACCAAATAGCATACTATCATGTCGAGCAAGAAAGTCCTCTCTATATATATCCAAGAATCCACTATAATATACATCATATGTACAACAATGGCCTCTAGGGCATATATATAACTAACAATCTCCCACTTGCACTAAGGCCAGCTGTTGTAGTATCTCATACCCAACATCCCGATGAGTCTCTCAAACTGTGTCTGGGGAATGGCCTTCGTGAGTGGATCCGCAGCGTTGTCCTTTGTATCAACTCTCCTGACCTCGATCTCCCGGTGATCAACTATCTCCCGGATCAGGTGATACCGCCTCAGAATATGTCTGGACTTCTGATGGGACCTGGGTTCCTTGGCCAAAGCCACAACTCCATTGTTATCAAAATATAAAGGTATTAGATAATCAATGGATGGAACCACACCAAGTTCAGTAATGAAATTCTTCATCCAGACAGCCTCTTTTGCAGCATTGTTGGCAGCGATGTATTCAGCCTCCATCGTCGATTCTACAACGGTTTCCTGTTTGGAACTCTTCCAACACACCGCCCCTCCATTGAGGGTAAAGACAAATCCCGAGTGCGACTTAGAGTCGTCCTTATCACTTTGGAAGCTCGAATCGGTAAATGACTCCACCTGGAGTTCTCTGTTACCATACACCAAGAACATCTCTTTAGTCCTTCTCAAGTACTTGAGAATGTTCTTCACAGCTATCCAGTGACTCTTTCCAGGATCTGCTTGATACCTACTCACTATACTTAGTAAGTATGCTACATCGGGTCTAGTACATAGCATCACATACATGATAGAGCCTATTGCCGAAGCATAGGGTATCCCTTGCATGCGAGCTCTCTCCAAATCAGTCTTGGGAGACATCTCTTTGGAGAGAGTGAGTCCAGAGATCGTGGGTAGGTTCCCACGCTTGGATTCTTCCATACTAAACCTCTTTAGTATGGTGTCAATGTACCTGGATTGGGACAATCCCAGTTTCCGTTTAGATCTATCTCTATAGATCATTATTCCCAGTATGCAGGAGGCATCACCTAGATCTTTCATTGAGAATTTTTGTGATAAGAAGAGCTTGACCGATTGCAGCATAGGAACATCATTTTCTATCAAGAGTATGTCATCGACGTACAATACGAGGAAGAAAACCTTACTCTCTGCAACCTTTTTATATATACAAGGTTCATCTACGTTTTTGATGAAGTCAAACTCTTTGAATACAACATCAAAGCAGATGTTCCAACTCCGCGATGCTTGCTTTAACCCGTAGATGGATTTAAGCAGCTTGCACACCTTTCCGCTGCTCCTACTGTCTACGAAGCCCTCTGGCTGAGTCATGTACACGCACTCCTCTAAATCACCATTTAGAAAGGCGGTCTTAACATCCATTTGCTAGATTTCATAGTCATGGTATGCAGCAATGGCAAGTAAGATCCGAATGAACTTAAGCATAGCCACTGGAGAAAAGGCTTCGTCATAATCCACACCTGGTCGTTGACGAAAACCCTATGCAACAAGTCCAGCTTTGTAAGTCTCAACTTTTCCATCTACACCAAGTTTCTTCTTAAAGATCCATTTGCTCCCAATGGGTTTTACCCCTTCAGGAGCAACTTCCAAAGTGCATACTTTGTTGGTGTACATGGATTCCATCTCAGATCGCATTGCATCCAGCCACTTCACAGAGTCACCACCCGTGATGGCCTGCTCGAAGCTAGTCGGGTCATCATCTTCAATGATGCAATCCTCGCTCCCACCATCAACGAGAAAACCGTAGTATCTCTCAGGTGGATGAGAAACCCTACTAGATCGGCGGAGAGGCCGGGGTTCGTTGGGTATTACTGAATCCTCTGGTTCCAATAAATCATCAGTTGTAGTTTGTGGTGCTGGAACTTCTTCCAGCTCTACCTCTTTTCCACTAATTTCTTTTGCAAGAAATTCCTTTTCTAAAAAGGTGGCATGTTGAGCAACAAACACCTTTTGCTCCTCACTGTGGTAGAAAAAATATCCATAAGAATTCTTCGGATATCCCACAAACTTGCAAATAACTGATTGTGCCTCGAGTTTGTCTGGATTTTGCCTTTTGACATAGGCCGGACAACTCCATATCTTAACTCGTTTAAGAGATGGTCTCTTCCCATTCCGTATCTCATATGGAGTGGTAGGCACCGATTTGGTTGGAACTCTATTCAATAGGTATATAGCAATCTCAAGCGCATACCCCCAGAAGGAAATAGGCAACTCAGCATTGCTTATCATAGAGCGCACCATATCTAATAGGGTGCAATTCCTCCGCTCCGATACACCGTTGTGCTGTGGTGTATAGGGAGGTATAAGCTGAGAGAGGATCCCATTCTATTTTAGATAGTCCAGAAACTTATTGCTCAAGTATTCTCCTCCTCGATCAGATCGAAGGATCGTAATACTTTTTCCCATTTGGTTCTTTACTTCGTGCTTATATTCTCTGAATTTCTCAAAAATTTTAGACTTGTGTTTCATCAGGAACACATGTCCGTATCTTGAGAGATCGTCAGTGAATGTAATGAAGTAGGAAGAACCGTTCCTGGCATGTGTAGACATGGGTCCATATACATCACTATGTATCAGCCCCAAGAGTTCCGTAACTCTTTCTCCGTGTCCACTAAACGGAGTTTTGGTCATCTTTCCTTTGAGACATGACTGGAAAGTATCATAAGATGATATTTCGAACGGATTCAAATATACATCCTTATGCAATTTAGCTAGCCGTGTCGCATTGATATGACCTAGTCTACAATGCCACAAGAAGGATTCGCTCATTTCTGAACTTTTCCTCTTGTTTGTGTTCTGTACATTAAGAATTGTAGTTTGATTTAGAACCTACATGGCATTATTTAACGATCCTGATCCTATCAAATTTTGATTCAGGAATATGTTCATAACATTATCCTGTTTTACAAAATTATATCCTTCTTTATTCAATAAAGAAACTGATATAATATTGCATATCAGGGTCGCAATGTAATAGCATTCATTCAGAATCAATGTATTACCTTTTGGTAACACAAGGTGATATTCGCCAACAGCCTTGGCTGCAAAATTTGCACCATTCCCTACTGTTACGGAATGATCACCAATTCCCAGTTCTCTACCTTTAACGTTCCCACGTAACATATTACATATGTGAGATCCTGATCCGGTATCTAATACCCAGGACGTAGAGTGAACTGAGAAATAGTTCTCAATAACTAACACTTCCGAAGAAGATGCATCAGCATGCTTGTTTTTCGTTTGGGCGGTGTGAGAATCCAGATATTCTCCTATTTCCTGCTCAGTCTTATAACACTTATAAGAAAGAACATGACCAACGTTCCCCTGCCCAGTATAATAAGCATGTTCAGTCAATACATCCATGTTATTATCTTGATTAAGGCCTGACTTGGTCGCTACCTGGAGAGAGAGAGAAGAAAACACTTTAGCATATGCTCTTACAAGATTAGATTGGTTATTATCTTATCTAATCAGGATGTCTCCCACTGTTTTTATCAAATCTTCCTTCAAATCCTAAAAAGAAAAACTAGCCGCGATTAATTACACCTTACAAGTTCGCCAATCTTTCAGCCAGATCAGTGTTGGTGCTTTGAGGGAGATTCCCCGTTCTTTCGCACGGACCTAATTAAAATAAACCTCGTTTTCCCAGAGGCTAACCCCGTTAACACATTTCTAGTCACCTACTTGACCGGCTAATTGTCCTGTGTAAAACTCTCCCAGGAGTAACTCTTACTCGCAGTGGGTATCGGGATCCATCTATCTCATAGAAGGTATGCAATCTCATTGCAAATTTCAACACTTGAAATTCCCGATAATGCTTTTGCCCCTAGCAACTCATGACCTTGGCTAAGGTCAACAAATCATAAGTGCTAGCCAAGTTCAACCCGTCATTTCCCGATTGAATTAAACCCACCCGTACGACCCTTGGCTAAGGTCAACAAAGTCGTATGACTACCCTAACTCAATCACATCACATATTTTAGCAGATAAATACTAATTAGTTACCGTACACTACGCCTCAGCTAAGGTCAACAAACGCAGCACGAATACTAACTAGTCTCTATCTAAAATGACCGAGGGCTACACAGGTTTTTCAGAAAACCCTGAGCGTAATGAACTTGATATCGTTGTAGAAATAAGTGATTTTGAAAAGGAGTGTTTTTGAGGCTTTTCCAGTTTCGCTAAAGAGGCCACTCCCGGTGAAGGGATCTCGGCTCTTTCCTTATCGAATAAGGTGCAGGATATTTCATAAATACCGCTGTGCAAAGAAAGAACTATAGAAGCAATCAAAAAACAAAACCATGAGTTTGTAGCATCTGCCAATTTTTCTAAAGAGGTCACTCCCGGTGAAGGGATCTCGTCTCTTTCCTCATCGAATAAGGTGCATGGTATATCATATATACCGCTATGCAAAGCAAAACCATAGCTACCCTTTTTATAAAGTTTTGATTCTACAAAATCTTTTAGGTTTCTTTTCTTTTATTAATCTCGTTAATAAATCCCATCAGTTATGCTTCCTAAGCATCACAGAAGAAACGAAAGCTGTAATATTTATATATCATATATATAGTATAAGCATTCATCTCAGGCAGTAATATGATCTCATTACAGAACATTGCAGCAGAAGATAACATATGAAATATTGGATATACTAGGACATCCGTGTTTTACATCGAGCCTGTATAAAAAACGGATTCCACGGCCGCGATGAATAGCTAAACCTACATCCCTAGACCCCTACGAGAGCGGAAAGCAACACTGCCAATTCTAGGGTTAAGAGACCCGGTCTCGACTCCTCGAGATGGCCTCTTACTGGACCCTAGAACCTAGTTATTTGTGCTCCCCTCCTTGGGTCTACCTAATGCGGAAAAGTAAATAATATACAATGGTGACATCATCCTCAACCCGGAAGTGCCCTAATAAAAGAATATTACTTACAAATAAATTTTACATGAATGAAAATAAAAACCCTCATCTCACATAAAACCCCCGGCTATTCAGAACACGACGATCCAATATAACATATCACAGCAACACATAATATCTCATATAATCAACGTAAGCAAGTATGCGTATCCCTATTGTCATTGATGTATAGCAATGAAGCCGACGATACACCACATACTACGCTTACGGTCACAGAAAAGAAAGTGTAAAACTACAACATTTGGAATCCACAAATACTTTAGACATCTTAAATCCGAAATATCACATACTTTGCATTTCATGCCTAACTATATGAATCCCACATATTGTATCACATTCCAGATAAATAGACACTTTTAAACTTTCCGATCGAAAAATCAAATACCCAAGATTTCCCAAATAGCTCAACACTTGAGCGGAGTTCCAAAAATCCCAGAACATGTCACTGCGCCAATGAACCAGCCGTAGAAGGGTCAAACCAACGCCTCACATATGGCAACGCTAAACTACCACAAACCCTAGGGTTCAGTGGCAGTTTTGACGGTCACATAATCGAGTTAAGGTTACGTTCTTCTGGAGGGTCCACAGATACGCAAGCATGATTTCCATAAAGTTTTTAACAGAGGAAAAAATACAACACTTGAAAGTTTTCCGTTATGAAAAAAATGAGTTATTGATATCCGTTTGAACCTTTTAACACGTTCTAAATTACCTGAAAAACTAAACGATGTTAAACATTCCGATCGAATCAACAAATACTAAAGATCTCCAGAAAACTCAACACTTGAGTAATATTAAAAATTCCCAAAAGCATGTAGTAATACATACGGATGAACCCTAGAAATAACTATCCCTGACACTCAAGTACGCCCGCGGAACCGCCGCCAATAGCATGGTATGGCCGCGGTTCCGCGGCGACTTAAGGGCTACAGTGAGTCGTATTTCACAATAATCCATACACTTACCTGCTTGATTTTTTGAGTATTTTTAATACGGAAAAAACATATTTAAAAAAAAATTCCAGAGAGGGGGTCAAAATCGATGTTTCGGGGTTCGATCGGACTTTTAACTTCGTATACACGTCGCCTAATGATCTAGCTAGGCTCAGAAACCACTGTAGAGTTACTAGGCACTGCCATAAGAGTCTATAAGGCATCAACCATGCCTGATTTAAAATTTAGAAGTGCCGAATAACCTAAAGAGAGGATCTTTGCTAGAAAATTAGGGTAAACATGCAAGTAAACATCTTCACATCTAAGAGAGAGGGATTACAACCTTTGTAGTCCGCTTCTTCGCTTCATAAGCTCCGAGTAGTAGTCCCCAATTTCTTACTTTTATTCATCACTTTTCAAAAAGCTAGCAAGCTTTTCAAGGAAGAAGAAGATGAAGTCTTTTGTGATGAATAATGAATTGTTTCTATGGTTACAAATCAACCCTTGAGTTAAGAATGATTGCTTAACCCTTGTAGAGAAATAACTAGGGTAAAGAGTTTGGGTTGGGTTAAGAAATATCTACAAAATATCATCCAAAAATATCAAAGCATAAAACAAAAGTAAAGCTTCTAGAAGCTTCATGAAAATGCTAAACCAAATCAAACCCTAACTATGTTTAATCTCCACAAATCATGTTGCATTTGTAATTATAACTTGTTACAATATTATATATCACATATATAATATATTTTTGTAACAAAAGAAAATAATACAATTAACATATATCGCATATATATCAATGTATTATCCGGCGAAAAAAGGAATCAATAAAGCGAGCTTATATCAGTTAATGTAATGTAATATATAACATATATAATTATACATTAAATTATCGAATCAACACTTGATCCGACAATCCGGCTATTTCTCAAATAACCGACCAATATAATCTTTATGAGTTCATCGAATCAACACTTGATCCGATGACCCGGCTATATCACATATACCCGGCCGATATCTTATATCGCGAGAATAGAATACGGTATATCATATCGTAATATTCTCGATCCCGCATATATCACATATGTGGTCCTACTCCGTTTTTCCTGAGTCAAGAAACCTCTGTGTAGGACTCTAAAGAATCGTCAATACACCGGCAGTAGTTGATGATCATATCAAACACCACAAGCTACAAGCGGTCAGATAAACGTAACAGCCACCCAGGTATTAAGCGATCAGAAGATCAACAAGAAAGCCTGTACTTTCTCCTGTGAATCCAATCAGTAACACTACCGTACAGTCCGGTCTCTTCGTCTGATATGTCGCATATCTAGTCTAGGGGTGGTATACGTCAGACTCCAGTAACGGATAAGTCGTGTCGATGTGAGGCTCATAACAGGTCGAGAAACTACTGATAACACTTACCAGTAGCACTCTATATCAGCCTTGGCCAGGGACTTCCACTTATAGCCAATCGAACACAGCACGACATCAACTCCCTATACCGGGAGAGACGAAACCCCTCCTATCGCTCATTGCCTCCATGTGATTCGGGACTGTACCCAAAAGCCACCATTTTGCACGTCCTCTTGGACGTGTTAAGGTGGAAATCAAAGCATAGTGGGAATCATACAAGACTCTATGACGATCTCGGGTCTACAAACTAACCTATACCAGTGTCACCAGAGAACTGTTATCTGACGATTGGTATAAACCCATCTAGGAGTTCTCGGCGAGTCCGTTCAGTATACCCAGTCTCCACTGAGCACCCGTACACCATCTTTGATGTCAAACACCAATGGATATGGGATGATCCATCACCCATCATATGGGTCAAGATGCGTATACGCTAGTCTACTCTGGTGTATCGATGCCGTGTCTCGATACACCCTCAACTTGGAACAATTATAGGATGTACTCATAGACTACCATGGCCCCACTAGTATGATCTCATCATTGTCTTAGCAGTCGAGTACATATCCTAAGGGCTTTATCAACATGTGAGAGCAAGACATTAAACTAATACAAGTCAACATGTTATGACAAAGTGAAACCAAATAGCATACTATCATGTCGAGCAAGAAAGTCCTCTCTATATATATCCAAGCATCCACTATAATATACATCATATGTACAACAATGGCCTCTAGTGCATATATATAACTAACACATCTGACCTATAACATCCTCGGGGAATCGTCCAAATCATCGGAGTGATGCGTTAACGCTCGTTCTCGATCGACTCACATCGCATCTGGGTGAGGTCCTCTTCTAGCTGAAGTTAGTCAATCAGATGATCTCGCATCGAGCATCCAATGAACAAAAGTTCCTAGTCTTATCCAAGGGTGGCTAGCGATCTTCTTTCGTATTCCTGAGTATAACCTCATGATGCAATAGCTTTCAAACATCTGCGACGATATCTTGTCAGTCGCAGCAACAGCTGGCTCATTCGTCCGCACGGTAGACAACGCCTCAACCATCTGGAGTTAACGGTACCCTAGTAGTCTTTACAATACGGCTGGCCCGTGGTAATAACCCGATCATCTAGGGAAGATCTCGAACGCTCGTGTCAATGGAAAAATCCAAATTATATATCGACGTGTTTCGTATGCTACCGGAAAACAACCTGGTCAGTCCTCGTCCCTGGCGAGCTCGTGCTGGCTGCAACTCTAGCCGCAGCTTTCTATGCTCATGTAACCATGGTAACAGAAACCACAATCCGACATCGATGAGGATAGATCAAAGGAACGAATAGAATATGGTGCAAAACAAATGTACATCTTAAGTCTTCTTAAGCGGAGTAGCGTATCGTAAGTATGTCGCGGAACATACACACGGTACGCTACTTAAGTCACTTACTCCATCAACCAAGGTCAACCCACACGACGAAAGTTCGGGTCTAATACCCACTCGACCAAGTCTAAGTTCCGTAAGGTCAAGCCTTAGTTCCGAATATATATACACCCTAGATTCTGCATAGTCAAACCTAGACTCGAACCAAGGTTAAACCTAACGCTTTGATACTAACTTTGTCATGACCCGGAAAAGGCACATGACAGGCACTTGAATCACATGAAATCTATAGGACCCCACCTAATTCAAGTAAGCCAAAAAGCCCAGAATTCTAAACCTTTAAGGAAAAATAGTGGAGGTGAAGTTTTGAAATAACAGTATAATGTAAACAAGCTCTTTCTTTAAAAGATAAGTAATAGTATACGAAAACGCAATGTTTTGTATCTAATTTGAAAACATGTTTCGTCATTTAAAATTTTGGCAGCACCTTCGTTGTATATTTAAGCCCGAAAAAATACAAGTAATAATGAAATAAGGCATCACCAAGCGTGAGCTAGCTCTTCGCCGAAAGGCGGAAACAACCACACAGATAATAATATACAACACCGAAGGGCGAGGATCAAAACACGGAAAGAAAGTAAAGAACTCAATATCATCAAGAAAACCAGAAAACCATAATAATACATGAGTGCGACTCTAAGGTCGAAAGAATAAACAACTGTGTTTTTCTAATTGATGGAGTTTTTAACTAAATACAACTGAATAAATAAAGTACAATGGTGGTTACGATGCAAGTGAACCCACCTACCAAAGCAATCACCCGGAAGGAAGTGGCGTGTCAGCGAAGCCGCTATGGAACCTGTACGGCTAAACCTGCAAGAAACTATGGCACAACGGGGGTCAGTTGCCAACTCGTGAGTAGAAGACATCACCAAGTAGAAATCGTAGTTATGATGATCTCCTAGGTCATACAGTAACATACAAAAATATAACACTGAAACATTTAGCAGTGACAAGGGTAATCATCTAAGCACAAGTGTAAAACCAAGAACTCGTGTCAGTGTCTTAAGTAGAAACATGTCATATATATGATGTATGAAGGCATCAAGAATGAAATCAGAATATATCTGTATGAGAAAGCTGTGTTCTTATCTGAGTAAGATTTCAATATAAGAAAACTGGAGTATCCTCAATGAAATCGACATAAATCCGTGTTAAACATTGACACAAAATCCTCAAATCCCGGGTTCCGTCAGTCCGGATCGGCCTATATTATCCAATCTCATGACTACGGTCGGTATCCTCCGGATATCCACCGCGCCAAATATCACCGGTCGGTAGTGTTCCCCTGCTGGGCTCAACGCCTTTTCAATACGTCCATCTTGCCCCGAGGTACCTCACCGGGTCCACCATGTATCCGCAGACGGTGCATCCCCCTCCTCGAATCGGGTATGTGTACAAACGTGGCTCAAGAACTGAGAAAACTCATGGTGGACGCCACACACATCTTATCACGAGAAAACCGCAACTTTCATTTTTTAAATGATAATGAGTTTATAAAATCCTTGCGGTTTTCCCCAAATCCAGAAATCTCATGGAAAATCCGAAATCCCAAAATCAAGAGTCAATAAGCAGTGAATACCGGCATAAAGCCCCACAATATTGCATAGCAGAGTGAATATATAATACATGGGGTATCAAAGTAAGTAATGCAATATCTAAACTAGCATGTGAGAGTAAGCATACTAGTACTACGTTGAAACTACCAGCTAGCAAGTTATACCAATGAAATAACGTTTTCTAAAGTGTACGTGACATGACAATTACCGACGATGATGTGTGTGAGCCGACAAGCAAGTGTACGTAAAACATACGCATCATCGATAATGGTGCTGGTGTCCTAACAGACTGGGTTCATAATAGCTAAAGAAAACACATTTAATAAATATGCAATGCGATGAGAGCAACATAAATATAACAGAAAAAAGAATAGTAAACGTAACATTATAAAATATACATATCAGTGCACGAGTCATACGGTTTTAGTGTTTTAAAACAGCATGAATCGAGATTTTTTTTAGAAAAGTAGAGGCCACGGTGTTTTTTAGAAACGATATGTCCTTTGAAAAATCCGTAGCATCCCTCGGGTTGTCCTTTAAAAATACTCACGATTCGTTAGTTTTTAAAATATGTATGACTCGAGCCTAGTCTAGCATCTATTTAACAACTAAGAGACTAAGCTAAAGAACTAGTCGGAAGGATAAGAAAATCTACACATATTTCGAGTCGATATACCCAGTAGTCGGCGATCCAGCCTCATGGCGTTTACATACAGTATAATACATAGTACGGCATTCTCGAGTTAAGAGTTAGGATTAATCATCATATTTATACCCCGTACAGTAAAATCCATTGTACGTCATCCCCAAAATCGAAGGTACGGGTCAAATATCATATATACATCATCCTTTATACGATAACATTTTCGTACAATATCATGATCAGTGGTACAGTTCTAAAGTCTCCCACATTCAAATATTATCAACTCACTGTAACATTTTAGAAAATATAAAATATTATTTTTGGAATTTAATACTAAAATAATATATTTCGCAAAAACTACACGATTTGCGAAATTGGGGTTTTCGTAAAAAAGGTATAAATATATATCAATAATTGTGAAATAATTGGAAATTAAAATGATTTTATTCATTTAAAAGTATATTTATTGGATTTGGCATTTTTAAAATTTATTATATGCAGTTTGGATAAAAACTGATTGGTGCACTGCTAATCGCGATTAGGCCAAATCCGTGTCTCTACAGTTTTCCATGGCTAGTGCACCATGTCATGTTACGTTTTGGTTACTTGTTGTCTCCTTGTATTTTTTAGGGTATTATGTGTTTTGGTTTTAAAAATAAAAAGAAAAGAAATTGAGAAAGAGAGAGAGGGGGTGAGAATAACAGAGAGAGAGAGAGAGAGAGAGAGAGCGAGAGCCACCATAACTCCTCCCCATTTCTTTTCTTCTTCTCCTTCTTCATCTTCACATTCCCTCCACCTTCACCCCAAGAAATCGTCTTAAATTATTCATCCAAACCCTAAACCGCTTTCATTAAAAATGACCCCCTCTTCATCCTCTAGACTTTGGACCAAGAAAAGTTGGATTTTGATGACTTGGGACAACTAGGGTTTTTCTTAAGTTGCCCAATTTAGGTAAAATTCCCATCTCTTAGTTTAGTTTATGTTTTCCTAGCATTCTAGTTTGTTTAGAATTGGTTTAAGGTGTGGATTTGTGAACTTTGAAATTCTAGAGAAGGGTTGGATGTTTATGTGGACCTATAACAAGTAGTGGGTATTTACTTAGTCCTTAGTGGTGTTTTTACTGACCTAGAATAGAAAATAGAACCAAACACAAACTTAGAACTTTCCAACATTGGTTAAATAGACAGTTTGTGAGGGTATTTAGGGACCTGGAGTGACTCGAGACAACCATAAAAGAAGTTCCCTTGATAGTGAGACGTGCAGGCAACCATGTATCACTCCTTGATACCTGAGCCCCTCCCCCCACTACCTGGCCGCAAATAAACTCCCCCGGGCCACAAATTGTGGCCTAGTCATGGTGAAAGTGTGTGGTGCTTGGTACATAGCTCCTATATCTGATAATCAGACCTCCTATATGTGCAAAATTCCCTATTTTGGCTTAGGGTTAAATCTGGGAGTGGTTTTCCTAGGTTGTTGTTTTCGTGTTTTGCGATTCTGAAACTTGGGTTTGGTATTTGATATTGTTTTGTGTTGTTTGACGTTTGTACGTCAACAACAAGGGTTGTTTGGTTAATTTTGTACGCGTAAGCTATATGTTCTAACCTATAAGTAATGCCCGTGCGGTATTGGATTTCAGAACTTGATGTTAATAGTGATTTCGATTGTGCATTATTGTAGTTACCTTCATGTGGATTCCGAGGCGACGGAGCATGGCGTCATCGACTTTGGCGAGCAATGACCAAGTGAGTAAATCTATATCTACGGGGGAAGTCGGGTGGATGGCGTATAACACCCCCGCAAATTATTAAAGGGAAACTGATCTCTAGGATACAGTCGTAGAAACCTAGATTAGGAAACTAGGAATATGGTTTAAAGGATGGTTAGAGATGATATTAGTAATATAACTTAAACACGTAGTTGCAATATAATAGGTATAAGTTTTAGGGTAGCATGACACTTGATGTATAAGGTAAATTGTATATAAAATTGACTTGATATAAGATATTATTATGATGGAAAAGAGTTTACGTTGTGATATGATGACTTGGTGTGATATTTCGTTATATGGATATGAGTCGATATGTGATAATTGATACCTTTGTCAGTCCCATGATCTGAGTTTGATACGGATGTGACCTAAGAGATAGCTATATATATGGATAATGTTTTGAATCTTGAATGATAAGCCGTACGAGACGTGAGGTCCGTACCTGTTAGTGTATATGCCCTAAAGGCCATTACTGTATCATACTAGTTTGTATATTACTTAATGGAAGCTTGGGATATTCACCTTGTATAGACAATCTTGCTCAAAATAGTAGTATGCTACTTGGTTTGTTTCTACTTTAATGTGTACATGTGTTTATTTTAGTATATCACCTATACACATTAGTGGAGCCCTTAGGATCTTTGCTTGATTACCAGCGTTGTGATGGCAGTCACACTCGTGGGGGCTGGGTAATCCACAAGCACATCCTTATGCAGGTCCCTAGTCGTAGGACAATCGAGACAGGGCATCGATACTCCGGAGTAGACTAGTGTATTCTCTTCTCATCCCAGCAGGGGAGACGGTCTGCCCCACAGCCGTCAGTACGTCGTACTTGAGATAGTATGCGGGTGCTCGTTAGGTTATGAGTACACTGGACAGGACTCGTCGGGAACTGTTGGTTGGTACTATACCTATCGTTAGTTATCAGTTCCCAGGTGACATGAGTACAGCTTAGTCCGCTGACTTAACGCTGTCACTTCGCCTCGAGTGTGTTCCCACTGTACTTAGATTACTACCCTACTACGGCTCAAAGGAGTCGTGCAAACAGGTAGTAGTTGGGTGCAGTCCAGAAGCACTTGGAGGCAGTGACGGTTAGACAGGATTCGTCTCTCCCGGTATTAGGGGTTGATATCGCGCTGTGTCTAGGAGAGCCATTACACAAAGTCCCTGGCCAGGGCAAGAGAGATATACTGGTAGGTTTCCAGTGTTATCTCAGGGTGTTCTGGGCTACACTCCGACACGACTTGTACCGCTATTAGGGGACTGACGTTTACCGCCCCCCTAGGCCCGCCATGCGATATTCTCAGAAGAACAGACCGGACTGTACGCAGATTGTCATATTCAGGCTCAGTAGGAGTTCAGATGGGTTTCACCTCGTCCGTCTTCTTATCGGCATCTACCTGGGGGCCGTTACAGACAGCTAGTGCCGCTTGCGGTCTGTGGTTAAACCCACTTCCAGCGTAGTGTCGAGTCTTTAGAGTCCCATACAGAGAGCTATTCGCCTTTAGGCAAAAGAGTGGAGGTCGCATGGTTTTGCGACAGGGTTCGGTCACATCCGCGCACTTGTGCACGTTTGGTATCCGGGCAGTTATCACTAGTGGGCTTTGGTTTAAGCCAGATCCTAGTGTACGTTTTGGGATTGGTTTTATCTCGTTTAATTCGTGTTCCTCGGAACGCGGATGCGGGTGTGTATGCACAGTTGACAGAGAGACAGAGGCAGAGGATTCTCATTAGGGTTGTTGACTGTTGACTTTTGTTAAACCCTAATGAGAATAAGAAATATGATTAACAATAATATTAATTAAGTATTATTGTGACATGGTTGTTGATGGTTGACTTTGTTGACTTGTTGACTTAGTTGACCGGTTGACTAGGTTGGGCTTGTTGACCATCATCATCATGACAATGGCTATCATTTCTTGGCATTGACCTTGGCTTGCTTATTTGTTCACACATTGCATTTAATGCAAGAAATGATATGGCCACTTGATATGATAACAACCATCACATAATACTCAATTATTATTATGTGTTATGATGATTTTGGATTATGAGAGCAAGGGTGACAAAAGTCTTGCTCATTCTTTCATTTGCTTTCTCTCTCATGAAAGCTCTCTCATCCTCAAGCTCTCCCTCTTCCTCTTGCTCTCTCTCTAGTTCAAGGCAAAAACCTCTCATGTGTTGAGAATCATTTGCCTTGGAGATAAAAACCCAAAACACTTCTCTACTCATCCTGGTACACAATGTCTAGCAAGCCAAGTGTTCTAGTTTCCTCTACTTTGAGGTTGAAGCCAAAGGTAGAAGCTTTCAGGTGGATCCATCTTCGGCACAAAGAGACGGCGAGGAGTGAACCATTTGACCACCACAAGGAGTCCAAGAGAAGGAGTTCAAGTTAAGGTATAACCTCTAACCGAGTAGGTAAAACTCTTAGTTAGGTTATTAGATAGTTGTTTAACAAAGATCCGTATTTTGAGTCCATGTTACCATCCAAAGAAAAATCGTTTTTTATCATTTCCGCAAGCCCGAAAGAACCGGGAGAGGTAACGTCGACTTACAGTACCCTCCTTGTCATATTGGTTGTTAGGATCCCAAACTGTTTAATGACGCCGTATGATGAGTTACCGTACGTGATGAGTTAATTTATGTTTGATCCATACCCTTGACTAGAGAAGGCCGATTGAAAGATTCACCCACTCGGTCATGTTAGATACGTACACCTTATACCTTTTTCCTGCCAATTTACTTTATGCTACGTTCATGTCATTACTATTGCATTTCATATACCTGTGCTAGTACACCTACACCATTATCGATGATGCGTATGTCACACTTACACAGATTTGCCGGCTCACACACTTCTTCATCGATAATTGCCATATCAATACACAGTAGAATTTCTGCATCATGATATGACTCTTTGCATAATTTACTTGCTATAGTTACATATACACCCTTTTACGATGTTGCATTTGACCTTGGAAGAATTGGGAATCGCTGGATATATTTTAAAACTGGATTCATTTTAAAGAGCAGTTTCCCTTGATATATGCATATTATTGTTCCATGTTGCATGATTTACTGATATGCTTACATTCTGTAATATGTCGCATACATCATGCTTTACGATTTTTACGCATTGAGATATGTTGTTTTCATAAGATTATTGGATTTGAGAACCGTGGTTATTTCAATGGAAAGTATGTATTATTTTAAAAACCCGGTTTCTCTTGATATGATATTTCAGTGCGTCCATCATGCGTTTTCTCGGTTCTGAGATTGGCATGTGACACCCGATTCGAGGAGGAGGAGGAACCGTCTGCGGGTGCATGGTGGACCCGGTGAGGTACCCCGGGGCAAGATGGTCGCAGATGATGGAGTTGAGTTTGGAAGGGGAGCACTACCTACCGGTGATAGTATTTGGACTCGGTGGTTTATCCAGAGGATACCGACCGGAGTAGAGAGATAGACATGAGGGCCGATCTGAGGATGCGGCGGCTGAGATATAAGGATTTACGTGTCGATGCTGGACATGGGCTTCATGATATTTCAAGTGTCGGTGTTGGACACTCAGGTTACATGTTTTGGTGTGTCATTGATGGGCACACATATTCTTGATATCCTCATATATTTACTTGCATATGCTATTACGATGTTCTGAGTGGACGAGATCCACATGTGTATTGACATTTATTATATTGTTCGATGTTATCCACATGCATACAGGCATTGATTATATTGTTGGCACATAATTACATACGGTCACCGTAGATATCATAGTATTGCCCTCATGATATAGTTGACCTAGGAAATCGTTATTTTATTCGATTTCTACCGGTTGATGTTTTTTACTCACGAGTTGGCAACTCACCCCCGTTGTGCCATAGTTATTGCAGGTTGACTGCATGGATCGGTAGCGGCATCTTTGGCGCACAGTTGCTTTCGGGTGATTTTCTTTGGTAGGTGGTACACATCGGATTGTGCCACTATTGTATTTATTATTCCTGTTGTATCTAGTCAACTGCATCAATCAAACCAGTATTTGTATAAGTAATAAGACTTAGCAAGACTTTGTAGTTGCGAGTTTTGAGCGATGGGTTTTATGTTCGCTTTTTGGGTTGATGTCTTTCTTTATTCATTAACTTTTGTGTTGATCTTCGCCGATTGGGCGTCATATACATGTTTTTTTACTTGCGTGGTTGTGAATCCTCCGTTTGGCTAAGAGCTAGCTCCCGCTTGGGGATGCCTTTTATATTATCATGTATTTGTAGTTTTGGATCAAAATATACAAAGGTGGTGCTTTCCAAATTTTTAAAAGACGAACATGTTTTACAACAAGTAGGATAAGCTTGCATTTTTCATGTTCCCTTTTCTATGCATTTAAGAAAACACTTTTCGTCATTTTGCCTTATTTCAAAATTGCACCTCTTTTATTTCCTTAAAAGGTTTAGATTTCTGGGTTTCAGCTTACTTGGATTACATTACGCCTTTAGACGTTGCGCGATTTAAGTGCTGGTCACGAGCTAATATTTCGGGTCGTGACAAAGTTGGTATCAGAGCGCTAGGTTTAATCTTTGTTCGAGTTTAGGTTTGACTATGTGGAGTCTGGGGCGTAAATATTTCGGAACCTAGGCTTGACCTTACGGAACTTAGACTTGGACATGGGGTATTAGACCCGAACTTTCGTTACATAGGCTGACCCCGATTGATGGAGTAGGTAGCTTGAGTAGAGTAACGTACCGTACGTATGTTCAGCGGCATATTTACGATACAATACTCCACTTAAGAAACCTTAGGATGTACATATATTGAGATCTTTGATTTTATTTGTTTCAATGATCATACCCTTATTGGTTCCGTTCCTCCTTATGATCATGTATCCAATTTGGGATCTGTTGATTCCTTTCATTCCATTGATATGGTTTCATTGATACATGCTTGAGGTTCCTGTCACCATGGTTTGAGCGCAGATTTAGCTACTGCTAGTGTTGTGGTCAGGGCGATCTCGTCATGGACGAGAACTGACCATCGTGTTTTCTGGTGACACGAGAACGTCTCGATTTTATATTGGTGTTGTGACTTCTCGTTTGAGGCGAGTGTTCGGCTTTGCACCGTATGATCGGGCAGTTGATAGAGGCTGCCAGTTGTGAGAGGACTATTGATGTACATCATACCTCAGAGATTGTGATGTCGTCTACCGTGCAGACAGATGACCCAGCTGTTGCTGAGATGGATAGGATGTCGCCTCCCTACTTTACGAGCTGAGATCGCTGGAGCTTTCAGGCAGAGCTGCAAAAGATGATAGCTAGTCTACCTTGAGTTGAGAGACGAAGGGTATTCACATGTTGTCTAGGAAAAGTTAAAAAGTTCGAACGAATATCACAAACCCATTTTTCCAAGTTTAAGGTATTCGGAAAAACTTGCAAGTAATTTCGTGGACCCTCTAGAAGAATGAAACCCTAACTCGACATGATGACCATGCAACCGCTTTTGAACCTTAGGGTTTGCGGCAGTTTAGCGGTGCCATCAGTGAGGCTTGGCTTTACCCTTCTACGGTTGGTCCATAGGTACTGTGGCATGTACCGGATATCATTAAATTATACTCAAGAGTTGAGCTCTCAGGGAATTATGGGACTTTGACAAATCGAACGAAAAGTTTAACGTCGTCCGGATATCATGTGATATGAGACCAGTAAGTGGACCAGCTTCAGATAGAGGAGCTCACCCAGATGCGTTGTGAGTTGATCGAGAACGGACGAGTATTGAGTATTCCTGCGATGGTATGGACGAGTTCACGAGGACGTGTTCGGCTAAAGATCTTCTACAAAGTGATGAAGTTATTGAGTTCGTGATTTCAAGTCCGTGTGAGAGACTCCAGATTTACGGTAGATGAGACAATTGCAGTACGCAGATAGCATGACGTGACGTCGAAGCAGACGATAATAAAAACGAGTGGAACAAGAGGTTCGTGCGAGATGTCAACGAGCTGTTGATACTCCTAGTTGAGATTAGAGATCTGATATGTATACAGAGGCATGAGATACGACCAGTTACCGAGGAAAAGCTGTGCTGAGAATGCAAATGTCCAGAAAGCGAGAAGAGATTAGGCAAGAGTACCAGCCTCCGTATAGTTAGGCATAGGCAAGATCGGAAGATACCCTGAGCAGGTTCCTTCCAGGACACTGCTGAAATAAGATTTTCACCTAGGATCAGATGTGTGACGTGTATTCAGAGGACCAGAGGCCGATGCTAGTGACGTGTTGCTTTATGAGTGGTCATACTAATTGACCAAGAGATGACCAGAGAAGTGCCAGAGCGGAATCGTTTCCGTTAGCACACCGGACGGATTAATGAGCCGATGGATTTTGAGATTGGTAATCCACAGAGAAATGAGGACCCAGAGACAGAGGACGACAAACCGTGAGCAGGAGGCAAGCGGATGTTCTTGCTCTGCCAGTTTTGGGCGCGCCAATATTTTTTGACATTATAGGAGGTGTACCTCAATTTCATTTGCTGCGATTTCCGTTGTGATCCGAGTATCACCCTGATATCGCTTGGATTTATGTTTTTAATGATAATGTTTCATGATATTGATTTCGTGCACCATGGGTGCACCTACTGGGAATTTATATTTTTGTGCATAGTTATCGCACTCGATATACGATTTACACACTGTTGTATTGGTTTATGATTTGTGCATATCTATTGCACTTGATATTGATTTTGTGCCTTGGCTGCACCTGTTTATGATTTCCTGGATTTCATGCAGTTGATTTGATTTTGTGCGTGTGGTATGCACTCGAATTGATTTTACACTCGGTATAGCTCATATATGCTTGTAGTGTATTGATATGTGTTTTGTGCATGCAGTTGCCCACGTTTATGATTTTATACACCTTGGTACACTCGGTGTTGCTTTTTGCGTATTGGAGTTATTGTTTGTATTTTGTGCATTGATGCACCAAATTTGTATTTTTGTGCATTTGTTATACCAGACATGTACATGCTTTTGCACTAGATGTTTTTTTACGGACCTGATGCACTTGATTTGGATTTTCGCGCATGATATGAGATGTGATTTTGTGCACACCGGATGCAATTGATTGAGATTTTCGTGCACAATAGATGCACCAGATATTATTGTCGTGCACACCCATTGAACTGGACAGATGCTTTCGTGCACACCCGTTGCACCGCTTTGTGCATATTGTTGCACCTATGTTTGGATTTGATTTTCGTGCGCACCAGACGCACGTGATTGTTTGATACGCCTTCTGAGGATGATTTTGCTTTTGAGCACCTTGTTTTCATGTTGGGCACTATATTGTGTAGTAGCCAAACATGACCGATCTGGGGACAGTACCTGAGTATTTTGCATGCATTAAAAAGTTTAACAAGAGGTTTTCAAAAAGGAGCTACAGTCTCACTATTTCCTATGTGTCTGTGAGCGACACGAATGTAATAAAGGAAAGCCTTTCGGGATATTTTAAAAAGGGCGGAACGTATAATTTGAGCAAAAACCTATATAAGTATATTTACTACCTTACAAATGAGTGTCTGCCCCTTGTGCCGTGAGTTACACATCACAAGGCAATTCAGGAAAGACTTTGAATGTATTTTATTCAGTTTTGAGATTTTTCCAAGGATGCGTACTATATATGTATTATATTATTTGACTAATGTATATTGGATTTCAGAAGTGAATTTCGAGATATGTATCTCCACCGTAACCCTGATGATATGCGTTCAAATATGATGATTTGCGTGATGTTTGACGGAGTTCGATTTTTGAGTTTTATATTCGTTTTCAGGCGCATGCGATGCGCTATGACTTTTTTATATCTTCCATGATTTCGGAGCCCTGTCGATTTGAGTTGATTAAGGAAATGTTTTAGTAATTGGGGTTTAAATTTAAATTCGGGCACCGAATTTCTTTAGAGGGGGAAGATTGTAACATTTCAGAAAATATAAAATATTATTTTTTGAATTTAATATTAAAATAATATATTTCGCGAAAACTACCCGATTTGCGAAATTGTGGTTTTCGTAAAAAGGTATAAATATATATCAATAATTGTGAAATAATTGGAAATTAAAATAATTTTATTCATTTCAAAGTATATTTATTGGATTTGGCATTTTTAAAATATATTATATGCAGTTTGGATAAAAACCGATTAGTGCACTGCTAATCGCGATTAGACCAAATCTGTGTCTCTACAGTTTTCCATGGCTAGTGCACCATGTCATGTTACGTTTTGGTTACTTGTTGTCTTCTTGTGTTGTTTTTAGGGTATTATGTGTTTTGGTTTTAAAAATAAAAAGAAAAGAAAATGAGAAAGGGTAAGAGAGAGAGGGGGGGGGGGTGAGAATAAGAGAGAGAGGGGGGGGGGGTGAGAGAGGGCATCCACCATAACTCCTCACCATTTATTTTCTTCTTCTCCTTCTTCATCTTCACATTCCCTCTACCTTCACCCCAAGAAATCATCTCAAATTTTTCATCCAAACCCTAAACCCCTTTCATTAAAAATGACCCCTCTTCATTCTCTACACTTTGGACCAAGAAAAGTTGGATTTTGATGACTTGGGACAACTAGGGTTTTTCTTGAGTTGCCCAATTGAGATAAAATTCCCTTCTCTTAGTTTAGTTTATGTTTTCCTAGCATTCTAGTTAGTTTAGAATTGGTTTAAGGTGTGGATTTGTGAACTTGGAAATTCTAGAGAAGGGTTGGGTGTTTATGTGGACCTATAACCAGTAGTGGGTATTTACTTAGACCTTAGTGGTGTTTTTACTGACCTAGAACATAAAATAAAACCCAAACACGAACTTAGAACTTTCCGACATCGGTTAGATTGACAGTTTTTGAGGGTATTTGGGGACCTGGAGTGACCTGAGACAACCATAAAAGAAGTTCCCTTGATAGTGAGACGTGCAGGCAACCATGTATCACTCCTTGAAACTTAAGCCCCTCCCCCCAATACCTGGCCGCAAATAAACTCCCCCAGGCCGCAAATTGCGGTCTGGTCATGGTGAAAGTGTGTGGTGCTTGGTACATAGCTCCTATATCTGATAATTAGACCTTCTATATATGCAAAATTCCCTAGTTTGGCTTAGGGTGAAATCTGGGAGTGGTTTTCCTAGGTTGTTGTTTTCGTGTTTTGCGATTCTGAAACATGGGTTTGGTATTTGATATTGTTTTGGGTTGTTTGGCGTTTTTTCGTCAACAACAAGGGTTGTTTGGTTGATTTTGTTCGCGTAAGCTATAGATTCTAATCTATAAGCAATGCGCGTGCCGTATTGGATTTCGGAACATGATGTTAATAGCGATTTCGATTTTGCATTATTGTAGGTACCTTCGCGTGGATTCCGAAGCGATGGAGCGTGGCGTCATCGACTTCGGCGAGCAAGGACCAAGTGAGTAGACTTATATCTACGGGGGAAGTCGGGTGGATGGCGTATAACACCCCCGCAAATTATTAAATGGAAACCGAACTCTAGGAAACAGTCATAGAAACCTTGATTAGGAAACTAGGAATATGGTTTAAAGGATAGTTAGAGATGATATTAGTAATATGACTTAAACATGTAGTTGCAATATAGTAGGTATGAGTTTTAGGGTAGCATGGCACTTGATGTATACGGTAAATTGTATACAAAATTGACTTGATATGGGATATTATTGTGATGGAAAAGAGTTTAAGTTGTGATATGACAACTTGGTGTGATATGTCGTTATATGGATACGAGTCGATATGTGATAATTGGTACCTTTGCCGGTCCCATGATTTGACTTTGATACGGATGTGACCTGAGAGATAGGTATATTTATGGACAATGTTGTGAATCTTGAATGATAAGCCGTACGAGACGTGAGGTCCGTACCCTCCTTGTCATATAGGTTGTTAGGATCCCAAACTGTTTAATGATGCCGTACGATGAGTTACCGTACATGATGAGTTAATTTATGTTTGATCCATACCCTTGACTAGAGGAGGCCGATTGATAGATTCACCCATTCGGTCATGTTAGATACGTACACCTTATACCTTTTACCTGCCAATTTACTTTATGATACGTTCATGTCATTACTATTGCATTTCATATACTTATGCTAGTACACCTATACCATTATCGATGATGCGTATGTCACACTTACACAGATTTGACGGCTCACACACTTCTTCATCGATAATTGCCATGTCTCTACACAGTAGAATTGCTGCATCATGATATGACTCTTTGCATAATTTACTTGCTATAGTTACATATACACCCTTATACGATGTTGCATTTGACCTTGGAAGAATTAGGAATCGCAGGATATATTTTAAAACTGGATTCATTTTAAAGAGCAGTTTTCCTTTGATATATGCATATTACTGTTCCATGTTGCATGCTTTATGAATATGCTTACATTCTGTTATATGTCGCATACATCATGCTTTACGATTTTTACGCATTGAGATATGCTGTTTTCATGAGATTATTAGATTTGAGAACCGTGGTTATTTCAAAGGAAAGTATGTATTGTTTTAAAATCCCGGTTTCTTTTGATATGATATTTCAGTGCGTCCACTATGTGTTTTCTCGGTTCTGAGATTGGCATGTGACACCTGATTCGAGGACGTCTGCGGGTGCATGGTGGACCCGGTAAGGTACCCCGGGGCAAGATGGTCGCAGATGATGGCGTTGAGCCTGGCAGGGGAGCACAACCTACCGGTGATAGTATTTAGACTCGGCGGTTTATCCGGAGGATACCGACCGAAGTAGAGAGATGGACATAAAGGCCGATCTGAGGATGCGGCACCTGAGATATGAGGATTTACGTGTCGATGCTGGACACGAGCTTCATGATATTTCGAGTTTCGGTGTTGGACACTCATGTTACATGTTTTTGTGTGTTATTGATGGGTACACACATTCTTGATATCCTCATTTATTTACTCGCATATGCAATTATGATGTTTCGAGTGGATGAGATCCATATGTATATTGACATTTATTATATTGTTGGATGTTATCCACTTGCATACAGGCATTGATTATATTGTTGGCACATAATTACTTACGGTCACCCTAGATATCATAGTATTGCCTTCATGATATAGTTGACCTAGGAAATCGTTATTTTATTCGATTTCTACCTGTTGATGTTTTCTACTGACGAGTTGGAAACTTACCCCCGTTGTGCCACAGTTATTGCAGGTTGACCGCATGGATCGGTAGCGGCATCTTTGGTGCACAGTTGCTTTCGGATGATTTGCTTTGGTAGGTGGTACACATCGGATCGTGCCACTATTGTATTTATTATTCCTGTTGTATCTAGTAAACTCCATCAATCAAACCAGTATTTGTATAAGTAATGAGACTTAACAAGACTTGTAGTTGCGAGATTTGAGCGATGGGTTTTGTGTTCGCTTTTTGGGTTGATGTCTTGCTTTATTCATTATCTTTTGTGTTGATCTTCGTCGATTGGGCGTCATATACTTGTTTTTTTACTTGCGTGGTTGTGAATCCGCCGTTTGGCGAAGAGCTAGCTCCCGCTTGGTGATGCCTTTTATATTATCATGTATTTATGGTTTTGGATCAAAATATACAAAGGAGGCGCTGTCCAAATTTTTAAAAGACGAACATGTTTTAAAACAAGTAGGATAAGCTTGCATTTTTCATGTTCCCTATTCTATGCATTTAAGAAAACACTTTTCGTCATTTGCCTTATTTCAAAATTGCACTTCTTTTATTTCCTTAAATGGTTTAGATTTCTGGGTTTCAGCTTACTTTGATTACGTTACGCCTTTAGACGTTGCATGATTTAAGTGCCGATCACGAGCTAATAGTTTGGGTCGTGACACTCACATATTATCGTATGTATGAATACCTACCGCCAAACGATCCATTATAATATCATATCACATACCATATCACGACTCAATCACATATCCGAATCTCACGGCATCATGCCTGATTATATCGACTCATCTCCACATATCACATGCTATCCTTATCACCCGTGTATATGTATATATACACACACACACACACACACACACATACTCACATACACTTGTAAGTCGACGTTAGACACCCCACGAGTTGCGAGGAGGCGGAATAGGTAAAACAATCATTTTGTTTATAACAAACATCGACTAACTTACGGATCTTTGCCAAACCCTAACTAACAACATCATTGGAGGGATTAGCTACTATGAAAGAAGATTATACCTAATGAACCAAGTCCTTCTTGTTCTCGTTGAACACCTCCTCGCCGGCCTCCTCTTTGTGATAGAAGATCCACCCGAGAGCTACTACTCCAAGCTTGACCTCTAACTTGAGGTAACTAGGTAACTAAGAGTGCTAATCAAAGCAACCTAGAGGATATAGAATAGGATTAGGGATCGATTAGTCTTGCTAACCCTTGATCTCAACACATGAGAGATTATGGTTAGGGTTTGAAGAGAGAGAGCTTGAGGAGAGAGAAGGTGAGAATAATAATCAAATGGAAATTAACTCATTTGTGTATATATATGAAGCATAAAATATCTTGCACAAAAATATATCTGCACAAATATCTTCATGCTTCATTTAATACATAATGAATCATCAAATGAGTCATTAAAAGCATTAATGCTTCATTAACTCTCTTGATGAATCATCTCCATGAGTCACAAAACCATTTAATGCATATAACACCTAAGCTCTCCACCTCATCAACCTTCTAAAAGCTTCTCGAAAATTTACGAGAACGCCCCTCCTATCCGTGAAAACACGGAAATACTGAGACAGTGTAAATCCAATAATCCAATACTAGAATCTGGCTTAAACTAAACCCCGCTAGTAAAAACTGTCCGAACATCATACGTGCGTGAAAACACGTATGTGTCTGAACCCTGTCGTAAAACCATACGACCTCTATATCGTTTCGCCCGAAGCAGGGAAACTCTCTGTGTGGGACTCTAAAGATTCGACTACTACGCTGGCAGTGGGTTTAACCACAGACTGCAAGCGGCACTAGCTGTACGTAACAGTCCCCAGGTAGATGTCGATAAGAAGGTCGATGAGGAAACCCATCCGAACTCCTACTGAGCCTGATGTGACAATCTCCGTACAGTCCGGTCTGTTCGTCTAGGACTATCGTATATTGGGCCTAAGGGGTCGGCAAACGTCAGTGCCCTAAAAGCGGTATAAGTCATGTCGGAGTGAAGCCCATCACACCTTGAGAAGATACTGGAAAACCTACCATTAAATCTCACTTGCCCTGGCCAGGGACTTTGCGTAATGGCTCTCCAGACAGAGCGCGATATCAACTCCCAATACCGGGAGAGACGAATCCAGTCTAACCGCCACTGCCTCCAAGTGCTTCTGGACTGCACCCAACTGCTACATGTTTGCACGACTCCTTTGAGCCGTGGTAGGGTAGCAATCTAAGAACAGTGGGAACACACTCGAGGCGAAGCAGGAGTGTCAAGTCTGCGGACTATGCTGTACTCATGTCATCTGGGAGCTGTTAACTGACGACGGGTATAATACCAACCAACAGTTCCCTGCGAGTCCTGTCCAGTGTACCTGTAACCAAACGAGCACCCGTATACTATCTCCAGTACAACGTATTGATGGCTGTGGGACAGACCATCTCCCCAACTGGGATGAGAAGCGTACACACTAGTCTACTCCGGAGTATCGATGCCCTGTCTCGATAATCCTACGACTAGGGACCTGAAAAAGGATGTGCTTATAGACTACCCAGCCCTACTAATGTGACTGCCATCACAACGCTGGTAGTCAAGCAAGATCCTAAGGGCTCTATCAATACGTACACACATATTAAGATAGATATAAACCAAGTAGCATACTACCATGTTTAGCAAGACTGTTAATATAACTGTGAATATCCCAAGCTTCCATTAAGTAATATACAAGCTAGTATGATACAATAATGGCCCCTAGGGTATATACACTAACAATCTCCCACTTGCACTAAGGCCATGTACGGGCGTATCGAAGACCGATCATCTCGAGTAGCCTCTCAAACTGAATCTGAGGTAAGGCCTTTGTGAATCGATCAACAGTGTTCTCCTCTGTAGCAACTCTTCGGACCTCGATCTCCCAGCGATCTATGATCTCCCTGATCAGGTGATACCTCCTTAAGATGTGTCTGGACTTCTGATGGGACCTGGGTTCCTTTGCTAAAGCTATAGCTCCGTTGTTGTCGAAATACAGCGGTATTGGATCAACAGTGGTAGGAACCACCTGGAGTTCTGTTAGGAACTTCTTCATCCAGACTGCTTCTTTTGCGGCATCGCAAGCTGCGATATACTCCGCTTCCATCGTCGAGTCAGCAACGGTGTCCTGCTTGGAACTTATCCAGCACACCGCCCCTCCATTGAGGGTAAAGACATAACCTGACATGGACTTGGAGTCATCCTTATCACTCTGGAAGCTAGAATCAACAAAGGCCTCGATCTTAAGGTATTTTCCGCCGTAAACCAAGAACATCTCCTTAGTTCTTCTCAGGTACTTGAGAATGTTCTTTACTGCTATCCAGTGCTTCTCCCCTGGGTCTGACTGATACCTGCTTACCACGCTCAGTGCGTAAGCTACATCTGGTCTGGTGCACAACATCGCATACATTATAGAGCCTACCACAGAAGCGTAGGGTATAATAGACATGTGATCCCTTTCCAAATCAGTCTTGGGAGACATCTCTTTGGAGAGGGTGATTCCGTGACAAGCCGGTAAACTATCACGCTTAGAATCTTCCATACTGAATCTTTTCAGTATAGTGTTGATATACCTGGACTACGAAAGTCCCAACATCCTCTTGGATCTATCACGATAGATCCGGATCCCCAGAATGTAAGAGGCATCACCCAGGTCTTTCATGGAGAACCTGTGTGACAAGAATCCTTTGATAGTATGTAGCATAGGTATGTCATTTCCTATCAATAGAATGTCACCCACGTACAAGACGAGGAATACGACAGTTCGTGCTACAATTTTACTATATATACATGGTTCATCTGGATTTTTTATAAAGTCATATTCTTTAACCGTTTCATCAAAATAGATATTCCAACTCCGCGATGCCTTCTTTAGTCCATAAATGGACTTAAGCAACTTGCACACTTTCCCGCTGCTCCCACTCTGATTGAAGCCTTCTGGCTGATCCATATAGACGCACTCTTCTATACTACCATTTAGAAAAGCCGTCTTTACGTCCATCTGCCAGATCTCATAAACATGGAAGGCGGAAATGGCAAGAAGGATCCTAATGGATTTGAGCATAGCCACTGGAGAAAAAGTTTCATCATAGTCCAAACCAGGTCTTTGACGAAAACCCTTTGCAACAAGTCTAGCCTTATAGGTTTCCACCTGTCCATCTACACCAATCTTTTTCTTGAAGATCCATTTGCATCCTATGGGTTTTACCCCATCTGGAGCAAAGTCCAAAGTCCATACTTTGTTGGTGTACATGGACTCCATCTCGGTCCGCATTGCATCCAGCCATCGTACCGAGTTGCCGCTCTGGATGGCCTGCTGGAAGCAAGTAGGTTCATCATCATCAATGATGCAATCCTCTCTATCCCAATCTATGAGAAAACCGTAGTATCTCTTAGGCGGATGAGACGGCCTATGTCACGACCCGCAATTCGGCCCGTAACCGGCACTTAAACTACGTAACGTCTACAGGCGTACGTAACTTAAGTAAGCCGAAAACCCAGAAATCTAAACCACCCAAAACTGGATCAACGGAGAAAACATAATTTAAAAGTATTAGGAGTCGCCATTTAAAAAATTCTAACTCTAGTTTTCTTTCCTAAAAAATTTCGGCAGCACCTCCTTTGTAAAACTGGCCCCGTAAACGGGTACAACACAGATAATATATAAATCATCCTAAGTGGGAGAAAAATCACGCCCACCGGCGGAGACAATCACCACAACAAGTATACGACGCCAAAGCGAAGAAATATCAAGAGAACGACTATATCAAGAAGTAAACATCTCCAAAATAACCTGCTTCTACGAGCACGGTTCCCAAAACCAATATAATACAACACTGATATCTCACAAGTCGTCTCTAAGTCATATACAACAAGGATAGATGGAGAATACTAGATCCAACCAAAATATACAATGTACAACGGATAACCGCAAACCCACCTATAATGCAACGGCCTCACTGCCAAGGTAGCGGTATCCCCAAAAGTAGTGATGATAAGCTGCCCTGCCGCGACTACTCAGAGGGTAAGTCCTGCAAAACACTGTGGCACAACGGGGGTGAGTTGCCAACTCGTGAATAGTAATTAACATCATACAGTAATCGCAAGTATGCACTAACAGCAATGATCAATAACATGTGAACTGATAGCATGAGTATGACAATATGAATATGCAACTATCATGATATCCATATCAAGTGAATACTGAGTGCGGGATAGTAAATAATCTCATGCACAAATCATAAGCATGGAAAACACGGTGTAACTCAGCAACACCCAAATCCCAAAATACTCAGATCGGCCCTCAGATCGGCCCTCAAATCCTGTACATCTCAATGAAACCTGAGTGTCCAACATCGACACTCAAAAACATCATAAAAACCAGTGCCTATCATCGACACATAAATACTGATATCCATACGTTCCTCGAAAACCAAGTATCCAACCTCGATACTTGCGTTTCCACGTATCGGTCTTTCTGATATTCATACGTTCCTCGAAAACCAAGTATCCACCTCGATACTTGCGTTTCCACGTATCGGTCTTTCTGATATTCATACGTTCCTCGAAAACCAAGTATCCACCTCGATACTTGCGTTTCCACGTATCGGTCTGTCAAATCCCATATATCTCTCGGAAATTAAGTGCCCAACATCGACACCTTAATTTCCCATATCGCATCTCAAATGCATAAATCCATAAAAAGTAGCATATGCAACATAAAACATCAATATGAGCATATCACGGAACGAATCACCAAATCCAGAATACATATATATACAGCGTCCCATACCACCGATATATATGCAATACAAATCATGTAAATCCAAATCCAAAATACATATATATACAGCGTCCCATACCACTGATATATATGCTATAAAAAGTGATCATATAACAATAGCAAGGTATATGTGCGAACGAGTAATATAGCATGGTATACATATGAGCATGTAGGTATACAGGTATGTTCTATGTAATATGCATTGTCGCACAGGTATAACTGTTTAATGTCGCTAACTAATAGCAAGGTATACAATAAGCAATTGTATTGTGCGTGTCATGGCAATTACCGACAGGGTGTGTGTAGCATATCATTGGTGCTCGTGCAACATGGACTGTCGATAATAGTGCAGTGTACAACAGGTACAATACTAAGCACAAGTAACTATATGCAACATGAATCATGCAATATCTCTATATAAGCAAATGATCATACGGCTAATATTATATCATATCTAGCCCCGACGCGTAGAGCCATACGGGCGATTCCCCGTAGATGTTAAATCTACTCACACTGTGGTCTCCAGCTATGAAGATCCGACCACCTGCTTCCCTTTGTTCGCAGCATCTGAAGTCCCCGCTTGCGACGCTATAATATCACAAACACAAGAAATAAAGCGAACATCTCAGAATCAATCACAATAACGTAAAACTACGTATTATAAAACGTATCAACGCACTAAACCAACTCACGAATACACGTCTAGCGCAAACACACGAAACGATACCTAAACCCAAACTGAGTACATCGCAGCACGACACACGACTCGTGTCGCAACACGTACCACGCGAACTCAAAACACACGATTAAAGGTAATCGATCCCAGATTTTGCATACTGCATCTACTAAGTAAATCAACAGTACCAAACAACCCCAAATAACAGCAGACAACTACCCACAGGAACCCCACCCCAAAACTCTCCAAGCCGGCCGGCGTCGCCGGCCCCCTCTTCAAAGCTCGCCGGCCCCGGCCGGTGGGATGGTCCCCGTCTCCTAGGTGGTGTCTCAGGTCAACCTGCACATCTCTCTAAAGTTGTTTCCTCAATCACTAAAACTCCCAGGTCACAGCAGATTCTAATATCTCTAAAAAGTCACTAAAAACCCGATATCGCCTCAATCGATATAAACTACGTTCTACGCAGAATTTAACGATCAAAACCACACAAAAACTATAATTTAACAGTATAGGGGATATACCTAACAACTTTGCTCCAAACTCCAAGCTTTTCCCTATCTCCAAGTGATCAAGATCAAGAAATCTCAAGTTTTAGCTATTTTGTGATAGGTTTCAGAAATTTTGAGACTTTGTGAGTTTAGAATGAATTATAATGAGAAACAATTGAGCAAGTGCAGTAGAGGAAGAAGGATTTTCGGCCAAGTGAGTGAGGTGGAGGATTGTGAGGGTTTCCTAGCAATTACCTACACTTATTGCTCTTAAATGCATTTGCACACCTACACACACATGCATGCATCTACTCACTTCTCTTTTCTTTTCTTTTTCATTTAAATCCTATCTTAAATCCTAGGCCACACAATATAATCCTAGGTGAGTGAGAAGGATTTGCTTAACTTAAAAGTTTTAAAGAAAAGATCGCTTAAGGAAATTTTCCCAAAATTTGAATACCGCATTAAAATAATATTAAAAATTGGGAAAAACCAAATTGAACCAAAACGTCCCATATACTCCCAAAGTTCGCGCACTAGCTTTATTTTAGCTAATCTAGGTGCTGGCAAGTCTATATGGTCGTTTGTTCACAGTCGGGTAGAAACGGAAAATACCGACAAACTTACCCTAAAACGGACGAAATCGCATAACGATTTCCAAAACGTTACAATCTCCCCCCCTTATAGAAATTCGGTCCCCGAATTACAATTTCATACTAAAACGTACCTTCAAAAAGATAAGGGAATTTCTTCCGCATCTCGCTCTCGATCTCCCAAGTGATCTCCTCACCAGTCGGACTACGCCACAGAACCTTTACAGAAGGCAAGTCCCTAGACCGAAGTTTCTTCACCTGCCGATCCAAAATAACTATCGGCTGCTCGGTGAACGAAAGATCACGCTCAAGCTGAACGGTCTCGTGCTGAATCATATGAGAAGGATCATGAAGGTATCTACGAAGCATCGACACATGAAAAACGGGGTGAACATCTGGAAAACTAGGCGGGAGCGCTAAACGATAAGCAACCGAACCCACTCGCTCGAGGATCTCGAAAGGACCTACGAATCTGGGACTGAGCTTCCCTCTCTTCCCAAATCTCATAACGCCCTTCATCGGAGAAATCTTCAGGAATACATGATCTCCCACTGCGAACTCAAGTCTGCGACGACGACGGTCGGCATAAGACTTCTGCCTGCACTGGGCTGCTCTCATCCTGTCCTGAATCAGCTGGATTTTCTCCGTAGTCTCCTGAACAAGCTGGGGTCCCAACACCAAACTCTCACTAAGCTCGGTCCAACAGACTGGCGATCGACACTTCCTACCATATAAAGCCTCAAAAGGTGCCATCTGAATAGTCTCCTGAAAGCTGTTATTATAGGAGAACTCAATCAACGGCAAGTGATGATCCCAACTGCCCCCAAAATCAAACACACATGCACGGAGCATATCCTCCAGAGTCTGAATAGTCCGCTCCGTCTGACCATCTGTCTGCGGATGAAAAGCGGTGCTAAAACTCAATCTGGTACCCAAAGCTTCCTGAAGTTTCTGCCATAGACGACTAGTAAACTGGGTACCTCTGTCGGATACTATGCATATGGGAACACCGTGCAAACGCACAATCTCATCTATATAAAGCTGAGCGTACTGAGCATAGCCGAAAGTGGTCTTCACTGGAAGGAAGTGAGCCCGCTTTCGTCAACCGGTCTACAATAACCCAAATGGAGTCATACCCTCTACTGGTCCTGGGTAGACCCACAATGAAATCCATGGAAATCTGCTCCCATTTCCACTCCGGAATGGGTAAAGGCTGCAACTCTCCAGCCGGTCTCTGATGCTCAGCCTTGACTTGCTGACAAGTCAGGCACCTCGAAACGAAGTCCGAAATATCGCGCTTCATCCCTTCCCACCAGTAGTAGTCTCTCAAGTCTCGGTACATCTTGGTGGAACCTGGATGAACGCTAAAAGCCGACTGATGTGCCTGCTCTAGGATCTCGCGTCTCAACCCATCAACATCCGGTACACACAAGCGAGTCCCGCATCGTAGCACACCCTGGTCATCAATCGTGAACTCCGAAACTGTACCCTGTCGAACAAGCTCAAGAATCTCAGACAAGCGAACATCACTGGGTTGCGCCTCACGAATACGATCAACAAGTAGAGGACGGGCGCGGACATGAGCAAACTGTCCCCCAGTGGAGGTGAACTCGAACTGAACTCTACTATCACACAAGAGCTGCCAATCTGCAGAAAACTGATACCGAACGGCGCTCAGCTAGGACAAGCTACCCACGGGCCTACGACTCAAAGCATCGGCTACCACATTCGCCCTGCCCGGGTGATAAAGGATCTCACAATCATAATCCTTCACTAGCTCCATCCATCGGCGCTGTCTCAGGTTCAGATCTCTCTGCTGGAAGATGTACTTCAGACTCTTGTGATCCGTGAAGATCTGACACGACTCTCCATACAAGTAGTGCCTCCAGATCTTCAACGCAAAGACTACCGCAGCCATCTCAAGATCGTGAGTGGGGTAATTCTGCTCGTGCTTCTTCAACTGCTTGGAAGCATATGCAATCACCCTATCATGCTGCATCAAAACACAGCCGAGCCCCACTCGAGAATCATCACAATACACAACGTAGCCTCCCGATCCAGAAGGTAAAGAAAGAACTGGTGCTGTCGTCAACCGAGTCTTCAACTGCTGAAAACTCTGCTCGCACGCATCAGTCCAGAGAAAAGGAACCCCCTTCCGGGTCAGTCCAGTCAGCGGTGCTGCGATACTCGAAAAATCCTGCACAAAACGGCGATAATAACCAGCTAAGCCCAAAAAGCTGCGGACCTCAGTCACCGATACAGGTCTGGGCCAAAGCTGTACATCCTCGATCTTCCTCGGGTCCACAAGAATCCCATCACTAGTCACCACATGACCCAGGAAGTCCACTCGATCAAGCCAAAATGCGCACTTTGAGAATTTAGCATACAGCTGGTGCTCTCTCAATATCTGCAAAGTAATCCCCAAGTGCTGCTCATGCTCCTCTCGACTCCTAGAGTAAACCAGTATGTCATCAATAAACACGATAATGAACTGGTCGAGGAACGGCCTGAAAATCCGGTTCATCAGATCCATGAACGCTGCTGGCACATTGGTGAGTCCGAACGACATCACCAAAAACTCATAATGCCCATAGCGTGTATGAAAAGCAGTCTTCGGAATGTCATCATCCCGAACCCGCAACTGATGATAACCTGAACGCAAATCAATCTTCGAAAAATGTTTCGCACCCTGGAGCTGATCGAATAAATCGTCAATGCGGGGTAAAGGATACTTGTTCCGCACCGTAACACGGTTCAACTGACGATAATCCACACATAACCTCAAACTGCCGTCCTTCTTCTTGACGAACAGAACAGGAGCTCCCCACGGCGAAACACTCGGACGCACAAGTCCCAAGTCAAGCAACTCTTGCAATTGATCTTTAAGCTCTCTAAGCTCTGCCGGAGCCATCCGATAAGGCGGTATAGAAATAGGCTCCGTGCCAGGAATAAGATCAATGCAAAACTCAATATCGCGCTCTGGCGGCAACCCAGGTAACTCATCGGGAAAAACATCGGGAAACTCTCGCACGGTAGAAACCTGGTCCAGCAACTCCACTGTGGCTCCAGTATCATGAATGAACGCCAAGAATCCCCGACATCCCCTCCTCAAAAGCCGACTAGCGCACAAAACAGAAATCAAGCTGTGAGGGGCGGCACTACGGTCCCCCTGCACAACCAACACCGACTCGCCGGGAAAACAAAATCTAACTGTCTTCTCACGGCAGTCCACGGACGCATAGCAAGTAGCTAGCCAATCCATGCCCAACAACACGTCGAAGTCCAACATCTCCAGAAGGATCAAGTCGACGGGCAGATCTCTGTCACCAATATGGACGACACAAGATCGAAACACATAACGCGCAACAAACGACTCTCCCACAGGAGTAGTCACGATCAGCGGCTGATCCAGCAAACACGACTCTCGGCCTAACCTCGGAACGAAGTGCGTAGAAACATACGAATGCGTGGATCCCGGATCAAAAAGAACATGCGCATCATAAGAACATACAGAAAGAGTACCTGAAACCACGGCGTTGGACGCCTGAGCGTCCTGGTGAGTCAAGGCAAAATCCCTAGCCTGACCTCTACCGGCTACTGGCTGTCCTCTGCCTCTGCCACCTCGACCTCTCGGTACAAAACCTCCGCGACCACGACCTCGCTGAACAGGAGTCTGACGCGGCGCAACTACAGGAACAAGAGGCAACGCTCTCTGAGGTGGAGAAGGTGGTATGGTAACCTGCGGTACAGCTGGCTCGTTCACACGCGGCTCCGTACAATCTCGAATCCGATGACCAAAACTACCGCACCGGTAACATCCCGAAGCAAACTGCCGATCATCCTGAGGGTAAGAACCATAAAGTCTACCTCGTCCAGAACCGCCACTATCAGAACGGAAACTGTCTCGACGTCTAAACGTCTGCCTCGCTGCCAAATCACCTATATGAACTCTCTTCGGTCCCGGAACGACTGATGACTCAGCTAGACGCTCCTCTACCGAAAGAGCTGCATCCACCGCTGCTGCATACGTGTCACAATGCTGAACGCTGATGGCTAAGAATATCTGGGTAAGTAGGCCTCGAACAAACCTCTTCACCCTCATCTCCTCAGTCGCCACCAGGTATGGAGCATATATCGACAGCTCAGTAAACAATATATCATAATCCGACACCGTCATCCCCGGCGTCTGACGTAAAGACTCAAATCTGCGCGCTCGCGCATCCCTGACACTCGGTGGAAGAAAACGAACAAGAAACGACGTCACAAACTCAGCCCAGGTCATAGGATCAAGACCAGCGGCTCTGCCCCTCTCCAACGACTCACACCACTTCTGGGCCATACCCTCCAGACGAAAACTGGCAAACTCTACCCATCTCTCGTCGGAACATCGGAGTGAGCGACAAATCCTGGCCATCCGGTCGATAAACGACTGCGGATCCTCAGTAACATCTGTACCCGTAAACACCGGAGGTCTCAACCTCATGAAATCCATCAACGACACAGCAAAAACCCCCGGAGCTGCAACTGCGACTATCGGAACCGTAGGTACCATCGTAGCCTCCGCAGCGGGTGGAACAACTGCCTGCCCCTGCGCTCGGATGGTCTCTACTAAAGTCCCCACATTCTGGCGCAGATCCTGCATACCAGCTCCAATCAAAGCAATATACTCCGGTACAACAGGCGTACCACCCTGGTCAGTCCTCGCCTCAGGCGAGTCAACTCTGACCTCGGCCCTCGCGGCCGCTCTCTGAGCCCTCGTAGTCTTCGGCGGCATATGGGCTATAAATTGAAACAAGATTCGATAAGGAAACGGAAATCGAATCACAAGATGTATATCAATCACGGAAGGAATATCAATCAACAAGTCCTAAGGTCACTTAGGCGGAGTACCGTGTCGTAAGTATGCCGCGGAACATACACACGCTACGTCACTCTGCTTAAGCTACCTACTCCATCATACCAAGGTCATCCTAGACTCCGAAAGGTAAAACCTAACGCTCTGATACCAACTTGTCACGACCCGCAATTCGGCCCGTAACCGGCACTTAAACTACGTAACGTCTACAGGCGTACGTAACTTAAGTAAGCCGAAAACCCAGAAATCTAAACCACCCAAAACTGGATCAACGGAGAAAACATAATTTAAAAGTATTAGGAGTCGCCATTTAAAAAATTCTAACTCTAGTTTTCTTTCCTAAAAAATTTCGGCAGCACCTCCTTTGTAAAACTGGCCCCGTAAACGGGTACAACACAGATAATATATAAATCATCCTAAGTGGGAGAAAAATCACGCCCACCGGCGGAGACAATCACCACAACAAGTATACGACGCCAAAGCGAAGAAATATCAAGAGAACGACTATATCAAGAAGTAAACATCTCCAAAATAACCTGCTTCTACGAGCACGGTTCCTAAAACCAATATAATACAACACTGATATCTCACAAGTCGTCTCTAAGTCATATACAACAAGGGTAGATGGAGAATACTAGATCCAACCAAAATATACAATGTACAACGGATAACCGCAAACCCACCTATAATGCAACGGCCTCACTGCCAAGGTAGCGGTATCCCCAAAAGTAGTGATGATAAGCTGCCCTGCCGCGACTACTCAGAGGGTAAGTCCTGCAAAACACTGTGGCACAACGGGGGTGAGTTGCCAACTCGTGAATAGTAATTAACATCATACAGTAATCGCAAGTATGCACTAACAGCAATGATCAATAACATGTGAACTGATAGCATGAGTATGACAATATGAATATGCAACTATCATGATATCCATATCAAGTGAATACTGAGTGCGGGATAGTAAATAATCACATGCACAAATCATAAGCATGGAAAACACGGTGTAACTCAGCAACACCCAAATCCCAAAATACTCAGATCGGCCCTCAGATCGGCCCTCAAATCCTGTACATCTCAATGAAACCTGAGTGTCCAACATCGACACTCAAAAACATCATAAAAACCAGTGCCTATCATCGACACATAAATACTGATATCCATACGTTCCTCGAAAACCAAGTATCCAACCTCGATAATTGCGTTTCCACGTATCGGTCTTTCTGATATTCATACGTTCCTCGAAAACCAAGTATCCACCTCGATACTTGCGTTTCCACGTATCGGTCTTTCTGATATTCATACGTTCCTCGAAAACCAAGTATCCACCTCGATACTTGCGTTTCCACGTATCGGTCTTTCCGATATTCATACGTTCCTCGAAAACCAAGTATCCACCTCGATACTTGCGTTTCCACGTATCGGTCTGTCAAATCCCATATATCTCTCGGAAATTAAGTGCCCAACATCGACACCTTAATTTCCCATATCGCATCTCAAATGCATAAATCCATAAAAAGTAGCATATGCAACATAAAACATCAATATGAGCATATCACGGAACGAATCACCAAATCCAGAATACATATATATACAGCGTCCCATACCACCGATATATATGCAATACAAATCATGTAAATCCAAATCCAAAATACATATATATACAGCGTCCCATACCACTGATATATATGCTATAAAAAGTGATCATATAACAATAGCAAGGTATATGTGCGAACAAGTAATATAGCATGGTATACATATGAGCATGTAGGTATACAGGTATGTTTTATGTAATATGCATTGTCGCACAGGTATAACTGTTTAATGTCGCTAACTAATAGCAAGGTATACAATAAGCAATTGTATTGTGCGTGTCATGGCAATTACCGACAGGGTGTGTGTAGCATATCATTGGTGCTCGTGCAACATGGACTGTCGATAATAGTGCAGTGTACAACAGGTACAGTACTAAGCACAAGTAACTATATGCAACATGAATCATGCAATATCTCTATATAAGCAAATGATCATACGGCTAATATTATATCATATCTAGCCCCGACGCGTAGCGCCATACGGGCGATTCCCCGTAGATGTTAAATCTACTCACACTGTGGTCTCCAGCTATGAAGATCCGACCACCTGCTTCCCTTTGTTCGCAGCGTCTGAAGTCCCCGCTTGCGACGCTATAATATCACAAACACAAGAAATAAAGCGAACATCTCAGAATCAATCACAATAACGTAAAACTACGTATTATAAAACGTATCAACGCACTAAACCAACTCACGAATACACGTCTAGCGCAAACACACGAAACGATACCTAAACCCAAACTGAGTACATCGCAGCACGACACACGACTCGTGTCGCAACACGTACCACGCGAACTCAAAACACACGATTAAAGGTAATCGATCCCAGATTTTGCATACTGCATCTACTAAGTAAATCAACAGTACCAAACAACCCCAAATAACAGCAGACAACTACCCACAGGAACCCCACCCCAAAACTCTCCAAGCCGGCCGGCGTCGCCGGCCCCCTCTTCAAAGCTCGCCGTCCCCGGCCGGTGGGATGGTCCCCGTCTCCTAGGTGGTGTCTCAGGTCAACCTGCACATCTCTCTAAAGTTGTTTCCTCAATCACTAAAACTCCCAGGTCACAGCAGATTCTAATATCTCTAAAAAGTCACTAAAGACCCGATATCGCCTCAATCGATATAAACTACGTTCTACGCAGAATTTAACGATCAAAACCACACAAAAACTACAATTTAACAGTATAGGGGATATACCTAACAACTTTGCTCCAAACTCCAAGCTTTTCCCTATCTCCAAGTGATCAAGATCAAGAAATCTCAAGTTTTAGCTATTTTGTGATAGGTTTCAGAAATTTTGAGACTTTGTGAGTTTAGAATGAATTATAATGAGAAACAATTGAGCAAGTGCAGTAGAGGAAGAAGGATTTTCGGCCAAGTGAGTGAGGTGGAGGATTGTGAGGGTTTCCTAGCAATTACCTACACTTATTGCTATTAAATGCATTTGCACACCTACACACACATGCATGCATCTACTCACTTCTCTTTTCTTTTCTTTTTCATTTAAATCCTATCTTAAATCCTAGGCCACACAATATAATCCTAGGTGAGTGAGAAGGATTTGCTTAACTTAAAAGTTTTAAAGAAAAGATCGCTTAAGGAAATTTTCCCAAAATTTGAATACCGCATTAAAATAATATTAAAAATTGGGAAAAACCAAATTGAACCAAAACGTCCCATATACTCCCAAAGTTCGCGCACTAGTTTTATTTTAGCTAATCTAGGTGCTGGCAAGTCTATATGGTCGTTTGTTCACAGTCGGGTAGAAACGGAAAATACCGACAAACTTACCCTAAAACGGACGAAATCGCATAACGATTTCCAAAACGTTACAGCCTACTACTCCTGCGGAGGGGTGCGAGAATGTCCTGTTCTTCTTGAACTACTGGTTCCACCAAACTTTCAGTAGTAGTTTGTGGTTTTGGAATTTCTTCCAGTTCTACTGCGCTCCCACTTGTTTCCTTTTCTAAAAACTGATGTTCTAGAAAATGGGCATTACAAGAAACAAAAACCTTTTGTTTCTCTGCGTAAAAAAAGAAATACCCCTTGGAGTTCTTTGGATATCCCACAAACTTACACTGTACTGATCGTGCCACGAGTTTGTCCGCATGCTGCTTTTTAACAAAAGCTGGACATCCCCATATCTTCAGATGCTGAAGATAGGGTTTCTTCCCACTCCATATCTGATATGGCGTGGTAGGCACAGTCTTGGTAGGAGCCCTGTTCAAAAGATATGCTGCTGATTCTAGCACTTAACCCCAGAAAGATCGCGGTAACTCAGCATTACTCATCATGGAACGTACCATATCTATAGGGTTCGGTTCCGTCTCTCCGATACACTGTTATGCTGTGGAGTGTATGGAGGAGTAAGCTGAGAGAGAATTCCTTTCTCTTTTAGGTAACCTAGGAACTCGGCACTTAAGTATTCACCACCTCGATCAAATCTCAGTGTCTTGATACTTTTGCCAGTTTGTTTTTCTACTTCATTCTTATATTCTTGGAATTTCTCAAAGGCCTCGGATTTATGTTTCATCAAGAAAATGAATCCGTACCTAGAGTAATCATCCGTAAAAGTAATGAAATATGAAAAATCACCTCTTGCATGTGTAGACATTGGACCACACACATCGCTGTGTTTGAGTCCTAAGAGCTCGCTCGCTCTTACTCCATGTCCAGTGAATTGAGTCTTTGTCATCTTTCCTTTGAGACATGATTGACAAGTTGCATAAGATTGATATTCGAACGGATTTAAATATCCTTCTCTATGTAACTTAGTTAACCTTGTCTCATTGAAGTGACCCAGTCTACAATGCCATAAGAAAGCCTTATTTATATCTGGAGACTTTCTTTTTAGTGTGTTCTGGACATTGAAAATCTGTAATTGGTTTAAGACATATATACCGTTATCTAGTGTACCGGACCTAATCAAATCATGATTAAGGTGGATGTTAACAACATCGCTTACAAACATGAAATCATAACCTTCTTTTAATAACAACGATACCGATATGATATTACATGTTAAACTGGGTACACAAAAACAGTTATGTAAAACCAAAATATGTCCACTCGTCAATCCAAGGTGATAATCCACTACGGACACAGCACCCACGCTAGCTCCGTTAGCAACCTGGAGGGTCATATCACCAACCTTCAGCACTCTACGGTTTCTCAGTGCCTGCAATGAATTGCATATATGATATCCTGATCCGGTATCCAATACCCAGGAAGTAGAGTTGATTGACAGACAATTTTCAATTACAAAGACACCTGAAGTCGAAGCCACAGCTTGCTTCGGTTCCTGGTTCTTACCATTCCAAGCTTTGCAATCTTTCTTCCAATGCACTTTCCTATCATAGTGGAAGCACTCGTCCTTTGCCGCTACTGGCACCGCAACCTTTGCCTTTCCCTTAGCTCCCACTTTACCAACACCACCTCTCGGTTTGGTAGCGGCCTTCTTCTTCCTTCCTTTGGCTCTAGCCTTGGACCCGGAAGAGGAAGCACCGCGAACAAACATAGCGGGTGTTTCCCTTGCCTTCTGCAAGTTGCCTTCTGCACTCCTCAACATGTTAAGGAGTTCTGGAAGTTCAACTTCTTTTCTTTGAATGCTGAAATTCAGAATAAACTGGGCGTAGGTGGAAGGAAGGGACTGAAGAATCAAGTCTGTATAGAGCTCGTTCTCCAAAGTCGTCCCGAGGTCCGCGAGCTCTTCTATATAGCCGATCATCTTAAGGACATGTTCTCCTACAGATGATCCGACGGCCAGCCTCGACTGAAACAAGTTCTTCGAGGTCTCGTATCTAGCTATACGAGATTGCTCTCCATACAGATCCTTTGTGTGGAGAAATATGGATTCAAGATCCATATCCTCGTGCCTCCTCTGATGTTCATTATTCATAGAGGCAAGCACGATGCATTTGGCCTTCGCGCAATCTAACTCCCAGGTCTTGTGGATTTCCTTATCCGCAATACTGGATTTTGGACCAGGGACAGCAGTTGCCTTAGCAGTAAGGACATACCACAATTTGTCATAAGTCAAGCCATTTTGACATTCCGCAACCAATATTTATAGTTTGGCCCTGTCAATATATTTTTTTCTAATAGTAATTTAAGGCCTGTCATGTTCTGGGTCGCTGCAATGAGAGAAAGGGAACACTTTAGCATGATGCTCTTGCAAGTTTAGAGTGATTTTTAGTTTATCTAAATTGGATGGCTCCCACTGTTTCTCGAATCCCTCCTCAAACCAAAAAGGAAGAACTAGTCAGGACTATTCTCACTGTACAATACTTGCTTAACCGTTCAGCCAGGCCGGTGTCGGTACTTCGAGGGAGGTTTTCCAACGCTTTCGCGAAGTTCCTTAATTAAATAACCTCTTTTCTCTGGGGGCGTAACCCCGCTGACACCTTTCTCGACACCTACTTGGTTTATAGCATTGATCGTTAAGTGACGAATCTCCTGATGAGTAGCAGATACTCATAGTAGGATCGGGATCCAAATATTATCGTGTGATAAAGCTGAAGGAATCTTACCAAAATTATCACACTCCAAATGGTATGCATCTCTTTGCAAATTTCAGTTTCTTTAGAAATTCCCGATATAAATTTCTGCCCCATACTCTTATGACCTTGGCGTTGGTCAAAATGTCATAAGTCACATGTCAAGTTCTACCCATCATTATCTTGTTAATTTGAACCCATCCGTACATACCCCTAACGTTGGCCAAATGATAATACGACTGTCCTAAACTAACTCATCTATCTATGCAACAAATGAATACCCGCAGCTACCAAACATTATGCCTTGGCGTTGGTCAAAATACATAGCTTGAATACTACTGAATACTCAAATGAAATGACGGAGGGCTACGAATGGTTTTGGCAAAACCGTGAACGTAGTGAACTTGATATGATCGAAGGAACCTGATAGCTTTTAAAAGGAGTGGTTAAAGCTCCGCAATTTAAAAAATATCCTCTGTTTTAAAATAACTGAGTGGTTTCTTTTAAACTGTTCCAACGATTCAACTTTGGTTTATTTTCTTTGCATTAATATAATGCGTCCCATCAATTAACCTATCATTGCAGAAAAAAACGAAAATACAATGTCCTCTTAAGCCATCCACATTCGCTACTGGGTCCCGTCATTCACCCGTTAGGTTACTTAACTAACGACAGAGCGGGGCTGGGCTAGTGCGGGTGTAAAACACAAGTGAGGTCTAATAGCTATCATATATAGATATTGTACATTCTTCAGACGCAATAATAGGCATTCCAGATCACAGATGAACATATTGGATTTTCTATGAATCCGCATTCCTTTTGAGACTGCAAAGAAAGACAGATTACACAGCCGCGATGAATAGCCAAAACCCCACCCAAGACCCCTACGGGTACGGCAAACTACCTGCCAAGTACCCGAAGTGAAGCGGTATCCCTCAACAACGTGAGTAGGCCACTAAACACTTCAAAGTACCCGGTAGTTTGTGCACCCCACCTTGGGTCTATCCTAGGAGCAAAAATCAGTAAATGAAATAATACAACGGTGGCTACAACCTCATCCCGGATGTGCCCCACAAACGAATATTACAACAATTTACAAATTACATTTGAATGAAAGAAACGCTCGTCTCACATCCCCGGCTATCCATTCACGACAATCCAACAAGTCCACAAACACAAACAATTACAGAAATGTGCAACCCCCTGCTAACTGACATACTAGCAGTTAGGGGAGGTTTACGAACACATTAAACAAATCACAGATATAATCAAATTAGCCAAACATCGTAGAATTTCGATCAAGCAAACACAAATGATTCTACTCCAAATAATTCTCTGTGCACCTGAAACCTGAGCAAAAACAGAACATCCTAGCAAATACAAAATTAACACAGAAGAGTTACTGGGAATTTTGGGCTGACTCGGCCCCAACTCGGCGGCGGATCCGCGGCGGATCGATTTGGATCGGCCGCGGTTCCGCGGCGGTTTGGCCGAGTTACAACCCCAAATTTCTCCAGTAACCTTAAGTTTCCCTGCTTGTATTTTTAAGGGTCCATGAAAAATTTTTAGACCCCGTTTTAAAATCGACAGAAACTATGTGAAAATGATGTTTTTTCCGGTTCGTTTCGCGATCGAATTTCTAACGACTTTCCTAACAAGTTAGTTATGGTTTAGCGAGGCTCTGATACCACTGTAAGTCGACGTTAGACACCCCACGAGTTGCGGGGAGGCGGAATAGGTAAAACAATCATTTTGTTCAAAACAAACATCGACTAACTTACGGATCTTTGCCAAACCCTAACTAACAACATCTTTGGAGGGATTAGATACTATGAAAGAAAATTATACCTAAAGAACCAAGTCCTTCTTGTTCTCGTTGACCACCTCCTCGTCGGCCTCCTCTTTGTGATAGAAGATCCACCCGAGAGCTACTACTCCAAGCTTGACCTCTATCTTGAGGTAACTAGGTAACTAAGAGTGCTAATCAAAGCAACCTAGAGGATATAGAATAAGATTAGGGATCAATTAGTCTTGCTAACCCTTGATCTCAACACATGAGAGGTTAGGGTTAGGGTTTGAAGAGAGAGAGCATGAGGAGAGAGAAGGTGAGAATAATAATCAAATGGAAATTAACTCATTTGTGTATATATATGAAGCATAAAATATCTTGCACAAAAATATCTTTGCACAAATATCTTCATGCTTCATTTAATACATAATGAATCATCAAATGAGTCATTAAAAGCATTAATGCTTCATTAACTCTTTTGATGAATCATCTCCATGAGTCACAAAACCATTTAATGCATATAACACCTAAGCTCTCCACCTCATCAACCATCTAGAAGATTCTCGACAATTTACGAGAACGCCCCTCCTATCCGTGAAAACACGGAAATACTGAGACAGTGTAAATCCAATAATCCAATACTAGAATCTGGCTTAAACTAAAGCCCTCTAGTAAAAACTGTCTGAACATCGTACGTGCGTGAAAACACGTATGTGTCTGAACCCTGTCGTAAAACCATACGACCTCTATATCGTTTCGCCCGAAGCAGGGAAACTCTCTGTGTGGGAATCTAAAGACTCGACTACTACGCTGGTAGTAGGTTTAACCACAGACCGCAAGCGGCACTAGCTGTACGTAACGGTCCCCAGGTAGATGTCGATAAGAAGGCCGATGAGGAAACCCATCCAAACTCCTACTGAGCCTGATGTGACAATCTCCGTACAGTCCGGTCTGTTCGTCTAGGACTATCACATATCGGGCCTAGGGGGAGGAAAGCGTCTGTGCCCTAAAAGCGGTATAAGTCGTGTCGGAGTGAAGCGCATCACACCTTGAGAAGCTTTTGGAAAACCTACCAGTAAATCTCGCTTGCCCTGGCCAGGGACTTTGCATAATGGCTCTACAGACACAGCGCGATATCAACTCCCAATACCGGGAGAGACGAATCCTGTCTAACCGCCACTGCCTCCAAGTGCTTGAAGACTGCACCCAACTGCTACCTGTTTGCACGACTCCTTTGAGCCGTGGTTGGGTAGCAATCTAAGAACAGTTGGAACACACTGGAGGCGAAGCAGCAGTGTCAAGTCTGCGGACAATGCTGTACTCATGTCACCTGGGAGTTGTTAACTGACGACGGGTATAATACCAACCAACAGTTCCCTGTGAGTCCTGCCCGGTGTACCCGTAACCCAACGAGCACCCGTATACTTGTAGGGTTCCTAGACACACTAAGGAGGTTCCAAAAGGCATCAACCATGCCAAACAAAAATTTTCCGGTGCCGAGAAACCCTAATGAAGATCGTTAACTAGAAGAAAAGGCGAAAAGCAAGGAAGCAAACGACTTTGCTACTAAGTGAAAGGGATTACAACCTTTGTAGATCCGCTCCACCATTTCTTTAGCTTTGTGTTGACGTCCCTCCGCTGCGATCATCGGATCCCGGACTCTAGAAATGGTTTCGTCGGAGAAATGATCGGGCTAGGTCATTGACTTCGAGGCCGAAGATGATCTACGTCGGGGAGACTCAAACTCAAGCTATTCCTTCACTTGGTCAAAAACTTTATGAAGAGAACACCCTATACTACATGGAAAGTGGTAGAGGATGAAGAAATAGGAAGTGGGTTCACTTTAGAATTGGATTTCTCACTCTTTTTCTCATGATGCCATTGGAGCTAGCAAGCTTTTTCAAGCTTGATGAAGATGAAGAAGAAGAAAGAATGATTTCCATTAAAAGAATAATATGAACACTTATCCTTTTAATCATAGAACCATGGTTGAGTTAAGCCCTCATGCTTAACTCATGTAGAGAATTAACCATAACATAAGGTTAAGGGTTGGGTTAGCTAATATCTTGAACAAATGACAAAAGAGTTGACTTTGTCAATGTTCATCAAGCTTCATGAAGCTTGATAACTTTGACCAAAGTCACACTCTTTTGTTATAGGCTAAGTTAAATAGTAAACCCTAATCTAACCTTGATATGGTTCAAGTCTCATACACAGAACTTGTTTGTATCATCAAGCATGATACAAACGTGTACACTTGCATATATCACATATAAACAATGTGCACATTCAAGTGAGAAGACAAATCTTAAGTGAACCAATACTAGTTAATGTAAAGTAATATATCATATATATAATTATACATTAAATCATTAAATCAACACTTGATTTAACGATCCGGTCAAATCGCATATAACCGACTAATATCAATAGTAACAACTTATCGAATCAACACTTGATCCGATAACCCGGCTATATCGCATACAACCGATCAATGTCACAAATCGCGAGAATAGAATACAGTATCACATACTGGTATTATTCTCGGTCCCGCACATATCTCATATGCGCTCTTATTTCGTTTCGCTTGAGCTAGGAAACCCCTATGTAGGACTCTAAAGACTCGTCAATACGCCGGCAGCAGGTGATGATCATATCAAACACCCACAAGCCACAAGCGGTCTGCCAAACGTAACGGCCACCCGGGCATTGAGCGATCAGAAGATCAACGAGCAAGCCCGCTCACACTCCAGTGAATCCAACGAGTAACACTACCGTATAGTCCGGTCTGTTCGTCTGATATGTCGCATATCTTGTCTAGGGGTGGTAAACGTCAGACCCCAATAACTCGATAAGTCGTGTCGATATGAGGCTCATAACGGGTCGAGAAACTACTGGTAACACTTACCAGTAAATCTCTAAAGCAGCCTTGGCCAAGGACTTCCTGTTATAGCCAATCGAGCACTGCGCAACATCAACTCCCTATACCGGGAGAGACGAAACCCCTCCTATCGCTCATTGCCTCCATGTGATTCGGGACTGTACCCAAAAGCCACCTTTTTGAACGCCCTCTTAGACGTGGTATGATGGAAATCAAAGCACAGTGGGAATCACACAAGACTCTATGACGATCTCGGGTCTACAGACTAACCTGTACCAGTGTCACCAGAGAACTGCCATCTGACGTAAGGTATAATACCTTCTGGGAGTTCTCGGCGAGTCCGTCCAGTGTACCCGGTCTCTACTGAGCACCCGTATATCATCTCTGATGTCAAACAGCAATGGATATGGGATCATCCATCGCCCATCTGTATGGGTCGAGAAGGTACACGCTAGTCTACTCTGGTATATCGATGCCCCGTCTCGATACACCCACGACTAGGGACCTTGAAGGATGTACTTATGGACTACCATGTCCCCACTAGTATGATCTGCATCATAGTCCAGGTAGTCAAGTACACATCCTAAGGGCTTTACCAACATGTAACAGAGAGACAATCAGTGTACACGTTAAGGTAAAGAGTAACCAGATAGCATACTATCATATCGAGCAAGAAAGTCATCCCTATATATGTCCAAGCATCCACTAAAATATACATCCTATGTAAAGTAATGGCCTCTAGGGCATACATATAACTAACAATCTCCCACTTGCACTAGGGCCATCTGATAGCAGTGGTTGTAGTATCTCATACTCAACCATCCCATAAAAAATCTCTCTCTGGGAAAAGGCCTTTCGTGACTGGATCCGCCGTGTTGTCCTCTGAGTCTGCTCTCCTAACCTCGATCCCCTGGAGATCAACCATCTCCACGATCAGGTGACACTGCCTAAGAATATGTCTGGATCACCGATGGGACGGGCGTTCCTTGGCATAAGCACAACTCCATTGTCACACAATGGCAGGAACGAAGTTCATCTCATGAACTAATATACACCCAGACTTCCTCTTTGGTAGTATCTTTGGTAACGATGTATCTTGCCTTTAATCGTCTAGTATGTTACGGTATCTAGCTTGGAACGGTTCCAACATACCGTCCCTTTACCGAGGGTATAGACAATGCCTGTGACTGACATTCAGTCATCTTTATTACTCTGGAACCTTTCCAGTGATTCTCCCCAGGATCGATTGATACCATCTCACTACAACTTGTGAGTATCCTAACATCCATTTAAATCTATCTCATAGATCCAAAAATAAGGATTTAGGAGGTATCACTTTTATCCTATATGGAGAATCCTTGTGATAAACGGAGATTGACCGAGCGTAGCATAGGAAACTCCTTCCCTATCAAGAGTATGTCATCCACGTACTATACGAGGATCACTACCATACTCTTTACTATCTTTTTGTATATACAAGGTTCATCTACCATTTTGATGATGTCAAACTCTTTGCCTAACTCATCAAAACAGATGTTCCAACTCCGCGATGCCTGCTTTATCACATAAAACATCTTGCTTACGTTTCCGCTGCTTCCACTGTCTACGAAGCCCTCTGGCTGTGTACTTATAGACTTTGTCTTCTAAATCATTATTTAAAAAAGCAGTCATGACACCCAACCGCCAGATATTGTAGTAATGGTATGTAGCCGTAGCAAGTAGGATCTGGATGGACTTAAGCATAGTTACTTAGAAAAAGGTTTCATCATTAGCCACAACATGTCTATTATGCAAACCTTTAATGAGTCTAGCTTTGAAAGTCTCAACTTTTCCATGTACACAAAGTAATCTTCTCAAGATATACTTGCTCCTGATGGGGATTTAACCCTTCAGATAAAGCAACCAAAGTCCATACTTTGTTGGTGTATAAGGATTCCATCTCAGATCGATAAGCATCCAGCCATTCTTGCAGAGTCTCACTCCTGATGGCCAGCTCGAAACTAGTTGGGTCATCATCTCATGATGAAATCCTCGCTCCCACTAGCATAGAGAAACCGAAGTATCTCTCAGGTGGGTGAGGAACCCTACTAGATCGGCGGAGAGGCTGAGGTTCGTTGTTTGCTATTGAATCCTTTGGTTCTACCAAATCAGCAGCTGCAGTTTGTATAGCTGGAACTCTTTCCAGTTCTACATAATTGACCTTTCCTCGAGCTTGTCCAGATTTTGCTTTTAGACATAGGCCGGACAACCCCAAATCTTAACTGACTTAAAAGATGGGCTCTTCCCTTTCCATATCTCATATGAAATGGTAGGCATCTGATTTGATCGGAACCCTATTCAATAGGTATGCAACTTCATAAGTGCATAACCCCTTAAAAGGAAATAGGAAACTCAGTATTACTCATCATAGAGCACACCATATCACATAGGGTGTGATTGCTCCGCCCCGATATACCATCGTGCTATGGTGTATGCGGAGGAGTAATGCTGAGAGAGAATCTTATTCTCCTTTAGAATAGTCCAGGATTTCCATGCTCAAGTATTCTCCTCCTTGATCTCATCAAAGGACATAATACTTATACCCGCATTTTGGTTCTCTACTTCTAACTTATATTCTGTGAGTACCTCAAAAGGTTCTGACTTGTGTTTCAACAGGAACATATGTCTGAATCTTGAGAGATCATCAGAGAATGTAATGAAGTACAAAGAACTGGTCTTGGCATGTGTAGACAGGGGAACTTTATACATCAACATGTATCAATCCCGAGAGTTCACTAACTCTTTCTCTGTTTCCAATAAACAGAGCTATGGTCATCTTATCTCTGTGACATGACTGGCAAGTATCATAAGATGTAAATTCAAACTGATTTAAATATGCATCTAAATGTTACTTCAGCCAGTCGGGTCGCATTGATATGACCTAGTCTACAATACCTCAAGAAGGATTCGTTCATTTCTGAACTCTTCCTCTTGTGTGTGTTCTGTATACTAAGAACTGTGGTTTGATTTAGAACGTCAATGCTTTTAGATAACGTGCCTGAACCGATCAACTCTTGATATAGGAAATGTTCAAAACATTATCCAACAATACAAAATTATATCCTTCTTTATCTAAATAAAGAGACTGATATGATTTTGTATATCAGGTTCGGTATCTAATAACATTTGTTCAGAATCAATGTATTCTGGTAATACAGGGTGACAGTGACCAACAGACTTGGTTGCAACACTTGCCCCATTTTCTGTCTCATGAAACTTATCACCGATTCTCAGTTCTTTACCTTTCTGTAGCCCATGTAACAAATTACATATGCGGGATCCTGATCTGGCATCACATACCCAGGACGTAAAGGATATTGAGAAACAGTTATCTGTAATGAACACACCCGAAGAAGATGCATCAACATGCACTTTCTTCGTTTGGGCGGCACGGGAAATCTGGTATTCCCCTATTTCCTGCTCTGTCTTATAACAATTATAAGTTGAAGCGGGACCAACGTTCCCCAGCACAGTATAACAAGCGGGTTCGGTCAATATATCCGTTTTATTATCTTGATTAAGGCGTGATATGGTCGCTACCACGAGAGAGAGAGAGAAGAAAACACTCTGCGTGCGCTCTTGCAAGATCAGATTGGTTATTATTTTATCTAATCAGGATGGCTCCCACTGTTTTTATCAAATCTTCCTTCAAACCCTAAAAGGAAAGACTAGCCGGGATTAATTACATGCTACAAGTTCGCCAATCATTCAGCCAGGCCAGTGTCGGTACTTTGAGGGAGGTGCCCCGTGCTTTCGCACGGACCTAATTAATGTAAACCTCGTTTTCCCAGATGCGTAACCCCGTTAACACCTTTCTAGACACCTACTTGATCGGCTAATTGTAATGTGTAAAACTCTCCCAGGAGTAACAATTACTCGCAGTGGGTATCAGGATCCAACTATCACATAGAAGGTATGCAATCTCATTGCAAATTTCAACACTTGAAATTCCCGATAATATTTTGCCCCTAGCGATCTATGACCTTAACTAAGTCAACAAACCATAAATCGCAAGTCAAGTTCAACCCGTACATTTCCCGATTGAATTAAACCCACCCGTAACTGAGTCAACAAGGCCGTATGAATACCCTAATCCAATCACATCTCATGTTTTAGCAGATAAACATTACTTAGCTACCGTACACTATGCCTTAACAAAGTCAACAAACATAGCACGAATACTAAATAATATCTATCTGAAATGACGGAGGGCTACGCAGGTTTTTCAGAAAACCCTGAGCGTAATGAACTTGATATCGTTGTAGAATCAAATGATTTTAAAATGGAGTGTTTTTGAGGCTTTTCTAGTTTTGCTAAAGTGGTCACTCCCGGTGAAGGGATCGTCGGCCCTTTCCTCGTCGAATGAGGTGCATGATATATCATATACATCACTGTGCAAAGCAAAAACTATAGAAGCAATCAAAGGACAAACCGAGGGTTGTAGCATCTGCTAGTTATTTCTAAAGGAGTCACTCCCGGTGAAGGGATCTCGGTCCTTTCCTTATCGAATAAGGTGCAGGATGTTCTACAAGGAACACCGCGATGCAAAGCAAGAACTGTAGCTACCTGTTTTTGAAAATTCGATTCCACAACATCTTTAGGTTTCTTTTCTTTCATTAATCATATTAATGAAGTCCCATCATTTAAGTCACTTAAACATCACAGATAAATACGACGTACACTTATGCCATCCGCATTCGCCTCAATGTCCCCTCATGCACCGTTAGGTTAGGTAACTAACGGCAGAGCGGGGCAGGGCTAGCGCGAGTGCAAAACATAAGTAACATCTATATAATATATCATATATACTATATACAGTATTTATCACAGAGCATCACATGATCTCATCACAGATATCGCAGCAGAAGAAACATATGAAACATTGGATATACTAGGACGTCCGTGTTTTCAATACGAGCCAGTATAAAACACAGATTCCACGGTCGCGATGAAATAGCCAAACCCACACCCCTAGACCCCTACGAGAGCGGCAAGCAACCCTACCAATTCTAGAGTTAGGAAACCCGGACTCGACTCCTCGAGTTGGTCTCCCACTGGACTCCAGAACCCGGTTACATGTGCTCTCCTCCTTGGGTCTATCCTAGTGCGGAAAAGTAAATAATATACAAAGGGTGACATCTTCCGCTATCTGGAAGTGCCCCAATAAAAGAATATTACATACAATAAATTTTACATGAATGAAAATAAAAACTCTCATCTCACATAAAACCCCCGGCTATTCGAAACGCGACGATCCAATATAACATATCCAGCAACACATAACATCACATGTCATCAACGTAAGTAAATGTGCGCATCCCAATTGTCGTTGACCTATAGCAACAAAACCGGCGATTCACATATTACACTTACGGTCGCAGAAAAGAAAGTGTAAAACTACAAGAGTTGGAATCCGCAACCCATTTAGACATCGCATGCTTAATCAAATGAATTCCTTAGACATCACATGCCTAACAATAATAAACCCCGCATTTTAGTCTCATTATTGAAAACACTTTTTGATATCAAGTCGGGCAATTCAACAAGATTCCCGGCATTTTGATCGAATGCTCGTCGCAAACTTCAGTAGGCAGCCGCACCCCCGATGCCGTCGACGAAGTGCATCAAGGCGGAACACTGCTGCCGCGAGCACCCGGACGGATGCTTTCGGCGACGGGGTTCTCCTGCAGTCACTTGGTCGGGGCTATAGGGTGTAGCTGTCTATTAAGTTTATCCGGCGAGTATCCGCGTACGCTACGTGATTGCGACGGACTTTTGATCACATCAAAATTCCGTGGCAACCGATCAATCGAGACTAAAGTGCTATGTTTATAACATTCATATTAGTTATCTCATAACTACTTGTGAATTCCAAATATTGTATCACATTCCAGATAAATAGAAAATGTTAAACTTTTCGATCGAACAATCGAACACCCAAGTTTTCCCGAAACAGCTCAACACATGAAATAAGTTTAAAAACATCTACTTCATGCCACAGTACCAACGGTCCAGCCGTAGAAGGGTCAAGCCAACGAGGCTCACATGTGGCACGCCGTACTGCCCCAAACCCGAAGGTTCAAAGGGCAGTTCAAGACGGTCACCTAATCGAGTTAAGGTTTGTTGTCTTCTAGAGGGTCCATCGTGTTACTTGCACTACTCAGAACGTCTTTAAACCATGGAAAGATCCAACACTTGGAAATTTCCCGACAAGGGAAAAAGTGGGTATTTATATCCGGTCGAACTTTTTAACATATTCTAAAATTTTCTGGAAAAACTTATAGACAAAGCTAAACAATCCGATCGAATCATCGATTCCTCAAAGCAACCCAGAAAACTCAACTCTTGTGTGCAAATTAAAAATTCCAGAAAACTCAGCACCTGAAGAGACAAATTACTGTGCAAAAATGGAAGCGTAATCACATAATCTGGTCGCGGAACCGCCGCGGAATCCATGCTTCCGCCGCGGTTCCGCGCGCTTTGGGAGTATCGTTTGCTCGTTTTTGCACCGTAATTCTTAGAATTTCCTGTTGAATTTTTTAAGCATTTTTAATCTGGAAAAAACCCAGTTTTGTAAAAAAGTATAGAGAGGGGTCATTTTTAGGGTTTCGGGGTTCGATCGGAATTCTAACATCGTCTACATTTCGCCTAAGATTCTAGCTAGGCTCTGATACAACTGTAGGGTTCCTAGGCACACTAAGGAGGTTCCACAAGGCATCAACCATGCCAAACAAAAATTTTCCGGTGCCGAGAAACCCTAATGAAGATCGTTAACTAGAAGATAAGGCGAAAAGCAAGCAAGCAAACGACTTTGCTACTAAGTGAAAGGGATTACAACCTTTGTAAATCCGCTCCACCATTTCTTTAGCTCCGTGTTGACGTCCCTCCGCTGCGATCATCGGATCCCGGACTCTAGAAATGGTTTCGTCGGAGAAATGATCGGGCTAGGTCATTGACTTCGAGGCCGAAGATGATCTACGTCGGGGAGACTCAAACTCAAGCTATTCCTTCACTTGGTCAAAAACTTTATGAAGAGAACACCCTATACTACATGGCAAGTGGTAGAGGATGAAGAAATAGGAAGTGGGTTCACTTTAGAATTGGATTTCTCACTCTTTTTCTCATGATGCCATTGGAGCTAGCAAGCTTTTTCAAGCTTGATGAAGATGATGAAGAAGAAAGAATGATTTCCATTAAAAGAATAATATGAACACTTATCCTTTTAATCATAGCACTATGGTTGAGTTAAGCCCTCATGCTTAACTCATGTAGAGAATTAACCATAGCATAAGGTTAAGGGTTGGGTTAGCTAATATCTTGAACAAATGACAAAAGAGTTGACTTTGTCAATGTTCATTAAGCTTCATGAAGCTTGATAACTTTGACCAAAGTCACACTCTTTTGTTATATGCTAAGTTAAATAGTAAACCCTAATCTAACCTTGATATGGTTCAAGTCTCATACACAGAACTTGTTTGTATCATCAAGCATGATACAAACATGTACACTTGCATATATCACATATAAACAATGTGCACATTCAAGTGAGAAAACAAATCTTAAGTGAACCAATACTAGTTAATGTAAAGTAATATATCAAATATATAATTATACATTAAATCATTAAATCGACACTTGATTTAACGATCCGGTCATATCGCATATAACCGACTAATATCAATAGTAACAACTTATCGAATCAACACTTGATCCGATAACCCGGCTATATCGCATACAACCGATCAATGTCACAAATCGCGAGAATAGAATACAGTATCACATACTGGTATTATTCTCGGTCCCGCACATATCTCATATGCGCTCCTATTTCTTTTCGCTTGAGCCAGGAAACCCCTGTGTAGGACTCTAAAGACTCGTCAATACGCCGGCAGCAGGTGATGATCGTATCAAACACCCACAAGCCGCAAGCGGTCTGCCAAACTTAACGGCCACCCGGGTATTGAGCGATCAGAAGATCAACGAGCAAGCCCGCTCACACTCCAGTGAATCCAACGAGTAACACTACCGTACAGTCCGGTCTGTTCGTCTGATATGTTGCATATCTTGTCTAGGGGTGGTAAACGTCAGACCCCAATAACTCGATAAGTCGTGTCGATATGAGGCTCATAACGGGTCGAGAAACTACTGGTAACACTTACCAATAAATCTCTAAATCATCCTTGGCCAAGGACTTCCTGTTATAGCCAATCGAGCACTGCGCAACATCAACTCCCTATACCGGGAGAGACGAAACCCCTCCTATCGCTCATTGCCTCCATGTGATTCAGGACTGTACCCAAAAGCCACCTTTTTGCACACCCTCTTGGACGTGGTATGATAGAAATCAAAGCACATTGAGAATCACACAAGACTCTAAGACGATCTCGGGTCTACAGACTAACCTGTACCAGTGTCACCAGAGAACTGCCATCTGACGTAAGGTATAATACCATCTGGGAGTTCTTGGCGAGTCCGTCCAGTGTACCCAGTCTCTACTGAGCACCCGTATATCATCTCTGATGTCAAACACCAATGGATATGGGATCATCCATCGCCCATCTGTATCGGTTGAGAAGGTACACGCTAGTCTACTCTGGTATATCGATGTCCCGTCTCGATACACCCACGACTAGGGACCTTGAAGGTTGTACTTATGGACTACCATGTCCCCACTAGTATGATCCACATCATAGTCCAGGTAGTCAAGTGCACATCCTAAGGGCTTTACCAACTTGTAACAGAGAGACAATCAGTGTACACGTTAAGGTAAAGAGTAACCAGATAGCATACTATCATATCGAGCAAGAAAGTCATCCCTATATATGTCCAAGCATCCACTACAATATACATCCTATGTATAGTAATGGCCTCTAGGGCATACATATAACTAACAATACTATCTCCAGTACAACGTACTGATGGCTGTGGGACAGACCATCTCCCCAACTGGGATGAGAAGCGTACACACTAGTCTACTCCGAAGTATCGATGCGCTGTCTCGATAATCCTACGACTAGGGACCTGAAAAAGGATGTGCTTGTAGACTACCCAGCCTCCACTAGTGTCACTGCCATCACAACGCTGGTAGTCAAGCAAGATCCTAGGGGCTCTATCAATACGTACACACATATTAAGATAGATATAAACCAAATAGCATACTACCATGAATAGAAAGACTGTTAATATAACTGTGAATATCGCAAGCTTCCATTAAGTAATATACAAGCTAGTATGATACAATAATGGCCCTCTAGGGCATATACACTAACAACACACACACATATATACATACATACATATACACACAAAATCAAGTGTGTGTGCGTGTGTATGTGCGCGCGCGTGTGTGTGACTATGTATAACTTGCGATTCGCCGCCGAGGTAATAACCCTTCGGATATGTTTTCCTAGATCAACCTAATTTAACCTAAGGTCTTCTAAATACCCTATTCGCTAAGTATCCAAACTTACTAATATAGTAATACCCAATTCTACTGTTGCGGGGGGTGCTATACGCCATCCACTCGACTTCCCCCGTAGATATACATCTACTCACCTTGATCCTCGCTTACCGAAGTCAATGACACCACGCTCTCCCATGTCATACGATGTCCACGCGGGGTACCTACAATTTTCAATACGTTATATCGTAATACAAATCGAATACGAAAACCAAAACGACACACGAAACAAACATAGGTTAGAACCTATGGTCTACGCATGCGAGAACAACCAAACAACTCTCGTCGTTGATGTACAAACATCAATCGATCGAGACAAAACACAAATATCTAAACTCAAGTTACTAAAACCACAAAACTCAAACAGCAACTTAGAAAACTAGCTCCAGATTTAAACTCAGGTAAATTGGGACCAATCTAACAATATAGAGGATAGTTTATGAGGTAAGTGAGCTATAGGCCAAACCCCAGCAGCAGAGACCTAAATAGGCCCGGCGAGAATGTGAAATAAACGGGTATCGCCGGTTTTTCCCAGGAATTGGGGTCTCGTATCTTGGTGGTGGTATCCTATTGGTCTAACTAGGTCAATGTATATGTTTGTTTTTTTCAGATATAACCCAGGTTGCTCCAGATTCCCTGTAGTACACAAAATATACACAAAACTGACATTTGAAATATCTAAACTCAAGTTTTGGGTTTCTACACTAAATGTTGGTCCAAAATTCACACTAGAGGGGTTGTGGTTACTAATTATACTCAACTACACCATTACAAATCCATATAAGCCCTAACCCTCTTCTAGGAATTTTCAAACACCAAAAAATCACAAAGATTTAACTCTAACTATAATAGGAGGTATGGAAACTTTGATCTTAAACTAGGGGGTGTAGAAATTACCTCATGGAAGCAACTAGGGAAATTTCTAGTGTTGCCCAAAGTCTTCAAAGTTTTGTTTTGATGCCTCCAAAAGGTTTGTGATGGTCTTGTGATCATTTTTAGTGAAGAAAGCATAAGGTTTTACTTGAGTTTTGGTGTGGATTGTGGTGCAAGGGAGGTGGAGGATGAGGGAGGTGAAGCATGAGGAGAAGAAGAAAGAAGATGAAGAAAATAAAGAGATGAAGAGGTGAAGAAGATAATAGAAGAGTGTAGAATTCTCTCTCACTCTCTCCATCCTAGCCATGCTCACATGTCCCCACCTCTTTATTTGTTTCTTTTTATTTTCATTTCTGTTTTTATTTAAAACAAAAATAAAACCTTACAAATCCAAATAAAGACATGGTCACAAATATGAAACAAGTGTTATGCAACATATCATGTTGCATGTCATGCACATAACCTGATTAATATATAATTAGTGAAAATTAATCGAGTTTAGCATTAGACTTAAATACCATTAACCGTAAAATATTTTATAAAATGTTCAAATCTCATAAACGCCTTCAAAATTAATAATTGTATTAATCTTTCCAAACTATCGGTATATAGTTATACCATATCATTAAAACTAATCTCCATACATTAAAATATTCATAATATTCATTATTTAATTATCTAAATTCCCAAAAATTAATATTTTATTTTCTAAAATGTTACACTTGCCCTATTTGGTCTCGTATTTTTGGGTGTTCTTGTAGCTTGGATTTTGGGTTTCAGGTATTATTTGATTGGCCCAGTTTACATGAGATGTTAACTTTTCTATCTGGGGTTAATCGGAGTGTTTCGTAGTCGTAATTATTACATCGTTTAGGTTTTAAGTTTGATATAGATGCAGTAGTTAGGATCCACATTTAATTTGTTTTGTGAAAACTAGTTAGTGATTATAAATCTTGCGTTTTAGTCTCGGTAGATCGATTGCCACGAAGCTTCGATTCGGATCGAAACTCCATCGCAATTGCGTATCGTACGCAAATACTAGCCGAATAATTTTACTAGATAGCCTCGCCCCATTGCCTCAACCAAGTGACCGTAGGAGAACCTCGTTGCCAATAGCATCCATTTCGGTGCTCGCGGACACGGTGTTCCGCCTAAGTGCACTTGGTCGATAGCATCGGGGGTGCGGCCATCTACTATAGTTTCAGACGCATATTCGATCGGGTAGTCGGGAATCATGTTGAATTACCCGACTATATTATTGAAAAGAGTTTCTGATATGAAACTAAAATGCGGGGTTTATAGAGTTAGGCATGAAATTCAGAATACGAGATATTCCGGGTTTATGATGTCTAAGGAAATGCGGATTCTAATTATTGCAGTTTTACATTTCTTTTCTGCAACCGTAAGTGTAATACGTGGGGTATCCTAAATCTCGTTTCTATATGTCAACGGAATTTGGGATACGCGTATTTACTTACGTTGATAGTATGTGATATTATGTGTTGCTGATATGATATATTGGATCGTCGTGATTGAATAGCCGGGGGTTTTATGTGAGATGAGAGTTTTTATTTTCATTCATGTAAAATTTGTATGTAATATTATTTTATTGGGGCACATCTAGGTTGAGGATGATGTCACCACTGATATATATTATTTACTTTTCTGTATTAGGATAGACCCAAGGAGGGGAGCACAAGTAACCAGGTTCTAGAGTCCAGTGGGAGACCATCTCAAGGAGTTGAGACCCGGTCTCCTAACTTTAGAATTGGTAGGGTTACTTGCCACTCTCGTAGGATTCTAGGGATGTGGGTTTGGTTATTCATCACGACCGTGGAATCCATGTTTTAAATTATTGGCTAAATTTAAAATACGGAAATCCTAGTATATCCAATGTTTCATATGTTGCTTCTGCTGCTTGGTTCTGTAATGTTATCATATAACCACGTGAGACGAATGTTATATTATATATATGATATATAATAAACGTTGCTTATGTTTTGCACCTGCACTAGTCCAGCCCCCGCTCTACCGGTAGTTAAGTAACCTAATGGTGCATAACGGGGTCCAGTGGCGAATGCGGATGGCATAAGCGTACGTTCTATTTTCGTTTCATTTTTCTGTGATGTTTAGGAAATATTAAATGATGGGACATCATTAATGAGATTAATGAAAAGAAAGAAACCTTAAGATGTTGTAGAGTTAAAATTTTCAAAAAGGATAGCTCTAGTTCTTGTTTTGCATAGTGGTATTCCTCGATGAATATTCAGCACCTCATTCGATGAGGAAAGAGCCGAGATCTCTTCACCGGGAGTGACCACTTTAGCGAAACTAGCAAATGCCTCAAAAACACTCATTTTCAAAACCACCAGATTCTATAACGATATCATGTTCATTACGCTCTTGGTTTTCTTAAAAACCTGCATAGCCCTCCGTCATTTCAGATAAATACTATTTAGTATTCGTGTTGCGTTTGTTGACCTTGTTAAGGCGTATTATGCGGTAGCTGATTAGTGCTTATCTGCACGCATGTGATGCGATTGGGTTAGGGTAGTCGTGCGGCCTTGTTGACCTTGTCAAGGGTCGTGCGGGTGGGTTTAATTCAATCAAGAAATGACGGGTAGAAATTGACTAGCGCTTATGCTTTGTTGACGTTGTCAAGGTCATAAGTGGCTAGGGGTAAAAACCATTATCGGGAATTTCAAGTGTTGAAATTTGCAATGAGATTGCATACCTTCTAAATGATAGTTGGATCCCGATACCCGTTGCGAGTAAGTGTTACTCCTGGGAGAGTTTTGCACTTTATAATTAGTTAATCTAGTAGATGTCTAGAAAGGTGTCAACGGGGTTATGCCTCTAGGAAAATGAGGTTTATTTTAATTAGGTCCGTGCGAAAGCACAGGGAACCTCCCTCGGAGTACCGATACCTGCCTGGCCGAATGATTGGCGAACTTGTAGGGTGTAATTAATCCCGGCTAATCTTACCTTTTATGGTTTGAAGGAAGATTTGATAAAAATAGTAGGAGACATCCTGATTAGATAAGATAATAACCAATCTAATATTGCAAAGAGCGCACGCTAACGAGTTTCCTTCTCCCTCTCTCCAGGCAGCAACCAATGTCATGCCTTAATCAAGATAATAATATGGATGTATTGACCGAACCCGCTTATTATACTAAGCTGGGGAATGTTGGTTCCATAGGAATATGGGAAAATCAGGATTCTCACGCCACCTGTACGAAGAAACATCATGTTGATGCATCTTCTTCGGGTGTGTTCCTTACCGAGAACTGTTTCTCAGTTTGTTCTATGTTCTGGGTATTGGATATTGGATCAGGATCCCATGTATGTAATTTGTTACATGGGCTAAAGAAAGGTAGAGAACTAGGAAAAGGTGATAAATCTCTAACAGTAGGGAATGGTGCAATTGTTGCAGCCAAGGCAGTTGGCGAATATCACCTGGTATTACCAACTGGTAATAAATTGATTTTGAACCACCGTTACTATGTACCAAAGATAATGTGCAACATTATATCAGTTTCTTTGCAAACTAAAGAAGGATATAATCTCACATTAGAGGATAATGTTATGAACATTTTCAAAAATCAAGTGTTTATTGGATTTGGTACGTTATGTAATGGTATATACATTCTTAATCAAAGTACAGTTCTTAACGTACAGAACACAAACATGAGGAAAAGTTCAGAAATGAACGAAGCTTTCTTGTGGCACTGTAGATTAGGTCATATCAATGCGACAAGACTTGCTAAGTTGCATAAAAATGGATATTTGAATCCGTTCGAATTTTCATCTTATGAAACTTGCCAGTCATGTCTCAAAGGCAAGATGACCAAAACTCCGTTTACTGGACACGGAGAAAGAGCTACGGAATTCTTGGGGCTGATACATAGTGATGTATGTGGTCCCATGTCTACACATGTCAGAAATGGTTTCTCGTACTTTATTGCATTCACCGATGATCTCTCAAGGTTCAAACATGTGTTCTTATTGAAACATAAGTCTTGAGCTTTTGAGAAATTCAAGGAATATAAGTGCGAAATTGAAAACCAGAAGGGCAAAAGTATTAAAATCCTACGATCTGATCGGGGAGGAGAATACTTGAGCGGGGAATTCTTAGACTATTTAAAAGAGAATGGGATTCTCTCTCAGCTTACTCTTCCGTATACACCACAGCACAACGGAGTATCAGAGCGGAGAAATCGCACCCTATTAGATATGGTGCGCTCTATGATGAGTACTGCTGAGTTAGCTATTTCATTTTGGGGTTATGCACTTGAGACACCTGCATACCTATTAAATCAAGTTCCATCAAAGTATGTGCCTAAAACACCATATTAGATATGGTGTGGAAAGAGACCATATCTTAAACGAGTTAAGATATGGGGTCGTCCGGCCTATGTCAAAAGGAAAAATCCGGACAAACTCGAGGCAAGGACAGTTTTGTGTAAGTTTGTTGGATATCCAAAGAATTCACATGGATATCTTTTCTACCACACTGAGGAACAAATGGTTTTTGTTGCTCAACATGCCACCTTTTAAGAAAAGGAATTTCTTGTAAAAGAAATTAGTGGCGGTGAGGTAGAACTGGAAGAAGTTCCAGAAGCACAAACTACAACTGACGATTTGGTGGAACCGGAGGATCCAATAGTACCTAACGAACCCCAACCGCTCCGCAGATCTAGTAGGGTTCCTCATCCACCTGAGAGATACTAAGGTTTTCTCGTAGACGGTGGGAGCAAGGATTGCATCATGGAAGATGATGACCCAACTAGTTTCGAGCTGGCCATTACATGTGGAGACTCTGTGAAATGGCTGGATGCTATGTGATCCGAGATGGAATCCATGTACACCAACAATGTATGGACTTTGGAAGTTGCTCCTGAATGGGTAAAACCTATTGGGAGCAAGTGGATCTTCAAAAAGAAGATTGGTGTAGATGGAAAAGTTGAGACTTTCAAAGTTAGAATTGTAGCAAAAGATTTTCGTCAACGATCTAGCGTCGACTATGATGAAATCTTTTCTCCTGTTGCTATACTTAAGTCCATCAGGATCCTACTTGCTATTGCTACATACCATGAATATGAAATCTGGCTGATGGACATCAAGACCGCTTTTCTAAATGGTGATTTAGAAGAGAGCATGTACATGACACCGCCAGAGGGCTTCGTAGACAGTGGGAGCTGCGGAAAGGTGTGCAAGCTGCTTAAATCCATCTACGGATTGAAGCAGGCGTTGCGGAGCTGGAACATCTGTTTTGATGAAGCTGTCAAAAAGTTTGACTTCATAAAAAATATAGATGAACCTTGTATATATAAAAAGCCCGTAGAAAGTAAGGTTTTCTTCCTTGTATTGTACGTGGATGACATACTATTGATAGAAAACGATATTCCTATTCTACACTCGGTCAAGCTCTTCTTATCATACAAGTTCTCCATGAAAAATCTAGGTAATGGCTCCTATATCCTGGGGATAAAGATCCATAGAGATAGATCCAAACGGATGTTGGGATTGTCCCAATTCAGGCACATAGACACCATACTAAAGAGGTTTAGTATGGAAGATTCCAAGCGAGGTAATTTACCCGCTTGCTCAGGAATCACTCTCTCCAAAGAAATGTCTCCTAAGACTGATTTGGAAGGGCTCTGTTGGGTTATGCTAGTGCCCTGGCCATCAAACCTTGGCCGATTGCAGAACAATTTTTTTAAAACGGGCGCTAGAACAACCCGATTACTTCGGATATGCCGTAAGCCGTAGATAACGATACTTGCTAGGTACTAATTGTTAGTTATATGTATGCCCTATAGGCCATTACTGTACATAGGATGTATATTGTAGTGGATGCTGGGACATATATAGGGAGGACTTTCTTGCTCGACATGATAGTATGCTATCTGGTTACTCTTTACCTTAACGTGTACATTGATTGTCTCTCTGTTACATGTTGGTAAAGCCCTTAGGATGTGTACTTGACTACCTGGACTATGATGCGGATCATACTAGTGGGGACATGGTAGTCTATAGGTACATCCTTCAAAGTCCCTAGTCATGGGTATATCGAGACGGGGCATCGATATACCAGAGTAGACTAGCGTATACCTTCTCGACCCATACAGATGGGCGATGGATGATCCCATATCCATCGGTGTTTGACATCAGAGATGATATACGGGTGCTCAGTAGAGACTGGGTACACTGGACGGACTCGCCGAGAACTCCCAGATGGTATTATACCTCACGTCAGATGGCAGTTCTCTGGTGACACTGGTACAAAGTAGTCTGTTGACCCGAGATCGTCATAGAGTCTTGTGTGGTTCCCACTGTGCTTTGATTTCCATCTTACCACGTCCAAGAGGGCGTGCAAAACGGTGGTTTTTGGGTACAGTCCCGAGTCACATGGAGGCAATGAGCGATAGGAGGGGATTCGTCTCTCCCGGTATAGGGAGTTGACGTTGCGCTGTGTTCGATTGGCTATAACAGGAAATCCCTGGCCAGGGTTGCTGAGATTTACTGGTAAGTGTTACCAGTAGTTTCTCGAAATGTTATAGACCTCATATCGACACGACTTATCGAGCTATTGGGGTCTGACGTTTACCACTCCTAGGCGAGATATGCGACATATCAGACGATCAGACCGGACTGTACTGTAGTGTTACTGGTTGGATTCACTGGAGTATGAGCGGGCTTGCTCGTCGATCTTCAGATCGCTCAATAACCGGGTGGCCGTTACGTTTAGTAGACCGCTTGCGGCTTGTGGATGTTTGATATGATCATCATCTGCTGCCGGCGTATTGACGAGTCTTTAGAGTCCTACACAGAGGTTTCCTGGCTCAAGCGAAACGAAATAGGAGCGCATATGAGATATGTGCGGGACCGAGAATAATGCGTGTATGTGATACCGTATTCCATTCTCGCGATCAATGTGTCGAATGGTTGTATGCGATATAACCTAGTTATCGATTCAAGCGTTGATTCGATAAGCCGATACATCGTGTACTAGTCGGTTGTGTGCGACATGACCGGATCATTGAATCAAGTGTTGATTTAATGATTTAATGCATAATTATATATTTGATATATTACTTTGCACTAACTAGTATTGGTTCACTTTAAATGGATTTTCTCACTCGGGATGTGCGCATTATATATGTGATATGATTTTGTGCACTAGCTTGTATCATGTTTGATGATACATGCTTTTTGGTTAAGTGTAAAGTGATAAACCTTGGTTAATGAATAGGTTAGGGTTTATTATTTGTTATTCATTTATCTTATTTAATTATCCATTTCTTTATGATAAATGAATAAAAGAAAATGAAATGAAATGGTTGCTAATTTTGGATTCTAGTTGAAGCATCTTGATCTTTTGACTAAGTGACCATTTTGTCTCTAGTTTGACCCTAACCATTCCTTTAACCATGATTGATTCTCTACACCTAACTATGGTTCAATTATGATAAGAATGAATTTCTTTTCTCATTATTATCATTCTTATCATAATATATTCTTCTTCTTCTTCCTTCAACTCAAGAAGAAAAACCTAGACTACATCAATGGTGGATTGATGATATGAGTGAGAAATCCATTTCTAAAGTCTACCCACTTCCTATTTCTTCATCCTCTACCTCTTGCCAAGTAGTAGAGTGTGTTTCCTTCACAAGTTTTCATGACTTGGTGAAGGTGGAGCTTGATCTTTCGATGCCTCGACGTAGATCATCTTCGGCATGGACATCGACGACCTAGCTTGCCCATTCTCCGACGAAGCCGACGCTTGAGCCCGGATTTGATTTGGACAGCGGAGAGGACCTCGTTGCGGAGCTATGGAGGTGGAGCACCGGATCTACAAAGGTTGTATTTCCGTATTCTCATTAGTTAAGTGTTAACTAGATTGTTTTTCTACTAGATATCTAGCCGACGATCCGTACATTAGGGTTTCTCGGCACCGAATTTTTGAAATTGGCATGGTAGATGCCTTTAGAGACCTCACTAGCGTGCCTAGGATCCCTACAGTGGTATCAGAGCCTAGCTAGAGCCTTAGGCGAAGTCCCGACGGAATTTGAAGTCCGAACGAACCCGAAACCCCGAATCAAACTCGCTCTCTGTCCAGATTTTAAAATTGTGGATTTTTCAAGATTAAAAATATCCAGAAAATCAAGCAGGGTTTTCTAAGAATTACTGTAAATTTCGAGGACCTAATTCTACTTTCCTATCGCGCTTCCGCGGCATGAGCTAGGCTCATGCGGCGGATCCGCGGCCGTACGGCCACAATATTTAAATTATTTTGTACAGTAATTCTTAGTTTCCAGTGGTGATGTTTCTGGGAATTTTTAATAATTTTTCAAGAGTTGAATTTTCTGCAGTTGTTTTGGGGATTCGTATGTTCGATCGGATTATCAAATTTTGTCTGTGTGGCTTTCCGGATAAATTTTAGAATATGTTAAAAAGTTCGACCGGATATAAATACCCAATTTTTCCCCTGTCGGGAAATTTCCAAGTGTTGGATTTTTCCGTAGTTTAACGACGTTCTAAGTAGTGCAAGTAACGCGATGGACCCTCTAGAAGACGACAAACCTTAACTCGATTATGTGACCGTCTTGAACTGCCCTTTGAACCTTCGAGTTTGGGGCAGTACGGCGTGCCACATGTGAGGCGTTGGCTTGACCCTTCTACGGCTGGACCGTTGGTACTGAGGCACGAACTGAATGTTGTTAGACTTATTTCATGTGTTGATCTGTATCGGGAAAACTTGGGTGTTCGATTGTTCGATCGAAAAGTTTAACATTTTCTGTTTATCTGGAATGGGATACAATAATTGGAATTCACAAAAGTTATGTGATAACTGAATGAATGTTATAAACATAGCAGTTTAGTCTCACTTGATCGGTTGCCACGGAATTTTGATGTGATCAAAAGTCCGTCGCAATCACGTAGCGTACGCGGATACTCGCCGGGTAAACTTGATAGACAACTTCACTCCATAGCCCCGACCAAGTGACTGTAGGAGAACCTCGTCGCCGAAAGCATCCGTTAGGGTGCTCGCGGTAGCGGTGTTCCGCCTTGGTGCACTTCGTCGACGGTATCGGGGGTGCGGCCGTCTACTGAAGTTTGCGACGAGCATTCGATCAGAATGTCGGCAATCTTGTTGAATTGCCCGACTTCATATTGAAAAGTGTTTTCGATTTTGAGACTAAAATGCGGGGTTTATAATTGTTAGGCATGCGATGTCTAAGTAATTCATTTGATTAGGCATGCGATGTCTATGCAGATTGCGGATTCCAACTGTTGTAGTTTTACACTTTCTTTTCTGTGACCGTAAGTGTAATATGTGATATCGCCGGTTTCGTTGCTATATGTCAACGACAATTGGGATGCGCATATTTACTTACGTTGATGACATGTGATGTTATGTGTTGCTGGATATGTTATATTGGATCGTCGTGTTTGAATAGCCGGGGGTTTTTATGTGAGATGAGTGTTTTTCATTTTCATTCATGTAGAAACTTGTATGTAATATTCTTTTATTGGGGCGCTTCCAGGTTGCGGAAGTTGTCACCGTTTGTATATTATTTACTTTTCTGCACTAGGATAGACCCAAAGAGGAGGGCACAAGTAACCGGGTTCTGGAGTCCAGTGGGAGACCAACTCGAGGAGTCGAGGCCGGGTCTCCTAACTCTAGAATTGGTAGGGTTGCTTGCCGCTCTCGTAGGGGTCTAGGGGTGTGGGTTTGGCTATTCATCACGACCGTGGAATCCTTGTTTTATACTGGCTCGTATTGAAAACACGGACGTCCTAGTATATCCAATATTTCATATGATTCTTCTGCTGCGATATCTGTGATGTGATCATGTGATGTTCTGTGATAGATACAGTATATAGTATATATGATATATTATATAGACGTTACTTATGTTTTACACCCGTGCTAGCCCTGCCCCGCTCTGCCGTTAGTTACCTAACCTAACGGTGCACGAGGGGACATCGAGGCGAATGCGGATGGCATAAGTGTACGTCGTATTTATCTGTGATGTTTAGGTACTTAAATGATGGGACTTCATTAATGTGATTAATGAAATAAAAGAAACCTAAGATGTTGTAGAATCGAATTTCAAAATAAAACAGGTAGCTACAGTTCTTGCTTTGCACAGCGGTATATGTGATATATCCTGCACCTTATTCGATGAGGAAAGGACCGAGATCCCTTCACCGGGAGTGACTCCTTTAGCAATAACTGGCAGATGCTACACACTCGGTTTGTCTTTTGATTGCTTTTAAGTGTTTTTGCTTTGCACAGTGATATATATGATATATCCCGCACCTCATTCGACGAGGAAAGGACCGACGATCCCTTCACCGGGAGTGACTCCTTTAGCAAAACTAGAAAAGCCTCAAAAGCACTCCATTTCAAAATCATTTGATTCTACAACGATATCAAGTTCATTAAGCAATAGGTTTTCAGAAAAACCTGTCGTAGCCCTCCGTCATTTCAGATACGTACTAGATAGTATTCGTGCTGCGTTTGTTGGCCTTTGTCAAGGCGCAGTGTGCGGTAGCTAATTGGTGCTTATCTGCTTATGCATATGATGCAGATTGGGTTAGGGTAGTCGTGCGACCTTGTTGGCCTTTGTCAAGGGCCGTGCGGGTGGGTTTAATTCAATCAGGAAATGACGGGTTGAACTTGACTAGCATCCTATGGTTTGTTGGCCTTTGTCAAGGTCATAGGAGGTTAGGGGCAAAATATTATCGGGAATTTCAAGTGTTGAAATTTTCAATGAGATTGCATACCTTCTATGAGATAGTTGGATCCCGATACCCGCTGCGAGTAAGTGTTACTCCTGGGAGAGTTTTATACATTACAATTAGCCGATGAAGTAGGTGTCTAGAAAGGTGTCAACGGGGTTACGCCTCTGGGAAAACGAGGTTTATAGTAATTAGGTTCGTGCGAAAGCACGGGGGACCTCCCTCAAAGTACCGACACTGGCCTGGCTGAAAGATTGGCGAACTTGTAGTGTGTAATTAATCCCGGCTAGTCTTTCCTTTTAGGGTTTGAAGGAAGATTTGATAAAAAGCAGTGGGAGCCATCCTGATTAGATAAAATAATAACCAATCTATTCTTGCAAGAGCGCACGCTGAGTGTTTTCTTCTCTCTCTCTCCTGGTAGCGACCATGTCACGCCTTAATCAAGATAATAATACGGATTATTGACCGAACCCGCTTGTTATACTGAGCTGGGGAACGTTGGTCCCGCTCCAACTTATAATTGTTATAAGGCAGAGCAGGAAATTGGGGAATACCAGATTTCCCGTGCCGCCCAAACGAAGAGAGTGCATGCTGATGCATCATCTTCGGGTGTGTTCATTATACAGAACTGTTTCTCAGTATCCTCCGCATCCTTGGTATATGATACCGGATCAGGATCCCAGATATGTAAGATGTTAAATAGGGCTACAAAAGGGTAGAAAAACTGAGAACGGGTGATAAGTTTCATGAGGCAGAAAACGGGGCAAGTGTTGCAACCAAGTCTGTTGGTCACTGTCACCCTGTATTGTAATACATTGATTCTGAACGTATGTTATTAGATACCGAACCTGATATACAAAATCATATCTGTCTCTTTATTAGTAAAGAAACGATAATATTTTGTATTGTTGGATAATATTTTGAACATTTCCTATATCAAAAGTTGATCGGTTCAGGCACGTTATCTAAAAGCATTGATGTTCTAAATCAAACTACAGTTCTTGGTATATAGAACACACACAAGAGGAAGAGTTCAGAATTGAACCATTCCTTCTTGAGGTATTGTAGACTAGGTCATATCAATGCGACCTGACTAGATGGAGTTACATTTAGATGCATATTTAAATCTGTTTGAATTTACATCTTGTGAAACTCGCCAGTCATGTCACAAAGATAAGATGACCATAGCTCTGTTTATTGGAAACAGAGAAAGAGTTAGTGAACTCTTGGGATGATACATGTTGATGTATGTAGGTCTCCTGTCTACACATACCAGGATTGGTTCTTTATACTTCATTACGTTCTCTGATGATCTCTTTAGATTCAGACATATGTTCTTGTTGAAACACAAGTCCGAACCTTTTGAGATATTCATAGAATATAAGTTAGAAGTAGAGAACCAAAATACGGGTATAAGTATTATGTCCTATGATGAGATCAAGGAGAAGAATACTTGTGCATGGAATTCCTGGACTATTCTAAAAGAGAATGAGATTCTCTCTCAGCATTACTCCTCCGTATACACCATAGCACGATGGTATATCGGGACGGAGCAGATACACCCTATTTGATATGGTGTGCTCTATGATGAGTAATACTGAGTTACCTTTTTCCTTAAGGGGTTATGCACTTGAGAAGTTGCATACCTATTGAATAGGGTTCGAATCAAATCAGTGCCTACCACTTCATATGTGATATGGAAGGGGAAGAGCCCATATCTTAAGTTAGTTAAGATTTGGGGTTGTCCGACCTATGTCTATAAAGCAAAATCCGGACAAGCTCGAGGCAAGGTCTGTTAAGTACAACTGGAAAGGTTCCAGCTATACAAATGACAGCAGCTGATTTGGTAGAACCAAAGGATTCAGTAGAAACCAACGAACCTCAGCCTCTCCGCCGATCTAGTAGGGTTCCTCACCCACCTGAGAGATACTTCTGTTTCTCTATGACAGTGGGAGCGAGGATTGCATCATGAGATGATGACCCAACTAGTTTCGAGCTGGCCATCAAGAGTAGGGACTCTGTAAGAATGGCTGGATGCTTAGCGATCTGAGATGGAATCCTTATACACCAACAAAGTATGGACTTTGGTTGCTATATCTGAAGGGTTAAATCCCCATCAGGAGCAAGTATATCTTGAGAAGATTACTTGGTGTACATGGAAAAGTTGAGACTTTCAAAGCTAGACTTGTTAAAGGTTTGCATCATTGACCAGGTATGGATTATGTTGAAACCTTTTCTAAGGATCTATGCTTAAGTCCATCCAGATCCTACTTGCCACGGCTACATACCATGACTACGATATCTGGTGGTTGGGTGTCATGACAGCTCTTCTAAAATGAAGTTTTGGAAGAGAGTGTCTATAAGTATACAGCCAGAGGGCCTCGTAGACAGTGGGAGCAGCGGAAACGTGTGCAAGATGCTTTATAGGATAAAGCAGGCATCGCGGAGTTGGAACATCTGTTTTGATGAAGTAGTTAAAGAAGTTGACATCATCAAAATGGTAGATGAACCTTGTATAAACAAAAAGGTAGTAGGGAGTATGGTGGTGATCCTCGTAGAGTACGTGGATGACATACTCTTGATAAGAAAGGAGTTTCTTATGCTACGCTCGATCAATCTCCGCTTATCACAAAGATTCTCCGTGTAGGATCAAAATGATACCTCCTAAATCCTGAGTTTTGGATCTATGAGATAGATCTAATTGGATGTTAGGACTCTCACTAGTTGTAGTGAGATGGTATCAGTCGATCCTGGGGAGAATCACTGGAAGTGTTCCAGAGTGATAAGGACGACTGAATGTCAGTCGCAGGCATTGTCTTTACCCTAAGTAAAGGGACGGTATGTTGGAAAAGTTCCAAGCTAGATACCGTGGCATACTAGACAATAAAGGCACGATACATCGCTACTTAAGATGCTACCAAAGAGGCTGTTTGGATGTATATTAGTTCATGAGATGAACTTAGTTCCTACCATTGTGTGACAATGGAGTTGTGGCTTATGCCAGGAACCCTCGTCCCATCAGTGATCCAGACATATTCTAAGGCAGTGTCACCTGATCATGGAGATAGTTGATCTCCAAGGTGATCGAGGCAAGGAGAGCAGACTCAGAGGATAACACGGCGGATCCACTCACGAAGGCCTATTCCCAGAGAGAGACTTTCATGGGATGGTTGAGTATGAGATACTACGACCACTGCTACAGATGGCCCTAGTGCAAGTGGGATATTGTTAGTTATATGTATGCCCTAGAGGCCATTACTGTATATAGGATGTATATTGTAGTGGATGCTGGGACATATATAGGGAGGACTTTCTTGCTCGACATGATAGTATGCTATCTGGTTACTCTTTACCTTAACGTGTACATTGATTGTCTCTCTGTTACATGTTGGTAAAGCCCTTAGGATGTGTACTTGACTACCTGGACTATGATGCGGATCATACTAGTGGGGACATGGTAGTCCATAGGTACATCCTTCAAAGTCCCTAGTCGTGGGTATATCGAGACGGGGCATCGATATACCAGAGTAGACTAGCGTATACCTTCTCGACCCATACAGATGGGCGATGGATGATCCCATATCCATCGGTGTTTGACATCAGAGATGATATACGGGTGCTCAGTAGAGACTGGGTACACTAGACGGACTCGCCGAGAACTCCCAGATGGTATTATACCTCACGTCAGATGGCAGTTCTCTGGTGACACTGGTACAGAGTAGTCTGTTGACCCGAGATCGTCATAGAGTCTAGTGTGGTTCCCACTATGCTTTGATTTCCATCTTACCACGTCCAAGAGGGCGTGCAAAATGGTGGTTTTTGGGTACAGTCCCGAGTCACATGGAGGCAATGAGCGATAGGAGGGGATTCGTCTCTCCCGGTATAGGGAGTTGATGTTGCGCGGTGTTCGATTGGCTATAACAGGAAATCCCTGGCCAGGGTTGCTGAGATTTACTGGTAAGTGTTACCAGTAGTTTCCCGAAATGTTATAGACCTCATATCGACACGACTTATCGAGCTATTGGGGTCTGACGTTTACCACCCCTAGGCGAGATATGCGACATATCAGACGATCAGACCGGACTGTACGGTAGTGTTACTGGTTGGATTCACTGGAGTGTGAGCGGGCTTGCTCGTCGATCTTCAGATCGCTCAATACCCGGGTGGCCGTTACGTTTAGCAGACCGCTTGCGGCTTGTGGATGTTTGATATGATCACATCTGCTGCCGGCGTATTGACGAGTCTTTAGAGTCCTACACAGATGTTTCCTGGCTCAAGCAAAACGAAATAGGAGCGCATATGAGATATGTGCGGGACCGAGAATAATGCGTGTATGTGATACCGTATTCCATTCTCGCGATCAATGTGTCGAATGGTTGTATGCGATATAACCTAGTTATCGATTCAAGCGTTGATTCGATAAGCCGATACATCGTGTACTAGTCGGTTGTGTGCGACATGACCGGATCATTGAATCAAGTGTTGATTTAATGATTTAATGCATAATTATATATTTGATATATTACTTTGCACTAACTAGTATTGGTTCACTTTAAATGGATTTTCTCACTCGGGATGTGCGCATTATATATGTGATATGATTTTGTGCACTAGCTTGTATCATGTTTGATGATACATGCTTTTTGGTTAAGTGTAAAGTGATAAACCTTGGTTAATGAATAGGTTAGGGTTTATTATTTGTTATTCATTTATCTTATTTAATTATCCATTTCTTTATGATAAATGAATAAAAGAAAATGAAATGAAATGGTTGCTAATTTTGGATTCTAGTTGAAGCATCTTGATCTTTTGACTAAGTGACCATTTTGTCTCTAGTTTGACCCTAACCATTCCTTTAACCATGATTGATTCTCTACACCTAACTATGGTTCAATTATGATAAGAATGAATTTCTTTTCTCATTATTATCATTCTTATCATAATATATTCTTCTTCTTCTTCCTTCAACTCAAGAAGAAAAACCTAGACTACATCAATGGTGGATTGATGATATGAGTGAGAAATCCATTTCTAAAGTCTACCCACTTCCTATTTCTTCATCCTCTACCTCTTGCCAAGTAGTAGAGTGTGTTTCCTTCACAAGTTTTCATGACTTGGTGAAGGTGGAGCTTGATCTTTCGATGCCTCGACGTAGATCATCTTCGGCATGGACATCGACGACCTAGCTTGCCCATTCTCCGACGAAGCCGACGCTTGAGCCCGGATTTGATTTGGACAGCGGAGAGGACCTCGTTGCGGAGCTATGGAGGTGGAGCACCGGATCTACAAAGGTTGTATTTCCGTATTCTCATTAGTTAAGTGTTAACTAGATTGTTTTTCGCCTAGATATCTAGCCGACGATCCGTACATTAGGGTTTCTCGGCACCGAATTTTTGAAATTGGGATGGTAGATGCCTTTAGAGACCTCACTAGCGTGCCTAGGATCCCTACACTAATCTAATATGAAGTGATTATACCTATATGAACCAAGTCCTTCGGGACTTCAACCATCATCCGTAACTCATTTTGGTGTCATGGAACAAGCTTGATCGCTAGTCTCCCCCATCTATAACGATCCACCCGAGAGTGTCAACTTTGAGCTCCTATCTCTAAGTTGAGGTAACTAGGTTATCTAGTTTGCTAAACTAGGTTATCTAGTTAACATAGAGTATAATGATAGAATAATTAGTCTCATTACATCCTTGGATTCTCAACACATGAGACTTTTAGGATGGAGGTAGAAGAAGAAATGAGGATGAGAGTGTGAAAAAATCAAGTCAAGAAAAAATGGTTAAGTGTTGTGAGCTATCAAAGAATGAAGCATGCTATGAAAAATATCTACATCTCAACACAAATATCTCACAACACAAACTAAATTAAGCATGCTAGAATAGTGCACCATGAGTGTCACGACCCGAAATATTAGATCGTGACCAGCACTTAAATCACGCAACTTCTAAATGCGTAGCGTAATTCAAGTAAGCTGAAACCCAGAAATCTAAACCCTTTTTAAAGGAAATAAGAGGTGATGTTTGAAAATAAAGGTATGATGAAAACAATGTTTTCTAAAATGCATAAGTAAAGGAACATGAAAAATGCAAGTGAGGTTTACTAGTTGAAAAATATTTTTCGTCTTTTAAAAATTTGGGGAGCACCTCCTCTGTATATTTTGATCCAAAACCATAAATACATGATAATAATAAAGGCATCCCCAAGCGGGAGCTGGCTCTTCGCCAAACGGCGGGTTCACAACTATACAAGTAATAAAAAAAGTATACGACGCCCAACGGCGGAGATCAATACAAAAGATAATGAATAAAGAAAGACATCAACCCAAAAAAAGCGAACATAAAACCCATCGCTCATATCTCGCAACTACAAGTCTCACTAAGTCTTATTATTTATACAATTACTAGTTTTGATTGATGGAGTTGACTAGATACAATATGAATAATAAATACAAGAGTGGGCACGATACAAATATCCCACCTTCCAAAGCAAATCATCCAAATGCAGCTGTGTGCCAACGATGCCGCTATCGATCCATGCGGTCAACCTGTAAGAACTGTGGCACAACGGGGGTGAGTTGCCAACTCGTGAGTAGAAAAACATCATCAGTTAGAAATCGAATAAAATAACGATTTCCTAGGTCAAATATATCATAAAGGTAATACTATGATATCTAGGGTGACCGAGTGTGTAAATATGTGCCAACAATATAATGATGCATGTATGCATATGGATAATAGCCAACAATATAATGAATGCCTGTATGCATGTGGGTCTCGTCCACTCGAAACATCATAAAAACATATGCATGCAAATATATGAGGATATCAAAGAATGTGTGGCCATCAATGACACATCACATCATGGAACCGGAGTGTCCAACACCGACACTCAAAACCATCATGAAACCCGTGCCCAGTATCGACACGTAAATCCTCATATCTCAGGCACCGCATCCTCAGATCGACCCTAATGTCCATCTCTCTACTCCGGTCGGTATCCTCCGGATAAACCGCCGAGTCCAAATACTATCAGCGGTAGGTATTGTAGGGTTCCTAGGCACACTAATGAGGTCTCACAAGGCATCAACCATGCCAACTTAAAATTTTACGGTGCCGAGAAACCCTAGACTAGATCGTTAACTAGAATTTTAGGCGAAACTAGCAACTAGTTAACAACTTAACTAAAAGGAAAGAGGCTACAACCTTTGTAGATCCGGTTCTCCATCTCCTAGGCTCCGTGATGAAGTCCCCTCGCTGTCCATATCGGATCCCGGACTCTAGCATCGGCTTCATTGGAGAATGGGCGGGCTAGGTCATCGACTACAATGCCGAAGATGATCTACGTCGAGGCATCACAAGATCAAGCTCCCACTTCACCAAGTCATGAAACTTGTGATGAAAACACCCTGTACTACTTGGCAAGAGGTAGAGGATGAAGAAATAGGAGGTGGGTTAACTTTAGAATTGGATTTCTCACTCATTTGCTCAACTTGCCATTGTTGGTAGCAAGCTTCTTCTTGTTGAAGAAGAAGAAGAAGAAGATGGAATATATTATATTAAGTTTTTTGCAAATAGAAAATAAATGAATACTTATCATAATCCAACCATGGTCAAGTGTAGAGAATGAACTAGGGTTAATTGGAATGGTTAGGGTTAAGCATGAAGACAAAATGGTCACTTGGTCAAAGCTTCATGAAGCTTCAAGAACAAACAAAGAAAGCCACCATTTTTCTTTTCTTTTGCCAAAAATAAATAAATAAATAAATGAATAAATAAATAATATGAAAACCCTAACCATTACACAACCATGGTTTAATCTTTACACAAACCCAAGTGAGCATGTATCATCAAACATGATACAAACAAGTGCACAAAAGTATATCACATATACAACTTGTGAACTTCAAGTGAGAAAATCCATTTAAAGTGAACCAATACTAGTTATTGTAAAGTAATATATCATATATATAATTATACATTAAATCATTAAATCAACACTTGATTTAACGATCCAGTCATATCGCATATAACCGACTAATATTAATAGTAACAAATTATCGAATCAACACTTGATCCGATAACCCGGCTATATCGCATATAACCGATCAATGTTACAAATCGCGAGAATGAAATACGGTATCACATACACGCATTATTATCGGTCCCGCACATATCTCATATGCGCTCCTATTTCGTTTCGCTTGAGCCAGGAAACCTCTGTGTAGGACTCTAAAGACTCGTCAATACGTCGGCAGCAGGTGATGATCATATCAAACACCCACAAGCCGCAAGCGGTCTGCTAAACGTAATGGCCACCCGGGGATTAAGCGGTCAGAAGATCGATGAGCAAGCCCGCTCATACTCCTGTGAATCCAACCAGTAACACTTACCGTACAGTCCGGTCTGATCGTCTGATATGTCGCATATCTCGCCTAGGGGTGGTAAACGTCAGACCCCAATAGCTCGATAAGTCGTGTCGATATGAGGTCTATAACAGTTCGAGAAACTACAGGTAACACTTACCAGTAAATCTCAGCAACCCTGGCCAGGGATTTCCGGTTATAGCCAATCGAACACAGCGCAACATCAACTCCCTATACCAAGAGAGACGAATCCCCTCCTATCGCTCATTGCCTCCATGTGATTCGGGACTGTACCCAAAAGCCACCGTTTTGCACGCCCTCTTGGACGTGGTAAGGTGGAAATCAAAGCACAGTGGGAATCATACAAGACTCTATGACGATCTCGGGTCTACAGACTAACCTGTACCAGTGTCACCGGAGAACTGCCATCTGACGTGAGGTATAATACCATCTGGGAGTTCTCGGCGAGTCCGTCCAGTGTACCCAGTCTCTACTGAGCACCCGTATATCATCTCCAATGTCAAACACCAATGGATATGGGATCATCCATCGCCCATCTGTATGGGTCGAGAAGGTATACGCTATTCTACTCTGGTATATCGATGCCCCGTCTCGATACACCCACGACTAGGGACCTTGAAAGATGTACTTATAGACTACCATGTCCCCACTAGTATGATCCGCATCATGGTTCAGGTAGTCAAGTACACATCCTAAGGGCTTTACCAACATGTAACAGAGAGAAAAACAGTATACACGTTAAGGTAAAGAGTAACCAGATTGCATACTATCATGTCGAGCAAGAAAGTCCTCCCTATATATGTCCCAGCATCCACTACAATATACATCCTATGTACTGTAATGGCTTCTAGGGCATACATATAACTAACAATCTTCCACTTGCACTAGGGTCATCTGTAGCAGTGGTTGAAGTATCTCATACTCAACCATCCCATAAAAGTCTCTCTCTGGGAAAAGGCCTTTGTGAGTGGATCCGCTGTGTTGTCCTCTGAGTCTACTCTCCTAACCTCGATCACCTTGGAGATCAACCATCTACATGATCAGGTGATACTGCCTTAGAATATGTCTGGATCACTGATGGGACGGACGTTCCTTGGCATATGCCACAACTCCATTGTCACACAATGGGAGGAACTAAGTTCATCTCATGAACAAATATACATCCAGACTGCCTCTTTGGTAGCATCTTAAGTAGCGATGTATCCAGCCTTTATCGTCTAGTATGCCACGGTATCTAGCTTGGAACTCTTCCAACATACTATCCCTTTACTGAGGGTAAAGACAATGCCTGTGACTGACATTCAGTCGTCATTATCACCCTGGAACCCTTCCAGTGATTCTCCCTAGGATCGATTGATACCATCTCACTACATCTAGTGAGAATCCTAGAATCCAATTAAATCTATCTCATAGATGAAAACTCAGGATTTAGGAGGTATCACTCTGATCCTATATGGAGAATCCATGTGATAAGCGGAGATTGACCGAGCGTAGCATAGGAAACTGCTTTCTTATCAAGAGTATGTCATCCACGTACTTTACGAGGATCACCACCATACTCCCTACTACCTTTTTGTATATACAAGGTTCATCTACCATTTTGATGAAGTCAAACTCTTTGACTACTACATCGAAACAAACGTTCCAACTCCGCGATGCCTGCTTTATCACATAAAACATCTTGCACATGTTTCCGCTGCTCCCACTGTCTACGAGGCCCTCTGGCTGTGTACTTATAGACTCCCTCTTCTAAAACATCATTTAGAAAAGCTGTCATGACACCCAACCACCAGATATCGTAGTCATGGTATGTAGCCGTGGCAAGTAGGATCTGGATGGACTTAAGCATAGGAACTGGAAAAAGGTTTCATCATTATCCACGCCTGGTCGATGACGAAAACCTTTAACAAGTCTAGCTTTGAAAGTCTCAACCTTTCCATGTACACCAAGTAATCTTCTCAAGATATACTTGCTCCTGATGGGGATTTAACCCTTCAGATAAAGCAACCAAAGTCCATACTTTGTTGGTGTATATGGATTCCATCTCAGATCGTTAAGCATCCAGCCATTCTTACAGAGTCCCACTCCTGATGGCCAGCTCGAAACTAGTTGAGTCATCATCTCATGATGTAATCCTCGCTCCTACTGTCATAGAGAAACCGAAGTATCTCTCAGGTGGGTGAGGAACCCTACTAGATCGGCGGAGAGGCTGAGGTTCGTTGGAATCTACTGAATCCTTTGGTTCTGTCAAATCATCAGCTGCAGTTTGTATAGTTGGAACATTTCCAGTTCTACATAACAGACGTTGCCTTGAGCTTGTCCGGATTTTTCTTTTAGACACTGGCCGGACAACCCCAAATCTTAACTAACTTAAGATATGGGCCCTTCCCTTTCCATATCACATATGAAGTGGTAGGCAACTGATTTGATCGGGACCCTATTCAATAGGTATGCAACTTCATAAGTGCATAACTCCCTAAAGCAAATAGGTAACTCAGTAGTACTCATCATAGAGCACACCTTATCATATAGGGTGTGATTGCTCCGCCCCGATATACCATCGTGCTATGGTGTATACGGAGCAGTAATGCTGAGAGAGAATCTCATTCTCCATTAGAATAGTCCAGGAATTCCATGCACAAGTATTCTCCTCCTCGATGACATCAAAGGACATAATACTTATACCCGTATTTTGGTTCTCTATTTCTAACTTATATTCTGTGAATATCTCAAAAGGTTCGGACTTGTGTTTCAACAGGAACATATGTCTGAATCTCGAGAGATTATCAGAGAATGTAATGAAGTACAAAGAACCGGTCTTGGCATGTGTAGACTGGGGAGCTACATACATCAACATGTATCATCCCAAGAGTTCACTAACTCTTTCTCTTTTTCCGATAAACAGAGCTATGGTCATCTTATCTTTGTGACATGACTGGCAAGTTTCATAAGATGTAAATTCAAACTGATTTAAATATGCATCTAAATGTAACTTAGCTAGTCGGGTCGCATTGATATGACCTAGTCTACAATACCTCAAGAAGGATCCGTTCATTTCTGAACTCTTCCTCTTGTGTGTGTTCTATATACTAAGAATTGTAGTTTGATTTAGAACATCAATGCTTTTAGATAACGTTCCTGAACCGATCAACTTTTGATATAGGAAATGTTCAAAACATTATCCAACAATACAAAATTATATCCTTTCTTTACTAATAAAGAGACTGATATGATTTTGTATATCAGGTTCTGTATCTAATAACATTCGTTCAGAATCAATGTATTGGTAATACAGGGTGACAGTGACCGACAGACTTGGCTGCAACTCTTGCCCCGTTTTCTGCCTCATGAAACTTATCACCCGTTCTCAGTTCTTTACCTATCTGTAGCCCATGTAACAGATTACATATCTGGGATCCTGATCCGGTATCATATACCCAGGACGCAAAGGACATTGAGAAACAGTTCTGTATAATGAACACACCCGAAGATGATGCATCAGCACGCACTCTCTTCGTTTGGGCGGCATGGGAATCTTGGTATTCCCCTAATTCCTGCTCTGTCTTATAACTATTATAAGTTGGAGCGGGACCAACGTTCCCCAGCTCAGTAAAACAAGCGGGTTCGGTCAATTTATCCGTTTTATTATTTTGATTAAGGCGTGATATGGTCGCTACCTGGAGAGAGAGAAGAAAACACTCAGCGTATGCTCTTGCAAGATCAGATTGGTTATTATTTTATCTAATCAGGATGGCTCCCACTGCTTTTTATCAAATCTTCCTTCAAACCCTTAAAAGGAAAGACTAGCCGGGATTAATTACACGCTACAAGTTCGCCAATCTTTCAGCCAGGCCAGTGTCGGTACTTTGAGGGAGGTCCCCCGTGCTTTCGCACGAACCTAATTAATGTAAACCTCGTTTTCCCATAGGCGTAACCTCATTAACACCTTTCTAGACACCTACTTGATCGGCTAATTGTAATGTGTAAAACTCTCCCAGGAGTAACTCTTACTCGCAGCGGGTATCGGGATCCAACTATCTCATAGAAGGTTTGCAATCTCATTGCAAATTTCAACACTTGAAATTCCCGATAATGTTTTGCCTCTAGCGTCCTATGACCTTGACGCAGGCCAACATACCATAGTCTGCTAGTCAAGTTCAACCCGTCATTTCCTGATTGAATTAATCCCACCGGCACGACCCTTGACGCAGGCCAACAAAGTCGCACGACTACCCTAATCCAATCTGCATCATATGCATAAGCAGATAAATACTAGTTAGTTACCGCACACTACGCCTTGACACAGGCCAACAAACGTAGCACGAATACTAACTACCACTTATCTGAAATGACGGAGGGCTACGACAGGTTTTTCTGAAAACCTATTGCGTAGTGAACTTGATATCGTTGTAGAATCGGATGAATTTTGAAATGGAGTGTTTTTTAGGCTTTTGTAGTTTTGGTAAAGGAGTCACTCCCGGTGAAGGGATCGTCGGTCCTTTCCTCGTCGAATGAGGTGCGGGATATATCATATATATCACTGTGCAAAGAAGAAACATAGAAGCAATCAAAAGACAAACCGAGTGTGTAGCATCTGCCAGTTATTGCTAAAGGAATCACTCCCGGTGAAGGGATCTCGGTCCTTTCCCTATCAAATAAGGTGCAGGATATATCATATATACCGCTGTGCAAAGCAAGAACTGTAGCTACCAGTTTTATTTAGAAATTCGATTCCACAACATCTTAGGTTTCTTTTCTTTCATTAATCACATTAATGAAGTCCCATCATTTAAATTACCTAAAAATCACAGATAAATACGACGTACACTTATGCCATCCGCATTCGCCTCGATGTCCCCTCATGCACCGTTAGGTTAGGTAACTAACGGCAGAGCAGGGCAGGGCTAGCGCGGGTGTAAAACATAAGTAACGCCTATATAATATATCATATATACTATATACTGTATCTATCATAGAACATATCAAATGATCACATCACAGATATCGCAGCAGAAGAATCATATGAAATATTGGATATACTAGGACGTCCGTTATTTCAATACGAGCCAGTATAAAACACGGATTCCACGGTCGCGATGAATAGCCAAACCCACACCCCTAGACCCCTACGAGAGCAGCAAGCAACCCTACCAATTCTATAGTTAGGAGACCCGGACTCGACTCCTCGAGTTGGTCTCCCACTGGACTCCAGAACCCGGTTACTTGTGCCCTCCTCCTTGGATCTATCCTAGTGCGGAAAAGTAAATAATATACATCAATGGTGAAATCTTCCGCAACATGGAAGTGCCCCAATAAAAGAATATTACATACAAGTTTTTACATGAATGAAAATGAAAAACACTCATCTCACATAAAAACCCCCGGCTATTCAAACACGACGATCCAATATAACATATCCAGCAACACATAACATCACATGTCATCAACGTAAGTAAATATGCGCATCCCAATTGTCGTTGACATATAGCAACGAAACCGGCGATATCACATGTTACACTTACGGTCACAGAAAAGAAAGTGTAAAACTACAACAGTTGGAATCTGCAACTTGCATAGACATCGCATGCCTAATCAAATGAAATACTTAGACATCGCATGCCTAACAATTATAAACCCGGCATTTTAGTCTCATTATCGAAAAAACTTTTCAATATCAAGTCGGGCAATTCAACAAGATTCCCGAAAAACTGATCGAATGCTCGTCGCAAACTTTAGTAGACGGCCGCCGCCCCCAACGCCGTCGACGAAGTGCACCAAGGCGGAACACCGCTGCCGCGAGCACCCGAACGGATGCTTTCGGCGACGGGGTTCTCCTACAGTCACTTGGTCGGGGCTATGGGGTGTAGCTGTCTATTAAGTTTATCCGGCGAGTATCCGCGTACGCTACGTGATTGGGACGTACTTTTGATCACATCAAAATTCCGTGGCAACCGATCAAGTGAGACTAAAGTGCTGTGTTTATAACATTCATTCAGTTATCACATAACTACTTGTGAATTCCAATTATTGTATCCCATTCCAGATAAACAGAAAATGTTAAACTTTCCGATCGAACAGTCAAACACCCAAGTTTTCCCGATACAGCTCAATACATGAAATAGGTTTAAAAACATTCACTTCGTGCCTCAGTACCAACGGTCCAGCCGTAGAAGGGTCAAGCCAACGCCTCACATGTGGCACGCCGTACTGCCCCAAACCCGAAGGTTCAAAGGGCAGTTCAAGACGGTCACATAATCGAGTTAAGGTTTGTTGTCTTCTAGAGGGTCCATCGCGTTACTTGCACTACTTAGAACGTTGTTAAAATATGGAAAGATCCAACACTTGGAAATTTCCCAATAGGGGAAAAATTGGGTATTTATATCCGGTCGAACTTTTTAACATATTCAAAAATTATCCGGAAAAGACACATAGACAAGATTAGACAATCCGATCGAATCCACGAGTTCCCTAAAGAACCCCAGAAAACTCAACTGTAGAGTAAATATTAAAATATCCCAGAAAACTCAGCATTAAAATAAGGAAATTACTGTGCAAAGATGGTTGACTAAAGAGACATATTTGCCGCGGAACAGCCGCAGAAGCCATGCTTCCGCCGCGGTTCCGCCGCGGTTCCGCCGTGTTTTGATCGAATCAGGGGTCCCGTTTTATACAGTAATTCTTAGAATCTTCTACTGAGTTCTCTTCATATTTTTAATTCTAAAAAATCCCCGTTTTTGAAAAAAATCCAGAGAGCATTTTGGATTTAGGGTTTTGGTTCGATCGGACTTCAAACTCCGTCTAGACTTCGCATAAGGCTCTAGCTAGGCTCTGGTACCACTGTAGGGTTCCTAGGCACACTAATGAGGTCTCACAAGGCATCAACCATGACAACTTAAAATTTTACGGTGCCGAGAAACCCTAGACTAGATCGATAACTAGAATTTTAGGCGAAACTAGCAACTAGTTAACAACTTAACTAATAGGAAAGAGGCTACAACCTTTGTAGATCCGGTTCTCCACGTCCTAGGCTCCGTGATGAAGTCCCCTCGCTGTCCATATCGGATCCCGGACTCTAGCATCGGCTTCATCGGAGAATGGGCGGGCTAGGTCATCGACTACGATGCCGAAGATGATCTACGTCGAGGCATCACAAGATCAAGCTCCCACTTCACCAAGTAATGAAACTTGTGAAGAAAATACGCTATACTACTTGGCAAGAGGTAGAGGATGAAGAAATAGGAGGTGGGTTCACTTTAGAATTGGATTTCTCACTCATTTGCTCAACTTGCCATAGTTGGTAGCAAGCTTCTTCTTGTTGAAGAACAAGAAGAAGAAGATGGAATATATTATATTAAGTTATTTGCAAATAGAAAATAAATGAATACTTATCATAATCCAACCATGGTCAAGTGTACAGAATGAACTAGGGTTAATTCGAATGGTTAGGGTTAAGCATGAAGACAAAATGGTCACTTGGTCAAAGCTTCATGAAGCTTCAAGAACAAACAAAGAAAGCCACAATTTTTCTTTTCTTTTTCCAAAAAGAAATAAATAAATAAATGAATAAATAAATAATATGAAAACCCTAACCATTACACAACTATGGTTTAATCTTTACACAAACCCAAGTGAGCATGTATTATCAAACATGATACAAACAAGTGCACAAAAGTATATCACATATACAACTTGTGAACTTCAAGTGAGAAAATCCATTTAAAGTGAACCAATACTAGTTAATGTAAAGTAATATATCATATATATAATTATACATTAAATCATTAAATCAACACTTGATTTAACGATCCGGTCATATCGCATATAACCGACTAATATCAATAGTAACAACTTATCGAATCAACACTTGATCCGATAACCCGGCTATATCGCATATAACCGATCAATGTTACAAATAGCGAGAATGAAATACGGTATCACATACACGCATTATTCTCGGTCCCGCACATATCTCATATGCGCTCCTATTTCGTTTCGCTTGAGCCAGGAAACCTCGGTGTAGGACTCTAAAGACTCGTCAATACGCCGGCAGCAGGTGATGATCATATCAAACACCCACAAGCCGCAAGCGGTCTGCTAAATGTAACGGCCACCCGGGTATTGAGCGATCAGAAGATCGAAGAGCAAGCCCGCTCATACTCCTGTGAATCCAACCAGTAACACTTACCGTACAGTCCGGTCTGATCGTCTGATATGTCGCATATCTCGCCTAGGGGTGGTAAACGTCAGACCCCAATAGCTCGATAAGTCGTGTCGATATGAGGTCTATAACAGTTCGAGAAACTACAAGTAACACTTACCAGTAAATCTCAGCAACCCTGGCCAGGGATTTCCGGTTATAGCCAATCGAACACAGAGCAACATCAACTCCATATACCGGGAGAGACGAATCCCCTCCTATCGCTCATTGCCTCCATGTGATTCGGGACTGTACCCAAAAGCCACCGTTTTGTACGCCCTCTTGGACGTGGTAAGGTGGAAATCAAAGCACAGTGGGAATCACACAAGACTCTATGACGATCTCGGGTCTACAGACTAACCTGTACCAGTGTCACCAGAGAAATGCCATCTGACGTGAGGTATAATACCATCTGGGAGTTCTCGGCGAGTCCGTCCAGTGTACCCAGTCTCTACTGAGCACCCGTATATCATCTCCGATGTCAAACACCAATGGATATGGGATCATCCATCGCCCATCTGTATGGGTCGAGAAGGTATACGCTAGTCTACTCTGGTATATCGATGCCCCGTCTCGATACACCCACGACTAGGGACCTTGAAGGATGTACTTATAGACTACCATGTCCCTACTAATATGATCCGCATCATAGTTCAGGTAGTCAAGTACACATCCTAAGGGCTTTACCAACATGTAACAGAGAGACAAACAGTATACACGTTAAGGTAAAGAGTAACCAGATAGCATACTATCATGTCGAGCAAGAAAGTCCTCCCTATATATGTCCCAGCATCCACTACAATATACATCCTATGTACAGTAATGGCCTCTAGGGCATACATATAACTAACAGGTATGCTCCCCTGCCAGGCTCAACGCCATCATCTGCGACCATCTTGCCCGGGGGTACCTCACCGGGTCCACCATGCACCCACAGACGGTTCCTCCTCCTCCCCGAATCGGGTGTATGATATCGCTCAAGAGCCGAGAAAACTCATGGTGGACGCACTAAAATATCATATCAAGAGAAACCGAGTTTTCAAAACAATGTATACTTTCTTAAAATAATACCACGGTTCTCAAATCCAGAAATCTCATGAAAACAACATATCTCAATGTGTACAATCATAAATCATGATGTATGCGACATATGACAGAAGTGTAATCATGTCCGTATATCATGCAACATGGAACAGTAATATGCACATATCAAGGGAAAAACCGCTCTTTTAAAATATATCCTGCGGTTCCCAACTTCTCCAAGGTCAAATGCAACATCGTATAAAGGTGAATATGTAGCTATAGCAAGTAAATTATGCAAAAAGACATATCATGATGCAGCAATTCTACTATATAGTGACATGGCAATTATCGATGATGAAGTGTGTGAGCCAGCTAATCTGTGTAAGTGTGACATACGCATCATCGATAATGGTGTAGGTGTACTAGTACAAGTATATGAAATGCAATGAGAATTACATGAACATAGCATTAAGTAAATCGGAAGCTAAAAGCTATAAGGTATACGTATCTAACATGACCGAGTCGGTCAATCTATCAATCGGCATCCTCTAGTCAAGGGTATAGGTCCATCATCAAGTACAACTCATCACGTACGGTATCCATCGTACGACGGCATTAAACAATTAAGGATCCTATCAACCTATAAGACAAAAAGGGAACGAACCTAACGTCTCGTACGACATATCACTCATGATTCACAACATTATATAAATCTATATACCAATATCCATGGGTCACATACATAACAATCTCATATCAGTGGACCGGCAAGGTATCAATCATCTCAATCGACTCGCATCCATATACCGACATATCAATCAAGTCATTATATCACCTGGTATATTCCTTTCATCACATAAATTTCTCACATCGGGTCATCTTTTTATTCTAAAGTCGTATTTATAAATCCAATAACATGCCACTATAATCTCCTATTGATTCTCTTTACAACAACTTATCTATATATAGTAATTTGCATCCTTAAACATCAATCTAGGACATCTTTCCTATCATACCATGTCACCTAAACCATAAGCTATAACTTTAAGTCATGGTATTCCTTGTCTCCTACAATTCTCTAACCATATTCATAAGTTTCTAACACGGTTACCTTAACCATACTCTATATATCGGTTTCCATCAAAGTTTGTGGGGGTGCTATACGCCATCCACCCGACTTCCCCCATAGATATAGATCTACTCACCTTGATCCTTGCTTGACGAAGTCGATGACGCCATACTCCGTCGCCTCGGAATCCACGCAAAGGTACCTACAATAATACACAATCGCAATCGCTATTAAAATCGAATCCGAAAAACCAATACGGCACACGGTGCGCTCATAGGTTAGAACCAATAGCCTACGCATGCAAAACAACCATACCAACCCTTGTTGTTGACGTAAACACGCCCAACAACCCAATACAATATCAAACACTAAAACCAACCATTCAAAATACGGAAAACATATCCAAAAATCACACCAATGTGCTCCCAGATTTTGACTCAGGTCAGATGGGGATAAACAAACAGTACTATGGGGTAGTATATGGAGTGTGTGAGCTACTGTACAAATCCCAACACCAGACGCCACAAAGTGGCCAGCCACACACCCTTTAATTCTGGTGAGCTCGGCCCCCAATGCTCAGATAGGGTTCGTACTTGCAGGGTGACTTCCTATTGGTCTCACTAGGTCTCTGGTATTGTTTGCTTCTCTCAGAAACTCACCGGGTCATCCCAGATTCCCTGTAGGCACGCTAAATGTCACAAAACCCATACAGAACAATTGCTAAGTTCGTGTATCTGGTTCTACTCTCATACCCAGGTCTTGGAATCAATCCCTAAGGCATTAAAAACACTCACTACACATCTACTTGTCCCTCAACAGTAACTTGGGAAAATCCAAGATCACAATCCACACTTGTTTAACTCCAAACTATACTAGAATGCAAGGAGGCTAGAAACTAAACTAAAGGAAATGAATTATACCTCTTGGATGTATCCAAGCAAAACCCTAGATCCCCAAAGTCCTTAAAATCAAACATTGATGGATATAAAGTGTAGAGGGTGAAGAGGGGATTAACTTTAATGAAAGGGGTTTAGGGTTTTGATGAAGCTTTGGAGATGGATCTTGGGGTAGAGGTGGAGGGAGATGAAGTTGAGGGAGATGACGAAATAACAACGGGGGAGGAATGGATGTGGCTGCCCTCTCTCTCTCTCCTCTCTTATTCTCACCATCACTCAACTATTTACCCTTTTACCCCTTTTCATTTTCTTTTCTTCTTATTTTAAAACCAAATCACATAATATTCCAAAAACAACACAAAAGCACAACATGTAACCAAAATGTAACATGACATGGTACGTTAACCATGAAAAACTGTAGAAACACGGATTTGGCCTAATCGCGACTAGCAGTGCACTAACCGGGTTTTATCCAAACTGCATATAAAAAATTTTAAAATGCCAAATCCGATAAATATATTTTTAACGGAATAATTCATTTTAATCTCCAATTATTTCACAATTATTGGTATATATTTATACCCTTTAACGGAAACCCCAATTTCGCAAATTGGGTAGTTTTCGCGAAATATATTATTTTAATATTAATTTCCAAAATTAATATTTTATATTTTATGAAATGTTACAATCCCCCCTTAAAGAAATTCGGTCCCAAAATTTAAATTTAAACCCCAAAATACTAAAATATTTCAGTAATCAACTCAAATTGACGGGGCTCCGAAATCATGGAAGATATAGAAAAGTCACAGCACATCGCGTACGCCTGAAAACAAATATAGAACTCAAAATCGAACTCCGTCAAGTGTCACTTAAATCATAGGATTTGCACGCATATCATCGGAGTTACAGTGGAGATACAGATCTCGAAATCCACTACTGAAATCCAATATGCACTGTCAAAAACTATAATACATATATAGCATGCATCCTTGGAAAAATCTTAAAACTGAATAAAACACATGCAAAATCTTTTCTGGATTGCCCTGTGATGCGTAACTCATGGCAAGAAAGGGCGGACACTCATCTGTAAAGTAGTAAATATACCTATATATGTTTTTGCTCAAATTATACATTCCACCATTTTTAACATATCCCAAGAGTTGTTGTTTTGTAATTGTTCGTGTCGCTCGTGGACACGTAGGAAATAGCGAGACTATAGCTTCTTTTTGAAAACCTTTGGTTAAACTTTTTAATGCATGCAAAGTACTCAGGCACTGCCCTCAGATCAGTCCTGTTTGGCTACTACATAATATAGTGCCCATCATGAAAACAAGGTGCTCAAAAGCAAAATCAGCCTCGAAAGGCGTATCCAACAATCACGTGCGTTTTGTGCGTACGGAAATCAAATCCAAATATAAGTGCCACAACATACACAAAAGCAAAACTAAGTGCAACAGGTGTGCACGAAAACATCTGTCCAGTGCAACGGGTGTGCACGACAACAACATCTGGTGCATTTATTGTGCACGAAAATCTCAACCCAGTGCAACTAACCTGCACAATGAAGATCCTAATCGAGTGCATCCGGTGTGTACAAAATCAAATCTGGTGCATCAAATGCACAAAATACCAATCAATAACTCAATTGCGTAAAAAGCAACACCGAGCGTACCAAGGTGTATAAAATCATAAACGTGTGCAACTACGTGCACGAAACACATATCAATGCACTGCGAGCACATATAAGCTATACCGAGTGCAAAATCAAATCGAGTGCGTACCACACACACAAAATCAAATCAACAGTATAAAATCCAGGAAATCATAAACATGTGCTGCCAAGGCACAAAATCAATATCAAGTGCAATAGATATGCACAAATCATAAACCAACACAATGGTGTAATAAAACATATATCAAGTGCAATAACAATGCACGAAAATGTAAATACCCAGTAGGTGCAGCAATGGTGCACGAAATCAATATCATAAAACTCATCATCAAAACTGAAATCCAAGCGATATAAGCGTGATACTCGGATCACAAACGCAAATCTCAACAAATGACATTGAGGTACACCTCCTACAATGTCGAAAAAAGCCGGTGTGCCCAAAACTGGTAGAGCAAGAACGTCTTCTTTCCTCCTGCTCACTGTCTGGCGTCCTCTGTCTCTGGGTCCTCATTTCTTTGTGGATTACCAATCCAGCAATCCATCGTCTCGTCGGTCCGTCCGGTGTGCTAACGGAAACGATTCCGCTCTGGCACTTCTCTGGTCATCTCTTGGTCAATTTGTATGACCACTCATAAAGTAGCACATCACTGGAGTCGGCCTCTGGTCCTCTGAATACATGTCACACATCTGATCATCGGTGCAAATCTTATTGTAGCCGTGCCCTGGAAGAACCTGCTCAGGGTCTCTTCCGATCTTATCTATGCCGAACTATACGGAGGCTGGTACTCTTACAAAATCTTTTCTCTCTTTCTGGACATCTGCGCTCTCAGCACAGCTTTTCCTCGGGAACTGGTCGCATCTCACGCCTCTGTATACATATCAGATCTCTAATCTCGATGGGGAGTAACAACAGCTCATTGACATCTCACATGAACCTCTTGTTCCACTCGTCTTTATTACCGTCTGCTTCGACGTCACGTCATGCTATCTGCCTACTACAATTGTCTCGGATACAGTCAATCCGGAATCTCTCACATGGACTCGAAATCGCGAACTCGATATCTTCATCACTCTGTAGAAGATCTCTAGCCGAACACGTCCTCGAGAACTCGTCCATAACATCGGAGGAATACTCAATACGCGTCTGTTCTCGATCAACTCACAACGCATCTGGGTGGGGTCCTATATATGAAACTGGTCAACTTACTGGTCTCCTATCACATGATATTCGGATGACGTTAAACTTTTCGATCGATTCATCAAAGTCCCATAATTCCTCGAGAGCTTAACTCTTGAGTATAGTTTAATAGTATCCAGTACATACCACAATACCTATGGACCAGCCGTAGATGGGCAAACCCAAGCCTCATTAATGGCACCGCGGAACTGCCGCAAACCCTAAGGTTCAAAAGCGTTCCCATGGTCATTATATCGAGTTAGGGTTTCATTCTTCTAGAGGGTCCACGGAATTACTTGCATGTTTTTTCGAATACCTTAAACTTTGAAAAATGGGTCCCTGACATTCGTTTCGAACTTTTTAACTTTGCCTAGACAACATGTAAATACTCTTCGTCTCTCAACTTAATGTAGACTAGCTATCTTCTGTCGCATCTTTGCCTGAAATCTCCAACGATCACAGCTCGTAAAGTATGGAGACGACATCCTATCAATCTCAGCAACAGCTGGGTCATCTGTCTGCACGGTAAACAACATCACAATCTCTGAGGTATGTTGTACATCAACAGTCCTCTCACAACTGGCAGCCACTATCAACGGCCCGATCGTACGGTGCAAAACTGAACACTTGCCTCAAACGAGAAGTCACAACACTAATACAAAATAGAGACGTTCTCGTGTCACCAGAAAACATAATGGTTAGTCCTCATCCATGACGAGCTCGCCCTGACCGCATCACTAGCAGCAACTCAATCTGCGCTCAAACCATGGTGACAGGAACCTCAAGCATGTATCTATGAAACCATATCAAAGGAATGGAAGGAATCAACAGTTCCTAAATGGATACAAGATCATAAGGAGGAACATAATCAATAAGAGTATGATCATGGAAACAAATAGAATCAAAGATCTCAAAATATGTAAATCCTAAGGTTTCTTAAGTGGAGTATCGTATCGTAAATATGCCGTGGAATATACGCACGGTACGTCAATCCACCCAAGCTACCTACTCCATCAATCAGGGTCAGCCTATGTAACGAAAGTTCGGGTTGTCCAAGTCTAAGTTCCGTAAGGTCAAGCCTAGGTTCCGAAATAATTACGCCCCAGACTCCACATAGTCATACCTAAACTGGAAAAAAAGGTTAAACCTAGCGCTCTGATACCAACTTTGTCACGACCCAAAATATTAGCTCATGACCAGCGCTTAAATCACGCAACGTCTAAAGGCGCAGCTTAATTCAAGTAAGCTGAAACCCAGAAATCTAAACCCTTTTTACAGGAAATAAGAGGTGAAGTTTGAAAATAAAGGTATGATGAAAACAACGTTTTCGAAAATGCATATGTAAAGGAACATGAAAAATGCAAGTGAGGTTTACTAGTTGAAATTTTTTTTTCGTCTTTTAAAAATTTAGGCAGCACCTCCTCTGTATATTTTGATCCAAAACCACAAATACATGATAATAATAAAGGCATTCCCAAGCGGGAGCTAGATCTTCGCTAAATGGCGGATTCACAACCACCCATGTAATAAAACAAGTATACGACACCCAACGACGAATATCAATACAAAAGATAATGAATAAAGCAAGACATCAACCCAAAAAAGCGAACATAAAACCCATCGCTCATATCTCGCAACTACAAGTCTCACTAAGTCTTATTATTTATACAATTACTAGTTTTGATTGATGGAGTTGACTAGATACAATATAAATAATAAATACAAATATGGGCACGATACAAATGTCCCACCTACCAAAGCAAATCACCCAAATGCAGCTGTGTGCCAACAATGCCGCTACCGAAACATGCGGTCAACCTGCAAGAACTGTGGCACAATAGGGGTGAGTTACCAATTCGTGAGTAGAAAACATCATCAGGTAGAAATCGAATAAAATAATGATTTCCTAGGTCAACTATATCATAAAGGTAATACTATGATATTTAGGCTGACCGAGTGTGTAAATATGTGCCAACAATATAATGATGCATGTATGCATGTAGATAACAGCCAACAATATAATGAATGCCTGTATGCATGTGGGTCTCGTCCACTCGAAACATCATAAAAACATATGCATGCAAATATATAAGGATATCAAAGAATGTGTGTCCATCAATGACACATCAAATCATGGAACTGGAGTGTCCAACATCGACAATCGAAAACATCATGAAACCCGTGTCCAGCATCGACACGTAAATCCTCATATCTCAGGCGCCGCATCCTCAGATCGGCCCTCATATCCATCCCTCTACTCCGGTCGGTATCCTCCGGATAAACCGCCGAGTCTAAATACTATCACCGGTAGGTAGTGCTCCCCTGCCAGGCTCAACGCCATCATCTGCGACCATCTTGCCCCGGGGTACCTCACTGGGTCCACCATGCACCCGCAGACGGTTCTTCCTCCTCTTCGAATCGGGTGTATGATATCGCTCAAGAGCCGAGAAAACTCATGGCGGACGCACTGAAATATCATATTAAGAGAAACCGGATTTTCAAAACAATGTATACTTTCTTAAAATAATACCACGGTGCTCAAATCCAGAAATCTCATAAAAACAACATATCTCAATGCGTACAATCATAAAGCATGATGTATGCGATATATGACAGAAGTGTAAGCATATCCATGTATCATGCAACATGGAATAGTAATATGCACATATCATGGGAAAAACCGCTCTTTTAAATGAATCCAGTTTTAAATATATCTCGCGGTTCACAATTTCTCCAAGGTCAAATGCAACATCGTATAAATGTGAATATGTAGCTGTATCAAGTAAATTATGCAAAGAGCCATATCATGATGCATCAATTCTACTGTGTATTGACATGGCAATTATCGATGATGAAGTGTGTGAGTCGGCCAATCTGTGTAAGTGTGACATACGCATCATCGATAATGGTGTAGGTGTACTAGCACGGGTATATGAAATGAAATGAGAATGATATGAACATAGCATAAAGTAAATCGGCAGCTAAAAGCTATAAGGTATACATATCCAACATGACCGAGTCGGTCAATCTATTAATCGGCATCCTCTAATCAATGGTATAAGTCCATCATCAAGTACAACTCATCACGTACGGTGTCTATCGTACGGAGGTATTAAACAATTAGAGAACTTATCAACCTATAAGACATAGAGGGTACGGACCTAACGTCTCGTACGACATATCACTCATGATTCACAACAATATATAAATCTATATACCTATATCCCCGGGTCACATACATAACAATCTCATATCAGAGGACCGGCAAGGTATCAATCATCTCAATCGACTTGCATCCGTATACCGACATATCAATGAAGTCATTATATCACTGAAGGGTTATGGGAGCGCCCTGGCCATCGGACCGTGGCCAAATGCGGAACAAAATTTTTCTAAAACCCGGCGCTACCATTACCCGATTTCCAAGATCGAAACCATTAACCCTAAAACTAGCAAACCAATCACAAAGAGATAGAATGGTTATACCTAATGAACCAAGTCCTTCGGGTCTTCAACCATTTCCAAGCTCCTAGTGATGCGGATCGACTTTGGTCGCCGGTCTTCCTTCATCTCCGATGATCCACCCGAGGGAAACGGCACAAGCTCCAGGTTCGCTAAGCGGATCAACCGACGATCCAAGATACCTAGTAGTGGAGAGTGGGAGTGTAGAATAGTGTCACTATAATTCTCTCTCAAAATCTAATGCTCATAGAGTAACCATGGAAGATGGGAGGTGATGAAAGCAAGGATGGCATGAGCTCAAAATTTGGCTAAGTGTTTTTGGGTGCATGTGTGAGAGTGAGCTAGAGAGTGTATTCAACAAATGTACAAGCTCTCTCATCTCAAAAGTGGCCGGCCTCCTTCTCACTCCCAAAGAAATAATGCACCCAAAAAAACATATCCAATTAACAATAAATTATTAACAAGCCCATACCAATCACTACATATGCAAGACATGCTTTGACCAAAAAACCATCCCCTTGCCATGTCACCTTTTCCATCTCATTATTAACATGTGATTTTCTAAAGAAAATCAATAATGAGGTGGCATCTTCTAGAAGCCATTCCGTATAAAATACGGAATGCTTCCCGGTATATGTATCGAAATACACATACGTGTATTCGTACGAAAATACGAATAGCCAAAGAGAGAGAATAAATAGTGATCAATAATAATAGAATAAATATATATAAATACATATGTAAATTATTAATTCAAAACTTGATTTAACAATCTGGCTTAATCCTAAGCCGCTTGTATTATCAATCGTCCGATTAAAGTCTGCGCAGCCTGTGCACATATTTAATCGAACACCTGTGTGTACCAACATACAACTACTACACCATATCTCCTGAGCCGTGAAAACCCTCTGTGTGAGATTCTAAAGACTTGTCAATACGCTGGCAGTGTGTTTAACCACAAGCACGTCAGCGGCACTAGCTATACGTAACGGCTACCCAGGTATTGAGCGAAAGGAAGGACGACGAGCAAACTCATCCAAACCCCTACTGAGCCTGTCAGTGACAATATCCGTACAGTCCGGTCTGTTCGTCTAAGAGTATCACATATCGGGTCTAGGGGGGTGGATAAAGTCAGACCCCCAACAACACGATAAATCGTGTCGGTATGAAACCCATCACTACCTGAGAAACTATCGATCCTGGATTGGTAATTCTCACATACCCCGGCCGAGGATTTCTAGTGATGGCCACCCGTGCACTGTGCGACATCAACCCCCGATACCGGGAGAAATGAATCCTTAATGATCCGCTCACTTCCTCCATGTGGCTCGGGACTGTACCCAACTAAAGCCTATTTGCACGACTCTTTTGAGCCGTGGTAGGGTAGTAATCAAAGCACAGTGGGAACTCACACGAGACAAATGACGATCTCAGGTCGATAGACTAATCTGTACACATGTCACTAGGGAATTGCTATCTGACTATAGGTATAATACCAACTAGCATGTTCCCGGCGAGTCCATCCAGTGTACTCATAACCCAATGAGCACCTGTATGCTATCTTAGGTGAACAACTGACACCGATGGCTTGTGAGACCGGCCACCGCCCCTCGTCAGGGTCTAGATAAGTATACACCAGTCTACACTGGAGTATCGATGCCCAGTCTCGATACTCCCAAGACTAGGGACATTCAAGGATGTGCTTATAGACTCCCAGCTCCCACATATATGATCGCCATCACAATGCTGGTTGTCAAGCGAGAATCCTATGGGCTCTATCAACATATACATGATGATAAAGACAAACCAGATAGCATAATATCATCTCGAGTAAGACTGTTTTATCGGTATAGGTCCTCCCTCAATCATTGCAATCACGTACCTGTGATCCAATAATTGACTTCGAGGGCACTACATCCAATAATCTCCCACTTGCACTTAAGGCTAATTATTGCGATGTCGCATACTCACAGCCCGTGTGATACTGAACACCCAACTCCTCTACTAATCAGTTTCACAAACCTCGTTTGTAAAACTATTGCGTTCGACAAATAGCCTTAGTGAGTGGATCCGCTCCAGTGTTTCTTTCTATGCCTCTCTTTATCTCAACTTCGCGGAGAAAACTATCTCCCGAAATGAGCAATACCCGTCTTACAATATTTCTGGATATCTGATGGGACCCAGTTCAAAAATGAACTCCATATCTAGCAAATTTCTTAGACTGTATTGTCTACTGAACTCAATTAGTATACAACGCCATATCTTCCTCAGTATCCGCTTGGACCATCTGTCCAAACTACTGCCCTTCGTCAGAGGGAAAACTATAACTCTGACAGTCACTCTATCATCCAGGTCACCTTGGAAGCCTGGAATGATAACCGTCTCCCAAAGGAGGCTGCCGTTATCAAATCCATAGAACATCCACTTATGTTTATAAACTGCTTCCATTCATTTTTCTCTAGGATTGGATTAATATATCAACTTATTGCATCTAGTGCAAAACAACATCTGGTGTGGTACTTGAAATGTCATGATTGACTCAATTGTCTACGCAAGTGATATGTCAATCATGCACATCCCTCTCCCCTTTAGTCTGTAAGACACCTTTGGAGAGGGTGACTCCTTTACCTGCAGGTTCACCACCATGCCAGGAGCCGTCCATTCTAAAATATTTTTAGAATACTGTCTAAGTACCCAGATTGGGACACTTCCCAAATCTAGATTTAAAACCATAGATTTAGTAACCAGAATGTCTGATATAATATCCATAACCTATGTGGAGAAACTACTGTGTGACAAGCAAAGTATAACCGATCGTAGTATATGAATTTCACTTCCTATAAAGTGCATGTCATCCCAAATACCAGGACACACACCCTACTACCTTCTTAATAGATCCATCCCCTATTCTGATGAAGTCAAAACCCATGACTGTCACATCATAAATAGATGATGTATCTCCGTTATATCCGCTTTAGTCTATAAATAGACACAAGCTACTTGTCCACTACGCTTCCGCTGCTCCCACTGATTACGACAACCTTCTAGCAGAGTTATATACACGTGCACTTCTAAAGCTAGTTTAGAATGACTCTATACTCATCGTCCTGCCGGGTCTCATAGTCTGGAACAACAGTAGTGTCAAGTCTGGGTAAACAAGAACCTCCCTGTCACCGTCCTTGAGGCTACCGAAGTACCTCCCGGGTGCTTGAGGTAACCCACCATATCTGCGGAGTGGCTAATGGAATGTCAAACCTGATTGAATCTTTAGGTTCTTATTAAATTTTCAGTAATCGTTTGTGGTTCTGGAATCACTTCCAGTTCTACCATACTCCCACTACTGTTTTATGAAAAAATCATTTTTACTAAAACTGTGGCGATTCAAGAACAATATCACTATTGATCTTCCAGATGGTAGAAAGTTAACACTCGTCAATGCCCGGGATAACCCACAAACATCCATTACTCAAACGTGCGCTGAGTTTATCCAGATTCTGGTTTTAAGCATCAGCCGGACGACTCCCTATACCTTAACACCGTTAAGATATAAATTGATTCTATATATATCTAATATAGAAACAAAGGCACTAATTAATTAGAACCATATTCAAATCATGCAGCTATCTCCAGTGCATGTCAACTAAATGGAGAGAGGCCGATCATCATTACTCAACTTAGGAGTGCGTCCAATTATGAGTAACCTGAAAGAGAAAAAAGTTTCTCAAAACCATTACCATCAACTGAATACCATACACAAGTATCTACATCTTCGATCACCTTGAAGAATCCCAATACTTGCAACACATGGTTCTCTAGTTTATTCTTGTACCTAAAAGTTCTCAAAACATAGACTTTGTGTCTCTATGAAATACGTGTCTAAATCTGAAGAAGTCACAAGTAGACAGAATATAGTACGAGTACCAACCCCTCTGTCCTAATGGATACTGGACAACATACAATACATTGTATAAGTCCCCTGAGTTTAATAATTCAAACCCTGTGCGGCATAGGTTGAAAACTGTACCCAGGAGATTTCCTTAAATATCACCGATTACAACGAATTCCGATATAATGAGGATGATCACCTAATTCCCAATAACTTACTCCCACTCATTATCTGTAAAACCATACAGATGTGAGAATCAAAACTGGTAAATACATATCCTGGAGTAAGGGCCTAATCGGGAAAACAATTTTCAATTAACAACGTGTAGTGAAACTGAAACATTAAAATGTTTTGTAGGGGTTTCCTAGTATTCATAGTAATGCCTCTTCCATTATCCAGATTCATGACTGAAACCATATATTTCCTTGCCATCTCTCCAATTCCCTTTATTTTTCTTTACTCATTACCTTTTGTACACCTTCGTTAGGCGTAAATGGTTTTCTTCCTTCCCTACCGTTCGGCACCAGCCTATGGTTTAGAAGAAGACTATCCAATAAGCATAACAGGTGTACTCTCCTAATCCTAGGAGCACTCGCAACCTGAGAGAAGCTAAGGATAAAAGACAACTGAATAAACCTTATTCCTATTTCTCCTGAACCAGAATCCATCCTCGAAAAAGATCCTTCGAGTTCGTATATTACCATACGATGGATTTATCCAATGGAATTGGATGTTCGTAGTAATACAGAGTGTTCTGGAGAAATACAAAGGTGAAGTAGGAGTGGCGATGAAAGTCTTGGTTTGGTTGTGAATAGCAGTCGCATTTTACTTTGCCCTCTTTCTAATCCCTTTATTTTTCTTCACTCGTTTCCTTCTGTACACCACACTTAGGCTAATCGGTTTTCTTCATTCCCTACCTTTCGGCACTTGCCTATTGTTTGGAAGAAGACTATCCAATAAGCGTAATAGGTGTACCGTCTCCTAATCCTAGGAGCCCTCACAACCTGAGAGAAGGTAAAAAGAAAAGACAACTGAATAATCCTATTCATTTTCTCCAAAACCGGAAACCATCCTCGAAAAAGTTCCATCGAGTTCGTATATAACCATACGATGGTTTTATCCAATGGAAGTGGATATACGTAGTGATACGGGGTGTTCTGGAGAAAAGCAAAGGGTAAAAGAAGGAGTGGCAATGATGTATGCAACTTGGACAATCCAAAAGCCAGTGTTTTAAGAAGGTTCGGTTAATTTGGTCACTGAGTCACAGTCTAGGTTCAGGTCATGGTTGAAGCCAAAGAGAGAGAGAAAACAAAACACTCAGCGTGCACTCTAACCTAGATCAGAATGGATAATCATTTTATCTAATCTGGATGGCTCCCACTGTTTTCTCGAATTCTCCTCCAAACCTAAAAGGAGAATTAGTTGGAATCGCCCGAAGAGTAATCGTACTCATCAGTGGGAATCAGGATCCAATTATCATCGCATGATAACTTGATGGAAGCCACTCAAGTCACCACACTCCAGAAGGTTTGCGCATGCCTGGAAAGTTTCCTGTATGTTTGAAACTCCCGATATGATTTTACCCCTAACGACCTATAACCTTGACGCTTTCCAACAAGTCATAGGCCACTAGTCAAGTTCAACCCGTCATTGTCTTGGATTAACTCAAACCCATCCGCACAAACCCTTGACGCTTGCCAAAAAAGCTGTACGACTGTCCCGATCAATCGCATATCCATGCTACAAATAAGTAATAATCAGCTACCGTACACTATGCCTTGACGCTTGCCAACAAACATAGCATGAATACTAAATAGTACTTATAAGAAATGACGGAGGGCTACGGCTGGTTTTTGGCGAAAAACCTTTAGCGTAATGAACTTGATATCGTTGAAGGAACCGGATAGCTTTTTATAAATATATAGTAGCGAAAACTTTTGCTAAAGAGGTCACTCCCGGTGATGGGATCTCGGCTCTTTCCCCGTCGAATGAGGTGCAGGATATTCCAACGGAATAACTCGATGCAAAGCAAAAACTAATCGACTATAGTGAATTATTACCCTGACGCAAACCTCTGTCCAAGGGGTCACTCCCGATGAAGGGATCTCGGCCCTTGCCTCGTCGAATGAGGTGCTGGATATTCATAACCGAATACCGCTATGCAAAACAAAAGAAAACGTCCTTGTAATAACAGCTTTTTGAAAAATTGGTTCCAACAACATCATATATAGGTTTGTTTTTCTAGCATTGATAAGAATCAACGCAGTCCCATCAATTAATCACACCAGAAAAGAACGAAAATAAAATGTACGTATATACCATCCGCATTCGCCACTGGGTCCCGTCATCACCCGTTAGGTTACTTAACTAACGACAGAGCGGGAACTGGGCTAGCGCGGGTGCAAAACATATACAACATCTACTAGTATATATAAATATATGTAACAATCATCCCAGGCACGATAAATAAAACATCAAAGAAAAGTAATAAGCATCACAGAACAATACAAATAATCTGGGAGCCCCGGGTTTCTTTTGAGCCACAACTGAATACCCGACGTTCCCCTGCTCGTATGGATAGCCTGTGCAATAAACTCCTAGACCCTTACGAGCGCGGCAAGTTACCCGCCAAAACCTGAAGCGAGGCAGCCCCCTTCAACAAAGTGAATGGACCACCCAGCACTTCACGGAATCCGATACCTTGAGCACCCATCCTTGGGTCAACCTGTACCCCCTACGAGTGCGGCGAATAGCCCGCCAATTCTAGAGTGAAGCCCCCTCCGTCTCAACACTATAAGATGCGGGCCCGTTGCCCTCTAGAACCCGGCTATCCGTGCACCCCACATTGGGGTAATTCTAGTACAGAAAAGAAAATAATATACAAGGGTGACATCGACCTCAACGTGGGCGTGCACTAAAAGAATAATATACAAGCTGGCAGTGACGGCAGTCCACATGTCGGACGCTCGCCCCGCAATACAAATATACATGAATTTGAACTGTACTACTAACATTGCACTACCGGCTATCCACCACGACGATCCAGCCACAACACAACACAACATAGAACATCAACGTGAATGTCACGTTCTTAAACTCGTCTAAAATAACATATAGCAATTAGACGGGTTTACCGATTGAGTGACATTCACGGTCGCAGATGCTAAACTAAGTACTGATAATTACACAGTTAAAATTTCGATCGATTGAAATTTCCGTCTAGCCCCAAGTGCAAACCAGTACTCAAGAGAATCTGGGCTAAAACTAAACATCACAAAAACATTTTTCCTTGTCAGAGAGTGCCACAAAAAAATTGGAGGCATTTGGCCACAAAAGCGCGGCGGAACCGCCGCCAAATGGCATATTTTACGGTGGTTCCGTGACCAACAAATTGAATCAAGCTTCCAAATGTCTTGTGGTGCTCTACAATTGCGTGCACGGATTTTGAAGCTATACAGAAAGATTTTTCGAGCAAGTTTTAAAATCGACAGAAACTTGGAAAAATGGAAAAATGATTTGGAAATTTTGATCGATCGATGTTCTAACTTCGTGCAACCTAGCTAGTAGGGTTTAATGGGTGGCTCTGATACCATGAAGGGTTATGGGAGCGTCCTGTCCATCGAACCGTGGCCAAATGCGGAACAAAAATTTTCTAAAACCCGGAGCTACCATTACCCGATTTCCAAGATCGAAACCATTAAACCTAAAACTAGCAAACCAATCATAAAGAGATAGAATGGTTATACCTAATGAACCAAGTCCTTCCGGTCTTCAACAATTTCCATGCTCCTAGTGATGCGGATCGATTTTGGTCGCCGGTCTTCCTTCATCTCCGATGATCCACCCGAGGGAAATGGCACAAGCTCCAGGTTCGCCAAGCGGATCAACCGACCATCCAAGATACCTAGTAGTGGAGAGTGGGAGTGTAGAATAGTGTCAATATAATTCTCTCTCAAAATCTAATGCTCATAGAGCAACCATGGAAGATGGGAGGTGATGAAAGCAAGGATGGCATGAGCTCAAAATTTGGCTATGTGTTTTTGGGTGCATGTGTGAGAGTGAGCTAGAGAGTGTATTCTACAAATGAGCAAGCTCTCTCATCTCCAAAGTGGCCGGCCCCCTTCTCACTCCCAAAAAAATAATGCACCCAAAAAAACATATCCAATTAACAATAAATTATGAACAAGCCCATACCAATCACTATATATGCAAGACATGCTTTGACCAAAAAACCATACCCTTGCCGTGTCACCTTTTCCACCTCATTATTAACATGTGATTTTCTAAAGAAAATCAATAATGAGGTAGCATCTTCTAGAAGCCATTCCGTATAAAATATGGAATGCTTCCCAGTATATGTATCGAAATACACAAACGCGTATTCGTAGGAAAATACGAATAGCCAAAGAGAGAGAATAAATAGTGAGCAATAATACTAGAATACATATATATAAATACATATGTAAATTATTAAATCAAAACTTGATTTAATGATCTGGCTTAATCCTAATCCACTAGTATTATCAATCGTCCGATTAAAGTCTGCGCAGCCTGTGCACATATTTAATCGAACACCTGTATGTACCGACATACAACAAATACACCGAATTGCCTGAGCCGTGAAAACCCTATGTGTGGGACTCTAAAGACTCGTCAATACGCTGGCAGTGGGTTTAACCACAAGCACGTCAGCGACACTAGCTGTACGTAACGGCTACCCAGGTATTGAGCGAAAGGAAGTCCGACGAGCAAACTCATCCAAACCCCTACTGAGCCTGTCAGTGACAATATCTGTATAGCCCGGTCTGTTCGTCTAAGAGTATCGCATATCGGGTCTTGGGGGTGGATAAAGTCAGACCCCTAACAACGCGATAAATCGTGTCGGTATGAAACCCATCACTACCTGAGAATCTATCGATCCTAGATCGGTAATTCTCACATACCCCGGCCGAGGATTTCTAGTGATGGTCACCCGTGCACTGCGCGACAATAACCCCCAATACCTGGAGAGACGAATCCCCGACGATCCGCTCAATGCCTCCATGTGGCTCGGGACTGTACCCAACTAAAACCTGTTTGCACGACTCCTTTGAGCCGTGGTAGGGTAGTAATCAAAGCACAGTGGGAACTCACACGAGACAAATGGCGATCTCAGCTCGACAGACTAACCTGTACACATGTCACCAGGAAACTGAAGCTAGAGAGCAACCATGGGAGCAACTCAAGAAAATAGGCTAAGTGTTGAGAATGAGTTAGAATGAATGCCAAGTCTTGACCCCTCACTCATTCAAGCATGGAATTATGCAATATAAAATTGCAACCATGCTTGAATAGTGAGTCAAGATGAATAAACAAAAGTAAATCCCATGCTGGCAACCATGCTTTCACTTTCCACCTCATTTTTATTTTCACAAAATAGAAATATAAATGCTATGCTTCATTATTATATATATATATATATATATATATATATATCATATATATTAATATATACATAATAAAGAATAATTAGTGAGCTAATGATATTAGTTAAGATATAATTATATCACATATAATATATATCTCATTATTAAATCAACACTAGATCTAATAATCCGGTTATATCATATTTGACCGACTAATATCATTTACCTGTTTATCACATTATCGAATCAACACTTGATTCGACAATATGGTTATATCATATATAACCGAACCGATAACAGATAACTGCTAGATTACAATACTGTATCACATACTCGTATTTAATCAGGCCCACACACATATCACATATGTGTCCTACTTCGTTTCGCTTGAACCAGGGAACTTCTGTATGGGACTCTAAAGACTCGTCAATACGCTAGCAATAGGTGATGATCACATCAGTCACCTACAAGCCATCAGCAGTACTAGCTGGACGTAACGGCTACCCGGGTATTGAGCGATATGAAGATCAACAAGCAAGCCTGTCAATAGTCTCCATGAAGCCTATCAGAAACACTACCGTACAGTCCGGTCTCTTCGTCTGATATGTCGCATATCATGTCTAGGGGGTGGAAATCGTCAGACCCCAGTAACGTGATAAGTCATGCCGATGTCTGGCCTATAACGGTTCGAGAAAAACTACTGATAACACTTATTAGTAAATCACAGCAGCAGCCCAGGCCATGGACTTCCAGTTATAGCCAATTGAGCATAGCGCAACATCAACCCCTAATACCGGGAGAGACGAAACCCCTCCTATCGCTTATTGCCTCCATGCGACTCGGCACTGTACCCAAAATCTAAAGGGTTCCGGCAGCGCCCCGGCCATCAAAACGCGGCCAAAATGCGGAACAAAAATTTCTAAACTGGCGCTACCGTTACCCGATTTACGGATCGACCTTAAACCCTAATCTAGCTAGGTAATCTAAGAGTTATAATTGTTATACCGAGTTGATCCATATCCATTGGACTTCATTCCAAGCTCCTAGCGGTACCTTGAAGAAGTTTGGTTGCCGGTCTTCCTCCATCTCCGATGATCCACCCGAGGAAAACGGCACAAGCTTCAACCTCGTCGAACGAGGTAACCAAAGCTCCAAAGTTGCTAGCGATGAAGAGTGGGGATGTATGAAAGTGTCACTACAATTTTACCTCATCCATGTGCTCCATGGAGCAACTCAAGAAGAAGATGAAAGAGGTGATGAAGCTTTGGCATGAGCAAAAGAATTGTCTAAGTATTTTTATGAGCATGAGAGAGTGGAGAGCAAAAATGAATCAAGTGTGTATTGTCTCATGTACATTTCCAAATGAAAAATTCCCACTCATCAATTAGTGGCCCCCCCATTCTCTCATTCCTATAAAAAAAGATCTTATCCAATTATCCAATAAATAATTCACACCATACTTTGCTACATGCACAAAACCATACCATGAAACATGCTCATGCCACATCACACCCTCCACCTCATTATAAAACAAATGAATTTCCTAAAAAGGAAAATCAATAATGAGGTGGCAAATCTTCTAGAAGCTATTCCGTATAAAATTCGGAATACTTCCCGGTATATGTATCGAAATACATATACGCGTATTCGTACAAAAAATACTAATAGCCAAGAGAGAAAATAAATAGCGAATAATAATACTAGAATACATATATATAAATACATATGTAAATTATTAAATCAAAAACCCGATTTAATAATCTGGATTAATCCTAAGCCTCTAGTATTATCAACCGTCCGATTAAAGTCTGTGCAGTATGCACATATTTAATCGGACACCTGTATGTAGCAACATACGCCATGTACACCATATCGTCTGAACCGTGAAAACCCTCTGTGTGGGACTCTAAAGACTCGTCAATACGCTGGCAGTGGGTTTAACCACAAGCACGTCAGTGGCACTAGTTGTATGTAATGGCTACCCAGGTATTGAACGAAAGGGACGCCGACGAACAAACTCATGCAGAACCCCTACTGAGCCTGACAGTGACAATATCCGCACAGTCTGGTCTGTTCGTCTAAGAGTATTGCATATCAAGTCTAGGGGGGTGGATAAAGTCAGACCCCAAACAACGCGATATTTAGTGTCGGCATGAAACCCATCACCACCTGAGAAACTATCGATCCTGGATCGGTAATTTTCGTCCACCGTGGCCACGGATTTCGGGTGATGGCCATCCGCACACAACGCGACATCAACCCCCAATACCGGGAGAGACGAATCCCCGACCATCCGATCACTGCCTCCATGTGACTCGGGACTGTACCCAACTAAAACCTGTTTCTACGACTCCTTTGAGCCATGGTAGGGTAGTAATCAAAGATCAGTGGGAACTCAATGAGACAAATGACAATCTCAGGTCGAAAGATTAACCTGTACACATGTCATCTGGGAACTGCTATATGACAATAGGTATAATACCAACTAGTAAGTTCCCGGCGAGTCCTTCCAGTGTACTCATAACCCAATGAGCACCTGTATACTATCTTAGGTGAATAAACTAACACCAATGTCTTGTGAGACCTGGCCACCGCCCCTCGTCGGGGTCTCGATCAGTATACACTAGTGTACACTGGAGCATCGATGCCCGGTCTCGATACTCCAACGACTAGGGACATTTAAGGATGTGCTTATAGACCCCAGCTCCGACATATATGATCGCCATCATAATGCTGACTGTCAAGCAAGAATCCTATGGGCTCTATCAACAAGTATATGATGAGAAAGACAAACCAGATAGCATACTATCATCTTGAGTAAGACTGCTTTATCGGTATAGGTCCTCACTCAATCATCATAATCACAAGTCCACGACTATGATAATTGCCCTCAGGGCACTATAGCCAACAAAATCCACCTGTTTGCACGTCTCCTTTGAGCGTGGTAGGGAGGAAATAAAAGCACAGTTGGAGCCGCACAAGACTCTATGACGATCTCGGGTCTACAGACTAACCTGTACCAGTGTCACCAGAGGACTGCTATCTGACGATAGGTATACTACCATATAGGAGTCCTCGGTGAGTCCTGTTCAGTGTACCCAGTCTCTACTGAGCACCCGTATACCATCTTTGATTTCAAACACCAATGGATGTGGGATCATCCATCGCCCATCATATGGATCAAGAAGCGTATATACTAGTATACTCTAGAATATTGATGCCCTATCTCGATATTCCCTAGACTAAGAACAATTAAAAGATATACTTGTGAACTACTTTGCCCCCACTAGTATGATCTCCATCATAGTCCTGGTAGTCAAGTACATATCCTAAGGGATTTATCAACATGTGAGAGTAAGACAATATAAATACCAGACTACATGTTAAGATAAAGGTAACCAGATAGCATACTATCATGTCGAGCAAGAAAGTCCTCTCTATATATGTCTAAGCATCCACTTTAATATATATCATATGTAGAATAATGGCCTCTAGGGCATACATATATCTAACAATCTCCCACTTGCACTAAGGCCAGTTGTTGTTGTATCTCATCCCCAACGTTACAAAAGTCTCTCGAATAGCATCTAGGGAATTGCCTCAGTGAGTGGATCCACTGTGTTATCCTCTGTGTCAACTCTTCTGACCTCGATCTCCCGGAGATCAACTATCTCCCTGATCAGGTGATACTATATAAGAATATGTCTGGATCGCTGACGGGACCAGGGTTCCTAGGCCAAAGCCACAGCTCCATTGTCATCCGTATACACAGGTATTGGATGCCCAATGGTAGGAACCAGGTTCATCATATGAACCCTATTCATCCAGAAAACCTTTTTGGTAGCATCGTTGGTAGCGATATAATTGGACTTTATCGTCTAGTATATCACGGTATCTAGCTTGGAACTCTTCCAACATACCGTCCCTCCACTGAGGGTAAAGACAATTCCTGTGACTGACTTTCAGTCGACCTTATCACTCTGGAAGCTCGAACCAAGAACATTCTTTTAGAGCTTCTCAATTACTTAAGAATGTTCTCCACATCTGTCCAGTGATTCTGCCAAGATCCGATTGATTCCTGTTCACTACTCCTATTGAGTTGGCTACATCTAGTCTAGTACATAACATCGCTTACATGGTAGAGCCTACCGCCGAAGTATAGGGTATCCCTTGCACGCGAGCCCTTTTCAAATCAGTCTCGGGAGACATCTTTTTGGAGAGAGTGATTCCTGAGTGAGTGGGCGAACCACCATGCTTAGAATCTTCCATACTAAACCCTTTAGTATAGTGTTAATGTACCTGGATTTGGGACACTCCCAACATCCACCTAGATCTAGGTATCATCCAGATCTTCTATGGAGAATCATCGTGATAAGAGGAGCTTGACCGAGTGTAGCATAGGAAACCATTTCCTATCAAGAGTATGTCATCTACGTACAATACGTGGAAGACCGCCTTACTCTCTACAACCTTCTTATGTATACAAGGTTCATCTACCATTTTGATGAAGTCAAACTCTTTGACTGCCACATCAAAACAGATGTTCCAGCTCCGCGATACTTGCATTGATCCTGATGGACATAAGCATAGTTTTGAAAGTCTTAACTTTTCCATCTACACCAAGAATCTTCTCAAGATACATTTGCTCCCAATGGGTTTTACCTCTTCAGGTGCAACATGCAAAGTCATACTTTGTTAGTGTCCATGGATTCCATCTTTGATCGCATAGCATCCAGCCATTTCACAGAGTCTCCACTCCTGATGGCCTGACTGAACCCGGTTGGGTCATCATCTACCATGATGTAATCCCCGCTCCCACTATCACCGAGAAGACCGTAGTATATCTCTCAAGTGGATGAGTAACCCTACCAGATTCGCAGAGAGGCTGAGGTTCGTTGGAGACTATTGAATCCTTTGGTTTCACCAAATCATCAGCTGTTAGTTTGTCAAGCTGGAACAACTTCCAGTTCTACCTCACGTCCACAAATTTATTCACAAGAAATTCCTTTTTCTAAAAAGGTGGCATGCTGACAAACAAAATATCTTTTGCTCCTCACTGTGTTAGATGATATTCCCTTGTGAATGTTCGGGATATCCAACAAACTTATACAGAACTGACTTTGCCTCGAGCTTGTCCGGATTCTGCTAATCAGCATAGGCCGGACAACCCCATATCTTAACTCGTTTAAGACATGGTCTCTTCCCATTCCATATCTCATATGAAGTGGTAGGCACTGATTTGGATGGAACCCTATTCAATAGGTATGCAGCTTCTCAAGTGAATAACTCAAAAAGGAAATAGGTAACTCAACAATACTCATCATAGAGCGTGCCATATCTCTTAGGGTGCGATACCTCCACCCGATACACCGTTGTGCCATGGTGTATTCGAAGGAGTAAGCTGAGAGAGAATCCCATTCTCCTTTTAGAAACTCCATGAACTCCTTACGCAAGTATTCTCCTCCTTGATCATATCAAAGGACTTAATACTTCTACCCATCTAGTTATTAACTTCAAGCTTATATTCCTTGAATTTCTCAAAAGTTTCAGACTTGTGTTTCAACAGGAACATATGTCCGAATCCTGAGAGAAGATCAGTGAATATAATGAAGTACGAAGAACCAACCTTGGCATTTGTAGACATAGGACCGTATACATCATCATGTATGCTTCCCAAGAGTTCAATAACTCTTTCTCTGTTTCCAGTAAACGGAGTATTGGTCATTTTACCTTTGAGACAAGACTAGCAACTATCATAAGATGAAAATTTGAACAGATTCTCATATTCATCCTTATGTAACTTAGCTAGTCGTGTCGCATTGATATGACCTAGTCTACAATGCCACAAGAAGGATTCGTTCATTTCTGAACTACTCCTCTTGTGTGTGTTCTATATACTTTGAACTGTGGTTTGATTTAGAACTTATATGCTATTACATAACGTGCCTGATCCAATCAACTCTTGATTAAGGAAAAATGTTCTCAACATTATCCGTCAATACAGAATTATATCCTTCTTTAACTTAATAAAGAAACTGATGTAATGTTGTATATCAGGTTCGGTATATAATAACATTAGTTCAGAATCAATATATATGGTAATACAAGGTGATATCTGCCAATTGATTTTGCTGCAACACTTGCACCATTCTCTAACACTTAGAGATATATCACCCTTTCGCAGTTCTCTACCTTTCTGTAGCCCATGTAACATATTACATATGCGGGATCCTGATCCGGTATCACATACCAAGGACGTAGAGTGTACTGAGAAATAGTTCTCTGTAATTAACACACCCGAAGAAGATGCATCAACATGCTTATTTTTCGTCTGGGTGGCGTGGTAATCCGGATATTCCCCTATTTCCAGCTCGGATTTATAACACTTATAAGTTAAAGCGGAACCAACTTTTCCCTGCTCTGTATAACAAGAGAGTTCGATCAATACATCCATATTATTATCTTGATTAAGGCGTGACATTGGTCGCTACTAGGAGAGAGAGAAGGATAATCACTTTACGTGCGCTCTTTGCAAGATTTAGATTGGTTGTTGTCTTATCTAATCAGGATGGCTCCAACTGTTTTTTTATCAAATCTTCCTTCAAACCCTAAAAGGCAAGACTAGCCGGGATTAATTACACTTTACAAGTTCGCCAATCTTTTAGCCAGGCCAGTGCTGGTACTTTGAGGGAGGTTCCCCGTGCTTTCGCATGGACCTAATTAAAATAAACCTCATTTTCCCAGGGGCGTGACCTTGTTAACACCTTTCTAGACACCTACTTGATCGGCTAATTGTGATGTGTAAAATTCTCCCAGGAGTAACTCTTACTCGCAGTGGTTATCAGGATCCAACTATCTCATAGAAGGTATGCAATCTCATTGGAAATTTGAAAACTTGAAATTCCCGATAATATTTTGCCCCTAACAACTTATGACCTTGGCTACGGTCAATAAATCATAAGCGCTAGCCAAGTTCTACCCATCATTTCCTGATTGAATTAAACCCACCCGTACGACCCTTGGCTAAGGTCAACAAAGTCATACGACTAACCCAACTCAATCGCATCATATACAGAAGATAAGCACTAATTAGCTACCACACACTATGCCTTGGCTAAGGTCAACAAACGTAGCACGAATACTAAGAAGTACTTATCTGAAATGACGGAGGGCTACGACAGGTTTTTAAGAAAAACCTTTTGCGTAATGAACTTGATATTGATGCATAATCGAGTGGTTTTGAAAAGGAGTGTTTTTTAGGCTTTTGCTAGTTTTGCTAAAGAGGTCACTCCCGGTGAAGGGATCTCGGCTCTTTCCTTATCGAAGAAGGTGCTGGATATTCTACAAGAAATACCGCTATGCAAAGCAAGAACTAAAAAGGCAATCAAAAACTAAACCGAGTGGGTTGTAACATCTGCTAGTTTCGCTAAAGAGGTCACTCCCGGTGAAGGGATCTCGGCTCTTTCCTTATCGAATAAGATGCTGGATATTCTACAAGGAATACCGCTATGCAAAGCAAAAACTAGAGCTACCATTTTTGAAAATTTGATTCTACAACATCTTTTAGGTTTCTTTTCTTTCATTAATCTCATTAATGAAGTCCCATCAATTATGCTTCCTAAGCATCACAGAAGAAACGAAAATACAACGTACGCTTATGCCATCCGCATTCACCATAGTGTCCTGTTATGCACCGTTAGGTTACTTAACTAATGGCATAGCGGGGTGGGACTAGCGCGGGTGCAAAACATAAGCACGTTTATTATATATCATATATACAATAATAAATCATTCGTCTCACGCATATAAAGTGATCACATCACAGAATATCAGCAGCGGAAGATAACATATGAAATATTAGATATACTAGGAATTCCGTGTTTTAAATTAAGCCAGTATAAAACACGGATTCCACGGTCGCGATGAATAGCCAACCCTCGACCCCATCGAGAGCGGCAAGCAACCCTACCAATTCTAGAGTTAGGAGATCCGGACTCGACTCCTCGAGATGGTCTTCTACTGGACTCTAGAACCCGGTTACTTGTGCTCCCCTCCTTGGGTCTATCCTAATGCGGAAAAGTAAATAATATACAACAATGGTGACATCATCCTCAACTTGGAAGTGCCCCAATAAAAGAATATTACTTATAATGAATTTTACATGAATGAAAATAAAAAAACTCTCATCTCACATAAAACCCCGGCTATTCAAAACACAACGATCCAATATAACATATCCAAGCAACACATAACATCTCATGTCATCAAAAAGCTAGACGATGTTAAACATTCCGATCGAATCAATAAACACCCAAAATTTCCAAAAAAGCTCAACACTTGAGCGCAGTTTAAAAATACTCAGAACATGCCGCAGTACCTATGGACCAACCGTAGAAGGGTCAACCCTTGCCTCACCTATGGCACCGCGGAACTACAGCAAACTCGAAGGTTTGGCGGCGGTTCTTACGGTCATAGAATCGAGTTAGGGTTTCGTTCTCCTAGAGGATCCATCGAATCACTTGCATGATATTTGAATGTTCTTTAACAGAAAAAAATCCAACTCTTGGAAATTTCTAGCGAGGGTTAAAGTAGGTATTTGATATCCATTCGAACTTTTTAACACCGTCTAAATAACCCAAAATATAGTTAGAATTATGACTACGAAACACTCCAAATTGCCTTTATAGTAAATCAACATCACATGAAATTTTTAGCAAAAACAAACAACACCTGAAACACCAAAACCGAACCTGGAATACAAAAAAATTTGAAGCCAAAAATCCCTGAAGGGGCCGGCCTGCTCGGATTTTAGGGTAAAGTGCTCGGCCAAAAACCGGCCAAATGTGTTCAAATTTCTTCTGTGTTCATGGAATATCTCATACAACATTCTGCAGTTGTTTAAAAAAATTTTAGAGCCCATTAAAAAATCGACAGAAACTAATTTTCCTTGTTTCAAGTTTCGGAGTCATTTCGGTTTCGTAATCTAACAAACATTGTCTAAATCTTTAGCTTGGCTCTGATACAACCGTAAGGTTCCATGGCACGACAGCAAGGTTTCGGGAGGCATCGTCCATGCCATTCTAAAAAAAATGTCATGCTAAACAATCTTAATCCTAGAATCTTTAACTAGAGATTTAGACAAAACCAAATGTAAACTACTTTACATCTAGAGAACAAGAATACAACCTTTGTAGACGGTCATTCTCTTCACTTGCTCCGTGTAGTAGTCCCGTGACTCCACTAGGCTTCTCTTGAGATTTTGAACGAGCTTCCTCCGATGACCTTCGTGCTGAAGATGATCCACGCGAAGTCCTTCCAACTCAAGCTACCTTTACACTAAACTCTTTAGCGTATGAAACACGCTACACTTGATCGCTAGTCAAGTGTAGGATGATGAAGTAGGGGATGTTATGAGCTCACTAGTTTGTGTTCATGCTTCATGATTCACATCACATGTGAGGGGTTGAAGCTTGAGCCATGACAAGAGGAGAAAGAAGAAGCTAGAGAGCAACCATGGGAACAACTCAAGAAAAAAGACTAAGTGTTGAGAATGAGCTAGAATGAATGGCCGGTCTTGACCCCTCACTCATTCAAGCATAGAATTATGCAATATAAAATTGCAACCATGCTTGAATAGTGAGTCAAGATGAATAAACAAAAGTAAATCCTATGCTTGCAACCATGCTTTCACTTTCCACCTAATTAATATTTTCACAAAATAGAAATATAAATGCCATGCTTCATTATTATATATATATATATATATCATATATATTAATATACACATAATGAAGAATAATTAGTGAGCTAATGATATTAGTTAAGATATAATTATATCACATATAATATATATCACATTATTAAATCAATACTTGATCTAATAATCCGGTTATATCATATATGACCGACTAATATCATTTACCTGTATATCATATTATCGAATCAACACTTGATTCGACAATCTGGTTATATCACATATAACCGAACTGATAATAGATGACTGCTAGATTACAATAAGGTATCACATACTCATATTTAATCAGGCCCACACACATATCACATATGTGTCCTACTTCATTTTGCTTGAACCATGGAACTTCTGTGTGGGACTCTAAAGACTCGTCAATACGCCAGCAGTAGGTGATGATCACATCAGTCACCTACAAGCCGTCAGCGGTACTAGCTGGTCGTAACGGCTACCTGGGTATTGAGCGATATGAAGATCAACAAGCAAGCATATCCATAGTCTCTATGAATCCTATCAGTAACACTACCGTAAAGTCCGGTCTCTTCGTCTGATATGTCACATATCATGTCTAGGGGTGGAAATCATCAGATCCAAGTAACGTGATAAGTCATGCCGATGTCTGGCCTATTGTTGGGTCCCGGCAGTGCCCCGGCCATCGAAACGCGGCCAAAATGCGGAACAAAAATTTCTAATCCGGCGCTACGGCTACCTGAATCCCGGATCGACCTTAAACCCTAAACTGGCAAACTAACTAAGAGTTAGAATCGTTATACCGAGTTGATCCGTGTCCTTCGGTCTTCATTCCAAGCTCCTAGCGGTTCTTCGGTCTTCCTCTATCTCCGATGATCCACCCGAGGGAAACGACGCAAGCTCCGACCTCGTCGAACGAGGTAACTGATGCTCCAAAGTCGCTAGCGATGGAGAGTGGGGGTGTATGAAAGTGTCACTACAGTTTTCTCTCAACTCTTGTGCACTTGAGAGCAACCATAGAAGATGAATGGAGGTGATGAAGACTTTGGCTTGAACAAAAAAGGTTAAGTCTTTTTCTTGATGAACTTTTGAGTGAATGAGAGAGTGGGAGAAAAATGCAAGTGTCAATTAATACAAAACCAAATGAACCCCAATCCCCACAATAAGTGGCCGGCCCCCCATCTCTCTCAATCACCAAAAAAAATATCATTTTCTTTTCAATTAAACAATGTGCAACCATACCCAAAACCCATACCTTGTTCCATGTTCATGCCACCTCACACCCTCCACCTCATCATTAAACAAATGAATTTCCATAAATGGAAAATCAAATAATGAGGTGGCAGAACTTCTAGAAGCTATTCCGTATAAAATACGGAATACTTCCCGGTACATGTATCAAAATACATATACGCGTATTCGTACACAAATACGCGTATTCGTACACAAATACGAATAGCCAAGAGAGAAAATGAATAGTGAACAATAATACTAGAATACATATATATATATATATATATATATATATAAATACATATGTAAATTATTAAATCAAAAACATGATTTAATAAACTGGCTTAATCCTAAGCCGCTAGTATTATCAACCGTCCGATTAAAGTCTGCGCAGCATGTGCACCTTTTTAATCGGACACCTGTATGTGTCAACATACCTCATGTACACCATATTGCCTGAACCGTGAAAACCCTCGGTGTGGGACTCTAAAGACTCGTCAATATGCTGGCAGTGGGTTTAACTACAAGCACGTCAGCGGCACAAGCTGTACGTAACGGCTACCCAGGTATTGAGCGAAAGGGAGGCCGGCGAGCAAACTCATGCAGAACCCCTACTGAGCCTGACAATGACAATATCCGTACAGTCCGGTCTGTTCGTCTAAGAGTATCGCATATCGAGTCTATGGGGGTGGATAAAGTCAGACCCCCAACAATGCGATATTTAGTGTCGGTATGAAACCCATCACTATCTGAGAAACTATCAATCCTGGATCGGTGGTTCTCGTCCACCGTGGCCACGGATTTATGGTGATGGACATCCGTACACAACGCGACATCAACCCCCAATACAGGGAGAGACGAATCCCCGACGATCTGATCACTGCCTCCATGTGGCTCGGGACTGTACCCAACTAAAACTTATTTGCACTGTTAGTTATATATATGCCCTAGAGGCCATTACTGTACATACGATGTATATTGTAGGATGCTTGGACATATATAGGGAGGACTTTCTTGCTCGACATGATAGTATGCTATGTGGTTGCTCTTTATCTTAACATGTACTCTGATTGTCTCTATATTACAAGTTGATAAAGCCATTAGGACTGTACTCGACTACTGGGACTATGATGAGATCATAGTAGTGGGGCCACGGTAGTCGACGATTACATCCTATAACTGTTCCTAGTCGAGGGTGTATCGAGACAGGGCATCGATACACTAGAGTAGACTAGCGTATACACATCTTGACCCATATGATGGGCGATCGATGATCCCATATCCATCGGTGTTTAACATCAAGGATGGTATACGGGTGCTCAGTGGAGACTGGGTACACTGGACGGACTCGCCGAGAACTCCCAGATGGTATTATACACCACGTCAGATGGCAGTTCTCTGGTGACACTAGTACAGGTTAGTCTGTAGACCCGAGATCGTCATAGAGTCTTGTGTGATTCCCACTGTGCTTTGATTTCCATCATACCACGTCCACGAGGGCATGCAAAAAGGTTGCTTTTGGGTACAGTCCTAAATCACATGGAGGCAATGAGCGATAGGAGGGGATTCGTCTCTCCCGGTATAGGGAGTTGATGTTGCGCTGTGTTCGATTGGCTATAACTAAAAATCCCTGGACAGGGTTGCTGAGATCTACTGGTAAGTGTTATCAGTAGTTTCTCAAACTGTTATAGACCTCATATCGACACGACTTATCAAGCTACTGGGGTCTGACGTTTACCACCCTAGGAGAGATATGCGACATATTAGAAGGAGATACCGGACTGTACGGGAATGTTACTGATTGGATTCGCAGAAGAATGTACAGGCTTGCTTTTGATCTTCTGATCGCTCAATACCTGAGTGGTTGTTACGTTTAGCTGACCGCTTGCAGCTTGTGGGTGTTTGATATGATCATCGCCTACTGCCGGCATATTGACGATTCTTTAGAGTCCTACACAGATGTTTCTTGACTCAGGAAAAACGGAGTAGGAGCATATATATGATATGTGCGGGACCGAGAACAATACGTGTATGTGATACCGTATTAGATTCTCGCGATATGAGATATCGGCCGGGTATATGTGATATAGCCGGGTCATCGGATCAAGTGTTGATTCGATGAACTGATACAAATTATATTAGTCGGTTATTTGTGAAATAGCCGGATTATCGGATCAACTGTTGATTCGATAATTTAATGTATAATTATATATTTGATATATTAAATTACATTAACTAATATAAGCTCACTAAAAGATTCTTTTTCTCACTAGGGTAATACATTTATATATATGCGATATATGTTAATTGTATTATTTTATTTTGTTATAATAAATATTGTATATGTGATATATAATATTGTAACATGTTAGGGTTATTAATGCAACATGTTTAGTGGAGATTAAACATGGTTAGGGTTTGATTTGGGTTAAGCTTTTCTAGAAGTTTCTAGAAGTTTTGCTTTTGTTTTAAGCAAAGATATTTGTTAAAGATATTTTGTTGATATTTCCTTAACCCAACCCAAACCTTTGACCATGGTAAACTCTCTACAATGGTTAAGTCTTCTCACTTGAACCATGGTTGCATTTCTAACCTCCATATACTTTCATTATTCATCACAAAAGGATAACTATTCTTCTTCTTCTTCCTTGAGCTTTGAAAAAGTTTTCTAGGTTTTCATTTTGTGTTGAATTAGAGTGAGAATTTGATAATAAATGAGAGCTAAAATCCTACTTCATCATCCTAATCTATCCTAGCCATTTAGATTAGGGTGTTCACTTCATTTAGTGAGTGAGAGCTTGTGTTAAAGAAACTTCAAGGTAGATCATCTTAGTTATCGAAGATCGGAAGCAAGCTTGCATCATTCTCTTCGTGGAGGTTTTCGAGAGTCCGGATACTCGATGATCGCAGCGAAGGGACCTCAACACGGAGCTTTAGAAGTGAAGGACCGGACTACAAAGGTTGTAATCCCAAACTCTTAGTGTTAAAGTATTTAACATGCTTTGTTTCGCCTAATCTCTAGTTTAAAGATTTTGGTTAGGGTTGTTCGGCACGTCTAAATTTTAAATTGGGCATGGTTGATGCCTTATAGACCCTTGTGAGAGTGCCTAGTAACCCTGCAGTGGTATCAGAGCCAAGCTAGAGCTTTAGGCGAAGTCTAGGCGAAGTTTAAAGTCCGATCGAACTCCGAATACCCGTAAAACCCTAGTTTCTGGAGATTTTTCAAAAAGTTGATATTTTTCATATTAAAAATTCTCAGAAAATTGAGCAGGTAGTTTTATGGGGAACTGTGAAAAACGACCCCCTGATTCAATTAATGCGCCGCGGAACCGCGGCCAAACCAGGGTATTGGCGGCTGTTCCGCGGCAAGAACTGTAGATTGATGGATAGTTTTTGTACAGTTACAACCGTATGTACTTTTGCCTGTTTCTGGGAATTTTTATTTTTACTCAAGTGTTGAGTTTTCTGGGTTGTATTGGGAACTCGTTGATTCGATCGGAAAGTATGACTTCGTTTATTTTGTCCGTATAATTTTAGAATGTGTTAAACAGTTCGAACAGATATCAATAACTCACTTTTTCCCCTGTCGGAAATTTTTTCAACAGTTGGATTTTTTCTCGAGTTTGAGACTTCCAGAAAATCATGCAAGTAACACGGTGGACCCTCTAGAAGAACACAAACCTTAACTCGATTATTTGACCGTCTGAACCGCCTCTGAACCTTAGGGTTTGGGGCAGTACGGCGTTGCCACATGTGAGGCGTTGGCTTGACCCTTCTACGGCTGAACCATCGGTACTGTGGCATGTGATGGATATTTTTTGAACTCCACTCAAGTGTTGATCTATTTGGGAAATCTTGGGTGTTTGTTTATTCAATCGGAAAGTTTGATATTGTCTATTTATCTGGAATATAATACAATGTTTGGAATCCACAAGTAGTTATGAGATAACTAATTTGAATGTTTTAAACCTAGCAGTTTAGTCTTATTTTATCGGTTGCAACGGGATTTTGATGTGATCAAAAGTCCGTCGCAATCACGTAGCGTACGCGGATACTCGCCGGGTAAACTTAATAGATAGCCACGCCCCATAGCCCCGACCAAGTGACTGTAGGAGAACCCCGTCGCCAAAAGCATCCGTTTGGGTGCTCGCGGCAGCGGTGTTCCGCCTTAGTGCACTTCGTCGATGGCATCCGGGGGTGCGGCCGTCTACTAAAGTTTGCGACGAGCATTCGATCAATATATCGGGAATCTTGTTGTATTGCCTCACTTGATATTAAAAAGAGTTTTCGATATAGAGACTAAAATGCGGGGTTTATAATTATTAGGCATGCGATGTCTAAGGAATTCATTTGATTAGGCATGCGATGTTTTAGAAGGTTGCAGATTCCAACTGTTGTAGTTTTACAATTTCTTTTCTGTGACCGTAAGCGTAGTATGTGGTGTATCGCCAGCTTCGTTGCTATACATCAACGACAATCAGGATACGCATACTTGCTTACGTTGATGATATGAGATATTATGTGCTGCTGTGATATGTTATATTGGATCATCGCGTTCTGAATAGCCGGGGGTTTTATGTGAGATGAGGGTTTTTCTTTTTCATTCATGTAAAATTCATTTGTATGTAATATTCTTTTATTGGGGCACTTCCGGGATGAGGATGATGTCACCATTGTATATTATTTACTTTTCCGCATTAGGTAGACCTAAGGCGGGGAGCACAAGTAACCGGGTTTAGGGTCTAGTGGGAGACCATCTCGAGGCGTCGAGACCGGGTCTCCTAACCCTAGAATTGGTAGTGTTGCTTGCCGCTCTCGTAGGGGTCTAGGGATATGGGTTTGGCTATTCATCGCGACCGTGGAATCCGTGTTTTATACAGGCTCGTATTAAAAATACGGACCTCTTAGTATATCCAATATTTCATATGTTATCTTCTGCTGCAATGTTCTGTGATGAGATCATATTACTGCCTGAGACGAATGTTTATATTATATATATGTTATATTGCAGATTTCGTTTCAAATGTGATGCTTGTGAAGCATAATAAATGGGATTTCATTAATGAGATTAATGAAAATAAAAGAAACCTTAAGATGTTGTAGAAACTTGTCTCTAAAAACATGTAGCTCTAGTTCTTGCTTTGCATAGCGGTGTTCCTTGTAGAACATCCAGCACCTTATTCGATAAGGAAAGAGCCGAGATCTCTTCACCGGGAGTGACCTCTTTAGAGAAACTAGCAGATGCTACAAACTCGGTTTGTCTTTTAATTGTTTCTATAGTTTTTGCTTTGCACAGCGGAGTTTGTGAAATATCCTGAGCCTTATTCGATAAGGAAAGAGCCGACGATCCCTTCACCGGGAGTGACCTCTTTAGAAAAACTAGAAAAGCCTCAAAAACACTCCATTTAAAATCACTCGATTCTACAACGATATCAAGTTCATTACGCAAAGGGTTTTCTTAAAAACCTGTCGTAGCCCTCCGTCATTTCAGATAAGTATTTCATAGTATTCGTGCGACGTTTGTTGGCCTGCGTCAATGCGTAGTGTTCGGTAGCTATTTATGCTTATCTGTAAAAGCATATGATGTGATTGAGTTAGGGTAGTCGTGCGACTTTGTTGGCCTGCGTCAAGGGTCGTGCGGGTGGGTTTAATTCAATTGGGAAATGACGGGTTGAACTTGACTAGCGGACTATGGTTTGTTGGCCTGCGTCAAGGTCATAGGACGCTAGGGGTAAAATATTATTGGGAATTTCAAGTGTTGAAATTTGCAATTAGATTGCATACCTTCTATGAGATAGTTGGATCCCGATACCCGCTCCGAGTAAGAATTACTCCTGGGAGAGTTTTACACATTACAATTAGCCGATCAAGTAGGTGTCTAGAAAGGTGTCAACGGGGTTACGCCCCTTGGAAAACGAGGTTTATTTTAATTAGGTCCGTGCGAAAGCACGGGGAACCTCCATCAAAGTACCAGCACTGGCCTGGCTGAAAGATTGGCGAACTTACAGAGTGTAATTAATCCCGGCTAGTCTTTCCTTTTATTGTCACGACCCAAAATTGGCACGTGACGGCCCTAATACTACGCAACGCCTACAGACATAACGCAGTAAAAGAAAGCCAAAACCCAGAAATCTAAACCATTAAAAAGACAAGAAAAAGATAATAGGAGTTTTGAAACATTTGAAATCACAACCCAAATTCTTTAAAATTCCAACTTTATTTCCTTTAAAAATTTGGCAGCACCTCCCTTGTAAAAGCTAGCCCCAAAAATGGGTACAACATAAATATAAAGTAAAGCATCCTCAAACGGGAGCAAATACACGTCCAAAGGCGGAAAACAACCACCACCACAAATATACGATGCCAAAGCGAAGAAATAAGAGACAATAAAAAGGAAACTGTATAAAAGACAACAAATCCACAATAATATACAATATCGTCCTCACCAAGTCCTTAAGTCATCAAGTAACAGTAGATGGAGAGTAAAAAATACAGATAACCACCAAAACCCACCTAAGCAAAACGGCACACTGGGAGTCGATGCGGTATCTGTAGCAAAAGATGATAGATGAATAGCCAGCCTCGACTACTCTGGGGAAACACCTGCAAACACTGTGGCACAACGGAGGTGAGTTGCCAACTCGTGAATAGTAAATAACATATGCAGGTAATCGCAGGAATGTACGTACAGCATGAATCTAAGATATGCAATTTACAGTAATAACAGGTCATATGAATGCAGAATAATGGAAAGTACACCAGTAAGTACAACCAATATAACAAAGCAATAATGATATGACAACAGTATGCAATAACTATGCAATAGGGATATGTGAATGTAAATGTGCAACACTTATGAAAGGTACACTAACAGGTACTACTAATACATGAAGCAGTGCATAAATAGATAAAGGTGAGCTATTGAGTGAAATATGTCATTCCCACGGAATCCTGACATCGTGGTAGGATCACAATCCAGCAAGATAAATCAAATCCCAATTCCTCAAATCAGCCCCCAAATTGTCTCTCATATCAACTAAGTATCACATCTCCTCAATTACACAATATCAAGTATATCTCGTATATCTCGAATGTACAACATCAAGTAGATCTCACATAAATCGAATGTACAACATCAAGTGGATCTCACATATCTCGTATGTACAAATCAGCAATCTCATAAATATCCTGTATCCAATATCAAATGAATCACCTATATCCCAATCAAATTATCAAGTAAAATCTAACATCCTAAATATAATGACATAAATAAATATGATGAGATCAATACACATATATTAGCGTCCCATTCCACTAATATTGGTGTAAGGGTATATATAACAGCGGATAAATCCCCTGTTATATATACAAGGAGTAATTAGAAATATGATGAAACCAATGTGCCAAGCATCGACACAAAAATACTGATCTATCATATGCCGTATCCCAGACTAACATCCTGATAGGTACGTATCATACGCTATCCCGAAAGCTCGAGTGCCTAGCTCTGACCCTCGCCTCTCGACGTATCCATACGTACATGACTCCCATCGGTATCCACATGATAGCCGCTGAGTCATTGGTCCTGTCTCCGGAAAGTATGGTTCCCCTAAGCCTCATCGCCTGACACCACGACATCGTTCTTGCTTCGGGGTACCTCCGGGCCCCACCATGTACCCGCACACGGACCCCTCCTTTCCTCGCATGGGGTATATACATCTTAAACGAAAAATCTCACGGTGGATGCTGAAATATCATAACAAGGGAAACCGGGTTTTTCAAATAATGCATAATTTCATGAACTACCACGGTTCCCAAATCCAGGAAACATCATGAAAAATCCATATCTCAATGCGAAAATCCATGAATAAAGTATACGCATCATAAATCCGAAATGCGAGCATATAAAGGAAAAGCAACAATTAACTGTAACAAGTTAATATAATATCATGCGGTTCCTAATCTCTCCAATTCTAAAATAACATCATATAAAGGTAAACATGTAGCTATAACCAGATATATGTGCAACATAAAGGTATAGCAAGATATATGTATCTACCTATAAGTAATGATGTAGTATACCCCCTGGGTATAAGTGAAATATGAGTGCAAGGTATACCTGTAGCTATGTCATGAGGTATGTATGTACCTATCACTAAAGGTACGATACCCTATAGGTATACAGGTAACTAGCATGTAAGTATATGAAGGCATATGTGTGTAAGCATGTGGATATACATGTATGCTATATGTCATATGCGATAAGAAATACGAATCAAAGTCAATATGTCCCTAACCAAACCATATCCTAACTATAAGTGGTTTGTGTGTGACATGGCAATTATTGACGGTGTGTGTAGCATACAATCAGTGCTCGTGCAACATGAATCGTCAATAATATGTGCAGTGTCCTATGGGTACTAGTCCAAGCACAACAATATCTAAGCAATAAAGTAAATACGCAAATCCTAAATCTGATATAGAATATGCGACAAAAGTAACAACTCTAGCCCAGACGCATAACGCCATACGGGCGATTCCCCTGTAGATGTTAAATCTACTCACCAACGCTCCCGGCTAGGTGAAGTTTACCACCTGTTTTCCTTTTGTAGCAGCGTCTGAAGTTCCCGCCTGCGAACCTGGAACAAGATACGATAAAGTAAATATATATCAATAATAACCTAAAATACAACAATCTACACAGACCAACACGACACAAAAACATACACTAAAGGATTCGTATTGTAGCTAACGCGTATAGCTACACTACGAAACCAACTCAGACCAACAGCAACACGGAACACGCACCGTATCGGATAACGTATCGCACGAAACGAAACACTAGAAATAGGCAAATGATCCCAGATTTTTCTGTGCTAACTAATTGTAAAAATTGCAAGTACCATGAGCCTACAAATAACCCAGAGACCCCCTACACCAAAACCCCAAACCCCAACTCCCCAGTCTGGCCGCAATTTGCGGCCAGATGCAATAAATCTGCGGCCAAGACGAGGTGGATTTGGCTCGTATTTTGTGGGTAGGTTCTGTATCTCTATATTAGGCTACTGTCCAGTCAATTTTTGCAACACACTTTTAGTTTCACAGCAGATCGTCCGAGACCATAAAACGACACTAAAAATACGGTTTTTACCCGAAACGATACGATACGCGATAAAAATAGCAACTTTAAAGCTAAGCTACACAAAAATAACTTAAACAACAGAAAAGAAACAATACTTAATCAAAAGAACACAAAGATCCTAGCTTTGTGCACACCAAGGCATCCAAGAGACAAGCGATGGAAAAAGATGCGATTTTGTGATGATTTTGGTGATTTGTGATGGATTTGTGTTGGAAATGGGAGATTGTTCAGTTGAGAGAGAGTGTGAGAAGAGGAAATGAAAAGAGATAGAGAAATGAGTGAAGTTAAAGAGAGAGGGAGGTGAGTGTAGGAGAGAAAAGAGAGTGAGTGTATCCAATGCATTAATTAACCATTAATGCATTCCCATACACCTCATCACTCAAACAAAATATCTTTCTCTCATCTCACAAAAGATCTAGGGATTAGGGTTAAGGATTGGATTAACTAGGATTAAAGCAAAGAGATTAGATTAGGGTTAAGTGTCATGGTTGCTAAGAACAAAATTAGCACAAACAAACCCTCGCAATTACGTGCACACGTGCGTGCAAGCTTATAACAAATAATAATAAATTATTAATTAAATGTTATAAAATGTGAGGAACCCGAATTGGTAAACTTTTTACAGTAAACCCGCAATAACGTCTCTACGAACACTAACCGAAATCTAAGGCGTTACATTTATGGTCTGAAGGAAGATTTGACTAAAACAGTGGGAGCCATCCTGATTAGATAAATTGATAACCAACCTAATCTTGTAAAAGCACACGATGAGTTTTTTCTTCTCTCTCTCTCCTGGTTACGACTATGTCACACCTTAATCAAGATAATAATATGGATGTATTGACCGAACCCGCTTGTTATACTGCGCTAAGGAACATTGGTCCCGCTCCAACTTATAATTGTTATAAGACAGAGCAGGAAATAGGGGATTACCAGAATTCCCGTGCCGCCCAAACGAAGAAAGTACATGTTGATGCATCTTCTTTGGGTGTATTCATTACACAGAACTGTTCTCAATATCCTTTACGTCCTGGGTATTTGATACCGGATCAGGATCCCACATATGTAATTTGTTACATGAGCTACAGATAGGCAGAGAACTGAGAACGGGTGATAAATTTCATGAGATAGAAACGGTGCAAGTGTTGAAGCCAAGTCTGTTGGTAGTTATCACCCTGTATTTCCAGAATACATTGATTCTGAACGAATGTTATTAGATACCGAACCTGATATACAACATCTTATCAGTCTCTTTATTAGTAAAGAAGGATATAATTTTGTATTGTTGGATAATGTTTTGAACATTTCTTATATCAAGAGTTGATCGGTTCAGGCACGTTATCTAAAAGCATAGACGTTCTAAATCAAACCACGGTTCTTAACGTACAGAACACACACAAGAGGAAGAGTTCAGAAATGAACAAATCCTTCTTGAGGCATTGTAGACTAGGTCATATCAATGCGGCCCGACTAGCTGAAGTTACATATAGATGCATATTTAAATAAGTTTGAATTTACATCTTGTGAAACTTGCCATTCATGTCACAGAGATAAGATGACCACAGCTCTGTTTATTGAAAACAGAGAAAGAGTTAGTGAACTCTTGGGATTGATACATGCTGATGTATGAAGGTCCCCTGTCTACACATGCTAGGACCGGTTCTTTATACTTCATTACATTCACTGATTATCTCTCAAGATCCGGACATATTTTCCTGTTGAAACACAAGTCTGGAACTTTTGAGAAATTCAATGAATATAAGTTAGAAGTAGAGAACCAAATACGGGTAAAAGTTTTATGTCCTTTGATGAATCAAGGAGGAGAATACTTGAGCACGAAATTCCTGGACAATTGTAAAGTAGAATGATATTCTCTCTCAGCATTACTCCTCCGTATACACCACAGCACGTCGGTGTATCAGGGCGGAGCAATCACACCCTATTAGATATGGTGCGCTCTATGATGAGTACTACTAAGTTTCCTATTTCCTTTTGGGAGTTTTGCACTTGAGAAGCTACATACCTATTGAATAGGGTTCAAATCAAATCAGTTGCCTACCACTTCATATGTGATATGGAATAGGAAGAGCCCATCTCTTAAGTGTATTAAGATTTAGGGTTGTCCGGCCTATGTCTAAAAAGCAAAATCCAGACAAGCTCAAGGAAAAGTCAGTTCTGTAGATGTTTGTTGGATATCCCAAGCATTCGCAAGGGAATATCTTCTACCTAACCTAGGAACAAAAGATGTTTTGTTTCTCAACATGCCACCTTTGTGAAAGGGAATTTCTTGTGAAGAAATTAGTGGTCATGAGGTAGAAATGGAAACAGTTCCATCTATACAAACTGCAGCTGATGATTTGGTAGAACCGAAGGATTCAATAGTTTCTAACGAATCTCAGCCTCTCCGCCGATCTAGTAGGGTTCCTATCCCACCTGAGAGATACTTCGGTTTCTCTATGACAGTGGGAGCGAGGATTGCATCATGAGATGATGACCCAACTAATTTTGAGCTGGCCATCAGGAGTGGGACTCTGTAAGAATGGCTGGATGCTTAGTGATCTGAGATGGAATCCTTATACACTAACAAAGTATGGACTTTGGTTGTTTTATCTGAAGGGTTAAATCCCCATCAGGAGCAAGTATATTTTGAGAAGATTACTTGGTGTATATGGAAAAGTTGAGACTTTCAAAGCTATTCTTAAGTCCATCCAGATCTTACTTTCCACGGCTACATACCATGACTATGATATCTGGCAGTTGGGTGTCATGACTACTTTTCTAAATGTTGATTTGGAAGAGAGCGTCTATAAGTACACAGCCAGAGGGCTTCGTAGACAGTGGGAGCAGCGGAAACGTGTGCAAGATGTTTTATGTGATAAATTAGGCATCGCGGAGTTGGAACATCTGTTTTTATGTGGTAGTTAAAGAGTTTCACTTTATCAAAATGGTAGATGAACCTTGTATATATAAAAAGGTAGTAGGGAGTATGGTGGTGATCCTCGTAGAGTACGTGGATGGCATACTCTTGATAGGGAAGGAGTTTCCTATGCTACGCTCGGTCAATCTCCGCTTATCACAAGGATTCTCCATATAGGATCGAAGTGATACCTCTTAAATCCTGGGTTTTTGGATATATGAGATGGATCTAATTGGATGTTAGGATTCTCACTAGTTGTAGTGAGATGGTATCAATCGATCCTGGGGAGAATCACTGGAAAGGTTCCTGGGTGATAAGGACGACTGAATGTCAGTCGCAGGCATTGTCTTTACCCTCAGTGGAGGGACGGTATGTTGGAAGAGTTCCATGCTAGATACCGTGACTTACTAGACGATTAAAGGCAAGATACATCATTACCAAAGATGCTACCAAAGAGGCAGTCTGGATATATATGAGTTCATGAGATGAATTTCGTTCCTACCATTGTGTGACAATAGAGTTGTGTCTTATGCCAAGGAACCCTCGTCCTATCTGAAATCCAGATATAATTCTTAGGTAGTATCACCTGATCATGGAGATGGTTGATCTCCAGGGAGATCGAGGTTAGGAGAGTAGACACAGAGGACAACAACGCGGATCTACTCACAAAGGCCTTTTTCCCAGTAGAGACTTTTATGGGATGGTTGAGTATGAGATACTTCAACCACAGCTAATTGTTGGGTATGTTATACCACAACAGATGGCCCTAGTGCAAGTGGGAGATTGTTAGTTATATGTATGCCCTAGAGGCCATTACTGTACATACGATGTATATTGTAGTGGATGCTTGGACATATATAGGGAGGACTTTCTTGCTCGACATGATAGTACGCTATCTGGTTGCTCTTTATCTTAACATGTACTCTGATTGTCTTTATGTTACATGTTGATAAAGCCCTTAGGATTGTACTCGACTGCTGGGAAAATGATGAGATCATACTAGTGGGGCTACGGTAGTCGACGAGTACATTCTATAACTGTTCCTAGTCGTGGGTGTATCGAGACAGGGCATCGATACACCAGAGTAGACTAGCGTATACACATCTTGACCCATAAGATGGGCGATGGATGATCCCATATCCATCGGTGTTTGACATCAAGGATGGTATACGGGTGCTCAGTGGAGACTGGGTACACTGGACGGACTCGCCGAGAACTCCCAGATGGTATTATACACCACGTCAGATGGCAGTTCTTTGGTGACACTGGTACAGGTTAGTCTGTAGACCCGAGATCGTCATAGTGTCTTGTGTGATTCCCACTGTGCTTTGATTTCCATCATACCACATCCACGAGGGCGTGCAAAAAGGTGGCTTTTGGGTACAGTCCCGAATCAAATGAAGGAAATGAGCGATAGGAGGGGATTCGTCTCTCCCGGTATAGGGAGTTGATGTTGCGCGGTGTTCGATTGGCTATAACTAGAAATCCCGGGCCAGGGTTGCTGTGATCTACTGGTAAGTGTTATCAGTAGTTTCTCGAAGTGTTATAGACCTCATATCGACACGACTTATCAAGCTACTAGGGTCTGACGTTGACCACCCCTAGTCAAGATATGCGACACATCAGACGGAGAGACCGGACTGTACGAGAGTGTTACTGTTTGGATTCGCAGGAGAATGTACAGGCTTGCTTGTTGATCTTCTGATCGCTCAATACCTGGGTGGCTGTTACATTTAGCTGACCGCGTGCAGCTTGTGGGTATTTGATATGATCATCGCCTACTGCCGGCGTATTGATGATTCTTTAGAGTCCTACACAGATGTTTCTTGACTCTGGCAAAACGGAGTAGGAGCACATATATGATATGTGCGGGACCGAGAACAATACGAGTATGTGATACCGTATTAGATTCTCGCGATATGAGATATCGGCCGGGTATATGTGATATGGCCGGGTCATCGGATCAAGTGTTGATTCGAAGAACTGATACAAATTAGATTAGTCGGTTATTTGTGAAATAGCCGGATTATCGGATCAAGTGTTGATTTGATAATTTAATGTATAATTATATATTTGATATATTAAATTACATTAACTAATATAAGCTCACTAAAAGATTCTTTTTCTCACTCGTGTAATACATTGATATATATGTGATATATGTTAATTGTATTATTTTATTTTGTTATAATAAATATTGTATATGTGATATATAATATTGTAACATGTTAGGGTTATTAATGCAACATTTTTAGTGGAGATTAAACATGGTTAGGGTTTGATTTGGGTTAAGCTTTTCTAGAAGTTTCTAGAAGCTTTACTTTTGTTTTAAGCAAAGATATTTGTTAAAAATATTTTGTTGATATTTCCTTAACCCAACCTAAACCCTTGACCATGGTAAACTCTCTACAATGGTTTTGTCTTCTCACTTGAACCATGGTTGCATTTCTAACCTCCATATACTTTCATTATTCATCACAAAAGGATAACTATTTTTCTTCTTCTTCCTTGAGCTTTGAAAAAGCTTTCTAGGTTTTCATTTTGTGATGAATTAGAGTGAGAATTTGATAGTAAATGAGAGATAAAATCCTACTTCATCATCCTAATCTATCCTAGCCATTTAGATTAGGGTGTTCACTTCATTTAGTGCGTGAGAGCTTGTGTTAAAGAAACTTCAAGGTAGATCATGTTAGTTATCGAAGATCGGAAGCAAGCTTGCATCTTTCTCTTCGTGGAGCTTTTCGAGAGTCCGGATACTCGATGATCGCAGCGAAGGGACCTCAACACGGAGCTTTAGAAGTGAAGGACCGGACTACAAAGGTTGTAATACCAAACTCTTAGTGTTAAAGTGTTTAACATGCTTTGTTTCGCCTAATCTCTAGTTTAAAGATCTTGGTTAGGGTTGTTCGGCACGTCTAAATTTTAAATCGGGCATGGTTGATGCCTTATAGACCCTTGTGAGAGTGCCTAGTAACCCTGCATGCACGACTCCTTTGAGCCGTGGTAGGGTAGTAATCAAAGCACAGTAGGAACTCACACGAGACAAATGGCGATCTCAGGTCGACAGACGAACCTGTACACATGTCACCTGGGAACTGCTATCTGACAATAGGTATAATACCAACTAGCAGGTTCCTGGCGAGTCCGTCCAGTGTACTCATAACCCAATGAGCACCTGTATACTATCTTAGGTGAACAAACTAACACCAATGGCTTGTGAGACCTGGCCACCGCCCCTCGTCGGGGTCTCGATCAGTATACACTAGTCTACACTGGAGTATCGATACCCGGTCTCCATACTCCTATGGCTAGGGACATTTAAGGATGTGCTTATAGACCCCAGCTCCCACATATATGATCGCCATCATAATGCTGGCATTTATGCAAGAATCCTATAGGCTCTAGTAACACGTACATGATGATAAAGACAAACCAGATAGCATACAATTATCTTGAGTAAGAATATTTTATCCGTATAGGTCCTCACTCAATCATCATAATCACAAGTCCTCGACTATGATAATTGGCTTGACGGCATTATAGCCAACACCTATAGCGGTTCGAGAAACTACTGATAACACTTATTAGTAAATATCGGCAGCAGCCCTGGCCAGGGACTTCCAGTTATAGCCAATCGAGTATAGCACAACATCAACCCCCAATACCGGGTGAGACGAAACCCCTCCTATCGCTCATTGCCTCCATATGACTCGGGACTGTAACCAAAATCCACCAGTTTGCACTTCTCCTTTGAGCGTGGTAGGGAGGAAATCAAAGCACAGTGGGAGCCGTACAAGACTCTATGATGATCTCGGGTCTACAGATTAACCTGTACTAGTGTCACCAGAGGACTGCTATCTGACGATAGGTATACTACCACATAGGAGTCCTCGACGATTCCTGTTCAGTGTACCCAGTCTCCACTGAGCACCCGTATACCATATTTGATGTCAAACACCAATGGATGTGGGATCATCCATCGCCCATCATATGGGTCAAGAAGCGTATACGCTAGTCTACTCTGGAATATCGATGCCCTGTCTTGATATTCTCTCGACTATGAACAATTAAAGGATGTACTTGTAAACTACCCTGTCCCTACTAGTATGATCTCCATCATAGTCTTGGTAGTCAAATACATATCCTAAGGGCTTTATCAACATGTGAGAGCAAGACAGTATAAATACTAGTCTACATGTTAAGATAAAGGTAACCAGATAGTATACTATCATGTCGAGCAAGAAAGTCCTCTCTATATATGTCCAAGCATCCACTATAATATACATCATATGTACATTACTGGCCTTTAGGGCATACATATAACTAACTGACCCAGACATGATTTTAAAGCTTCTATATTTCACATCAGCGTCTTCTCTTGATATTCTGCATATCATCTATGACCCAGGCAAGGGCGTGATGTACATCGAACGACACATGCATGCCATCCTTCCCGGAAATGTCGATGAATCATTAATGTCGCCGGGTCTGAAATTACAAAATTTTATAGACACGCACACACACACACATATATACACATATATATATATAGTTGGATATAGTGCCCTCAAGGTAATTATTGTAATTACAGGCAGACGATTATGATAATTGACGGAGGACCTATACGGGTAGAACAATCTTACTCGAGATAATAGTATGCTCTCTGGTTTGTCTTTATCATTATGTACATGTATTATATGGTATTACAGATCGCTATTACATGTTGTTAGAGCCCATAGAATTCTTGTTTGACTACCAGGGTTCTGATGGCGATCGTACTGGTAAGGCCTGAGTAGTCTATAAGTACATCCTTAAATGTCCCTAGTCGTTGGATTTTCGAGACTGGGCATCGATACTGTTGGCTATAGTGCCCTCAAGTCAATTATTGTATCGCAGCCACGTGATTGTGATGATTGAGGGAGGACCTATATGGATAGAACATTCTTACTCGAGATGATAATATGCTATCTGGTTTATCTCTATCATCATGTACATGCTTTATGTGGTATTACAGATCACTATTACATGTTGATAGAGCCTATAGGATTCTTGCTTGACTACCATCATTATGATGGCGATCATATATGTGAGAGTTGGGTGGTCTATAAGCACATCCTTAAATGTCCCTAGTCACGGGAGTATCAAGACTGTGTATCGACCCTCCAGAGTAGACAAGTGTATACTGATTGAGACCCCGACGAGGGGCGGTGGCCAGGTCTCACAAGCTATTGGTGTTAGTTTGTTCACCAAAGATAGTATGCAGGTGCTCTTTGGGTTATGAGTACACTGGACGGACTCGCCGGGAACATGCAAGTTGGTATTATACCAATTGTCAGATAGCAGTTCCCAGGTGACATGTGTATAGGTTAGTCTATCGACCTGAGATCTTCATTTGTCTCGTGTAAGTTCCCACTTTGCTTTGATTACTTCCCTACCACGGCTCAAAGGAGTCGTGCAAACAGGTTTTAGTTGGGTACAGTCCCGAGCCACATGGAGGCAGTGAGCGGATCGTTGGGGATTCGTCTCTCCCGGTATTGGGGGTTGATGTCGCGTTGTGCACAGATGGCCATCACTAGAAATCCTTGGTTAAGGTACTTGCGAATTACTGATTTGGATCAGTAGTTTCACAGTTGTTGATGGGCTTCATACCGACACGAAATGTCGTGTTAATAGGGGTCTGACATTATCCACCCCTAGACTCTATATGCGGTACTCATAGACAAACGGACCGGACTGTACGGGTATTGTCACACACAGGATCAGTAGGGGTTCGGATGAGTTTGCTTATCGGCCTCCCTTTTGCTCAATACCTGGGTAGCCGTTACGTACAGCTAGTGCCTGTCACGACCCAAAATAGCACGTGACTGGCACTTGAATCATAATAAGCCTATAGGACCCCATCTAATTCAAGTAAGTCAAAAGCCCAGAAATCTAAAACCATTTTTTTAAGGAATAAATAAAGAACACTAGTTTTAAGAAGTGAAGAAAACATGTTTAAAAACAAGGTTTTTAAAATAAGTAAGTCGAATATGCATTTTCAAAATCCATAGTCTTTTCTGAAAATTTCGGCAGAGTTTCCATTGTAAATACTGGCCCCGAACGGGGTACAACAAGAATAATATATATGCAATGATAAAAGGCATCCCCAAGCGGGAGCTAGCTCTTCGTCAATCGACGGTCACAACCACGCAAGCAGTATAATATACAACGCCGAAGGGCGAGGGTCAAAACTCAAAAGGAAACTCAAAATCAGCATGAAAACCATAATACTACAACGCGCGACTCTAAGGTCGAAATAATACATCACTGGTTTTCTAAGTCTGAAACAATATACAAGTTTGGTTGATGGAACTACTAGATACAACTGAATAATACATGTACAATGGTGGTTCTGATGCAAAAGAACCCACCTACCAAAGCAAATCACCCGCAAGGGAAGCAGTGTGCCAGAAAAGCCGCAATGAAACCTGTACGGCAAAACCTGCAAGAACTGTGGCACAACGTCGGTGAGTTGCCAACTCGTGAATAGAAAACATCACAGGGCAGAAATCGTATGTATGACACAATCCTAGGTCAATACGATCAAATATATTTATAAACCTCAAATGAATAAGTCTGAAGCATGATAAGGTGGCAATGTAACATCTAAACATGAGTATAGTGCCAAGTGCTCGTGCCAGTGCCCCAGGTAATAATAATCAAATATGAGGTATGATCAATGTCGACTATATCATGAAGTCTATAAGTATGTGGATATCATCCAATTATGTAATAAATGTCATCATGTATCTGGATCTCGTCCAACTATGAGATCAATGTCAACTATATCTATGTGGATATTGTCCACGTGTCACCCAATGACAATAAACATCATGCATGTAAATATCATAAAGCATATGCATGGAAGTATGAGGATATAAGTCAACATGTGTCCCTCGCGACACATCAAAATCATGGAACCGGAGTGTCCAGCATCGGCACTCAAAAACATCATGAAAGTTGTGCCCAGCATCGGCACGTAAATCCTCATATATCGGGCTCCGTCAGCCAGTATCGGCCCACTGGCTCCATCAGTTCGGATCGGCCCATATCATCTCTCGACTCCGGTCGGTATCCTCCGGATATCCGCCGAGCCCAAATACTATCACCGGTAGGTGTAGTCTCTCTGCCAGGCTCACCTTCTACTACACATCGATCCGTTCTCGCGCCGGGGTACCATACCGGGTCCACCATGTACCCGCAATTGGCCCCATCCGCCTCCTCGAATCGGGTTCACAAGTCGCTCTCAGAACCGAGAAAACACATAGTGGACGCACCGAAATATCATATCAAGGGTAACCGGGTTTGTAAAATAATTACATACTCTTTTTTGAATTACCCACGGTTCCCAAATCCAGAAATATCATGGAAATAACATATCTCAATGCGTATAATTAAAAAGCATGATGTATGCGACATGTAAAAGAAATATAAGCATATCAGTATATCATACAACAAGGAATAGTAATATGCACATATTGAGGGAAAACCGCTCTTTTAAAATGAATCAGTTTTAATTAGTATCTTGCGGTTCCCAAATCTCTAATCAAGCCAGAATCATCTATGTATGTGCAAATACTTACGTATGTATGTATGGGTGTACAATAGGTATGTACATGAGTATGAATATACAAAATATGTGTGCACAAGTATGAGTGTACAATATATAAGTACACAAGTATGCCATGCAAGGGTCATATCCTGAATGCAACAGTACTACAGTATAGTGACATGGAAATTATCGATGATGAAGTGTGTGAGCCGGCAAGCAGGTGTACGTGGAACATATGCATCATTGATAATGGTGCTGGTGTCCTAGCAGCATGATTTTAATATAACAATAGCCATTAACACATGCAATGCGATGCGAATAACAAGAATATGCAGAAATCGACTAATAAACGCAATAGTGACGCATCTGCATCAATATAAAACTGTTATACAGTTTGCCTTTTGAAATAAGAAGAATCAGGGTTTTTAGTAAAATAAGAGCTACGGTGTTTTTAAGAAAATATACGTCTTTTGAAAATATCCGTAATATCGCTGAGCCTATCTTTGAAGTACTCCCGATTCATTAGTTTTGAAATAGGTATGACATCGGCCTAGCCTAACATCTACTAGCAAAACTACAGCTCTAACTTGTAAGGTTTGTCTAGCACCCTATGTAGAGTTTTGAAGCATCACATGTGTCAAAGTTTGGATTTTGATGGTGCTAAACAAGCATACAAAGGAATCAATCCTAGAAAATTAGGGTTATGAAACTTAAAGCGAACAAAACTAGGGTTTCGAGACTACAACCTTTGTAGCTCCCTTTCGCTGGACTCCTTGGTGTCTTGGGTGTTGGAAGAAGGTCCTCTTGAAGTCCTCTTACGTCCACGACGATCCACCCGGAGTTCACCGTCCAAGCTCGCAACTTCGAGAATCGAAGAGAACACTCTAAACAAATTGGCTAAACTTGTGTAGAATGATGTTGTGGTTTAGAATCTCACTTCAAAAACCTTTCTTTATGTGTATATTACTCACTAGAAGAAACTAGAGAGCAAATATGAAGGAGGAAGAAGATGGTGGCAATATTTTAACAAGAGATCAAGAAGTGATCATTATGAAAAGAAATGAAATATATCCTTTTATATTTTATTCCTTCTCACATCCAACCATGGTTAAGTGATGGAGATATTATTTAACTTGAGTCTTAAATCACAAAGAGAAGGATAACTCAAGGTTAGAGGTAGGTGAGCTTGGTTAAGTTAAAAGAAGAATGTAGAAGCTAGAAAGAATTATCCTTTTCTTTTCAATTTAGTTTTAAACACAAAATCAAATAATAATCCATCATTTAATCTATGGTGTGAGTCTTATATTGCTACCATTTCCATGTGTAAACAATCATGATAGATGGGTGTATGTATGTGTGTATGTATGCACATCCATATGTGCATGAAACAAAAATAGAAATAAAGAAACACATACATACATGCATACATCCATCATGTCCAAGAAAGGTTTTAAGTGAGAACACTAATGGTTAAGTGATAAATCAACACTTGATTTATCAATCCGGTCATATCACATATGACCCTACCAAAAGCAAGCCGTCCGATCAATGTTCGGTATCCTTTACGCGTATTTTAATCGGGTGCATGCGCATATCGCATATGCGCACCACAACGTTTCGCCTGGACTGGGTAACTCCTTTGTGGGACTCTAAGGCTCGTCAATACGCCGGCAGAGGGTGATGATCATATCAAGTACCCCCAAGCCGCAAGCAGTCAGCTAAACGTAACGGCCACCCGGGTATTGAGCGATCAGAAAAAAACAAGCGAACCTTATACAACTCCCGTCGAGCCAACCGGCAACACTACCGTACAGTCCGGTCTCTTCGTCAGATATGCTGCATATCGAGCCTAGGGATGGTCACGTCGACCCAAATAACTCAATAAGTCGTGCCGATGAATGGTCTATAACAGATCGAGAAACTACTGATAACACTTATCAGCAATTCTCAGCAGCCCTGGCCAGGGACTTGCTGATATAACCAGTCGGGCACAGCACAGCATCAACTCCCAATATCGGGAGAGACGAAACCCCTCCTATCGCTCGTCGCCTTCGTGTGTCTCGGGACTGTACCCAAGGGCCACCTGTTTGCACGACTCGGTAGAGCCGTGGTAGGGTGGCAATCAAAATACAGTGGGAGAATACACAAGACTCTATGACGATCTCGGGTCTACAGACTAACCTGTACCAGTGTCACCTGAGAACTGCTATCCGACGATAGATATAATTCCATGTAGGAGTTCTCGGTGAGTCCGTCCAGTGTACCCAGTCACCACTGAGCACCCGTATATGATCTTGATGTCAAACATCGATGAATGTGGGAACATTCATCGCCCATCGTATGTGTCTAGTATCATATACGCTAGTCTACTCTGGTATATCAATGCCCCGTCTCGATATACCTACGACTAGGGACTTTCCAGGATATGATTACAGACTATAGATTTCCCACTAGTATGATCTCCATCATAATCAAAGTAGTCAAGCCAATATACTCAGGGCTTTATCAGCATGTATGAATGAATAAAAGCATGATCAAATCAACATGTCAGATAAAGAAGAACCAGATAGCATACTATCATGTCGAGCAAGAATGCATACTGAATATATATATACATGTATAGATACATCCACCATCACTTAATGGCCTCTAGGGCATACATATATCCAACAATCTCCCACTTGCACTAAGGCCAGTTATTGACGTATCTCATACCCAACATCTCAAAAAGTCGCTCATGCTGTGGCTGAGGGAGGGCCTTGGTGAGTGGATCCGCGGCGTTATTCTTTGTGTCTACTTTCTTAATCTCGATCTCGCGCCGATCTACAATCTCCTGGATCAAATGAAAGCGCCTCAGGATGTGTCTGGACCGCTGATGGGACCTGGGCTCCTTGGCTAACGCCATAGCCCCATTATTATCACAATACAAGGGTATTGGATCAATAATGATTGGAACTACTCCTAGCTCCGAGACGAACTTCTTCATCCAGACGGCTTCCTTGGCGGCATCATTTGCAGCAATGTACTCAGCCTCTATCGTAGAGTCTGCAACGGTATCCTGTTTGGAACTCTTCCAACTTACCGCCCCTCCATTGAGGGTAAATACAAACCCTGAGATAGATTTGTTGTCATCCTTATCGCTCTGGAAGCTCGAATCGGTAAAGGCCTCCATTTGGAGATCTGTATTACCATACACCAAGAACAATTCTTTAGTCCTTCGCAAGTACTTAAGAATGTTCTTCACAGCTGTCCAGTGGTTCTCCCCTGGGTTGGATTGATACCTGCTCACAACACTAAGTGCATAAGCTACATCTGGGCGTGTATATAACATCGCATACATTATAGATCCTACTGCAGAAGCATAAGGTATAATGCTCATGCGAGCTCTCTCTTCATCGGTCTTTGGACAAGAATCCATGGAGAGAGTGACTCCATGGCAAGCGGGTAAGGCACCCCGCTTGGAGTCTTCCATACTAAACCTTTTTAGGATGGTGTTGATGTACCTGGTTTGGGACAATCCCAATAACTTTTTGGATCTATCCCTATAGATCCTTATGCCCAGGATGTATGTGGAATCACCCAGGTCCTTCATGGAGAACCTTAGTGATAAGAATGATTTGACCGACTGTAGCATAGGAATATCATTTCCTATCAGAAGAATGTCATCCACGTACAATACGAGGAATGTGACAGCTCTTCCTACAGCCTTCTTATAAACACAAGGTTCATCTGGATTTTTGATGAAATCAAACTCTTTGATAACATCATCGAAACAGATGTTCCAACTCCGAGATGCCTGCTTTAACCCATATATGGATTTAAGCAGTCTACATGCTTTCTCGCTGCTCCCACTGTCAATGAAGCCCTCTGGCTGATCCATATAAACGAATTCTTCTAAATCTCCATTTAGAAATGCTGTTTTAACGTCCATCTGCCAGATTTCATAGTCGTAGTGAGCAGCAATAGCATGTAGGATCCGAATGGATTTAAGCATGGCTACGGGCGAAAAAGTTTCGTCATAGTCCAAACATGGTCTTTGATGAAAACCTTTCGCCACAATTTTTGCCTTATAGGTCTCTACCTGCCCATCCACACCAATCTTTCTTTTAAAGATCCATTTGCACCCTACAGGTTTTACCCCAGGGGGTACAACGTCCAAAGTCCATACTTTGTTGGTGTACATAGACTCCATTTCGGATCTCATGGCATCCAGCCACTTCACAAAGTCACCACTCGTGATAACTTGCTGAAAACTGGTAGGATCATCATCATCCATGATGCAATCTTCTCTGTCACCATCAATGAGGAAACCGTAATACCTCTCCGGTGGGCGAGAAGTCCTACCAGACCTTCGGAGTGGCCGAGGTTCCTCAGTTTCTATTGCAACAGCCGGTTCGACCAAATCGTAATTAGTAGTTTGTGTTTCTAGAACCTCTTCTAGATCCACTACCTTTCCATCATCTTTATCTGTGAAAAACTCTTTTTCTAAGAATGTGGCATACTAAGAAACAAACACTTTTTGTTCCTCTTTGTGGTAGAATAGATATCCATAAGAATTCTTTGGATATCCTACAAAGTTACACATGACTGACCGTGTCTCGAGTTTGTCCGGATTCTGCTTTTTAACATAGGCTGGGCAACCCCAAATCTTAATTCTCTTAAGAGATGGTCTCTTCCCATGCCATATCTCATATGGCGTGGTAGACACGGCTTTGGTTGGAACCCTGTTTAGCAGAAACGCTGAAGTCTCCAATGCATGCCCCCAAAACGAGACTGGTAACTCAGCGTCACTCATCATGAACCGGACCATATCTAATAGGGTCCTATTCTGTCGTTCTGACACACCGTTGTGCTGTGGTGTGTAAGGAGGAGTGAGCTGAGAGAGAATCCCATTCTCTTTTAGGAAGTTTGCAAATTCTGTACTGAGATACTCACCACCTCGATCTGATCGAAGCATTTTGATACTCAAGCCGGTTTGTTTTTCTACTTCTTGTTTATATTCAATGAATTTCTCGAAAGCTTCGGACTTGTGTTTTAATAAAAATACATGACCGAATCTTGAGAAATCGTCAGTGAATGTAATGAAGTATGAAAAACCGCCTCTAGCCTGTGTAGACATTGGCCCGCATACATCACTATGTATGAGGCCTAGGAGCTGAGTAGCTCTTTCTACGTGTCCGGTAGACGGAGTTTTGGTCATTTTACCCTTGATACAAGACTGGCAAGTTGCATAAGATTTATATTCAAAAGAGTTTAAATATCCATCTTTGTGTAACTTGTTTAGTCTTGTTTCGTTAATATGACCAAGTCTACAATGCCAAAGAAAAGCTTCATTTAATTCTGAAAGTTTTCTTTTATTAGTGTGTTGTATACTGAAAACTGTGTGTTGATTTAGGACATATATTCCGTTATTAAGCGTACCATACCCAACCAACATTTGACTTAGGTGAATGTTCATAACATTGTTCTGTAGTACAAAATTATATCTTTCATTGTCCAACAAAGAAACGGATATTATATTACATAGCATACTTGGTACAAAATAACATGGATTCAAAATCAAAATACATCCAGATGGCAACCCCAAGTGATACTCTCCCACTGCGACTGTATGTACATTGGAACCATTTCCAACGCGGAGAGTATGGTCACCTGTCTTCAAAACCTTGCTATTTCTCAGCCCCAGCATAAAATTGCAAATATGAGAACCTGAACCGGTATCTAATACCCAGGAAGCAGAGTTTATTGAAAAACAGTTTTCTGTCACAAACGCACCTGAAGCAGAAACATCAACATGCTTCTTCTTAAGACTTAAGTACTCCGTGCAGTTGCGCTTCCAATGTCCTGTCTTGTGGCAATGAAAACATTCGCCTTTCCCCGAGTCTCCAGCCTTGGACTTTTCCTTTCCCTTCACCTTTTTAACTCCACCCTTAGGATTAGTGGGCTTCTTCTTTTTCTTTCCCTTGGCCTTAGCTTTCCGGCGAGAAGAGGAAGACTGTCCAATAGTCATAACGGGAGTTTTTGCTAACTTCATAGTGCTCTCTGCACTCCTTAACATGTTAAGGAGTTCAGGGAGTTCCTTTTCCATGCCGTGCATGTTGAAGTTCACTATGAATTGAGCAAAGGTGGAGGGGAGGGACTGCAGAATAATATCTATATATTGTTCATTGTCCATTGTCCATCCTAGGTCCTCAAGCTCTTCTATAAGAGCTATCATCTTCAGAACATGGTCTACTACTGGTGTGCCAAGGGCCATTCGCATCTGAAACAATTTCTTTGATGCTTCGTATCGTAATACGTGGGATTGCTTTCCATACAACTCCTTTGTATGGAGAAATATGGTTTGAATGTCCATATTCTCGTGCTGCTTTTGATGTGTATTGTCCATCGATGCAAGCGCGAGGCATTTGGCCGTGGCACAGTCAGCGTCCCATGTCTTGCGGACTTCAACGTCCGCAACTGAGGATTTTGGACCTGGGACGGGCGGGGCTGAAGCCGTGAGGACATATGATACTTTATCATAAGTCAAGGCGATTTTCAGATTCCTCAGCCAGTCTTTATAATTGGTCCCATTCAGTTTGTTTTTATCTAGTAGAAGCTTGAGTCCAGTCATGGGTATCTGCCCATTAAGAGAGAGAAAAGAATACACTCAGCGAAAGCTCTTGCACAGATCAGATTGGTTATTATCTTGTCTAATCGATGTCTCCCACTGCTTTAATCAAGTTTTTCTTTCAAACCTTAAAAAGAAAACTAGCCAGGATTAATTACAGTCTACAACTTCGCTAACCGTTCAGCCAGGCCAGTGTCGGTACTTGAGGGAGGTTCCCCGTGCTTTCGCACGGACCTAATTAAAGTAAACCTAGTTTTCCCAGAGGCGTAGCCCCGTTAACACCTTTCTCGACACCTAATGAGTTAGCTAACTGTAAACTGCAAAACTCTCCTAGGAGCAACTATTGCCCACAGTGGGATCGGGATCCAACCATCACATGGAAGGTATGCAATCTCATTGAAAATTTCAACACTTGAAATTCCCGATGTAATTTTTACCCCTAGTACTTATGACCTTAACTATGGTAAAAAAATCATAAGTACCAGTGAAGTTCCACCCGTCATTTCTTGATCAATTAGACCCACCCATATGACCCTTAACTATGGTCAACAAAGTCGCATGAATGTCCTAATTAATCTGCATCATATGCAGTGTAGGAAGACATCACTTAGCTACCGTACACTACGCCTTAACTAAAGTCAACAAACGTAGCACGAATACTAAGTACTCTACTTCCTAAAATGACGGAGGGTTGCGGATGATTTTTAAGAAAAATCTTTAACGCTTTGAACTTGATATCGTTGTAGAATCAAACAGTTTTCAAAAGGAGTGGCTTAAGCTCCGCATTTTTGAAATATAGCTTTTTCATAAAGAGCCAAGTGGTTTTCAAATTTGATTCTACAACATCTTTTTAGGTTTATTTTCTTTACATTAATCATATTATTGTAATCCCATCATTTAAGTCCTTAAGCCAAACACAGAAAAGAAACGAAAATAACACGTACGCTTATGCCATCCGCATTCGCCGCAATGTTCCGTTATGCACCGTTAGGTTACTTAACTAACGGCATACCGGGACGGGACTAGCGCGGGTGTAAAACATAAGCAACGTCTACTATATATCATATATATAATATGTCATTCGTCTCAGATATCACAGAACACAGGCTGCAGAAACATATATATAATGTGGGATATACTAGGACGTCCGTATTTAGTATTTTAGCCAATAATAGAAAATACGGATTCTACAGTCGCGATGAATAGCCAAGCCCGCACCCCTAGACCCCTACGAGAGCGGCAAGCGACCCTACCAATCCTGGAGTTTAGGAGACCCGGTCTCGACTCCTCGAGATGGCCTCCCACTAAACCCCAGAACCCGGTCACTTGTGCTCCCCACCTTGGGTCTATCCTAATGCGGAAAAGTAAATAATATACAACACTGGTGACACAACCTCAACCCGGAAGTGCCCCAAATAAAAGAATATTACATTACATTTGAATTTACATGAATGAAAATATAAAACTCTCATCTCACATAAAACCCCCCGGCTATTCAATCGCGACAATCCTGCACATCATATCTCAGCAACACATAATATCTCATATCATCAACGTAATTAAGTATGCATACCCCAATTGTCGTTGATGTATAGCAACGAAACCGGCGATATCGTACATACTACACTTACGGTCACAGAAAAGAAAGTGTAAAACTACAATATTTGGAATCCACATTCTCTTTAGACATCATAAATGCGGAATATCACATATTTCGTATTTCATGCCTAAACTATATGAATTCTACATATTGTATCACATTCCAGATAAACAGACAGTATTAAAGTTTTTCGAACGAACAATCAAGTACTTAAGATTCACTAAAGCTCAACACTTGAGCAGGGTTCAAAAATCCGGAGTGTGACACAGTAGTTGCGGTCCAGCCGTAGAAGGGTCAAGCCAACGCCTCACATGTGGCACGCCGTACTGCCCCAAACCCTAAGGTTCAAAGGGCAGTTCAAGACGGCCACATAATCGAGTTAAGGTTTGTTGTCTTCTAGAGGGACCACCACAAAAAGACTTGTACGTATTTCCAAAGTATCTAAACCCCATGAACAGTGAGCAAATGATACTCGTTTAAACACTTCAATACTTTCTAATTTACCCGGAAAAGCCACGAAATCAAAATTCCGATCGAATCGACGAGTCCAAAACCATCTCCAGAATTTTTCAAAAACAAAATACAGATTATAAATACCCTAAAACAAATACAAGAAGATTCCAGAATTACTGTAAAAACATTATCCATGAATTGATGTATACGGCCGCGGAACAGCGGCCTAAGCAAGCTTAGGCCGCGTTTCCGTGGCCACAATTACTGTTCAGTGAATAATATTTTTACCGTAATCCTTATTTTTACCTGCTGAATTTTTTACATATTTTTAATTCTGAAAAATGTCAAATTTTAGAAAATTTCCAGAGAGCACTCTAAAATGCCGTATTTCAGTTCGATCGGAGTTTTAACTTCGTAAAAAGGTCGCCTAATGTTCTAGGTCGGCTCTGATACCAATGTAAGGTTTGTCTAGCACCCTATGTAGAGTTTTGAAGCATCACATGTGTCAAAGTTTGGATTTTGATGGTGCTAAACAAGCATACAAAGGAATCGATCCTAGAAAATTAGGGTTATGAAACTTAAAGCGAACAAAACTAGGATTTCGAGATTACAACCTTTGTAGCTCCCTTTTGCTGGACTCCTTGGTGTCTTGGATGTTGGAATAAGGTCCTCTTGAAGTCCTCTTACGTCCACGACGATCCACCCGGAGTTCGCCGTCCAAGCTCGCAACTTCGAGAATCGAAGAGAACACTCTAAACAAGTTGGCTAAACTTGTGTAGAATGATGTTGTGGTTTAGAATCTCACTTCAAAAACCTTTCTTTATGTGTATATTACTCACTAGAAGAAACTAGGGAGCAAATATGAAGGAGGAAGAAGATGGTGGCAATATTTTAACAAGAGATCAAGAAGTGATCATTATGAAAAGAAATGAAATATATCCTTTTATATTTTATTCCTTCTCACATCCAACCATGGTTAAGTGATGGAGATATTATTTAACTTGAGTTTTAAATCACAAACAGAAGGATAACTCAAGGTTAGAGGTAGGTGAGCTTGGTTAAGTTAAAAGAAGAATGTAGAAGCTAGAAAGAATTATCCTTTTCTTTTCAATTTAGTTTTAAACACAAAATCAAATAATAATCCATCATTTAATCTATGGTGTGAGTCTTATATTGCCACCATTTCCATGTGTAAACAACCATGATAGATGGGTGTATGTATGTGTGTATGTATGCACATCCATATGTGCATGAAACAAAAATAGAAATAAAGAAACACATACATACATGCATACATCCATCATGTCCAAGAAAGGTTTTAAGAGAGAACACTAATGGTTAAGTGATAAATCAATACTTGATTTATCAATCCGGTCATATCACATATGACCCTACCAAATGCAAGCCGCCCGATCAATGTTCGGTATCCTATACGCGTATTTTAATCGGGTGCATGCGCATATCGCATATGCGCACCACAACGTTTCGCCTGGACTGGGTAACTCCTTTGTGGGACTCTAAGACTCGTCAATACGCCGGCAGAGGGTGATGATCATATCAAGTACCCCGATGCCGCAAGCGGTCAGCTAAACGTAACGGCCACCCGGGTATTGAGCGATCAGAAGAAAACAAGCGAACCTGCTACAACTCCCGTCGAGCCAACCGGCAACACTACCGTACAGTCCGGTCTCTTCGTCAGATATGCTGCATATCGAGCCTAGGGATGGTCACGTCGACCCCAATAACTCAATAAGTCGTGCCGGTGAATGGTCTATAACAGATCGAGAAACTACTGATAACACTTATCAGCAATTCTCAGCAGCCCTGGCCGGGGACTTGCTGATATAACCAGTCGGGCACAGCACGGCATCAACTCCCAATATCGGGAGAGACGAAACCCCTCCTATCGCTCATCGCCTTCATGTGTCTCGGGACTGTACCCAACGGCCACCCGTTTGCACGACTCGGTAGAGCCGTGGTAGGGTGGCAATCAAAGTACAGTGGGAGAATACACAAGACTCTATGACGATCTCGGGTCTACATACTAACCTGTACCAGTGTCACCTGAGAACTGCTATCCGACGATAGATATAATTCCATATAGGAGTTCTTGGTGAGTCCGTCCAGTGTACCCAGTCACCACTGAGCACCCATATATGATCTTGATGTCAACATCGATGAATGTGGGAACATTCATCGCCCATCGTATGGGTCTAGTATCATATACGCTAGTCTACTCTGGTATATCAATGCCCCGTCTCGATATACCTACGAATAGGGACTTTCCAGGATATGCTTATAGACTACAGATGTCCCACTAGTATGATCTCCATCATAATCAAAGTAGTCAAGCCGATATCCTCAGGGCTTTATCAGCATGTATGAATGAATAAAAGCATGATCAAATCAACATGTCAGATAAAGAAGAACCAGATAGCATACTATCATGTCGAGCAAGAATACATACTGAATATATATATACATGTATAGATACATCCACCACCACATAATGGCCTCTAGGGCATACATATATCCAACATAACTAGCAAGTCAAACAAGAGGGGTATGGAAACCACCTAAATCTGATTCGATATATATATATATATATATATATATATATATATAATAGTCGGTGATCCCGCCTAAAAGGTACTGCGTACGATACAATATCATATGACATCCTCGAGTCATGAATGCGGATCAATCAACAATATAAAGCTCGTACGGTAAATCATCGTACGGCATCCCAAAAGCTGGGTACGTGTAAATATCACATTCATCTCATCAATTGTCACGACCCGAAGTTTGGCCCGTGACCGGCACTTAACCACGTAATGTCTACAGGCGTAACGCAGCTAAGTGAACCGAAAACCCAGAAACCAAACCAGTAAAAGTTTAGAGTGTTTAAGTTTTAAATGGAAGTATTTATTAAAGTGACAAAAATTCTTAAGTAGATAACCACCAAGATAGCAATATACGACGCCGTAGCGAAGATCAAGATCCACAAGTGGGAACATCACAGGTAGAATAAACTGCAAGTACAGTCGACTCATAACGAGCTCGACACCAGAATACAAATAATATACATCATCGTCCTCACACTGCCTCTAAGTCAAATACATATATGGTAGATGGAGAATACTAGATACAACAATATACATAACTGAAAGATAAACAGATACCGCACAAAACCCACCTATCAGCAAAAGAGCTAGTACACCATCTATGGGGGTACTTGTGTCAAAAGATGCAAAACGCAGCCTGCCGCGACTACTCCGAAGGGCAACCTGCAAACACCATGGCACAACGGGGGTGAGTTGCGAACTCGTGAATAGAGATAACATATAAAGGTAATCGCGAGCATGCACGTACTACGCCACTCTATCATATGCCAACAGATGATATCAATGTGTGATAGTATGTGCAATAATCATGCAAGTGCGCTATCAGGTAATATAATTACAGGATGAGATACAATAATGAATGCCGAGAATGGGAAGTATAACATCTACACGGAATGTCAACGTGGAATATGTAATCGGTGTCCATCAATGCACCCCAAATCCCAACAACCCAGACGCCGACACTCCCATCGGCCTCAAATCCTGTATATCACTGAGAATCACGAGTGCCCAACATCGGCACCCAAATATCATAAATACTCGTGTCTAGCATCGACACGCAAATCTTCCTATATCGGGCATCCTTCAGTCCGGGTCAGCCCCCTCTCTCATATGTCTATCGGGCATCCGTCAGTCCGGGTCAGCCCTCTATCTCATATATATATCTATCGGGCATCCGTCAGTCCGGGTCAGCCCTCTCTCTCATATATATCTATCGGGCATCCGTCAGTCCGGGTCTGCCCTCTCTCTCATATATATCTATCAGGCATCCTTCAGTCCGGGTCAGCCCCCTCTATATCATATATATCTCACTCTAGCACCGAGAAAACATAGGGTGGATGCACCGAAATATCATATCAAGGGAACCGAGTTTTTAAATGATTACATATTTGAAATAGCCACGGTTCCCAAATCCAGAAATCACATGTAATCCAAACCAATATGCAAGTCAATGTGATGTGATATGTGCATCAAGTATGAATATCATGTCAAGTCACATAAAGATGAGCTACAACATAATGATCCGATGTGATATATGCATCAAGTATGAATATCATGTCAAGTCACATAAAGATGAGCTACAACATAATGATCCGATGTGATATATGCATCAAGTATGAATATCATGTAAAGTTCTACAGTGTGAGCGTCATGGCAATTTCTAACGGTGTGTGTGTAGCATGCAGGATAGTGCTCGTGCAACATGAACCGTTAGTAATGGTGCGGTGTTCTATCAATTCTAGTTTATATACATATATCAGGGAATGTGGTATGCACTAAATAGTAGCCATGAACAGTCAATGTATGGAAATGTAGCTTCAAGATCATATCAGCCCTGACGTAGAACGCCATGCGGCAATATCCCCGTAGATGTTAAATCTACTAACCGTAGTCTCTCGCTAGGTATAGCCGATGACTTGTTTCCCCTTCTTCGTGGCGTCCGTCGCACTCGCCTGCGAACCTAGAATTCCACAGAATATCATGCATAAGCTCAAAATCATACAAACACGACATTTAAGGTCAACTAGAAACCCGTGTCGCAAACCAAGCGCGCATGTACGCGATACGCTAAAACGGGCGATTACGCGCCTGACGTCGCTCCGACGCGTCGCGCTACGCAGAAACCCCAAACCCACACACACGTATCACGCGTGTCGCGAAAGATTAAAAATACGGGAAATAAGGTATTCTACTCCAAATTTTTCTAAAGAACAGATATTATAAAAATAGATATACCAAAACACTCCATATAGCAGCAGACTCCAGTGGCCCAAACCCCAACCCAAAACACCCCCATCTGGCCGCAATTTGCGGCCAGAATGCTTATTTCGGCGGCCTGGGTAGGGAGAGGGACTCCCAGGTTTTGTGTGTGCACTCTATAGCCCCTGTGTATGCTACAGTAATTCCAATTTCACTCTGAAACATCACGAGTAGTAGCAGATCCTACAGAGCCTTATTCTAGTTAAAAACCACTCTTTTTGCACTAAAATGAAAATTTATGGTATTTCTGTGCAACTGAAACAAAACCCTGGCTTAACTAGCTCTAATAGCACGAAATAGAGTTAACAAAGCCAACAAAACCATAATCTAACATATGAATCACAAATATCCTTCAATATCACTAATAATGCACAAAAACATGATTTTTGCTAAAGAATACTACAAGTTTAAGGAAAAGGAGTGCTAACATGAGTTAATACCTTCTAAAAACCATATAAAACACTAAAAGTTCCAGCTCTTTCCTCAAGTGTGCAGATTTGCCTTCAAACACCTCAAAAAGCCCCTTTTTCCATGGTTTTGTGAAGGAAATGTGTTGATTTGTGTAGGGTTTTGTTTGGGGATCAAAGGGAAATGAAACGAAGAAGAAGAGATGAAGAAAATGATAGTGTTTTTCTGCTGGTAGCTGCAGAATTCAGAAGTGAGGAGAAGAGAGAGAGAGAAGGTCAACAAAAGTCCAATTCTTACCTAACACCAATACCTCATTTTTTTATTAGGATTTGAATTATACAAAGGGTTATGACATGATTAAGTGGTGGGGATAAAACAATAAACCATGCAAGAATGAAAGAAATGGTTAACACTTTAACCTAGGTCACAACAAGGCTAAGTATGCAAGTGTACACTACAAAGGAAAATTTTCCAATTTGTTAACACGACTAAATATAATTAGTAAACCCTAAAGTTACACCTATATAATAACACGCACAATTACTAATTATCACGAAAAACATTCTAACGAAATTTCAAAGTGTTACAATCTACCCCCTTAAAGAAATTCGGTCCCCGAATTTAAAAATCTAACTACACGCACCTTCAAAAAGATGGGGATACCTCTTCCTCAACTCGCTCTCGGTCTCCCAAGTGACCTCCTCACCGCTCTGGCCATGCCAAAGTACCTTGACTGACGGTATGTCCTTCGATCTCAATTTCTTCACTTGTCGATCCAAGATCATCACCGGCTGCTCTGCATAGGAAAGGTCGCGCTCAAGCTGGATCGTCGGGTGCTGAATCGCATGCGAAGGATCATGAAGATATCTGCGGAGCATCGAAACGTGAAATATGGGGTGCACGTCTCGAAAACTGGGCGGAAGGGCCAACCGATACGCAACTGCACCAACACGCTGGAGGATCTCGAAGGGGCCCACATATCTGGCACTAAGCTTCCCCTTCTTCCCAAACCTCATCACACCTTTTATTGGGGAGACCCTCAAGAAAACATGATCACCAACAGAAAACTCAAGTCTGCGCCGACGACGGTCCGCATAAGATCTCTGCCTACTCTAGGCTGCTCTCATCCTATCGCGAATCAACTAGATCTTCGCGGTCGTCTCCTCCACAATCTGCAGCCCTAAGATACTGCTCTCACTGAGCTCTGTCCAACAGGTGGGTGATCTGCATATCCTCCCATAAAGAGCCTCAAACGGTGCCATCTGAATGGTCTCCTGGTAGTTGTTGTTGTAGGAGAACTCTACTAAGGGCAAATGATGATCCCAGCTACCTCCGAAGTCTAATACGCATGCTCTGAGCATGTCCTCGAGAGTCTGAATAGTCCGCTCTGACTGTCCGTCGGTCTGCGGATGAAAAGCTGTGCTGAAACTCAAGCGAGTGCCGAAAGCCTCCTGAAGCCTCTGCCATAGTCGGCTGGTAAACTGGGTGCCTTTGTCTGACACGATACATGTCGGAACTCCGTGCAGTCGTACGATGTCATCAATGTAAATCTGGGCATACTGAGAAAATCCGAAAGTCGTCTTCACCGGTAGGAAGTGAGCCGCTTTCGTCAAACGATCCACGATCACCCAGATGGAGTCATTCCCTCGACTAGTCCTGGGTAGACCTACAATGAAGTCCATAGATATATGTTCCCATTTCCACTCCGGAATGGGTAACGGCTGTAGCTTTCCCGCGGGCCTCTGGTGCTCAGCCTTGACTTGCTGACAAGTCAGGCATCTCGACACAAAATCTGCGATGTCTCTCTTCATTCCGTCCCACCAGTAAACACCTCTCATGTCATAGTACATCTTGGTGGAACCGGGATGAACACTATATACCGATCGATATGCCTCCTCAAGAATCTCGCGCCGCAATCCCTCAGCATCTTGTATGCACAGTCTAGTCCCGAATCGTAGTATCCCCTGATCATCGATCATGAACTCGTAAAATCTGCCCTGTCCCATCTGTGCCATGATCTCTGAACATCGGTCATCACTGTGCTGTGCCTCATGATACGGTCAAGCAACTGTGGGCGTGCACGAACATGCGCAATCTTTCCTCCGATCGGCGTAAACTCGAACTGTACCCGGCTGTCGCATAAAATCTGCCAATCTGCCGACGACCGCCTCTGTTCTGCGCTCAAACAAGATAGACTACCACCGGGCCTCCTGCTCAAACCATCCGCCACTACATTCGCTCTGCCCGGATGATACAAGATCTCACAATCGTAGTCCTTCACTAACTCCATCCATCGACGCTGTCTATGGTTCAGGTCTCGCTGCTGGAATATATACTTTAAGCTCTTGTGATCAGTGAATATCTGGCACGACTCTCCATACAGGTAATGTCGTCAGATCTTAAGTGCAACGACCACTGCAGCCATCTCCAAATCATGAGTGGGGTAATTCTGTTCATGTTTCTTTAATTGCCGCGAAGCATACGCGATCACCCTGTCATGCTGCATCAAAACGCACCCTAGCCCCACTCGTGAAGCGTCATAGTAGACCACAAATCCGCCTGATCCTGAAGGCAATGATAGCACTGGTGTCGTAGTCAGTAGAGCCCGTAGTTGCTGAAAGCTGTACTCACACTCCTCCGTCCAATCGAAACGAAATCCCTTCCGGGTCAACCCGGTCAAAGGTGTAGCAATGCGAGAGAAGTCCTGCACGAATCGCCTGTAATAGCCTGCCAGCCCTAGAAAGCTGCGAACCTCCGTCACTGACGTGGGTCAAGGCCTACTCTAAACGGCCTCAATCTTCCTCGGGTCTACACATATACCATCTCGTGTAATCATGTGCCCCAAGAAATCTACGCTGTCCAGCCAGAAAGAACACTTGGAGAATTTGGCGAAAAGCTGATGCTCACTCAAGGTCTGCAGTGTAATCCGCAGGTGCTGCTCGTGCTCCTCTCTACTCCGAGAGTACACCAAGATATCGTCAATGAATACTATGATGAACAGATCAAGATACGGCCGGAAAATACGGTTCATCAAGTCCATGAATGCTGCTGGTGCGTTGGTGAGTCTGAACGACATCACCAAAAACTCATAATGGCCGTAGCGTGTACGGAAAGCTGTCCTAGAAATATCCTCCTGTCGAACCCGCAGCTGATGGTAGCCTGATCGCAAATCGATCCTCGAAAAGTATCCTTCCCCCTGTAGCTTGTCGAACAAATCGTCGATGCGTGGCAAAGGATACCTGTTCCGCACTGTCACCCTGTTCAGCTGACGGTAGTCGATACACAAACGCATACTGCCGTCCTTCTTCTTGACAAACAGGACTGGAGCACCCCAAGGAGAAACACCGGGTCGAATGAGTCCCTTATCCAGCAAATCTTGCAACTGATCCTTCAATTCTCTAAGTTCCACCGGGGCCATCCGTTAAGGCGGTACAGAAATAGGCCCCGTGCCAGGAACCAAATCAATAGAGAAAGAAATATCACGCTCGGGTGGTAGCCCAGGAAGCTCGTCAGGGAACACATCAGGGAACTCGCTAACAACCGGAACCTGATCCATCGGAACCTCTGTAGCTCTAGTATCGCAAACATAGGCGAGAAATCCCTGACATCCCTTCCGCAAAAGCTGTCCAGCGCGAAAAGAAGAAATCACACTGTGAGGGGTGGCACCACGGTCCCCCAACACAACGAAAACTGACTCGCCGGGAAAACAAAATCTAACTGTCTTCTCACGGCAGTCAACAGAAGCATAGCACGTGGCTAACCAATCCATGCCCAAAAGAACGTCGAAGTCCAACATCTCAAGAAGGATCAAATCGACCGGCAACTCTCTCTCGCCGATACGGACGATAAAGGATCGGGACATGTGCCAAGCAACAAACGACTCTCCTACAGGAGTAGTCACAATAAGCGGCTGATCAAGCAAACCGGACTCTCTACCCAAACTTGGCACAAAGTGTGTGGATACGTACGAGTGCGTGGATCCAGGATCGAATAACACGTGTGCACCAACAGAACATACTGTAAGGATACCTGAGACCACCGCATTGGACGCCTGCGCGTCCCGATGCGTCAAAGCAAAAACTCGCGCCTGTCCTCCACCTACGACTGAATGTCCCCTGCCGGCCGCTAGCTGTCCTCTGCCTCGATCACCTCGTCCTCTATGAACAAATCCTCCGCGACCGTGACCTCTCTGTGCATGAGTCTGGCGCGGAGTAACAGTGGGTACAATAGGCAACGCCGTCTGGGGTGGTGAAGGTGGTAGTGTGACGTGCGGTGCTGCAGCCTCCCTCCGGGGTATCTCATGACAATCTCGTACACGATGATAAGAACTCCCGCAACGGAAACATCCTGATGATGGTCACTGACCCTCCTGGGGATAGGAGCTAAACAACCTGCCTCGCCCCGAATCTCTGCTACCTGCAAGACGTCTATCACGGCACCGAAAAGGCTGTCTCTGCGCTGATGTATCCGCACGAACTCTCTTCGGCTCTGGAACTACCGATGTCTCAGCAAGGCGCTCCTCGACTAATAGGACTGCGTCTACAGCTGCTGCATATGTCTCGTAATGATGTGCGCTGATCGCTAGAAACCGTGGTGTAAGCAAGCCTCGGACAAATCTCTTGACTCGCAACTCCTCAGTAGCCACTAGGTACAGAGCATACACTGATGGCTCGGTGAACAGGACATCATACTCTGCCACTGACATCTCCGGAGTCTGACGTAAGGACTCGAACCTGCGTGTTCTAGTATCTCTGACGCTCAGTGGAAGAAAACGGGCAAGGAATAGCACCACGAACTCTGTCCAGGTCATAGGAGGAAGACCTGCTGCTCTACCCTTCTCGACTGATTCACACCATTTCTGCGCGAGACCTTCCAGGCGAAAGCTCGCGAACTCAACCCATCTCGCATCTGCGCATCTAAGTGAACGACATATCCGCGCCATCCTATCATTGAAAGACTGTGGGTCCTCGGCCGCATCGGTGCCTGTGAAGACCGGAGGCTTCAGCCTCATAAACTCTGTAGCTGCAGGGGCAACTGCCTGTACTGTGGGTACCACCGCGGTCTCTGCAACGGGTGGAACTACCTCTGGTCGCTGTGCTCGAAGTGTCTCAACTAGAGATCCCATCATCCGGCCCATCTCCTGCATAATGGATCCCATCGTCTGGCGCATCTCCTGCACACCAGCCCCTAACATAGCAATCTGATCTGTCACGGCAGGAACAGCCTGCTCGGGCACAACCGGTGTACTATCCAGATCAGTCCTCGTCTCGGACGAGTCAACTCGAATCTCGGCCCTCGCGGCCGCTCTTTGCGCCCTCGTAGTCTTTGGCGGCATAATGGCCGAAAGGAATAATAGGATTCGATAAGGATACGGAAATCGAATCGCAAGAATGTATATACTCAAGAAGGAATTTAAATCAACAAGTCCTAAGGTCGCTTTGGAGGAGTACCGTGTCGTGAGTATGCCGCGGAACAAACACACGCTACGCCACTCTGCTTCAACTACCTACTCCATCATACCAGGTCATCCTATACTCAGAAAGGTAAAACCTACGCTCTGATACCAACTTTGTCACGACCTGAAGTTTGGCCCGTGACCGGCACTTAACCACGTAACGTCTACAGGCGTAACGCAGCTAAGTGAACCGAAAACCCAGAAACCAAACCAGTAAAAGTTTAGAGTGTTTAAGTTTTAAATGGAAGTATTTATTAAAGTGACAAAAATTCTTAAGTAGATAACCACCAAGATAGCAATATACGACGCTGTAGCGAAGATCAAGATCCACAAGAGGAAACATTACAGATAGAATAAACTGCAAGTACAGTCGACTCTCAACGAGCTTGACACCAGAATACAAATAATATACATCATCGTCCTCACACTGCCTCTAAGTCAAATACATACATGGTAGATGGAGAATACTAGATACAACAATATACATAACTGAAAGATAAACAGATACCGCACAAAACCCACCTATCAGCAAAAGAGCTAGTACACCATCTATGGGGGTATCTGTGTCAAAAGATGCAAAACGCAGCTTGCCGCGACTACTCCGAAGGGCAACCTGCAAACACTGTGGCACAACGGGGGTGAGTTTCCAACTCGTGAATAGAGATAACATATAAAGGTAATCGCGAGCATGCACGTACTGCGCTACTCTATCATATGCCAACATATGATATCAATGTGTGATAAGCAGTATGTGCAATAATCATGTAAGTGCTCTATCAGATAATATAACTACAGGATGAGATACAATAATGAATGCTGAGCATGGGAAGTATAACATCTACACGGAATGTCAATGTGGAATATGTAATCGGTGTCCATCAATGCACCCCAAATCCCAACAACCCAGACGCCGGCACTCCCATCGGCCTCAAATCCTGTACATCACTGAGAATCATGAGTGCCCAACATCGGCACCCAAATATCATAAATACTCGTTTCTAGTATCGACACGCAAATCTTCTTATATTGGGCATCCGTCAGTCCGGGTCAGCCCCCTCTCTCATATGTCTATCGGGCATCCGTCAGTCTGGGTCAGCCCTCTCTCTCATATATATATATATATATATATATATATATATATATATATATATATACATATCTATCGGGCATCCGTCAGTCCGGGTCAGCCCTCTCTCTCATATATATCTATCGGGCTTCAATCAGTCCGGGTCAGCGCGCTCTCTCATATATATCTATCGGGCATCCGTCAGTCCGGGTCAGCCCCCTCTATCTCATATATATCTCACTCTAGCACCGAGAAAACATAGGGTGGACGCACCGAAATATCATATCAAGGGAACCGGGTTTTTAAATGATTACATATTTGAAATAGCCACTGTTCCCAAATCCAGAAATCACATGTAATCCAAACCAATATGCAAGTCAATGTGATGTGATATGTGCATCAAGTATGAATATCATGTCAAGTCACATAAAGATGAGCTACAACATAATGATCCGATGTGATGTATGCATCAGGTATGAATATCATGTCAAGTCACATAAAGATGAGCTACAACATAATGATCCGATGTGATATATGCATCAAGTATGAATATCAAGTAAAGTTCTACAATGTAGCTGCGGGGGTGCTATACGCCATCCACTCGACTTCCCCGTAGATATAATCTACTCACATTGAATCTGCGTGTCGGTGTCGGTGTCGCCTTCATCTTCTTCATCGTCTCGAATCATCGTGTGGGTACCTACATGTCACACGTATCGCATCGCATTAAAACCAAATCAAACCAAAACGACACACGAAAACGAAAACTATACGCTTAAAAGTTTATAGGTTAGAACCTATGGTTAACTCTCACACATCAACCCGATATCACTCGATATAGACGTACAAACGTCAAGTGATCGAGTTAAAACACAACACTTGAAATCCAGAATTCAAAATATGAGAAACGAAACACGAATCCAAAACAACAACTACAGAAAAGGGTCCCAGATTTCACCTTAGGTCAAATAAGACAATTTTGCATATGCCAGGGGTCTAATTTATAGATGTAGGAGCTACAGAACAAGAACGAGCCAAAATGCTCCAAGTCTGGCCACAAATTGCGGCCAGAAGGAATAAATCTGCGGCCAAAAGAAGAAATCATGGGCTGTGGTCTTGGGGTTAGCTTCCTGGGTGCCTGCACATATCTCTGTGTTTGCAAAATAATTTTCAGAGTCTCGGGGTGATAGCAGATTTCATATAACACTCACAGATTCCACAATTTCCCGATATCGGCTTTTCTAAATCCGTATTCCGGGTTTCTAGTCTCTGGTTTAGGCCTGGATTCTAGCACTAGGGGGTTTTTGTGGCCTCTACTGAGCTTAATTACCCATCTCCACTCTCAATTCCCATTAACCCTAACTAGGGTTTTCCTAAGTCCACAAAATCACACGATATCGGTTCTATCATAACATGGGGGTAAAAGTAATGAAAATACTAAGCTAAAGGTTCAGAAATTATCTTATATAGCAACTCAAGAATTTTCTTGAGTTGCCCCAAGTGGCCATAATCCTAGCTTTCTTGGTCCAATGTGCTTCCCTTGAGCTTGGGCACAACTTTTGTGATATGGGGATAGGGTTTTGGGGTGATTTTCATGGTCTTTTGGGGGATTTTGTGGAGAGGGAGAGAGAGTGCAGTAGCAGCAGCAGCAACATGAGGGAGAGGGAGAGAAATGAGTGAAAACAATGAAGGAGGATGGCTCAAGGCTTGGGTCAAAGGTAAACCCTCACTTTCTCTCTCTCACCCATACCTATATATTCTATTCATTCCTTTTCTTTTCTATTTTCATTCTCACATCAATAGTAACCCCAAAATAATAAGCCATGCACCCAAAACATGAAGGAAAATGCAACTAGTGTAGAAAAGATATGGTGCATGTTTTGCATAAAATACGCTTAAAACGCGATTAGCGATTTTAAATCGCGATTAGCACTAAATTAGTGTCAAACTAATCATAAAAACTTAAAATTTGCATAATTCACATAAAACACCCTCTTTCTAGTAATTTCTATAATTTTCCAAATTTTTCCTCATTTATCGGTATTTAATTATACCGAAATATTAAAATATTCATTTACAATTAATATTAAATTATAAAAATTCCCAAAAATAATATTTTATTTTTTTTAAATGTTACAGTGTCGCTGACGTGCTTATGGTTAAACCCACTGCCAGCATATTGACGAGTCTTTAGAGTCCCACACATGGGGTTTCCCTGCTTCGGGCGAAACGATGTAGAAGCCGTATTGTTTTACGGTGGGGTTCGATCATATACGTGCACTTATGCACGTATCATGATTCGGACGGATAATACTAGTGGCTTTGGTTTAATCCGGATTCTAGTATTATATTGTTGTATTATTTTTGTCTCATTGTATTCGTATTTTGTCGGAATACGGATACGGGTATGTATTTACGGACTAGGGGTATTCTTGTAATTCATTACAAGATAGCTTCTAGAAGATGCAACATCATTTTGTTTTAAACCTTTTTGGATTAAAAGGTTTATGAAGGGGAGGATGAGATATTTGTGGCATTAATTTCAAGCATGACTCATTGTGGTGACTCATGGTGGTGACTCATGAACACTATTGAGGCATGCTTGATTTTTAGTAAGGGTTATGAGATATTTGTGTGACATGGAGATATTTTTCTAGTGTGGACTTGGATATTTTTTCTTGAGTTTCTAGCATGCTTGATATCTCACAACACTTAGCCATTTTTCCTCACTTGACTTTTCTTCGCACTCTCATCTTCATGGCATCTTCTTTTACCTCCACTCTACAAGTCTTATGTGTTGAGAAGGCCAGGGTGTCTTGAGACAAATAAATCCATCATCTCATTCTATATCATCTAGGTTATCTTGTGTAGCGAACTAGGTACCTTAGTTTACCTCGGCTATGAGGTAGGAGCTAGGAATACAAATCCTCAGGTGGATCATCTTCGATGGAGCGAGACCCGAGATCAAGCTTGATCATGGTGGCCACTAGGAGCTTGAGAAGGTGGTTAAAGACTAAAGGACATGGATCATTTGTTATAACCATTATAAACTCCTTTTTAGTATTGGTAGTCTTGGGTTAATGGTCGATCTGTAGAATCGGGTTCCGTTAGCGCCAGTTTAGAAAAATTTTGTTCCGCATTTGGCCACGGTTGATGGCCGGGGCACTGGCGTAACCCAACATGGTATCAGAGACAACGCATTAACCCATTACTAGCATTTTAAACGATGTTTAAAGTATCAAAATCGAAACAACTCCGAAACAATGCCCGTAATATTCCAGTTTATGTTGAAATTTTTTGAGTCTTCTAAAATTTTTTAAACAATTGCAGAAAGCTATTTATGCAGTAACTAGAACACCCTAAAAATACGAGCCCCAAATGTCAAACTTTGGCCGGTGAGAATGCATGAAATCCCGGCCTGGCCGGTTCTAGATTGGACTTAGGACTTGAATTTTTTTTCTGTTCTAGTCTCTGGAATATTGGTTCTCTGGTATTGTTTGTTTTGCCCAGTTTCGATATTGTGTTATCTTTAGTTTGGGGGCAATTCGGAGTATTTCGAAGTCGCTATTTTTAATACTGTTTAAAAGTTTTCAGTGCATACATTATTATCTGCGACCGTGAATCTCATTAGAGTGGTATAACTCGTCTAATTGCTATATGTATTTTAGACGGATTTGCGAACGTGACATTCACGTTGATGTTCTGTGTTGTGTTGTGGTTGTGGCTGGATCGTCGTAGTGGATAGCTTGGGTGCAATGGTAGTACTGTTTAGATACGTTTGTACATTTGATATTGCATGGCGAGCATCCGATATGTGGACTGCCATCACTGCCAGTTTGTATATTATTTGTTTGGGACACGACCGGGTTGAGGTCGATGTCACCGCTGTTCATATATATTTCTTTTCTATTCTAAGATTATCCCGCGGTGGAGTGCACTAATAGCCGGGTTCTAGAAGGAAACGGGCATGCATCTTATGGCTTTGAGATGGAGGGGGGCTCACTTTAGAACTGGTAGGCTATTCGCCGCACTCGTAGGGGGTACAAGTTGACCCAAGGTGGGGTGCTCAAGTTACCGGATTCCGTGGAGTGCTGGGTAGCCCATTCACGTTATTGATTGGGGTTCCCTTGCTTCTGGGATTGGCGGGTAATTTTCCTTGCTCGTAGGGGTCTAGGTTTTCATTGCACATGCTATCCACACGACAGGAAACGTCAGGTCTCATTTGCGGCTCAAATGAAACCCGAGGCTCCAGGATTATCCACCACTCTGTGTTGTTGGCTGAGATTCAATGATGTTTCTTTATATCATGCCTGGGATGACTGTTATATATATTTAAATATATACTAGTAGATGTTGTATATGTTTTGCACCCGCGCTAGTTCAGCCCTCGCTCGACAGTTAGTTAAGTAACCAAACGGGTGATGACAGGGCCCAGTGGCGAGTGAGGATGGCATATACGTACATTATATTTTTCGTTCCTTTCTGTGGTGTGATATGTTTAATTGATGGGACTACGTTGATTCTGATCAATGCAAGGAAAACAAACCTATATTGTAACATTTCAGAAAATAAAATATTATTTTTGGCAATTTAAATAATTGAAATAATAATTTCTATGAATATTATTCAGTACAAAAATTAGTTTTAATGAAAGGGTATAATTATATACCGATAACTTAGAAAATAATTGGGAAATTAATAATAATTATTGATTTGAAGTTATTTATGTGATTTGGGAATTTTATGAACTATTATACAATTATTTGTAAATGGGTTATTTACTAAACTCGATTAGTATTTTTCTAATTATGCATTAATCCGGTTTATGTGCATGGCATGCAACAAAGCATGTTACAAATACTTGCTACATTTTAATTTATATGCACTATGGTTCTTTTTTAGAATGATTTGTTTTAAGTTTAAAATAAAGAGAAAAGAATATAAAAGAAAATAGATGAGAGAGAGAGAGTGATGGGACAAGTATCATGGTGGGGGAGAGAGAAAGAGAGAGAAAGGGGGGTGACATTCTACACTCTTCTACTTCATTCTTCATCTCTTTATTTTTCCTCATCTCCTTTCTTCTCCTCCTCATGCCTCACCTTCTTCATCCTCCACCTTACTACCACCTCACAAACACCCTTCAAACCACTCCAAAACTTATACTTCCTTCACAAAAAATATTCTCCTCACCACTACAAAGACCATGGTGTGATCAAGTTGGAACTTTGAAGACTTTGAGCAACTCAAGAATTTTTCTTAGTTGCCAAATGAGGTAAAAAGATACACCTTTAGTTTAGAATCTTGTATTCCTCATATCTTTTTGTAGATTAGAGTTGATTAAATATGGTTTAGAAATGTTATAAATTTCCAAGTTGAGAGTTAAGTGATTTTGATGTTGTTATGGTGTATTTGAGAGTAATTAGCGACCATAAATCTTTGTAGTGTTAGTTTCATGGACCAAAACAGAGAGTAAAACCCAAGACTTGAATTAGAAATATTTCAAATGTCGGTTTTGTGGATATTTTGGGGACTACAGGGAATCTGGAGCAACCTGAGGTGTTTGTAGAAAAATCAAACTAGTACATTAACCTAATTAGACCAATACGAGACCACCACGAGAAGACGAACCCAAAATTCCTCAGGGAGGCCAGCGAGATCGAGAAAATTGGAATTCTCGCCGGGTCATTTTGGTGGGATGGTGTTGTGTCTTTGCCAGTAGCTCACTTACCATGTAGAATAGCCGCATGTACTGTTTGTTTAGCCCCAATTTACCTGACCAAAAATCTGGGAGCATTTAGTGTTGGTTTTAACTATGTTTTCCGATTTCAAAAACTTGGTTTTGGGTATTTGAATGTGGATTTGGTCGTTGGATGTTTGTACGTCGACGACGAGGGTTATTTGGCTATTTTTTCATGCGTAGACCATAGGTTCTAATCTATGTGCGTTTCGTGTGCCGTTTTAGTTTTCGTGTTTGATTCATGTCTACGATATAACGTATTGAAAACTGTAGGTACCCCGTGTGGACATCGTACGACAAGGTAGAGCATGGCGTCATTGACTTCGGCAAGCGAGGATCAAGGTGAGTAGATATATATCTACGGGGGAAGTCAGGTGGATGGCGTATAGCACCCCCGCAACCGTAGAATAGGGTATTACTATATCTGTAAGTTTCGACACGATATTTGGATACTTAGTAGATGGTATTTAGAAAACCTTAGGTTAGATTAGATGGTTCTAGGGAGATCTATCCATAGGATGATTACCTTGGTGGCGAATCGCAGGTTATATGTAGTCTCACACACACGCACACACATACACACTTGATTTTGTGTGTATATGTGTGTGTGTGTGTGTATAGGTATGTGAGTATGTGTGTATATATATATACACACACATACACGGGTGATGAGGATAGCATGAGATATATGAGATGAGTCGATATGATCGGCCATGATGTCGTAAGATTCTGATATGTGATCGAGTCGTGATACTGTATATGATATGATATTATGATGGATCGTTGGGCGATATGTATTCATACATTCGATAATATGTGAGTTGATGATATTAGAATGTAGGAGACTTTAAACCCGTACCCTTGATCGTGATATTGTACGATGATGATACCGTATAAATGATGATGTATATATGATTTTGACCCATACCCTCGATTTTGAGGATGACGTACGATGGATATTACCGTACGATGTTCATATGATGATTGATCCGCACTCTTTATTCGAGGATGCCGTTCTATGTATTATACAGTACGTGACGCTATGAGGCCGGATCGCCGAGTACTAGGTATATCGACTCGGAATATATATTTAGATTCTCTTATCCTTCCGACTAGTTTCTTAGTTAGTCTCTTAGTTGTTTAGGTAGATGCTAGACCTGGCTTGAGTCATACTTATTTTCAAAAACTAACGAATCCTGAGTATTTTCAAAAGTCAATCCGAGGGATGCTATATATTTTTCAAAAGACATATCTTTTCTCAAAAACACCGAAGCCCCTACTTTTATGAAAACCACGATTCGTGTATTTCAAAAACTAAAACCGTTTAACTCGTACACCGATAGGTATATTTTATGTGTTTCATTAACTATTCACTTTTCTGTTATATTTATGTTGTTCTCATTGCATTGCATATTTATTACATGTGTTCTCTTTAGCAATTATGAACCCCGTCTGTTAGGACACCAGCACCATCACCGATGATGAGTATGTTCCACGTACACTTGCTTGCCGATCCACACACATCATCGTCGGTAATTGCCCTGTCACGTACACTTTAGAAAACGTTACTTCATTGGTATAAGCTGCTAGCTGGTAGTTTCAACATAGTACTAGTATACTTACTCTCATATGCTAGCTTAGATATTGCATTACTTACTTAGATACCCCATGTAAAATATACTCATCTTGCTATGCAATATAGTAGGGCTTTATGTCGGTATTCACTGCTTATTGACTCTTGATTTTGGGATTTCAGATTTTCCATGAGATTGCTGGATTTGTGGAAAACTGCAAGGATTTTATAAACTCATCATCATTTTAAAAATGCAAGTTGTGGTTTTCTCGTGATATGATGTATATGGCTTCTACCATGAGTTTTCCTGATTGAGTTGATTTTCGAGACCCGATTCGAGGACTAGGATGAACCGTTTCAGGTACATGGTGGGCCCGGAAAGGTGACCCGGGGCAATAAGCTCGAATTGTAGACAATGAGCCTGGCAGGGGAGCACTACCTACCGGTGATATTTAGCGTAGCGGATATCTGTCATGACCCGAAATCTAGTTTGTGACCGGCACTTAAATCACGCGATGTCTAAAGGCGTAACGTAGTTCAAGTAAACCGAAGCCCAGAAATCTAAACCTTTTTAAAGAAAATAAAGAGGTGAAGTGTTGAAATAAAGGTATGATGAAATTCAAACATTTTCTTAAATGCATAGATAATGGAACATGAAAAATGCAAGTAGATTTTATTAGTTGAAAAACATGTTTCGTCTTTTAAAAATTTGGGCAGAACCTCCTTTGTATATTTTGATCCAAAACCATATACACATGATAATATAAAAGGCATCTCCAAGCTGGAGCTAGCTCTTCGCCAATCGGCGGAATCACAACCACGCAAGACAGAATATATGTATACGACGCCCAACGGCGAAGATCCACACAAAAGGATAAAGAATAAAGCAAGACATCAACCCTCCAAGCGATCATATATCCCATCGCTCTAAATCTTGCAACTACAAGTCTTGCTAAGTCTTACTACATATACAATTACCAGTTTCTGATTGATGGAGTTAACTATATACAACATGAATAATAAATACAAGATTGGTACGATCCAACATGTACCACCCACCAAAGCAAGTCACCCGAATGCAAGCTGTGTGCCAGCGATACCGCTACTGATCCATGCGGTCAACCTGCAAGAACTGTGGCACAACGGGGGTGAGTTGCCAACTCGTGAGTAGAAAACATCATCAAGTAGAAATCGAATAAAACAATGATTCCTAGTTCAACTATATTATAAAGGTAATACTATGATATCTAGGGTGACCGTATCTGCATATGTGCCAACAATACAATACATGCCTATCACCATGTGGATAACATCTACGTGTCCATCAATGACACAACAACATCATGCATGTAAATATCATGGAAGCATGTGCATGAAAATATGAGGATATAAATCAACGTGTGTCCATCAATGACACATCAAAATCATGAAACCTGAGTGTCCAACATCGACACTCGAAATATCATGAAACCCGTGTCCAGTATCGACATGTAAATCCTCATATCTCGGGCTCCGTCAGTCCGGATCGGCCCACGGGCTCCGTCTTTCCGGATCAGCCTACGGGCTCCGGCAGTACGGTCGGCCCATATCCATCTCTCGACTCCGGTCGGTATCCTCCGGATAACCGCCAGGTCCAACTAATCACCGGTAGGTAGTAGTCTCTATGCCAGGCTCATTGTCTATTCCACAAAAACCATTTCTTGTCCCGGGGTACCATACCGGGTGAACCATGAACCCATAAACGGATCATCCACCTCCTCGAATCGGGTTTCTATCACACGTCTCAGAACCGAGAAAACGCATGGTGGACACACTGAAATATCATATCAAGAGAAACCGGGTTTTTAAAAGAATACATATTTTCTTTTGTAATATAACCACGGTTCTCAAATCCATAATCTCATGAAAAAAGCATCTCAATGCATATAATCGTAAAGCATGATGTATGCAAACATATAACAGAAATGTGAGCATATCCGTATAGCATGCAACATGGAACAGTGATGTGATAATATCAGTATATCATATGACATATCATAATGATGTGACAATTCTACTGTGTAAGTGACATAGCAATTATCGATGATGAAATGTGTGAGCCAGCAATCTGTGTAAGTGTAACATACGCAACATCGATAATTGTGTGGGTGTACTAGCACAGGTATATATAATGCAATGAGAATGTCATGAGCGTAGCATAAAGTAAATTGTGAGTGCAATGCTATAAGGTATACGTCTCTATCACATATCCGAGTCGGTGAATCTATCAATCAACATCCAGCCTCACAACATCACGTACGGTATAATCCATCGTACGGTATCCTCTAGTCAAGGGTATGGATCAATCATCAAGTAAAACTCATCACGTACGGTATCCATCGTACGGCGGCATTAAACGATTAAGGATTCTATCAACCTATATAACAATCAGGGTACGAACCTAACGTCTCATACGCTATATCACTCATGATTTACAACATTATCCATATATTTATACCTATCCCTCGGGTCACATTCGTATAACTCTCATATGATGGGACCGACAAAGGTATCAATTATCTCATATCGACTGGCATCTGTATAACGACATATCTAACCAAGTCATCATATCTCATCGTATACTCTTTTCATCACATCAATATCTCACATCAAGTCATTTTACATATACATTCTATCTTATAAATCTCATGTCATGCTACTCTAAATCTCATACTTAATCTCGTGCAACTACATATCTATATATCGTGATTCATATTCACTTTTCATATCCTTATATTAATTCGAGACATCATTTCTATCATATCATGTCAAAAAGTCATATCCCGATAGCTTTCATCTCATATCTCGATATACATATTCAATCATTCATATCATCTCTAACTATCTTTTAAATCTTATTCATAGTTTTCAAATATAGGTTTCCTTAACCATATTCTATATATCGGTTTCCATCAAAATTTGCGGGAGTACTATACGCCATCCACCCGACTTTCCCCGTAGATATAAATCTACTCACCTACGGAACTCCTTGTTCAGCTATAGTCGATGAGCTCCGTCGTCTCGGAATCCACGCAAAGGTACCTACAATAAATACACAATAACAAATGCTATTAATATGAAGTCTGGAAAACCAATATGGCACGCGGTGCGCTCATAGGTGAGAACTTATAGCCTACGAATGCAAAACAACCAAACAACCCTCGTCCGTTGATGTACAAACGTCCAACGACGAAATCCAATTCAAATCTAAAAACCAAGTTTCAGAAATCGGGAAATGAAATTCAGCAACGAAGGAAATCTAACTCAGATTTTTCTTCAGGTACAATTAGCCAATTTTGCATATAGGGGAGGTCTAATTAGAAGATATAGGAATTATGGACCAAGCACGAACCATTTTCAACATGCCCAGGCCGCAATTTGCGGCCATACAGAGTTTATTTGCACCCATGAAATGGAGTTGGGGTCTCGGGTTTCAGGGGTAGATACATGGTTGCCTGCACGTCTCACTGTCAAGGGAACTTATTTTATAATGGTCTCAGGTCATCCCAGATTCCCATATACACTCACAAATTTTCGATTAACCGATGTCGGAAAGTTCTAAGTTCGTGTTTTGGTTTCAAATCCGGGTATTGGCCAGTAAAGTCGACACTAAGCTCTTGTAACAGCCCCTAAACATCACCACAACACAACTCAAACCATAAACCTCTCTTGGAATTTCCAAACATCGCATAACCTAACCAATCCAATTCTAAACTAAAATAGAAACTAAAGCAACTAAATTACTAAGCTAATGGTGTAGGAAATACCTCTTTTGGCAACTCAAGATTTTTCTTGAGTTGCTCAAAGTCTTCAAAATCCAACTTTGATTGGTCCAATGTGTTGAGGACGAGGTGGGGATCAACTTTAATGAAGAGGGTGTAGGGTTTTAGGAAGGTTTTTGAGATGAGAAATGGAGGTGGAGGTGGAGGGAGATGAAGAGGAAGAGGATGAAGGAAAATAATAGGGAGGGGAAAGTGATGGCTGCCCTCTCTCTCTCTTACCCTCTTATTCTCATCCTCTCTCAAATATCACATGTCACATTCTCTCTCCAATAAGTGTCCCATTCTCTTTTCTTTTTCTTTTCTTTTTCCCCCACTCATTAAAACCAAATACATAACACAAATAAATTGAAACAACAAGCAACATGTCATGGTGCACTAGCCATGGAAAAATGTAGAAATACGGATTTGGCTTAATCGCGATTATTAGTGCACTAATCAATTTTTTATTTAAACTACACATAATTATTTATAAAAATGCCAAATCCAATAAATATAATTTTAAATGAGTAAATCATTTTAATCCCCAATTATTTCATAATTATTGGTATATATTTTTACCATTTTACGAAAACCCCAATTTCGCAAATCGGGTAGTTTTTGGCGAAATATATTATTTTAATATTAAATTCCAAAAATAATATTATATATTTTTCTGAAATGTTACAATATCCAGAGGATACCGACCGTAGTTGTGAGATTGGATGATATGGGCCGATCCAGACTGACGGAGCCCGGGATTTGAGGATTTTGTGTCGATGTTTGACACATATTTCTGTCGATTTCATTAATGATACTCCAGTTTTTATACTAAAATCTTACTGAGATAAGAACACAACTTTCTCATACAGATATATTCTGGTTTCATTCTTTACGTATTTATACATCATATATATGACATGTTGCTACTTGAAGCACCGACACGAGTACTTGGTATTACACTTATGCTTAGATTATTACCCTTACCACTACTAGATGTTTCAGTGTTATGTTTGAGTATGTTACTGTATGACCTAGGAGATCGTCATACATGCGATTTATTCTCGGTGATGTCTTCTACTCACGAGTTGGCAACTCACCCCCGTTGTGCCACAATTTCTTGCAGGTTCGTCCGTACAGGTTCCGTTGCGGCTTGCTGGCACATTATATCTTTCGGGCGATTGCTTGGTAGGTGGGTTTACTTGCATCGTGACCACCATTGCACCTATACATTTATTTCAGTTGTATCTAGTTAAAGGCTCCATCAACCTAACTTGTATATTTAGTAGACTTAGATAACCACAGTTGTTTATTCTTTCGGCCTTAGAGTCGTGCTTATGTATTTATTGTTGTTTCTGGTTTTTCTTATGATGCTTAATTTTCTCGCTTTCATTCTGAGTTTTGATCCTCGCCATTCGGCGTTGTATATTTGTGTTATCTTGCGTGGTTGTTTCCACCAATTGGTGATGAGCTAGCTCCCGCTTGGGGATGCTTTATTTATTATTGCTTGTATTCTTTTTTGGGTTACAAATTACAAAGGAGGTGCTGCCCAAATTTTAAATGACAAAATGTTTTCAAGTTAGATACAAATATAGTGTTTTCATATATTACTACTTATGTGTATATATAAGAATAAGTTTGATTTTCAGTAAACCTTATTTCAAAACTGCACCTCCACTATTTTCCCCTAAAAATGTTTAGATTTCTGGGATTTTAGCTTACTTGAATTAGGTGTGGTCGTATAGAATTCACATGATTTATGTTCCAGTCACGTGCTTTTCTGGGCCGTGACAAAGTTGGTATCAGAGCGTTAGGTTTAACCTTAGTTTGAGTCTAGGTTTGACTATGCGGAGTCTAAGGAGTATATTTATATTTGGAATCTAGGCTTGACCTTATGGAACTTAGACTTGGCCGAGGGGGTATTAGACCCGAAATTTCGTCGCGTAGGTTGACCATGGTTGATGGAGTAGTTGGCTTAAGTAGAGTAACGTACCATGTGTAAGTTCCGCGGCATACTTACGATACGCTACTCCGCTTAAGAAGCCTTAGGATGCACATTCTTTTGCATTGTACTCTATTCGTTCATATGATCTATCCTCATCGATGTCGGATTGTGGTTTTTGTTACCACGGTTACACGAGCAGAGAGAGCTGCGGCTAGAGTTGCGGTCAGCACGAGCTCGTCATGGACGAGGACTGACTAGGATGTATTCCGGTGACATGAGCATTTCGATATATCGTTTTACTATATTTTCTCGTTGACGCGAGCGTTCGATATCTACACCAGATGACCGGGCCATTGCTAGAGGTCAGCTAGATTATGAAGATTATTTTGGCACCGTCTACTCCAGGTGATTGAGGCGTTGTCTACCATGCAGACAGATGAGCCAGCTGTTGATGAGTTGATTAGGTATTGCCTCAGACCCTTGAAGCTAATGTAGCATGAATTTATAGATGGGGATATGATAGAAGATCGCTAGTCACCCATGTATGAAAGACTAAGACATGTGGTTCGTTCGATACCTTGATGCGAGATCGCTAGATTGGCTAGTTTCAGCTAGAAGAAGACCTCACACAAGCATGTTGTGAGTCGATCGAGTCAGGACGAGCGTAAGCACATCACTCGAATGATTTGGACGAGTCCCCGAGAATGAAATTGGCCTGATGCCTACTACAAGATAACTGAGATGTCGAGTTTGTATCTTCGGAAAGGAGACTTTAGATACGAGTGCAGCCGGTTGGAGCGCAGTTCACACAACTACGAGGAGATAATTCCGAATTGGTCCACATTGAAGAAAAGAGGAGTAATAGGTTCATACAAGATCTTGACTAGATGATGTTCCATTCCGTTGACATCAAAGACTGGATGCCTATGCAGAGGCATTGAATGCAGCCATAATTCTATAAAAAAAAGTCATGAAAAGATTGCAGCTGTGCCGAAACAAGAAATGGATTAAGTAAAGGGTGATAACTTCCGGGAAGTTCAGCAGAGATGAGATTTGGGAGAGACCCCGACGGAATCTTTCTGGAATACTACATAAGAAGACTTGGACCCGGGATCAGATTTATCGCACACCTTTAGTGGGCAGAGGTTGCCATCATTGATGCGATACGTTACGAGCGACCATGTTAATTGGTCAGAAAATCTTCAGAGAAGTTCCAGAACGGGACTGTTTCCGTTCGTACCCCGAATCGGGCTATTGAGCCGAGAGGGCGTATAACTGGTAATCTACAGAGAGAGAAAACAAGACCTAAGGGCAGAAAGCACCAGACCGTAAACAGGAGGCAAGTAGATACTTGCTTTACTAGCTTTGGATGCACTGACACCCTTCGACATTGTAGGAGGAGCATATCGACGATAGTATTTATGATTTACGATTTGGTTATTCGAATATCATGTTTCCGTTGTTTTGGATTTTTAGTATTTCGACGATTCTTTTTATGATTAATATTTCTTATGTGCACCATAGTGCACTTGATTCGTGTTTTGTATATCAGTTGTCTTGATTGTTGTTTTCATGCATATTCATTGCACTTAATATTGATTTTTACGCATTTCGAGACATTTGATTTTGATTTCATGCATACAGTGTGCACATGAATTAACTTGGTGCATTCGGTATAGTTACATGAGTTTTCAATATTGGTATGATTTTGTGCATGTAGATGCACATGCTTGTGAGTTTACATACCACGGTATACTTGATTTGATTTGGTGTATGGCGTATACTATTGACTTCGATTTTGATACTTAATGTTCGTTTTTGTGCACCATGTGCACCTGATTGAGATTCTTGCGCACGCTTAGCGCACTTGATGCGATTTTGTACACTCCAGATGCACTAAAAATCGAGATTCTTTGTGCATATCTGATGCACCTGATATTGTTGTTGTGCACACCCGTTGCACTTGACAGATGTTTTTGTGCACACCCGTTGCACTCAGTTTTGTTTCTGTGCATATTCATGGCTCCTGTATTTGGTTTCGATTTCTGTGCGCACCAGACGCACATGGCATTTTTGTAAGCTATATTTGAGATTGATTTCATTTTGAGCATCATGTTTTTACGAATTATACTATATGGTATAGTAACTGAGCAGGACTGGTCCGAGGACAGTACCTGAATATATTTTACATGCATCGATATTTACCGAAGGGATTTCCAAAAATGAGCTATAGTCTCAATATTTTCTTACGTGTCCATGATGACATGAAACCTTACAAAGGAAACCCTTCTAAATTATTTTCAAAGGGCGGAACGTGTATGTTAAAAAAAATATATATATGTATAGCTATTTTCCTTATAATGGACGTCCGCTACTTATACCGTGATACGCGCATCACACGGAGATTTGAAAAGGGTTTTGCATGCATTTCTATATGGATGTTTTCACGATTTCACGAGATGCGTACTATACTACGTTGTTATATTTATTATATCATATTGGTTTTCGTATTAGGTTTTGACGTTTGTACTTCTGCCATGACTCCGATGATTGCGTGATTCTTGACGGAGATTTGATTTAGGGTTTTACCCTCTTTTTCTTGCGCATACATTGCGCTAAGATATGTATTATGTATTCCTGATAATCGGAGCCCCGACAATTTAATTGTTTTGCTGAAATGTTTTAGTATTTGGGGGGTTTAAATTTAAATTCGGGGACCGAATTTATTTAAGAGGGAAGATTGTAACATTTCAGAAAATAAAATATTATTTTTGGGAATTTAAATAATTGAAACAATAATTTCTATGAATATTATTAAGTACAAGAATTAGTTTTAATGAAAGGGTATAATTATATACCTATAACTTGGAAAATAATTGGGAAATTAATAATAATTATTGATTTGAAGGTATTTATGTGATTTGGGCATTTTATGAACTATTATACAATTATTTGTAAATGGGTTATTTACTAAACTCGATTAGTATTTTACTAATTATGCATTAATCGGGTTTATGTGCATGACATGCAACAAAGCATGTTACATATACTTGCTACGTTTTTATTTATATGCACCATGGTTCTTTTTTAGAATGATTTGTTTTAAGTTTAAAATAAAAAGAAAAGAAAAGAAAATAGATGAGAGAGAGTGAGTGATGGGACAAGTATCATGGTGGGGGAGAGAGAGAGAGAGTGACATTCTACACTCTTCTACTTCATTCTTCATCTCTTCATCTCTTTATTTTTCCTCATCTCCTTTCTTATCCTCCTCATGCTTCACCTCCTTCATCCTCCACCTTACTACCACCTCACAAACACCCTTCAAACCACTCCAAAACTTATACTTTCTTCACAAAAAATATTTCCCTCAACACTACAAAGACCATGGTATGATCAAGTTGGAACTTTTAAGACTTTGAGCAACTCAAAAATTTTCTTGAGTTGCCAAATGAGGTAAAAACTTACACCTTTAGTTTAGAATCTTGTATTCCTCATATCTTTTTGTGGATTAGAGTTGATTAAATATGGTTTAGCAATGTTAGAAATTTCCAAGTTGAGCGTTAAGTGATTTTGATGTTGTGATGGTGTATTTGAGAGTAATTAGTGACCATGAACCTTTGTAGTGTTAGTTTCATGGACCAAAACAGAGAGTAAATCCCAAGACTTGAATTAGAAATATTTCAAATGTCGGTTTTGTGGATATTTTGGGACAATAGGGAATCTGGAGAAACCTGATGTGTTTATAGAAAAATAAAACATGTATATTAACCTAGTTAGACCAATAGGGGACCACCACGAGATGTCGAACCCAAAATTCCTTAGGGGGACCGGCGAGATCGGGAAAATTGGCATTCTCGCCGAGTCATTTTGGTGGGATGGTGTTGTGTCTTTTCTTGTACCTCACTTACCATATAGAATAGCCCCCTGTACTATTTGTTTAGCCCCAATTTACCTGACCAAAAATCTGGGAGCATTTAGTGTTGGTTTTAACTATGTTTTCCGATTTCAAAAACTTGGTTTTTGGTATTTGTATGTGGATTTGGTCATTGGACGTTTGTACGTTGACGACGAGGGTTATTTGGATATTTTTTCATGCGTATACCATAGGTTCTAATCTATGTCCGTTTCGTGTGCCTTTTTTGTTTTCGTGTTTGATTCATGTCTACGATATAACGTATTGAAAACTGTAGGTACCTTGTGTGGACATCGTACGACAAAGGAGCGCGTGGCGTCATTGACTTCGGCAAGCGAGGATCAAGGTGAGTAGATGTATATCTACGAGGGAAGTCGGGTGGATGGCGTATAGCACCCCCACAACCGTAGAATAAGGTATTACTATATCTGTAAGTTTGGATGCGATATTTGGATACTTAGTAAAGATGGTATTTAGAAAACCTTAGGTTAGAATAGATGGATCTAGGGAGACCTATCCATAGGATGATTACCATGGTGGTGAATCACAGGTTATATGTAGTCTCACACACACGCGCGCGCACACGCACACGCTTGATTTTGGGTGTATATGTGTGTGTGTGTGTGTATATATAGGTATGTGAGTATACACACACACACACACACATATACACGGGTGATGAGGATATCAAGTGATATATGGAGATGAGTCAATATGATCGGGTAAGATGCCGTGAGATTCTGATATGTGATCGAGTTGTGATACTGTATATTATATGAGATTATGATGGATCGTTGGGCGATATGTATTCATACATACGATAATATGTGAATTGATGATATTAGAATGTAGGAGACTTTAAAACTGTACCCCTGATCATGATATTGTACGATGATGATACCGTATAAATGATGATGCATATATGATTTTGACCCGTACCCTCGATTTTGAGGATGTCGTACGATGCATATTACCTTACGAGGTTCATATGATAATTGATCCACACTCTTTATTCGAGAATGCCGTACTATGTATTATACAGTACATGACGCTATGAGGCTGGATTGCCGACTACTAGGTATATCGACTCGGAATATATATTTAGATTCTCTTATCCTTCCGACTAGTTTCTTAGTTAGTCTTATAGTTGTTTAGGTAGATGCTATACCTGGCTTGAGTCATACTTATTTTTAAAAACTAACGAATCATAAGTATTTTCAAAAGACAACCCAAGAGATGCTACGTATTTTTTAAAAGACATATCTTTTCTCAAAAACACCGTAGCCCCTACTTTTCTAAAAACCACGATTCGTGTATTTCAAACACTAAAACCGTATGACTCGTACACCGATAGGTATATTTTATGTGTTTCATTTACTATTCACCTTTCTGTTATATTTATGTTGTTCTCATTGCATTGCATATTTATTACATGTGTTCTCTTTAGCTATTATAAACCACGTATGTTAAGACACCAGCACCATTACCGATGATGCATATGTTCTACGTACACTTGCTTGCAGACCCACACACATCATCATCGATAATTTCCATGTCATGTACACCTTAGAATACGTTACTTCATTGCTATAACCTACTAGCTGGTAGTTTCAACATAGTACTAGTATGCTTAATCTCATACGCTATCTTAGATATTGCATTACTTACTTAGATACCCACTGTAATATATATTCATCCTGCTATGAAATATTGTGGGGCTTTATACCGGTATTCACTGCTTATTAACTCTTGTTTTTGGGATTTCGGTTTTTTCATGAGATTTCTGTATTTGGGGAAAACCGTAAGGATTTTATAAACTCCTTATCATTTTAAAAATGCAAGTTGCGGTTTTCTTGTGATATAATGTATATGGAGTCCACCATGAGTTTTCCTGATTGAGTTGGTTTTCAAGACCCGATTCAAGGAGTTGGATGAACCGTTTCGGGTACATGGTCGGCCCGGTAAGGTATCCCGGGACAATAAGCTCGAGCTGTAGACGATGAGCCTAGTAAGGGAGCACTACCTACCGGTGATATTTGCCACGGCGGATATCCGGAGGATACTGACCGTAGTTGTGAGTTTTAATGATATAAGCCGTTCCGGACTGACGGAGCCCGGGATTTGCGGATTTTGTGTCGTTGTTTGACACGGATTTCTGTCGATTTTATTGATTATACTCCAGTTTTTATACTAAAATCATACCGAGATAAGAAAACAACTTTCTCATACACATATATTCTGGTTTCATTCTTGACGTATTTATACATCATATATATAACATGTTGCTACTTAAGGAACTGACACGAGTACTTGGTATTACACTTATGCTTAGATTATTACCCTTGCCAATACTAGATGTTTCAGTGTTATGTCTGAGTATGTTACTGTATGAACTTGGAGATCGTCATACATGCGATTTCTTTTTAGTGATGTCGTCTACTCATGAGTTGGCAACTTACCCCCGTTGTGCCACTTTTTCTTACAGGTTCGGCCGTATAGGTTCCGTAGCGGCTTGCTGGCACATTATTTCTTTCGGGTGATGGCTTGGTAGGTAGGTTCAGTTGCATCGTGACCACCATTGCACCAGTACATTTATTTCAGTTGTATATAGTTAAAGGCTCCATCAACCAGACTTGTATATTTAGTAGACTTATATAACCATATTTGTTTATTCTTTCGGCCTTAGAGTCGCGCTTATGTATTTATTGTTGTTTCTGGTTTTTCTTATGATGCTTAGTTTTCTCTCTTTCATTCTGAGTTTTGATCCTCGCCCTTCGACGTTGTATATTTATTTTATCTTGCATGGTTGTTTCGGCCAATTGGCGAAGAGCTAGATCCCGCTTGGGGATGCCTTATTTATTATTGCCTGTATTCGTTTTTGGGTTAAAAATTACAAAGGAGGTGCAGCCTAAATTTTAAATGACGAAAGGTTTTCAAGTTAGATACAAATATAGTGTTTTCATATATTACTACTTATGTGTATATATAAGAATAAGTTTGATTTTCAGTAAACCTTATTTCAAAATTGCATCTTCACTATTTCCCCTAAAAAGGTTTAGATTTCTGGGCTTTTGGCTTACTTGAATTAGTTGTGGTCCTATAGACGTCACATGATTCAAGTGCCAGTCACGTTCCTTTTCCGGGTCATGACATATATGATGGTGTTGGAACGAAGTTTTTTTGAAAATTGACATTACAGACGTTTCCTTTTGCTTCGCACAGTGGTATTCGGTTATGAATATCCAGCACCTCATTCGGCGAGGAAAGAGCCGAGATCCCTTCACAGGGTGTGATCTCTTAAGCAGAATTTTGCATCAACGTAATAACTTCACTATATTCGATTCTTTTTCTTTGCATCGTGGTATTCAGTTTCGAATATCCTGCACCTCATTCGACGAAGAAAGAACAGAGACCCCTTCACCGGAAGTGACCTCTTTAGCAAAAGTTTTCGCCACTATATATTTGTAAAACCATTTGGATTCCTTCAACGATATCAAGTTCATTACATTAAAGGTTTTTCTCCAAAAACCAATCGTAGCCCTTCGTCATTTCAGACGAGTATTGCTTAGTATTTGTGCTATGTATGTTGACCTAGTCAGAGCGTAGTGTTCGGTAGCTCTGTAGTACTTTTCTGCTGTATGGATATGCGATTGGTTAGGACAGTTGTATGGTCATATTGACCTAGTCAAGGGCTTGTACGGGTGGGTCTAATTAATCCAGGATAATGAAGGGTTGAACTTGACTTGCGACTTATGATATGTTGACCTAGTCAAGGTCATAAGCCGCTTGGGGTAAAAACCACATCGGGAGTTTCAAATATACAGGAAACTTTCCAGGTATGCGCATACCTTCTGGGGTGTGCTGACTTGAGTGGATTCCATCAAGTTATCATGCGATGATAGTTGGATCCTGATTCCCACTGATGAGTAAGATTACTCCTCGGGTAATTTTAGATGATCCCGACTAATTCTCATTTTAGGGTTTGGAGGAGAATTCGAGGAAACAGTGGGAGCCATCCTGATTAGATAAAATGATTAACCATTCTGATCTAGGTTAGAGTGCACGCTGAGTGTTTATTTTTTCTCTCTCTGGCAGCGACCATGGCCCGACCTAAACTAAAACTCATGAACTAAGTTAACCGAATCTTCTTAAAACACTTTGGCTATTGTATAGTCAGTTAGTCGCATATATCATTGCCGTTCCTTCTTTCCGTTTTGTATTTCTCTAGAACATCCTGTATCATTACGAAGATCTACATTTATTGGATAATCCATCGTATAGTTACATACGAACTCGAAGGAACTTGTTCCAGTTCGAGGATGGATTCTGGTTCTGAAAAAATTGAATAAGAATATTCGGTTGTCTTTTCCCTTTACCTTCTCTCAGGTTGTGAGAGCTCCTAGGATTATGAGAGTACACCTATTACGCTTATTGGATAGTCTTCTTCCAGACTATAGGAAGGTGTCGAAAGGTAGGGAAGGAAGAAAACCAATTAGCCTAAGTGTGGTGTACAAAAGATAATAAGTAAAGACATATAAAGGGATTAGAGTAAGGGCAAAGGAAATTGCGACTGCTATCATTCACGACAAAACAACATATACCCCTGCCACTCCTACATCCACTTTGCATTTCTCCAGAACACATCATATCACTACAAACATCCATATAGCTTGGATATGCCATCGTATAGTTATATACGAACTCGAAGGAACTTGTTCTAGTTCGTGGATGGTTTCCAGTTCAGGAGAAATTGGATAGGATTATTCGGGATGTCTTTTAACTTTACCTTTTCTCGGGTTGCGAGGGCTCCTAGGATTAGGAGAGTACACCTATTACTCTTATTGGATAGTCTTCTTCCAAACCATAGGCTGGTGCCGAAAGGTAGGAAAGAAAGAAAACTATTTAGCCTAAGGGTGGTGTACAGAAGGTAATAAGTAAAGACAAATAAGGGGATTGGAGAGAGAGCAAGGAGGTATATGGTTACTGTCATGAATCAGGATAGTGGAAGAGTCATTACTAGGAATACCGGATACCCCTTCGAAACATTTTCACGTTTTAGTTTCACTATGCGGTGTTAATTGAAAACTGTTTTCCCAGTTGATTCTAACTCCAGGGTATGTATTTACCAGATTTGATTCTCACATCTGTATGGCATTACAGATGGTGAGTGGGAGTAAAATATTGAGAATTGGGTGATTAAATCCTATGTACATCGGAATTCTTTATAATTAGTGATATTTGAGAAAATCCCTGGGTTTTTCCTGACGACAAATATTTGGTTTTGAATATCCGTTGTTATGCACCAATTTCAAACTGATATATCTATACGTTTATTTTATAAAGTGAGATATAACTTTTTGAAATTATGTCTATGACATTTACCTATATCAGTTGGTGATTAGGTAAGGTTGTTAGTTATATGTATGCCCAAGAGGCCATTACTGTACATATGATGTATATTGTAATGGATGCTTGGACAAATATAGGGAGGACTTTCTTGCTCGACATGATAGTATGCTATCTGGTTATACTTTATCTTAACATGTACCATGATTGTCTCTATGTTACATGTTGATAAAGCCCTTAAGATATGTACTCGACTACTGGGACTATGATGAGATCATACTAGTGGGGCCACGGTAGTCGACGAGTACATCCTATAACTGTTCCTAGTCGAGGGTGTATCGAGACAGGGCATCGATACACCAGAGTAGACTAGCGTATACGCATCTTGACCCATATGATGGGCGATGGATGATCCCATATCCATCGGTGTTTGACATCAGAGATGGTATACGGGTGCTCAGTGGAGACTGGGTACACTGGACGGACTCGCCGAGAACTCCCAGATGGTATTATACACCACGTCAGATGGCAGTTCTCTGGTGATACTGGTACAGGTTAGTCTGTAGACCCGAGATCGTCATAGAGTCTTGTGTGATTCCCACTGTGCTTTGATTTCCATCATACCACGTCCAAGAGGGCGTGCAAAAAGGTGGCTTTTCGGTACAGTCCCAAATCACATGGAGGCAATGAGCGATAGGAGGGGATTCGCCTCTCCCGGTATAGGGAGTTGATGTTGCGCTGTGTTCGATTGGCTATAACCGGAAATCCCTGGCCAGGGTTGCTGAGATTTACTGGTAAGTGTTATCAATAGTTTCTCGAACTGTTATAGACCTCATATCGACACGACTTATCAAGCTACTGGGGTCTGATGTTTACCATCCCTAGACGAGATATGCGAAATATCAGACGAAGAGACCGGACTGTACGAGAGTGTTACTGATTGGATACGCAGGAGAATGTACAGGCTTGCTTGTTGATCTTCTAATCGCTCAATACCTGGATGGCTGTTACGTTTAGCTGACCGCTTGCATCTTGTGGGTGTTTGATATAATCATCACCGACTGCTGGCGTATTGACGATTCTTTAGAGTCATAAACAGAGGTTTCTTGACTCAGGCGAAACGGAGTAGGAGCACATATATGATATGTGCGGGACCGAGAACAATACGCGTATGGGATACCGTATTAGATTCTCGCGAAATGAGATATCGGCCGGGTATATGTGATATAGCCAGGTCATCGGATCAAGTGTTGATTCGATGGACTGATACAGATTATATTAGTCGGTTATTTGAGAAATAGCCGGATTATCGGATCAAGTGTTGATTCGATAATTTAATGTATAATTATATATTTGATATATTAAATTACATTAACTGATATAAGCTTACTAAAAGATTCTTTTTCTCACTGGGGTAATATATTGATATATATGCGATATATGTTAATTGTATTATTTTATTTTATTACAATAAATATTGTATATGTGATATATAATATTGTAACATGTTAGGGTTATTGATTCATCATGTTTAGTGGAGATTAAACATGGTTAGGGCTTGATTTGGGTTAATCTTTTCTAGAACCTTCTAGAAGGTTTTGTTTTGTTTTGTGCAAAGATATTTGTTTTGATATTTTGCAAGATATTTGTTTTAACCCAACCCAACCCTTTAACCTTAGTTAAATCTCTACAAGGGTTACATATACCATGGTTGCATTTCTAACCTCATACTTGACTTTTATTGTTCATCACAAAAGGATTATGGATTTTCCTTCTTCTTCTTCCTTGGATAAAAAAAATGCTTTCTAGCTTTTTATTAGTGATGAAAATGAGTGAGATTAAGAAAATAAATGAGAGCTAAATTCCTACTTCATCATCCTAATCTATCCTAGCCATTTAGATTAGGGTGTTCACTTCATTATTGAGTGAGAGCTTGTGTTAAAGAAACTTCAAGGTAGAACATCTTTGTTATCGAAGATCGGAAGCAAGCTTGCATCTTTCTCTTCGTGGAGCCTCTCTAGAGTCTGGGTACTCAATGATCACAGCGAAGGGACCTCAACACGGAGCTTTAGAAGGTTGTAATCCCAAACTCTTAGATGTTAAAGTGTTTAACATGCTTTGTGTCGCCCTAATCTCTAGTGTAAGATCTTGGTTTAGGGTTGTTCGGCATGTCTAAATTTTAAATCGGGCATGGTTGATGCCTTATAGACCCTTGTGAGAGTGCCTAGTAACCTTGCAAAGGTGAATTCAACAACGGTGTAATTCTTTTTAACCATAGTACTGTTTTCAACCTACGATGCACAAGGTTTGAGTTATTGAACTCAGAGGACTTATATAAAGTATTGTATGTTGTCCAGTGTCCATTAGGACAAAGGGGTTGGTACTCGTACTATATTCTATTTATTTTTTACTTCTCTAATTTTAGATAAGTATTTCGTTGAAATACAACATCCAAATTTTGAGAAGTTATAGGTATAACAATAAAGTGGAGAACCATATGTTGCAAGTTTCAGGATTCTTCAAGGTGATCGAAGATGTAGATACTTATGCTATGTATTCCGTTGATCGTAATGGTTTTGAGAACTTGCTTCTCTTTCAGGTTACTCATATGTGGATGCACTCCTTGATGAGTAATGCTGCATGACCTCCTTCTATTTGGTTGATATGCACTGGAGACAGCTGCATGTTTTTGAATCTTTTTTCAATTAAATTAGTGTCTTTGTTTCTATATGGTATATAGAATGGATTCTTATCTTAATGATGTTAAGGTATAAAGAGTAGTCTGGATGATGCTTAAAACCAGAATCTGGACGAACTGAAGGCATGTTTCAGTAATGGCAGTTTGTAGATTATCACGGACATTGACGAGGGTTAACATTCTACCATCTGGAAGATCAATAGTTATATTGTTCTTGACTCGCCATAATTTTAGTAAAATGGATTCTTTTCAGAAAATATTGGTGGGAGTATGGTAGAACTGGAAGTGATTTCAGAACCACAAACCATTACTGAAAATTTAATAGAACATAAAGATTCAATTAGATTCGACGATCCATTAGCCACTCCACAGATTTGGTGGGCAACCTCAGGCACCCGAGAGGTACTCCGGTCTTCTCAGAGACGGTGACAAGGAGGTTTTTATTTACCCAGACTAGCCATTGCTGTTGTTCTAGACTATAAGATCCGGCAGGAGGATGAGTATAACGTCATTGTAAACTAGCTTTAGAAGTGCACGTGTATATGACTCTGCCAGAAGGTTGTTGTAGTTAGTGGAAGCAGCAAAAGTATAGTGCGCAAGTAGCTTATGTCTATTTATAGACTAAAGCAGGTATAACGGAGATAGATCTTCTATTTTTGATGTGACGGTCATAGGCTTTGACTTCATCAGAATAGGAGATGGATCTGGTAAGAAGGTAGTAGGGTGTGATGTCCTAGTATTTTGATGACATGTACTTTATAGGAAGTGAAATTCCTATACTACGATCGGTTATATTGTGGTTGTCACACAGTTGTTTCTCCATATAGGATATGGATAAAATATCAGGGATTCTGGTGACTAGATCTATAGTTTTAGATCAAGATTTGGGACGTTTTCAAATTTGGGTACTTATGACATTATTCTAAAGGTGTTTTAGAATGGAGGACTCCTGGTATGGTGGTGTATCTGCAGGTGATGGAGTCACCCTCTTTAAAGGATGTCTTATAGACTAAATGGTAGAGGGATTTGCATGATTGGCATATCACTAGCTTAGGCAATTGAGTCAATCATGAGATGTCAAGTACCACACCAGTTGTTTTTTTTGCACTAGCTGCAATAAGTTATATATTAATCCAATCCTGGAGAAACGTTGGGAAGCAGTTTATGAACATAAGTGGATGTTCTAGGGATATGGTAACGACAACCTTCTTCGGGAGATGGTTATCATTTCAAGCTTCTAAGGTGACCTGGATGACAGATCGATTGTCAGAATTATAGTTTTCCCTTACATAAGTGGCTGTAGTTTGGACAGGTGGTCCAAGCGAATATTGAGGAAGGCATGGCGCAGAATACTGATTAAATTCAGTGGACGATATAGTCTAAGAAGTTTGCTGGATTTGGAGTTCATTTGTGAAATGGGTCCCATCAAATATCCAGACATATTCTAAGACAGGTATTACTCATTTCAGGAGATAGTTTTCTCCGTGAAGCTAAGATATAGAGAGATATAGAAGGAAATATTGGAGCGGATCCACTCAATGAGGCTATTTCTCGAACATAATAGTTTCCCAAACGAGCTTTGCCAAACTGATTACTAGAGAAGTTGGGTGTTCGGTATCACACGAGCTGTGAGAATGCGACACCGCAATAATTGGCCTTAAGTGGAAGTCGGAGATTGTTGGCTATAGTTCCCTCAAGTCAATTATTAAATCACAGGCACACGATTGCGATGATTGAGTGAGGTCCTATACGGATAGAAGGGTCTTACTCGAGATGATAGTATGCTATCTGGTTTGTCTCTATCATCATGTATATGCTTTATGTGGTATTACAAATCACTATTACATGTTGATAGTGCCCATAGGATTCTTGCATGACTACCAGCATTATGATGGCGATCATATACGTGAGAGCTGGGTGGTCTATAAGTACATCCTTAAATATCCCTAGTCACGGGAGTATCGAGACTAGGCATCGATACTCCACAGTATACTAGTGTATACTTATCGAGACCCCGACGAGGGGTGGAGGCCAGATCTCACAAGTCATTGGTGTTAGTTTTTTCACCTAAGATAGTATGCAGGTGCTTATTATATTATGAATACACTAGACGGACTCGCCGGGAATATGCTAGTTGGTATTATACCTATTTTTAGATAGCAGTTCCCAGGTGACATGTGTACAGGTTAGTCTGTCGACCAGATATCGTTATTTGTCTCGTGTGAGTTCCCATTGTACTTTGATTACTACCCTACCATGGCTCAAAGGAGTCGTGCAAACAGGTTTTAGTTGGGTACAGTCCCGAGCCACATGGAGCAGTGACCGGATCGTTGGGGATTCGTCTCTCCTGGTATTAGGGGTTGATGCCGCGTTGTGCATGGGTGGCCATCACTAGAAATCCTTGGCCAAGGCAGTCGAGAATTACTGATTTGGATTAGTAGTTTCCTAGTTGGTGATGAGCTTCATACCGACACGAAATGTCGTGTTATTAGGGGTCTGACTTTATCCACCCATAAGACTCGATATGTGATACTCATAGACAAACGAACCGGACTGTGCAGAAATTGTCACTGACAGGCTCAGTAGGGGTTCGAATAAGTTTGCTCGTCGGCTTCCCTTTCGCTCAATACCTTAGTAGCCATTACGTACAGCTAGTGGCGCTGACGTGCTTGTGGTTAAACCCACTGCTTGCGTATTGACGAGTCTTTGGAGTCCCACACATAAGGTTTCCCTGCTTTGGGCGAAACGATGTAGAGACCGTATGGTTTTACGGTAGGGTTCGATGATATACGTGCACTTGTGCACGTATCATGATTCGGACGGATACTACTAGTGGCTTTGGTTTAAGTCGGATACTGGTATTTTATTATTGGATTATTTTCGTCTCGTTGTATTTGTATTTTTTTCGGAATACGGATACGAGTATGTGTATACGGACGAGGGGTATTCTTGTAATTCATTACAAGACAGCTTCTAGAAGATGCAACCTCATTTTATTTGAAAGCTTTTTGGATTAAAAGGTTTATGAGGTGGAGGATGAGATATTTGTGGCATTAATTTCAAGCATGAATATTGTGGTGACTCATGGTGGTGACTGATGAACACTATTGAGGCATGCTTGATTTTTAGTAAGGGTTGTGAGGTATTTGTGTGACATGGAGATATTTTTCAAGTTTGGACTTGGATTTATTTTCTTGAGTTGCTTTCTTTAGTTGCTAGCATGCTTGATATCTTATAACACTTAGCCATTTTCCTCACTTGAGTTTTCTTCACACTTTCATCCTCATGGCATGCTCTTCTACCTCCACCCTACAAGTTTCTTGTGTTGAGAAACCTAGGTTGTATTGAGACAAATAAATCCATCATCCCACTCTATATTATCTAGGCTATCTAGTGTAGCGAACTAGGTACCCTAGTTTACCTCGGTTATGAGGTAGGAGTTCGGAATACAAATCCTCAGGTGGATTCTCTTCGATGGAGGGAGACCGGAGATCAAGCTTGATCATGGTAGCCACTAGGAGCTTGGGAAGGTGGTTAAAGACCGAAGGACACAGATCATTTTGTATAACCATTCTAAACTCCTTTTTAGTATTGCTAGTCTAGGGTTAATGATCGATCCATAAAATCGGGTTCCGTTAGCGCCAGTTTAGAAAATTTTTGTTCCGCATTTGGCCATGGTTTTATGGACGGGGCGCTGGTGTAACCCAACAGATACTCCAGAGTAGACTAGTGTATACGTTTCTTATTCCCGAATGGGGAGGTGGCCGGTCTCGCAACCATTGGTATACGGCACCAAAGTCTGTATACATGTGTGTTCACACCAGAATATTGCATTTAATATTGCCCATTCTTCTGCTCGTTTATTTATAGGCAGGTGCTTTTGATCCGTGTTTGCTAAATATTTACAGCTTACACGTTCCCGGTCCAATATAACGCAAATCATACAAAATCTCCACAGTTATGTCAAAATCCAGAACATCTGCCACAAACAGATATAATCCGGGTTTCGATCATTCGCATCCATCCAGTACCGCTTACCAGTTCAAGAGACAAGACAAATAACAGTGGTCATTCGTGTCTCGGTCAAGCACAAAGCACGAGAGGGTCAGCACAAAGTTCAAGAGATGCACGGAGCTTCAGGGAGATAAAGGTCAAATGAATTAAAAGTGAAGCTAATTTGGACAGTTGAAAATCTGAAGAAATATTGGAACCATTTTGCGATTTGGGACCTATTAAACAGAAGAAGAAAGCAACATGGAAAATCCCATAAAAACGGCTCAATACAACCTTCAAACGGCCGCGGAACCGCAGCCAATATGGCATTTTCGCGGAGGTTCCACGACGCCATCATGTCATCACTTTATCGTCTTTTGGGGGTAGTTGGGTCATTGTATTAGGATCCAGAATATAGCCCTAGGGTTTCGGTCCTTTACTTATAAATACTCCAGTTTGTTTCCAAGCCAAGAATGCTTTTCTTTGTTAGGATTTAGTGTAGTTTAGTAGTAGATTCTTCTTCTTCTTCTTCATCTATTCTCCATGAAATTGTAGTGTGAGCTTTTGAGTGGAAAATGAATGAAGATGAGGGTTATTTTTATTATCTTGTATCTTTAATTTTCTTGTATTGTAATTTTAATTCCAAGTGTAACTTTTATTATTTGTTGTTAAGTAGTTGTTGGTTTTATTTTCTTTTCTTGTTTTGTTTTTCTTTTCTTCTAATCCATATTTTTCAAGCTATGATACTCGACGGAGTCCCTAACTTAGGTGAGTGCCCAAGTAGTTAGCTTGCTACCATTTTGTAAAACCGTATTTTTCCTTTCATTCTTTTCTTCCTTCTTATTTTATTTTTCTTTTAAATGTGTGAATAATTTCCACACTTGTTAGGGCTAAGGAAGGTTAGTTCGAAGGACGGAAAAATCCTTTGTGCTTCTCTTCGCCAAACACCTTAAAATGAATCTAGACCAAACAAACACAACCCCATCACTTAGGCGCGCTATACGTGACATATAGCCGCGACCTAAGTCGAGAAGTCCTTTTGGCGCACTACAACGTGACATGTATTTATGACTTAATTGGATACATGGTTGTGTATATTTGGCTTAGGGTTGGAAATAAGCGGATGTAACGGACGGACAAGGGGAACTAGGAATGGATTTAGCATTGGAAAGCTTGCTTAAACTCGCAAATTTCATTACTATGTCCACCTAATCCACGCTACTTCCGATTATCCCAACATCATTTCAAGATGGCAAAAAACAAGCACAAGACTAATTTTAACTCTACTAACTAACCCTAACCCTAACAAGTTAACTTGAACATAAAATACGACACTTAGGAAAGAATTGAACATACATATATACATTTGTTGACTCGTCTAAGACAAGAACGGACATACAACCATCTACCTACGGATGACCTGTGCTCAACTGGCTAGCTGCAAAGCAACACCATCTTGATTGCGGTAAGTAGAAAAAATAGAACAACGTAGAACGCATAGCATAATTCTGCGACAATCAAATGGCGCCATTGCCGGAGAGACGGTAAGGTATTTCTTTCTTGTCATTCGGATTAATATTTTTTTGTATATATATAAAAATATAAATAAATATAATAAAACCATTTTGTTATTTTTGATATTTTTTGTGCGAGTGTGCCGACAAATCTGGAGTAAGTACATTGATCAATACAAGAAAAAGGGAATGAAAACCAAGATAACATAACAAGTCGAGTTTACTTAAGAAGTTTGAAGCACCATTTCATCAAATACACCGCGGAACCGCGGCAAATTGGTGTTCAAAGCGGCGGTTCCGCGGCCGAACTTTGCCTTTGTGCCTCCAAACTTTTTCAGTGTTCTTCTCTGCTCTAAACTTGTCCTCTCTAATCCACTGAATTGTTTTTTTTGCAGGTTTCTTTGTATAAATTGCTCCACCGCCAATAAAGTTTTTTGTTCTTTTAGATTTTGTCTCTTTGCATATAATAATACGGACATTAAGGGGCTTGAACAACAATTAAGATTGGTGTAGGGATTTCATCACCCTTCTTAAGATCTCACAAATCACAAAAAGCATACGCATTACCTCAAGTTAATAAAAAATATTTAAACTAAACCTATAAGGACTTGTCGCGCTCATTTAGGACATGTGAAGGTTGCGGGAAATCGGTCGTTTATCTAAACTTGAATTTGTGGTGCCTAGGCTAGACAAGTGGGGAGCTAATTTTAAAAGGCCCGTCTCACATTGATTCGTGAGCAGAACCCTCCTTACCTTACTTGTGCTTACCTGGCCACAATTGGCAGTGAAGAGGTGATTCGAGAGTTATCCTGCAACTTGTTGTTTCGAAGACTAGGAGCGGTCTAGTTAGACTTTGAAGACCCTAGCTCTAGGTGTTGTTTGTGCATATTGTGATTATAATTGTGCTTGTATAAAGTTTAGTCCGATAATTCCGTATTATTTTCAAAAACCAAACAAACAATTTGAAAAACTCCAAAAAAAAATTTCAAAAAAATTTATAAAAATTCACCCACTTTCCACCCTCCCTACCTTTCACTCTTTTTAACATGGGTACCCCAAAATGACAAACTCTTGCTGAATTTTGGTACCCCCAACCGGACATTTATTCATACGGTTCTTGGTTTGGTCGAACTATGAACGATTTATCCATGCCCAAAATTCCCTTGAAAGATCGAATAGACGCATCTAGGACGGACAATTGGACTCCGCAATCAACTTTGTATCAACCGTTTCAAACTTTCAAAGCTTCTTACGTTGATACCCGTTTCGAGAGTCATGTTGAGACCCCGAAACCCATTTCCATTGCTGACAGAATTGAACAATCTCGTAGCCGATCTTTCACTCTTTTCACCACTCCAAATTCGTTAGGACAACAATTCCAATCACCTTCTTATCATAATGTTGATCCTAATCCTGTCCCTTTTTCATGTCCATTCGATTCTTATCAATCCTACCCGACTTTTACACCTTCCCTAGACATTTCTTCTGAATAGCCATTTGTGAGTTTCTCGTATCCAAAAAAATTTAAATGTTTTACTAAAACACCTTCACAACCCATGTCTTGTCTTGAATGAACTTTGGAAGAATTTCGGTTAGCGTCGTGCCAACAGATAGAGGATTCGAATGCGTCCTTGTCCGCTCTTATACAACCTAATGAACCAGCAGCTAGTTTTCAACTAGCTCCAAATTTTCCAATGTATGATGAGGCGGTAGGACAGATTGCGGATTTATGTAGTGAGATTGAGCAGTACACCCTTCAAAATCAAACATACCCGTTGCAAATTCAATTCCACATCTCCGATTTTTAAAGTCTATCAAGTGTCTCAAATGAATCATAAATTGAAGATAGAACGTTTGATGAGTTGTGCGACTTCGCAGTGTTTGATTTACACGATTGTGAAGGGTCCATTTCAAGTGAAACCACACCCAATCCTTTTGATCTCTACACCTCCACTCTAGAACCAAAAATTGATTAAAAACCATGCTTTTGATGAGGTGTCTGAGAATTTTAACTTTCACTTGATAGAGGATATCGACGCTGGGAATATTTTGGATGATGAACCTATAATTTTTGATGAGTTTTTCTCACCAATTCATCACGTCCTTTCACTTCCGTGTGGGTATCATCCCGAACCGTTAACTGTTTTTCCCGAACTCCATATGCGTCTGGATATTATTGATGATGAATTCATGGATGAGCTGAATTTTGAGGATATTGTTGATGATGAACCAGTTTTACTAGATGAGTCGGATTTTCCAATCCATCCTGTCCCTTTCATTGACCGTACACACCCTCCTGAACGTTTAACAAACACCATTCCTCAATCACTTCCCTCCATCCTTTCCGTCGTTCCTACTTTTCAAGACACTGTATCACTTCATTTCCTGCGTCTGGTTCACCAAATTCGGTCGGCCCATGTTTTCTTACGAATCTTGAGGGGTTTGACACCATTTCTCGACATGTTGATAGATTAGTACAATCTATTGTTTCACTTCGATCATTACAAATTGTACTAATTTATTCACTATATTTCCACCCTCAAGTTCGTCTATTCCCCTCCTTCATTCTTCTCCTCCACCGAGACCGTATCCCGCATCCATCCACACACGGACTCGCGTATTCTTCCTCTCTTTCCTATACGCATTCTTTCACTGGCCTCTGCATTATTACGATGGAATTTTTGAGTGGTTGTTGTTAACTTTTGGCCTGTGTAAGGCCCTGTATAGATTAAAACCGTTCTATCCCCCTTAACTCTGAATTTTAACGCTTAAACATTGGAAACACTGTTCTACTTAAGTTTGGGGGGCCCTTTTAGTGTGTGTGTGTGTATATATATATATTTTATTTTTTTTTCTTCTTTTCTTTTATAAAATAAAAAAACAGGGAAGCACCGACAAATTTGACCTTCTTGGTATAGCATGACAGTGAGGGCACTGTCAAGTTTAAGTTTGGGGGTGTGCTCAGTAAGCTTTCTATCTTCGCATTCATATGTATATTTTGCATTTGCATACTTATTTAAAAAACCCACAAAAATTGAAAAATTTTAAAAAATATAAAGACTTTGTCGTCAAGTTAGCTAATAAAGTAACTTAGATTTTTATTCTGAAATTTAGTTGATACGTTAGAAATAACTAAATCCTAGGCTTAGGAATTGAAAATCCTAAAAATAAGCCTCCTTATATTTAAACTTGGTAAATATAAATCCTTAGAGTTTTTTTAGAAGTAGGTAATCTTGAGTTCAGTTCTTGAGTTGAGTCGAGATGAAGGGACAGTATTGAAAGCTTTATTGTAGGATAAGTCTGAAAAATAGTTCATATTCTTGAGTCCATATTCAGAATGTATATACCCTACAAATTGTACTTACACGCACCTTGAAACTTGGGATAGTAGAGGATGCCTAGAAATACTCTTGCATGAAAGCTTAATATGAAAGAAAAACGGTATTTAAAGCTAACCAACAAAAGAGCATCATTGAAAAAATATATCCGGTCTTGAAAAAAAATAAAAAATAAATTACAAGACCTGGAAACTCCTATTTACGCTTTAAGCTCACATATTCAGTAATCGGCTGACTAGTGCCTCAGGAAGCAGTAATAGTCACATGAAAGGTGTGAGAGCAATTCCGTCCATCTTTAATAAAAAGAAGTAGTATTAGGTATTAGGGCAAGGGTGCTATAGCTTGAATTGAATTCTTGAATGTAGGGGTGAAATTTACACATACGTAGGGGTATCAGATCGATGTTTGGAGGAAAAATAGGGATAAAGAATAAGACTTATGTTTTCCTTAAAGATGATAAAAATTTCGGATTGGAGACTGCGCTTCAGAAGGAAAACTCAAGAGAAATCGAGATCTTTCTAAACTGTCAAAACATATAGGATATTAGGTTGAATAAATAAGAGGTATGAAAAATAAGGGATGGATATTTATAATCTAGCATGATAGAGTTTTTAACTTAGATGCTAAAACGTAAAATTAGAATCGATGTTAACTTATGAAACTAAATTGACGGGATTTTGTGGGTAGTATCCGCTGAAAACCCTCAGAAGACAACACTCCTCCTATTAGGGACACCTAGAGCTTTAATGGCTTGTTGCACACGCTAAGTGCAACCATGATGCCTATGAAAGTGAGCTTAGGACTTTTTGAAAATAATTGGTTTTGCTCGGGACGAGCAAAAGTTAAGTTTGGAGGTATTTGTCTACACCAGAATATTGCATTTAATACTGCCCATTCTTCTGCTCGTTTATTTATAGGCAGGTGCATTTGATCCGTGTTTGCTACATATTTACAGGTTAAAGGTTCCCTGTCCAAAATAATGCAAATAATACAGAATCTCCACAGTTATGCCAAAATCCATAACATCTGCTACAAACAGATAAAATCCGGGTTCCAGTCATCTGCATTCGTCCAGTGCCGCTTACCAGCTCAAGAGACAAGACAAATTACAGTGGTCATTCGTGTCTCGGTCAAGTACAAAGAACGAGAGTGGTGGAACAAAATTCAAGAGATGCGCGGAGCTCGAGGGAGATAAAGGTCGAATGAATTAAAAGTGAAGCCAATTTGGACTATTGAAAATCTGAAGAAATATTGGAACCATTTTGTGATTTGGGACCTGTTAAACAGAAGAAGAAAGCAACATGGAAAATCCCAGAAAAAATGACTCAATACAACCTTCAAACGGCCGCGGAACCGCGGCCAATATAGCATTTTCGTGGCGGTTCCACGGTGCCATCATGTCGTCACTTTATCGTCTTTTGGGTGTAGTTGGGTAATTGTATTAGGGTCCAAAATATTGCCCTAGGGTTTCAATCCTCTACCTATAAATACTCCAGTTTTTTGCCAAGCCAAGAATGCTTTTCTTTATTAGGATATAGTGTAGTTTAGTTGTAGCTTCTTCTTCTTCTTCTTCTTCTATTCTCCTTGAAATTGTAGTGAGAGCTTTTGAGTGGAAAATGAATGAATATGAGGGTTATTTTTATTATCTTATATCTTTAATTTTCTTGTATTATAATTTTAATTCCTAGTGTAACTTTTATTATTTTTTGTTAAGTATTTTTATGTTTTCTTTTCTTTTCATGTTTTGTTTTTCTTTCTTCTTATCCGTATTTTTCAAACCATGATACTCGATGGAGTCCCTTGCTTTGGTGAGGGTCCAAGTAGTTAGCTTGCTACCATTTTGTAAAACCGTATTTTTCCTTTCATTCTTTTCTTCCTTCTTATTTTATTTTTCTTTTAAATGTATGAATAATTTCTACACTAGTTAGGGCTAAGGAAGGTTAGTACGAGGGACGGAAAAATCCCTTGTGCTTCACTTCGCCAAACACTTTAAAATGAACCTAGACCAAAGAAACACAACCTTCTTACTTAGACGAGCTATACGCGATATATATCCACGACCTAAGACGAGAAGTCCTTTGGACGCACTACAACATGAGATGTAGTTGTGACTTAATTGGATACATGGTTGTGTATGTTTGGCTTAGGTTTAGAAATAAGCGGATGTAACGGATGGACAATGGGCACTAGGAATGGATTTAGCGTTGGAAAGCTAGCTTAAACTCGCAAATCCCATTCCCATGTCCCCCTAATCCCCGCTACTTCCAATTATCCCAACATCATTTCAAGATGGTAAAAGACAAGCACAAGACTAATCCTAACTCTACTAACCAACCCTAACCCTAACAAGTTAACTTGAACATAAAATACGACACTTAGAATATAATTGAACATACATATACACATTCATTGACTCGTCTAAGGCAAGAACGGACATACAACCATCTCCCTGCGGGCGGCCCGTGCTCAACCGGCTAGCTGCAAAGCGACACTGTCTTGATTGCGGTACATTAAACAAATAGAACAACGTAGAACGCATAGTATAATTCTACGAATCTACGTTGAGCGAATTATGCTATGTGTTTTACGTTGTTCTATTTGTTCTACTTACCGCAATCAAGACGGTTTCGCTTTGTGATTGGTTGTCTTTTGCGTACGTGCATTTTAAAATCAAAATTAAGAATATACCGCAATCAATAACGGTGTCGCTTGGTAGCTAGTCGGTTGAGTACGGGTCGTTCCATAGGGAAAACGTGTTTTTCCTTTAAGTTCTTACGAGTTAAGTCTTATTTTTGGTAGGTTTTGATTTAAAAATCTAAGATTGAATTTAATTTCATTTAAATCCTTGCTAGGGTTGGGATTAGGTTAGTTTGGAAAAATAACTCTACTCACTGCTTCCTTTGCCTTAATTAAGAACATAGGTGTTAGAGTAATAGTCAACAAAGGGGATTAGCACGACTAGGAAGAAACTTCATTTCTTCCTTTTGGTCCTTGTCCGTCCTTTCCTAACTCCTAGCCCTAACCTCTATGTAAATCAACCACAACTGGTCTAACTAGGGAATCACCGCTATCTCGTAGGATAGGGTGCCGTAGTGAGCGGTGTGTGTTTGATTCAAATAGAGTCCTAATTAAAATATTATATGGGCAAGAAAGGAGTGAGAGATTACTATCTCTCAAACCTACCCAATCCTAACCCTAACAAGTGAGGAATTACTCACTCATTAGGAAAGTTGCGACAAAATTCATTTTTATAGTTTTAATTTAATGACCTAATTTTCTGATAATAAAAGACAGATAATAAAATTGCAGAAATTAAATTCAAATGGAAAATTGCAAGATAAAAAAAACTTACTTTTATTGACACCTCTTCAACGATTACAATGGAATAAAATTTAATCTAGAAAAATTAAAAAGAGGCATGCCTAATTAGACTTTCGGGTTTCCTATTTATAGATAGGAGAAATCCTAGGGTTTATACCTGATTCACATTTGAAATTACAAGACTACCGTAAGAAAGTCGGGTCAAAGCATCGACACCCACCGACACGTACCCCGACACGTGCACTGCACGGCCGCGGTTCCACGGCAGAATGCCCTATTTGGCCGCGGATCCGCGGCCATATTGGGGGATCTCTGGCTCAACTTCTCAGGGTTGCTTTATGTTGCTATTTCCTTCTGTTTTCTTCTCTTGGTACCTCAGAATCTTTTCTACTTTCTTCCAGATTTGCAACAGTGCAGAATTTGTGGACTTTTACCGTTAGCTTCGCGTTGAAGTCTTGAATCTTATGCTGCCCTTGTGCTCTGTGCAATTGAATTGTTTACTGATCTTCATTTGTTCCTTGAACTGGTAGGCGGCATCATACAGATTCATCTATTTGTTGGTCGTAGTCTCACTTTTGTAGCGTCTTTTCATGAATTTCACTGAATTGTTCTGAGAACCTGTAACCTGCGACTATTTAGCAGACATGGATCAAAATCACCTATTTATTTGTAATATGATTAAGAATAGGGAATATAATAATGTAAAATTCTGATATGAACAAATACCCCCAAATTTATCTTTTGCTCGTCCCAAGCAAATCCAATTTTATTCTCAAAAAATCCTAACCTCACTTTCGCAGGGAATCGCGATTGCACTGAGCTCGTGCAACAAGTCGTTAAACCTCTAGGTGTCCCTAGGAGGATGAGTATTGTCTCCTGAGGGTTTTCAGCGGATACTATCCACAAAATCCGATTAATTTGGCCTATTGACTTTCATTTTTCAATTCGGTATTCTAGCAAGAAATTCTATTATCTTCAACTTAGAAATCATCAACCCGTATTTTTCACTCACTTATCATCTAACTTAATATCGTATATGTTCTGTAAATTTATTTAGCTTTTAGCATCTCTTGAATTTTCCTTCTAAGGTTCCATCTCAACCTAGGAATTTTTATCATCTCTACTAAAAATATATGCCCTATCTTTGATTCCTATCTCTCATCAAAATCCTAATCATATATCCCTACGTGTGTGTATGTATCACCCCAACACTTGGAAATTTAATTCAAGATATCATACTCTTGTCCATCGTCCAAAGTACTTTTAGTTAGTGAATTTTAGATGAAATTGCTCATACATCCTTCAAGCGACCGTTAATACTTCTTGAGGTACTAACGACCGATTACAAAATGTGTTCGTGCATTTAGGCGTAATTCCTCGTCTTGTAATACCTAAGGCTTTAGCAGTGACTCCCAAACCAGTTGGTCTAAGACACTAGTTGATAAAGTACCCTCGCTATATATTTTTTTCATTTTACGCAGCCTTAAGTAATTACAAAACCAGTGTTCATTTTTTTATATCTCTTTATTCCCTCTTGAACTTTTATTTTCCTTCATACTAAGGATTTTAGACAAGAGCATTTCAAGGTATCATCTACTATTCCAAGTTTCAAGGTGCGTGTATGTGCTAATTATAGGGTATATATTTTCAGAATTTAGACTTAAAGTTCAGAATAATTTTTCAGACTTACACTTCAAATAAAAATTCAATACTCTTCCCTTATTTTGACTTAGCCCAAGAACTGAACTCAAAATTTGCCTATTTCTAAATAAAGTACAAGGACATATATTTTCTACCGTTAAACTTTAAGAAAGGTTATTTTTAGGTTTTTTTTAATTTACTAATTTTAGGATCTAGTTTTTCCAAGCTAGTTAATTGTCTTGTCAAACTTAAGTCAAATATGGCCAAAATTGAATTTTTAAATTTTTATAATTTTTAAAGTTTTCAATTTTTTATTTGATTTTAATTTTATATTTTAATTTTTTTAATTTTAATTTTTTAATTTTAATAATTTTTTATAAAGATGCAATGCAGAATTAAACATGCAAAGAAAGAAAAGAGAAAAAAATATATACAAAAATTAAAATATGCAATGCAATGATAACTATTTACAAACCACCTCCTCCCCCAAACTTACCAAAAGCAGTGCCCTCACTGCTCTTGTCTTCGCCGTCCCCTCGAACGTGAATGGGAACATTCCTCTCTCGCTAGCAGGGTAGACACGCCTTGCTCTATTTCGGTCACATGGTGATCCATGTTGGTCACCATCCCAATCAATCTGTATATCCCCTTATTGGCACTCCTAAGTAAACGTGCATCTGCTTCCGGGATAAGCTCTTCCCCGCTCGCTGTCGAGCTGGAGCAGGGTGTCCTGGCGGGTACATTCTCGGTCGGTTCAGTTCACAACCATACATCATTCAAGCGGGTATAGGACGTGGATATGCCCTCAATAAGAGGCCTAATGGGGATACCTCCATGCATGTAAAACTCAAATTCCTCCACAGGGAGGAAATAGCGACACAATTGTGTCACTAACATAGGGCATGGGTAATTGGCAGCTCTTTTACCCGCGCCAATTGAATTAAGCAATACCGTGCACATATTATATCTAGGGTTCCTAGTCATTAAGGTGTGCACGATATGAAGAGATGGTGTGAAAAAGGTAGTATTGTGTGAACTACCAAAAATGTTATTTTGTGCCCAACGGCACACGGTCAGGACGTTTGCAAAGAGGGGGTTCTACCTTGGATGCCCTTACGTGGCTCCCTCGAACAGTCAGTACCCATCAAGGGTAAATAATTCTCGAATTGGAGGGGTTGGTCATGGGTCGGTAGCTTAGGTATTAGGGTGACTTCATGGATGAAGTCCCTATCGATAATGATCTCCTTATCTCCCAAATAAGCCTAATATATCCGTGTTGTGAAAGGCATCTGTCTTCCATGCATTCATAAAATCGTGTGACGAGATCTGGAAGGGCGAAGGAGTTTGGATGATTAAAATGTAAGAAATCCTACCCTCGCCTCCGGATCTCATCACCGAAATAGCTACCGTAAATTGTGTGTGCAAAGATTTGTGAGAAATCTCTCTCAAATTGAAAGGTTGGTGCTATCACAAAGAATTAAATTGCAGAATTTGTAATTTAACAGAGAAGATTGGAGAATGCAAACCTCCTCTGAAGATTTTAGAGGGAGAAGACACAGAGGAGCGGCGGTTGCGCGGCCAAATGCTGGGTAAGGCGGCGGAAACGCGGCGGCGCAGGGAGATCTCCTTCTTCTGGCTGCTGCGGCGGCTAGGGTTTTCTGAGTGGAATTCTTTTACGGTATGATAAAAAACAGAGAGGGTTGGGTTCTATTTATAGGGGGAATGTTTTGGTTATTTGCAAAAAGGTCCTTTTAAAAAGAGGAAATTATTTATAAATAAATTTTTTTGTTTTTTTTATTAAAACTGGAAATTCACAAAAATACCACCAAAAATTGGAATTTTTTTATTTTTTTATTTTGTTTTTATATAATTACAGGTGATACATACCCCCAAACATATTTAAAACAGTGTTTTGGCTGGATAATCGAAATTTAGGGGTAGAGGGAGGAAGATCAGTCATTGTAAATCGGCTTATGCAAAAGCATGAGCTCCTCCGAAGGGTCTGCAGTGAGGAACGGTTTAAGTCTATGTCCGTTCACTTTAAATAGTGAACCGTCCTCCGGATTTTCTAGATCGACCGCACCGTGCGGATATACGGTGCGTACCAAAAATGGCCCTTTCCATCGAGATCTGAGCTTGCCGGGATAGAAATGTAATCGAGTGTCGTAAAGTAAAACCTATTGACCAGGTTTGAAAGTTTTGCGCATAAGGTGTTTATCGTGGAACACCTTCGTTCGGTTTTTGAAGATTATTGTGTTCTCGTAAGCTTCATCCCGAAGCTCGTTCAATTTGTTCAACTGCAGCTTTCTATTGCTGCCCGCTTCTAGAGATAAATTCAACTCTTTTATTGCCCAAAATGCTCTATGCTCAATTTCAACTGGAAGATGGCAAGCCTTTCCATAAACAAGCCTATATGGAGACATGCCAAGATCAGTCTTATAGGCAGTTCTAAATGCCCAAAGGGCATCAATAAGTTTTGACGAACAATCTTTACGGTTTTTGGAAACCGTTTTCTCCAATATCTGTTTAATTTGCCGCTTTGAAATCTCGGCTTGCCCACATGTTTAGGGATGATAGGGCGTTGACAGCTTGTGAGTAATGGAGTATTTCCGCATTAAGGAATCGAAAGTCCTATTACAGAAATGAGATCCATAATCGCTGATAATTGCGCGGGGGTGCCTAAAACGAGAGAAAATGTTTTCTTTGAGGAATCTAATGACAACCTTGTTGTCACTAGTCCGGCTGGGTACAGCCTCGATCCATTTAGAAACATAGTCAACAGCGAGTAGAATTTACATGTTCTCGAAAGAGTTGGGAAACGGTCCCATAAAATATATCCCCCAAATATAAAAAATTTCAACAACTAATATTGGTTGGAGCGGCATTTCGTTTCTCCTAGATATCCGGCCCAAGTGTTGGCACCGGGAGCTTGTCTTGCAGTAATCATGTGCGTCTTTAAAAAGTTGTAACCTGTAGAAGCCACACTGCAAGATCATTTCGGCTGTCTTTTTAGGGCTAAAATGCCCGCCACACGCTTGATCGTAGCAGAATGACAGCACGCTCTTGAACTCATTGTCGGGGACACACCGACGAATAATTTAGTCGGGACAGTATTGGAATAGATATAGTTCATCCCAGTAAAAATGTTTTACTAGGGATAGAAATCGGAGTCTGTCCTGATTCGACCATTCGTTTGGTATAAGTCCGGTGGCCAAATAGTTTACAATATCTGCGAACCAAGGTTCACATGACACAGTTAAGAGCTGCTCATCTGGAAAAACGTCTTTAATAGGAGTTTGAAGTGTAGGTGAAGAAGGGAGGCGTGAAAGGTGGTCGGCGACTATGTTTTCGCATCCTCTCTTGTCTCTGGTGACAAGTTTAAACTCTTGTAGTAAGAGGATACAACGTATCGGCCAAGATTTAGCGTCCTTTTTCGCAAAAAGATGGCGAAGAGCTGAGTGGTCAGTGTAAACGAAGACTGGAGAGACGATTAAATAGGGCCTGAACTTTTCTAATGCAAACACAACAGCTAGGAATTCTTTCTCAGTTGTTGTGTAATTTAATTGGGCCTCATTTAAGGTTCGTCTAGCATAATAAATTACATGCGGCATCTTATTAATGTGCTGTCCAAGGACAACACCAATGGAGAAATCAGATGCATCGCACATAATCTCAAATGGATGCGTCCAGTAAGGAGACGAAAGAATGGGAGCGGAAGTAAATGAGTTTTTCAATGACTCGAACGCCTACATACAGCTTGAGTCAAAATCAAATGTGGTGTCCTTGGCCAGCAAAAGAGTCAAGGGTCTAGCTATCTTACTAAAATCCTTGATGAACCGTCTATAGAAACCTGCATGGCCAAGGAAGGCTCGACTGTCTCGGACGCATTTGGGAGGAGGAAGATTGGTAATGACCTCAATCTTAGTTTTATCTACCTCAATGCCATTTTGCGAGATAATATGTCCTAAGACAATAACTTCTCGTACCATAAAGTGGCATTTCTCCCAATTTAAAGTAAGGTTCTTATCCCTACACCGGGTAAGAACTACGTCTAAATGTAGCAAACACTCATCAAAGGAGTCGCTGAAAATGGAGAAATCATCCATGAAAATCTCCAAGAATTTTTCCACCATGTCTGAAAAAATGCCCATCATACACCGCTGGAAGGTAGCGGGTGCATTGCATAACCCAAATGGCATACAACGGTAAGCAAACGTACCGAAAGGACAAGTGAATGTGGTCTTTTCTTGGTCCTTTTCGGTGATGGGAACTTGATTATAGCCGGAGTAGCCATCCAAAAAGCAGTAAAATTCATGCCCAGCCAATCGTTCTAGCATTTGGTAAATAAAAGGTAGTGGAAAATGGTCTTTCCGTGTCGCGGCGTTGAGTTTTCTATAATCGATGCATACTCGCCACCCAATTTGGGTGCGAGTAGGTATTAACACATTCGCCTCATTAGTTATGACTGTTATGCCTGATTTCATTGGGATAACGTGAATGGGGCTAACCCACTGGCTATCAGAGATAGGGTAAATGATACCACTATCAAGACATTTTACAATCTCCTTTTTAACAGCCTCCTTCATTATTGTGTTGAGTCGTCTCTGTGGATCCCTTGCTGGCTTGGCATCATCCATCATATGAATATGATGTTCAACTATTAGGGGACTAATTCCCTTGATGTCCGCCATAGTCCAGCCAAAAGCTTGCCGATTGTTTTGTAAGACCGTTAAAAGGGCTTTCTCTTGCTCGGGAGTTAGAGAAGCCGAGATGATAACGGAAGGGTCTCATTCTCACCTAAGTAAGCGTATTTAAGGTGAGACGGCAATAACTTGAGTTCAAGTGTTGGAGGCAAAACAATTGAAGGTTAAATCGGTGAAATTGTCTCAAACTCGAAGGATTCCAAAAGAGGTTCAAAATGAGTGTAAGCAACTGAGTCGGATGGTTCAGTTAACTTATCCGAAAATTCAAAGGATTCAAACTCGGGTGGTGATTCTTCATAATCCTTCGAGAAAGTGAAACACTCGTAATCATTATCGGGTGCGAAAGCAGTGTAAGATTCGAGGAGGAACGCACTAGTGGCGTCAAAATTGCTGTGATCGAACAGAAATTTTTGTTAGTTGTATGTATGCCCTAGAGGCCAGTATTGTACAGATGATGTATATTATATTGGATGCTTGGACATATATAGAGATGACTTTCTTGCTCGATATGATAGTATGCTATCTGGTTACTCTTTATCTTAACATGTACACTAGTCTCTTTATACTGTCTTATAGTTACATGTTGGTAAAGCCCTTAGGATGTGTACTTGACTACCTGGACTATGATGCAGATCATACTAGTGGAGACATGGTAGTCCATAAGTACATCCTTCAAGGTCCCTAGTCGTGGGTGTATCGAGACGGGGCATCGATATACCAGAGTAGACTAGCGTATACGCTTATCGACCCATGTGATGGGCGATGGATGATCCCATATCCATTGGTGTTTGACATCAGAGATGGTATACGGGTGCTCAGTGGAGACTGGGTACACTGGACGGACTCGCCGAGAATTCCCAGATGGTATTATACCTCACGTCAGATGGCAGTTCTCAGGTGACACTTGTACAGGTTAGTCTGTAGACCCGAGATCGTCATAGAGTCTTGTGTGATTCCCACTATGCTTTGATCTCCACCTTACCACGTCCATAAAGGCGTGCAAAACGGTGGTCTTTGGGCACAGTCCCGAGTCACATGGAGGCAATGAGCGATAGGAGGGGTTTCGTCTCTCCCGGTATTGGGGGTTGATGTTGCGCTGTGCTCGATTGGCCGTAACAGGGAAGTCCCTGGCTAGGGCTGATCAGAGATTTGTTGGTAAGTGTTACCAGTAGTTTCTCGACCCGTTATGAGCCTCACATCGGCACGACTTATCGGGTTATTGGGGTCTGACGTTTACCATCCCTAGACTTGATATGCGACGTATCAGACGAAGAGACCGGACTGTACGGTAAGTGTTACTGGTTGGATTCACAGGAGTGTGAGCGGGCTAGCTAGTCGATCTTCTGATCGCTCAATACCCGGATGGCCGTTACGTTTAGCAGACCGCTTGCGGCTTGTGGGTGCTTGATATGATCATCATCTGCTACCGGCGTATTGACGAGTCTTTAGAGTCCTACACAGAAGTTTCCTGGTTCAAGCGAAACGAAATAGGAGCGCATATGAGATATGTGCAGGACCGAGAATAATGCGTGTATGTGATACCACATTTCATTCTCGCGATATATGTTTCGATTGGTTATATTCGATATGACCTAATTATCGAATCATTGATTCGATAAATCGATACATTGGATTCTAGTCAGTTATGTGCGACATGACCGGATCATTGAATCAAATGTTGATTTAATGATTTAATGCATAATTATATATTTGATATATTGCATTGCATTAACTAGTATTGGTTCACTTTAAACGGATTTTTCTCACTTGATGCACATTGTATATGTGATATACTTTAGTGCACATTTTTGTATCATGTTTGATGATACTTGATCATTTAGTTAAGTGTATAGAATTAATCCATGGTTAATTTGATAATTAGGGTTTTGCATATTTATTTATTTATTTATTTGTTTGTTTATTTTTTTATTTGAAAAAGATAAAGATGAGAATGGTGGCTTTCTTTGTCATTAGTTGAAGCTTCATGAAGCTTTGACTTTTGCAACCATCCTTATCTTCATGCTTAACCCTAACCCATCCAAGTGACCATGGTTTATTCTCTACACTTAACCTAGGTTAGAACATGATAAGTATTTGATTTTATTTATTCTTTTTCACTAATACTTATCATATTCTATTTGCTTCTTCCTTCTTCTTCAAGAGAGAAAACAAGATGCCATCAATGGCAACTTGAGAAAAAGTGAGTAAAATCCAATTTCAAAGAGAACCCACCTCCTATTTCTTCACCCTCTACCTCTAGCCAAGTTGTTTTGGGTGTTTACTTCACATGTTTCATAAGTTTGTGAAGTCGGAGCTTGAACTTGCGATGCCTCGAGGTAGATCGTCTTTGACACAAAGCCGACGACCTAGCTTGCTCGTTTTCCCGATGAAGCCGACGATCGAGTCTAGGATTCGAGACGGACAGCGAGAGGACACCCACGTAGAGCTAAGCAAGTGGAAATCCGGATCTACAAAAGTTGTAGCTTCTCACTTCTAGTTAAAGTGTTAACTAAGTTTTAATTTCGCCTAAACATCTAGTCTACGATCCGTAGTCTAGGGTTTCTCGGCACCAATTTTTTTTTAAATTGGCATGTTCGATGCCTTGTGTGACCTCACTAGAGTGCCTAGGAACCTTTCACTGGTATCAGAGCCTAGCTAGAGCCTTAGGAGAAGTCCCGACGGAGTTTGAAGTCCGAACGAACCCGAAACCAAAATTCCAAGGTGCTCTCTGGAAAATTTCTGAAATTTTGGATTTTTGTCAATTAAAAATATGCAGAAAATCATGCAGGGTCTTATATGAAATACTGTGAAATTCGGGGGCCTAATTCAGCTTTTCCACCGCGGAACCGCGGCATGTGCCATGCATGCGCGGCGGTTCCGCGGCCGTACTGTCCCCTTGTCTGGTGATTTTTCCACAGTAATTCATGAATTCAGAAATTATATTTTCTGGGTATTTTTATTGTGACTCTACAGAAGAGTATTTTGGGGTTTCTTTGGGGATTCAATTATTCGTTCGGGTTATCAAATTTCGTCTTTGTGTTTTTCCGGATAATTTTTAGAATATGTTAAAAAGTTCGACCGGATATAAATACCGAATTTTTCCCCTGTCGGGAAATTTCCAAGTGTTGGATTTTTCCGTAGTTTAACGACATTCTAAGTAGTGCAAGTAACGCGATGGACCCTCTAGAAGACAACAAACCTTAACTCGATTATGTGACCGTCTTGAACTGCCCTTTGAACCTTCGGGTTTGGGGCAGTACGGCGTGCCACATGTGAGGCGTTGGCTTGACCCTTCTACGGCTGGACCGTTGGTACTGAGGCACGAATTGAATATTGTTAGACTTTTTTCATGTGTTGGACTGTATCGGGAAAACTTGGGTATTCGACTGTTCGATCGGAAAGTTTAACATTTTCTGTTTATCTGGAATGTGATACAATAATTGGAATTCACAAACAGTTATGAGATAACTGAATGAATGTTATAAATCTAGCAGTTTAGTCCCACATGATATTGAAAAGAGTTTTCGATAATGAGACTAAAATGCGGGATTTATATCTGTTAGGCATGTGATGTCTAAGTATTTCATTTGATTAGACATGCGATGTCTAAAGAAGTTGCGGATTCCAATTGTTGTAGTTTTACACTTTCTTTTCTGTGACCGTAAGTGTAATATGTGATATCGCCGGTTTCGTTTCTATATGTCAACGACAATTGGGATGCGCATACTTACTTACGTTGATGACATGCGATGTTATGTGTTGCTGGATATGTTATATTGGATCGTCGTGTTCGAATAGCCGGGGGTTTTTATGTGAGATGAGTGTTTTTCATTTTCATTCATGTAAAAATTTGTATGTAATATTCTTTTATTTGGGGCACTTCCAGGTAGCGGAAGTTATCACCCTTTGTATATTATTTACTTTTCCGCATTAGGATAGACCCAAGGAGGGGAGCACAAGTAACCGGGTTCTGGGGTCCAGTGGGAAACCAACTCGAGGAGTCGAGTCCGGGTCTCCTAACCCTAGAATTGGCAGGGTTGCTTGCCGCTCTCGTAGGGGTCTAGGGGTATGGGATTGGCTATTCATCACGACCGTGGAATCCGTGTTTTATATTAGCTCGTATTGAAAACACGGACGTCCTAGTATATCCAATATTTCATATGTTTATTCTGCTGCGATATCTGTGATGTGTTTCTGTGATGGATATAATATATAGTATATATGATATATTATATATACGTTACTTATGTTTTACACCCGTGCTAGCCCTGCCCTGCTCTGTCGTTAGTTACCTAACCTAACGGTGCACGAGGGGACATCGAGGCGAATGCGGATGGCATAAGTGTACGTCATATCTATCTGTGATGTTTAGGTATTTAACTGATGGGACTTCATTAATGTGATTAATGAAAGATAAGAAACCAAAGATGTTGTAGAATCAGATTTTAAATAAAACAGGTAGCTACAGTTCTTGCTTTGCATAGCGGTATATATGATATACCCTGCACCTTGTTCGATGAGGAAAGGACCGAGATCCCTTCACCGGGAGTGACTCCTTTAGCAATAACTGCCAGATGCTACACACTCGGTTTGCTCTTGACTGCTTTTGGGTTTTTGCTTTGCACAGCGATATATATGATATATCCCGCACCTCATTCGATGAGGAAAGGACCGAGATCCCTTCACCGGGAGTGACTCCTTTAGCAAAACTAGAAAAGCCTCAAAATCACTCCATTTCAAAACTTCATTTGATTCTACAACGATATCAAGTTCATTACGCTCATGGTTTTCAGAAAAACCTGGCGTAGCTCTCCGTCATTTCAGATGAGTAGTAGTTAGTATTCGTGCTACGTTTGTTGGCCTGCGTCAAGGCGTAGTGTGCGGTAGCTAACTAGTATTTATCTGCTTATGCATATGATGCAGATTGGATTAGGGTAGTCGAGCGACTTTGTTGGCCTGCGTCAAGGGTCGTGCGGGTGGGTTTAATTCAATCCGGAAATGACGGGTTGAACTTGACTAGCGCACTATGGTTTGTTGGCCTGCGTCAAGGTCATAGCACGCTAGGGGCAAAATATTATCGGGAATTTCAAGTGTTGAAATTTGCAATGAGATTGCATACCTTCTATGAGATAGTTGGATCCCGATACCTACTGCGAGTAAGAGTTACTCCTGGGAGAGTTTTACACATTGCAATTAGCTGATCAAGTAGGTGTCTAGAAAGGTGTCAACGGGGTTACGCCTCTGGGAAAACGAGGTTTACATTAATTAGGTTCGTGCGGAAGCACGGGGGACCTCCCTCAAAGTACCGACCCTGGCCTGGCTGAAAGATTAGCGAACTTGTAGTGTGTAATTAATCCCGGCTAGTCTTTCCATTTAGGGTTTGGAGGAAGATTTGATAAATAGCAGTGGGAACCATCCTGATTAGATAAGATAATAACCAATATGATCTTGCACGAGCATACGCTAAAGTGTTTTCTTCTCTCTCTCTCCAGGTAGCGACCAGTTCATGCCTTAATCAAGATAATAATATGGATGTATTGATCGAACCCGCATGTTATACTGTGCTGGGGAACGTTGGTTCCGTTCTTTCTTATAAGAGTTATAGGAATGAACAGGATATAGGGGAATACCAGGATTCCCATGCCACCCGATTGAAGAAAGTACATGTTGATGCTTTTTCTTCGGGTGTGTTCGTTACTGAGAACTGTTTCTCTATTTGCTCTACGTCCTGGGTATTAGATACCGGGTCAGGATGCCATATATGTAATCAGTTACATGGGCTTAGGAAAGGTAGAGAACTTGGAGAAGGTGATAAAGACATTAGAGTTGGAAATGGTGCAATTGTTGCAGCTAAGACTGTCGGGGAATATCACCTTGTATTACCAACTGGTAATACATTGGTTCTGAACGAATGCTATTACATGCCGACCCTGATATGCAACATTATATCGGTTTATTTATTAAGTAAAGAGGGATATAATTTTGTATTACAGGACAATGCTATGAACATTTTCCGTAACCAAAAGTTGGTTGGATCAGGCACGTTATGCAATGGCATTTATGTTCTAAATCAATCAACAGTTCTGAGCATAACAAACACACACAAGAGGAAGTGTTCCGAACTCAACGAATCCTTCTTGTGGTATTGTAGACTGGGTCACATCAATGCGACACGACTAGCTAAGTTGCATAAAGATGGATATTTAAATCCGTTTGAATTTTCATCTTATGACACTTGCCAGTCATGTCTCAAAGGCAAGATGACCAAGACTCCGTTTACGGGACACGGAGAAAGAGTTACTGAACTCTTGGGACTTATACATAGTGATGTATGCGGTCCCATGTCTACACATGCTAGGGATGGTTCTTCGTACTTCATTACATTCACTGACGATCTCTCTAGGTTCGGGTATGTGTTCCTGATGAAACACAAATCAGAAGCTTTTGAGAAATTTAGGGAATATAAACAAGAAGTTGAGAACCAAACCGGAAAAAGTATTAAAATCCTACGATCTGATCGAGGAGGAGAATACTTAAGCAATGAATTCCTGGACTTCCTAAAAGAGAATGGGATTCTCTCTCAGCTGACTCCTCCATATACACCATAGCACAACGGTGTATCAGAACGGAGGAACCGCACCCTATTAGATATGGTGCGCTCTATGATGAGCACAGCTGAGTTACCTATTTTCTTCTGAGGATATGCACTGGAAACAGCTGCAGACCTATTGAATATGGTTCCCACCAAAACCGTGCCGACCACTCCATATGAGATATGGAAAGGAAAGAGACCATGTCTTAATTATGTTAAGATATGGGGTTGTCCGGCCTATGTAAAAACGCAAAATCCGGACAAACTCGCGGCAAGGTCCATTCTGTGTAAGTTTATTGGATATCCCAAACATTCGCGAGGGTATATCTTCTACCACCCTGAGGAACAAAGAGTGTTTGTTTCTCGGCATGCCACCTTTTTAGAAAAGGAATTTCTTGAAAAAGAGATTAGTCGTCATGAGGTAGAACTGGAAGAAGTTCCAGCTGCAGAAGCTACAACAGAAGATCTGGTGGAACCAGAGGATTCCGTAGTTCCCGATGAACCCCAGCCACTCCGCCGATCTAGTAGGGTTCCTCGCCAACCTGAGAGATACTATGGTTTTCTCATGGACGGTGGAAGCGAGGATTGCATCATGGAGGATGATGACCCAACTAGCTTCGAGCAGGCCATCACGAGTGGAGACTCAGTGAAATGGCTGGATGCTATGCGGTCTGAGATGGATTCCATGTACACCAACAAAGTATGGACTTTGGAAGTTGCTCCTGAAGGGGTAAAACCCATTGGGAGCAAGTGGATCTTCAAGAAGAAACTTGGTGTAGATGGGAAAGTGGAGACTTTCAAAGCTAGACTTGTAGCAAAGGGTTTTCGTCAAAGACCAGGTGTGGACTATGACGAGACCTTTTCTCCAGTGGCTATGCTTAAATCCATCCGGATCATGCTTGCCATCGCTGTATATCATGATTACGAAATCTGGCAAATGGATGTTAAGACCGCCTTTCTAAACGGTGAATTAGAAGAGTGCGTGTACATGACTCATCCAGAGGGCTTCGTAGACAGTGGGAGCAGCGGGAAGGTGTGCAAGCTGATTAAATCCATTTATGGATTAAAGCAAGCATCGCGGAGTTTGAACATCTGCTTTGACGTCGTTATCAAAGAGTTTGATTTCGTCAAAAATCCAGTTGAACCTTGTATCTACAGGAAGGTAGCAGAGAGTAAGATTGTCTTCCTCGTATTGTACGTGGACGACATACTCTTGATAGGAAATGATATTCCTATGCTGCAATCGGTCAAGCTCTTCTTATCACAAAGATTCTCAATGAAAGATCTTGGTGATGCCTCCTGCATATTGGGAATAAGGATCTATAGAGATAGATCCAAACGGATTTTGGGATTGTCTTAATCCAGGTACATTGACACCATACTAAAGAGGTTTAGTATGGAAGAGTCCAAGCGTGGGAACTTACCCACGATCTCTGGGGTCACTCTCTCCAAAGAGATGTCTCCCAAGACTGATTTGGAGAGAGCTCGCATGCAAGGGATACCCTATGCTTCGGCAGTAGGCTCTATCATGTATGCGATGCTATGTACCAGACCCGATGTAGCATACTCACTAAGTATAGTGAGCAGGTATCAAGCTGATCCTGGAGAGAGTCACTGGACAGCTGTGAAGAGCATTCTCAAGTACTTGCGAAGGACTAGAGATATGTTCTTGGTGTATGGTAACGGAGAACTCCAAGTGGAGTCCTTTACCGATTCGAGCTTCCAGAGTGATAAGGACGACTCTAAGTCGCAGTCGGGCTTTGTCTTTACCCTTTACGGAGGGGCGGTTAGCTGGAAGAGTTCCAAGCAGGAAACCGTAGCAGACTCGACGATGGAGGCTGAATACATCGCTGCCAACGATGCTGCCAAAGAGGCTGTCTGGATCAAGAAGTTCATTACTGAACTTGGAGTGGTTCCATCCATTGAGCATCCAATACCTTTGTATTGTGATAACAATGGAGCAGTGGCTTTGGCCAAGGAACCCAGGTCCCATCAGCGATCCAGGCATATTCTGAGGCGGTATCACCTGATCCGGGAGATAGTTGATCGCCGGGAGATCGAGGTCAGGAGAGTTGACACGAAGAACAACACGGCGGATCCACTCACGAAGGCCATTCCCCAGTTACAGTTTGAGAGAATCTTCGGGATGCTCGATATGCGATACTACAGCAGCTTGCCCTAGTGCAAGTGGGAGATTGTTAGTTGTATGTATGCCCTAGAGGCCAGTATTGTACAGATGATGTATATTATATTGGATGCTTGGACATATATAGAGATGACTTTCTTGCTCGATATGATAGTATGCTATCTGGTTACTCTTTATCTTAACATGTACACTAGTCTCTTTATACTGTCTTATAGTTACATGTTGGTAAAGCCCTTAGGATGTGTACTTGACTACCTGGACTATGATGCAGATCATACTAGTGGGGACATGGTAGTCCATAAGTACATCCTTCAAGGTCCCTAGTCGTGGGTGTATCGAGACGGGGCATCGATATACCAGAGTAGACTAGCGTATACGCTTCTCGACCCATGAGATGGGCGATGGATGATCCCATATCCATTGGTGTTTGACATCAGAGATGGTATACGGGTGCTCAGTGGAGACTGGGTACACTGGACGGACTCGCCGAGAATTCCCAGATGGTATTATACCTCACGTCAGATGGCAGTTCTCAGGTGACACTTGTACAGGTTAGTCTGTAGACCCGAGATCGTCATAGAGTCTTGTGTGATTCCCACTATGCTTTGATCTCCACCTTACCATGTCCATAAGGGCGTGCAAAATGGTGGTCTTTGGGCACAGTCCCGAGTCACATGGAGGCAATGAGCGATAGGAGGGGTTTCGTCTCTCCCGGTATTGGGGGTTGATGTTGCGCTGTGCTCGATTGGCCGTAACAGGGAAGTCCCTGGCCAGGGCTGATCAGAGATTTGCTGGTATGTGTTACCAGTAGTTTCTCGACCCGTTATGAGCCTCACATCGGCACGACTTATCGGGTTATTGGGGTCTGACGTTTACCACCCCTAGACTTGATATGCGACGTATCAGACGAAGAGACCGGACTGTACGGTAAGTGTTACTGGTTGGATTCACAGGAGTGTGAGCGGGCTAGCTCGTCGATCTTCTGATCGCTCAATACCCGGATGGTCGTTACGTTTAGCAGACCGCTTGCGGCTTGTGGGTGCTTGATATGATCAGCATCTGCTACCGGCGTATTGACGAGTCTTTAGAGTCCTACACAGAGGTTTCCTGGTTCAAGCGAAACGAAATAGGAGCGCATATGAGATATGTGCAGGACCGAGAATAATGCGTGTATGTGATACCACATTTCATTCTCGCGATATATGTTTCGATTGGTTATATTCGATATGACCTAATTATCGAATCATTGATTCGATAAATCGATACATTGGATTCTAGTCGTTTATGTGCGACATGACCGGATCATTGAATCAAATGTTGATTTAATGATTTAATGCATAATTATATATTTGATATATTGCATTGCAATAACTAGTATTGGTTCACTTTAAACGGATTTTTCTCACTTGATGCACATTGTATATGTGATATACTTTAGTGCACATTTTTGTATCATGTTTGATGATACTTAATCATTTAGTTAAGTGTATAGAATTAATCCATGGTTAATTTGATAATTAGGGTTTTTCATATTTATTTATTTATTTATTTGTTTTTTTATTTATTTATTTGAAAAAGATAAAGATGAGAATGGTGGATTTCTTTGTCATTAGTTGAAGCTTCATGAAGCTTTGACTTTTGCAACCATCCTTATCTTCATGCTTAACCCTAACCCATCCAAGTGACCATGGTTTATTCTCTACACTTAACCTAGGTTAGAACATGATAAGTATTTGATTTTATTTATTCTTTTTCACTAATACTTATCATATTCTATTTGCTTCTTCCTTCTTCTTCAAGAGAGAAAACAAGATGCCATCAATGGCAACTTGAGAAAAAGTGAGGAAAATCCAATTTCAAAGAGAACCCACCTCCTATTTCTTCACCCTCTACCTCTTGCCAAGTTTTTTTTGGGTGTTTACTTCATAAGTTTCACAAGTTTGTGATGTCGGAGCTTGAACTTGCGATGCCTCGAGGTAGATCGTCTTTGACACAAAGCCGACGACCTAGCTTGCTCGTTTTCCCGATGAAGCCGACGATCGAGTCTAGGATTCGAGACGGACAGCGAGAGGACACCCACGTGGAGCTAAGCAAGTGGAAATCCGGATCTACAAAGGTTGTAGCTTCTCACTTCTAGTTAAAGTGTTAACTAAGTTTTAATTTCACCTAAACATCTAGTCTACGATCCGTAGTCTAGGGTTTCTCGGCACCAATTTTTTTTAAATTGGCATGTTCGATGCCTTGTGTGACCTCACTAGAGTGCCTAGGAACCTTTCAATTTTTAGAGCTCACAATCCTCCTGAGTGATCTTTTAGATAGAGCAAACATCAATTATATTAGCATTAGGTTCGTAAGGCTGATTCCCCAACTTAAAAATGTTGAGTTCAATTGTCATGTTTACAAAAGATAGGTTCATCGAACCATTTCGACAATTGATCACCGTATTAGAAGTCGCAAGGAATAGTCGACCGAGTACCATAGGAATTTGACTCCGGGGGTTAGCTACAGGCTGTGTGTTCATAACAATGAAATCAACGGGGAATATGAAGTCCCATACTTTAATCAACACATCCTCTAACTCACCCCTAGGATGGGTGATGGATCGGTCGGACATTTGGAGAGTACAATGTGTGGGTTTCAGCTCTCCAACGCCTAATTGTTCATATACTAAAAAAGGAAGCAGGTTAACACTGGCACCAAGATCTAAAAGTGCGCGGTTGATGTTCTTATCCCCAATAGTTATTGAAATTGTAGGACAGCCAGGGTCCTTTCATTTTTGAGGTAAAGGTTGGGTAAGAGCATCACTTACTGCACTTGCCAATAAAACTTTCTTAGGTACCTGCGATTTCCTCTTCTTGGTGCATAAGTCCATCAAGATTTTAGCGTAAGAAGGGACTTGTTGGATTGCATCCAACAGAGGTATATTAATGCTAACCTGTTTAAATAACTCCACAATCTTCTCTATTTGTGGAGTTGGTTTATTGGATCTCAACATGTTTGGAAATGGAATATTTTGAAAATTTGTTGAGTCCAATGTTTGTGGAGTAGATTGCGGAGTTGGAACGGATCCCAGTGTTGGTGTTTTCGTGGAGTGAGATGTGGGTCCGTTCGGAGCAGTAAAAGAAGTAGAGCCTTATAAAGAATGAGGAACAGGCTTTGAAGACGAAGAAGATGAAGATGAAGAAGAAGAAGCAGCGGCCGGGGTGTCATCATCAATGCCAACATTGTTGTGCAACGTCCTTCCAGATCTCAATGTAGTCACGACACTCACATTATAATTTTGTTGTTCATGAGCAACATGTGCATTTTGTGTGTGACCAGGATTTGGCAGTGGTTAAGATGGAAGCTTCCCCTTCTCTCGCTCGCTTAGAGCAGCATTCAGTTGTGCAATTTAGGCTTCAATGGTTTTGATACTTTGCCCATGTGATGCGGTGTGTTGCACTAAAGACTGAATGGAAGACTGGATGTTGGCTGAGGATTGCATAGATTGTTTTAAAAACGCATCCAGACTTCGTTCTAGCGAGGAAACCATATTGTTACTTGGAGGAACAAAATTGTTTTGAGAAAAAGAGTTGTTTGGTACAAAATTTTTCATTTGATTTTGGAACTGTTGGGGTTGGAAAGGTTGCTGATATTGAGTTTGTTGAGGAGCTTGTTGTTGTGGAGGAGGCATTTGGAAATTGTTTTTGCCTTGGAATTGTTGTTGATTTTGATTCCAAGCAAAATTAGGGTGGTTCCTCCAACCAGGATCAAAAGTTGAAGAGTATGGATCATTTCTTTGTCTCTGCTGAAATGCAGCATTGACTTGATCCTATCCTTGAGCTGGTGGGTTGTAAGGACACTCTTCGGTCAAATGGGATGGATCCGAACAACAAGCGTATATAGTGCCGGGGGGGTAAAGCGGGGGCAGAAGAAGGCGATGAGAATTTGCTCTCAATTGTTTCTAGTTTACGTGTGATTGTAGCCATTTCGGCTTTCATTGCAATTGACATGTCAAGTTGATGAACACTTGCCCTAGACGGACCGGATGAAGTAGATGAAGTGGACGAAGCGGTCTGTCTAGTGCTTTCCCACTGAAGCGTTTGTTCAGCAAGATCGTCGAGAAATTGCCAAGCTTCCTCGTCAGATTTTGTAAGGAAGTGACCTTGACAGATGGTTTCCAGCAACTGCTCAGTTGCTGGGTTCAGTCCTTCGTATAAAGTTCGGCAAAGTTGCCATCTCTCGATACCGTGGTGAGGGCACTGAACAAGAAGGTCCTTAAATCGTTCGAAACACTTCCAAAAAGGTTCGTACGGAAGCTGGGAAAATTGGTTAATTTCATTACGAATTCTCGCGGTCTTGTGATGTGGGTAAAACTTTTTAAGAGAAGCCTTAAGAAACTCTTCCCAACTTTTTATGGAATGCGAAGATGTACTATATAGCCACTTTTCAGCTAGGTCACATAGTGTGAAGGGAATAACTCGTAGCTTTATAGCATCATCGGAAAGTTGGGTGGTCTTCATCATTGCACAAACATTCTGGAATTTGTTAATGAAGATGTAGGCATCTTTGGATTCCAGCCCGTGAAATTTGGGCAACATATTGATGAAGTGGGGCTTAATCTCGAAATTATCCCCATTAGCCGGCGGAAGTGAAAGACAAGTAGGATGTGCGGTGCGGGTTGGATAGAAAAGATCCTGGAGCGCGATTCGCTGGGGCGCTTCAACAGGAGGGTGTTGTGGTTTATTCGCACCCAGTTGAGGTGGAATCAGTCCCGAAGTAGGTAAGGGGTTGTTAGGATTGAATCCCGATATCTCCTTAGAAGATGATGAATGTGAAGATGAAGGTAAAGAAGTGGAGGGAATTTCGACTTCGGAATCGAACTCGTCGTCAGTAGGGACTAACGAGACACGGACTAAATGGGCGCTAGTGTCCCTAGTCCAACCGGACATACATGTGTAGTGTAGTCAAACGTAGAATGTGTGGGGGTAAGAAAACGTCAATGGAGAAAATGTGGGTGAATGTTGGGTGCAATGGATTTCTAGCGACAAATGGCAAGTTTTTGTAAAAAATTTGTTTTGTGGTTTTTTCTTCTTTTATTTATAAAGAGTTTTGCAAAAGATTTTGTACGGAATTACGACACACTTTCAAACAGTCACAATTTAAGCATGCACAATTAATCCTAAACCTAGGGTCTCCTAAGTCAACTAGACTGTTCCTAACTGGTCCAAAAAGACAAGTTGTGAGATATCCATCAAATCGCCTTATTACCGCCAATTGTAGCCAGGTAAGCACAAGTGAAGAAAGGAATGATCCGCTCACGAATCACCGTGAGACGGGCCTTTTAAAATTACCTTTCCCACTTGTCTAGCCTAGGCACCACAAAATCAGATTTAGATAAACGATCGATTGCCCAAAACCTTCCTCTGTCCTAATGAGAGTGACAGTCCTTAATTGGCTGAGTCTAGATATTTTTTAATTAACTCGAGGGTTGATGCATATGCTTTTTGTGATTTTTGGGGTCTTAGGAAGGGTAATGAAATCCCCACCCAATCTAGATTGGTCTTATAGCCCCTTAATTTCCGTTTTAAATATGCAAAGCAATTAACACACAAAATCTAAAACACTTTCAAAAAAAAAATATATTTTTATTTGCGGCGCAAAGAATCCTGCATAAAATTGATTTATTGGTGAGGGAGAAGAAGTTTTGCGCAAAGAACCCTGCAGGAAAATTTTTAAGAGGAGTACAGAGGGTAGAAGAGAGGATAAAAATACTTACAGAGAATTTTAGGAAGCTGACGTCACTGGTTGACCTCGGTTCCACGGTCAACTGCCTATATCCGCCATGGTACCGCGGTGGTTCTGTTAGTTTGGATCTCCAAATTTTTCCTGTTTGCTGTTATGGTTTTCATCTGTCTGTTCAGATCCTCTGTTTGCTGATTTGTTCACTGGGTTTGCTCCATATCTGAATCAGTCCGTCTTTCGTTCCTGCACAATTCGCACAAAAGCCGATCAAAAATAACAAGATGATTTTTTTATTTTTTGTTTTCTTTCCAGTTTTTATAATTTTTTCGATTTCAATTAACCCGAAATTACTAAAAGAAAATAACTACTGTTATCCCCGGCAACGGCGCCATTTGATTAGTTGTCTTTTGCGTACGTGCGTTTTAAAATCAAAATTAAGAATATACCGCAATCAATAACGGTGTCGCTTGTTAGCTAGCCAGTTGAGCACGGGTCGGTCCACAGGGAAAAACGTGGTTTTCTTTTAAGCTCTTACGAGTTAAGTCCTATTTTTGGTAGGTTTTGATTTAAAAATCTAAGATTGAATTTAATTTGATTTAAAGCCTTGCTAGGGTTAGGATTAGGTTAGTTTGGAAAAATAACTCCACTCACTGCTTCCTTTGCCTTAATTAAGAACACAGGTGTTAAGGTAATAGTCAACAAAGGGGATTAGCACGACTAGGAAGAAACTTTGTTTTTTCCTTTTGGTCCTTATCCGTCCTTTCTTAACTCTTAGCCCTAAGCTCTATGTAAATCAACCACAACCGGTCAAACTAGGGAATCACCGCTATCTCGTAGGATAGGGTGCCATAGTGAGCGGTGTGTGTTTGATTCAAATAGAGTCCTAATTAAAATATTATATGGGCAAGAAAGGAGTGAGAGATTACCATCTCTCAAACCTACCCAATCCTAACCCTAACTAGTGAGGAACTACTCACTCATTAGGAAAGTTTCGACAAAATTCATTTTTATAGTTTTAATTTAATGACCTAATTTTCTAATAATAAAAAATAGATAATAAAATTGCAGAAATTAAATTCAAATGGAAAATTGCAAGATAAAAAAAACATACTTTTATTGACACCTCTTCAACGATTACAATGGAATAAAATTTAATCTAGAAAATTAAAAAGAGGCATGCCTAATTAGGCTTTCGGGTTTTCTATTTATAGATAGGAGAAACCCTAGGGTTTACATCTGATCCACATTTGAAATTACAAGACTACCCTAAGAAAGCCGGGTCAAAGCACCGACACCCACCGACACGTGCACCGACACATGCACTGCACGGCCGCGGTTCCGCGACAGAATGTCGTATTTGGTCGCGGATCCACGGCCATATTGGGGGATCTCTGGCTCAACTTCTCAAGGTTGCTTCATGTTGTTATTTCCTTCTGTTTTCTTCTGTTGGTTTCTCAGAATATTTTCTACTTTCTTTCAGATTTCCAACAGTGCAGAATTTGTGGACTTTTACCGTTAGCTTCGCGTTGAAGTCTTGAATCTTGTGCTGCCCTTATGCTTTGTGCAATTGAACTGTTTACTGATATTCACTTGTTCCTTGAACTGGTAGGCGACATCATACAGATTCATTTATTTGTTGGTCGTAGTCTTACGTTTGTAGCGTCTTTTCATGAATTTCACTGAATAGTTCTGAGAACCAGTAACCTGCAACTATTTAGCAGACATGGATCAAAAGCACCTATTTATTTGTAATATGATTAAGAATGGGGAATATAATAATGCAAAATTCTGATATGAACACTTTGCAGCTAGCCAGTTGAGCACGGGTCGTCCGTAGGGAGATGGTTGTATGTCTGTTCCTGTCTTAGACGAGTCAATGAATGTGTATATGTATGTTCAATTCTATCTTAAGTGTCGTATTTTATGTTCAAGTTAACTTGTTAGGGTTAGGGTTGTTGGATATATGTATGCCCTAGAGGCCATTATGTGATGGTGGATGTATCTATACATGTATATATATATTCAGTATGCATTCTTGCTCGACATGATAGTATGCTATCTGGTTCTTCTTTATCTGACATGTTGATTTGATCATGCTTTTATTCATTCATACATGCTGATAAAGCCCTGAGGATATCGGCTTGACTACTTTGATTATGATGGAGATCATACTAGTGGGATATCTGTAGTCTGTAAGCATATCCTGGAATGTCCCTAGTCTTAGGTATATCGAGACGAGGCATTGATATACCAGAGTAGACTAGCGTATATGATACTAGACCCATACGATGGGCGATGAATGTTCCCACATTCATCGATGTTTCACATCAAGATCATATACGGGTGCTCAGTGGTGACTGGGTACACTGGACGGACTCGCCGAGAACTCCTATATGTAATTATATCTATCGTCGGATAGCAGTTATCAGGTGACACTGGTACAGGTTAGTCTGTAGACCCGAGATCGTTATAGAGTCTTGTGTGTTCTCCCACTGTACTTTGATTGCCACCCTACCACTGCTCTACCGAGTCGTGCAAACAGGTGGCCGTTGGGTACAGTCCCGAGACACACGAAGGCGATGAGAGATAGGAGGGGTTTTGTCTCTCCCGATATTGGGGGTTGATGTTGTGCTGTGCCCGACTGGTTATATCAGTAAGTCCCTGGCCAGGGCTGCTGAGAATTGCTGATAAGTGTTATCAGTAGTTTCTCGATCTGTTATAGACCATTCACCGGCACGACTTATTGAGTTATTGGGGTCGACGTGACCATCCCAAGGCTCGATATGCAGCATATCTGACGAAGAGACCGGACTGTACGGTAGTGTTGCCGGTTGGCTCGACGGGAGTTGTAGCAGGTTCGCTTGTTTTCTTCTGATCGCTCAATACCCGGGTGGCCGTTATGTTTAGCTGACCGCTTGGGGCTTGGGGGTACTTGATGTGATCATTACCCACTTCCGTCGTATTGACGAGTCTTAGAGTCCCACAGAGGAGTTACCTAGTCCAGGCGAAACGTTGTGGTGCGCGTATGCGATATGCGCTTGGATCCGATTAAGATGCGCGTATGGGATACCGTATATTAATTGGGCGGATTGCTTATTGTCGGGTCGTATGTGATATGACCGGATTAGAAAATCAAGTGTTGATTTATCATTAGCTTCTCACTACAAATCCTATCTTGTTTATTTTGGATCTATGCATGCATGTATGCATTCATTCTTGTTCATGCACATATGGATGTGCATGCACACATGCATACATACATCATTTTATCATGGTTGCTTACACATGGAAATGGTGGCAATATAAGAATCACACCATGGTTATTTTTATGGATTATTATTGCTTTTGAATTAAAACAAAATGGAAATGGAAATGGGTTAAATCATAAAAGGTTTCTACACTCTTCTTAACCTTACCATGCTCACCTACCATTTAACCCATGGTTTATTTTCTTTTTGTGCTTTTAACTTCAATTCAATAATATCTTTAGAATTAACCATGGTTGGATATGAGAGATGAAAAATATATATATGCTTATTTTTCATTTTTCTTTAAAAATGGTTCTTTTTCTCCTCTTCACAAAAGGCCATCATCTTCATCAACCTTGATCCTTTGCTTTCTAGTTCTTTCAAGAGAGCAAGATACTCATAAAAATAGGATTTTGAAGTGAGATTCTAAACCACAACATCATTCTACTCAAGTTTAGCCAACTTGTTTAGAGTGTTCTCTTCGATTCTCGAAGTTGCGAGCTTGGACGGCGAACTCCGGGTGGATCGTCGTGGACGTAAGAGGACTTCAAGAGGACCTTCTTCCAATACCCAAGACACCAAGGAGTCCAGCGAAAGGGATCTACAAAGGTTGTAGTCTCAAAACCCTAGTTTTGTTCGCTTTAAGTTTCATATCCCTAATTTTCTAGGATCGATTCCTTTGCATGCTTGTTTAGCACCATCAAAATCCAAAATTTGACACATGTGATGCTTCAAAACTCTACATAGGGTGCTAGACAAACCTTTCATTGGTATCAGAGCTGACTTAGAACATTAGGCGATGCTTTTACGATGTAAAAACTCCGATCGGACAAAAATACGATATTTTAAGACCCTCTCTGGACAAATTTTAAAATCTGACGTTTTTCAGAATTAAAAATACTTAAAAATAACAGCAGGAAATTATAAGAATAACAGTGAAATTCGATGACCTGAAGAGCATAAACCACCGCGGAACCGCCGCATTTCCTGGCTTAGGCCGCGGTTCCGCGGCCGTACAGAGGCATCAATGGATAATTTTTCCACTGTAATTCTTATATCTTCTTGTACAGTGTTTTAGGTATGTTTAATCTGTATATAGTACTGTATTTTCTGGAGATGGTTTTGAACGCGTAGATTCGATCGGAATTTTCATTTCGTTGTTTATCCGGGTAAATTAGAAAGTATTGAAGTGTTTGAACGAGTATCATTTGCTTAATATTAACGGGGTTTAAATACTTTGGAGATACGTGCAAGTCTTTTTGTGGTGGACCCTCTAGAAGACAACAAACCATAACTCGATTATGTGACCGTCTTGAACCGCCCTTTGAACCATAGGGTTTGGGGCAGTACGGCGTGCCACATGTGAGGCGTTGGCTTGACCCTTCTACGGCTGGACCGCTACTACTGTGTCACACTCCGGATTTTTGAACCCTGCTCAAGTGTTGAGCTTTAGTGAATCTTTGGTGCTTGATCGTTCGTTCAAAAACTTTAATACTATCTGTTTATCTGGAATTTGATACAATATGTGGAATTCGTATAGTTTAGGCATGAAATACGAAATATGAGATATTTCGCATTTATGATGTCTAAAGAGAATGTGGATTCCAAATATTGTAGTTTTACACTTTCTTTTCTGTGACCGTAAGTGTAGTATGTTCGATATCGCCGGTTTCGTTGCTATACGTCAACGACAATTGGGGTATGCATACTTACTTACGTTGATGATATGTGATATTATGTGTTGCTGTGATATGATGTGCAGGATTGTCGCGATTGAATAGCCGGGGGGTTTTATGTGAGATGAGAGTTTTATATTTTCATTCATGTAAATTCAAATGTAGTGTAATATTCTTTTATTTGGGGCACTTCCGGGTTGAGGTTGTGTCACCAGTGTTGTATATTATTTATTTTTCCGCATTAGGATAGACCCAAGGTGGGGAGCACAAGTGACCGGGTTCTGGGGTTCAGTGGGAGGCCATCTCGAGGAGTCGAGACCGGGTCTCCTAAACTCCAGGATTGGTAGGGTCGCTTGCCGCTCTCGTAGGGGTCTACGGGTGTGGTCTTGTCTATTCATCGCGACTGTGGAATCCGTATTTTCTATTATTGGCTAAATACTAAATACGGACGTCCTAGTATATCCCACATTATATATAAGTTTCTGCTGCCTGTGTTCTGTAATATCTGAGACGAATGACATATTATATATATGATATATAGTAGACGTTGCTTGTGTTTTACACCCGCGTTAGTCCTGTCCCGGTATGCCGTTAGTTAAGTAACCTAACGGTGCATAACAGAACATTGCGGCGAATGCGGATGGCATAAGAGTACGTGTTATTTTCGTTTCTTTTCTGTGATTGGCTTAAGGACTTAAATGATGGGATTGCATTAATATGATTAATGTAAAGAAAATAAACTTAAAAAGATGTTGTAGAATCAGATTTGAAAAACCACTCGGCTCTTTATGAAAAAGCTATATTTCAAAACTGCGGAGCTTAAGCCACTCCTTTTGAAAACTGTTTGATTCTACAACGATATCAAGTTCAAAGCGTTAAAGATTTTCTTAAAAATCATCTGCAACCCTCCGTCATTGAGTACTTAGTATTCGTGCTACGTTTGTTGACTTTAGTTAAGGCGTAGTGTACGGTAGCTAAGTGATGTCTTCCTACACTGCATATGATGCAGATTAATTAGGACATTGATGCGACTTTGTCGACCATAGTTAAGGGTCATATGGGTGGGTCTAATTGATCAAGAAATGACGGGTAGAACTTGACTGGTACTTATGATTTTTTGACCATAGTTAAGGTCATAAGTACTAGGGGTAAAAATTACATCGGGAATTTCAAGTGTTGAAATTTGCAATGAGATTGCATACCTTCCATGTGATGGTTGGATCCCGATCCCACTGTGGGCAATAGTTGCTCCTAGGAGAGTTTTGCAGTTTACAGTTAGCTAACTCATTAGGTTTCTAGAAAGGTGTTAACGGGGCTACGCCTCTGGGAAAACGAGGTTTACTTTAATTAGGTCCGTGCGAAAGCACGGGGAACCTCCCTCAAGTACCGACACTGGCCTGGCTGAACGGTTAGCGAAGTTGTAGACTGTAATTAATCCTGGCTAGTTTTCTTTTTAAGGTTCGAAAGAAAAACTTGATTAAAGCAGTGGGAGACATCGATTAGACAAGATAATAACCAATCTGATCTGTGCAAGAGCTTTCGCTGAGTGTATTATTTTCTCTCTCTTAATGGCAGATACCTATGACTGACTCAAGCTTCTACTAGATAAAAACAAACAGAATGGGACCAATTATAAAGACTGGCTGAGGAATCTGAAAATAGCCTTGACTTATGATAAAGTATCATACGTCCTCACGGCTTCAGCCCCGCCCGTCCCAGGTCCAAAATCCTCAGTTGCGGACGTTGAAGTCCGCAAGACATGGGACGCTGACTGTGCCACGGCAAAATGCCTCGCGCTTGCATCGATGGACAATACACATCAAAAGCAGCACGAGAATATGGACATTCAAACCATATTTCTCCATACAAAGGAGTTGTATGGAGAGCAATCCCGCGTATTACGATACGAAGCATCAAAGAAATTGTTTCAGATGCGAATGGCCCCTGGCACACCAGTAGGAGACCATGTTCTGAAGATGATAGCTCTTATAGAAGAGCTTGAGGACCTAGGATGGACAATGGACAATGAACGGTATATAGATATTATTCTGCAGTCCCTCTCCTCCACCTTTGCTCAATTCATAGTGAACTTCAACATGCACGGCATGGAGAAGGAACTCCCTGAACTCCTTAACATGTTAAGGAGTGCAGAGAGCACTATGAAGTCAGCAAAAACTCCCGTTATGACTATTGGACAGTCTTCCTCTTCTCGCCCGAAAGCTAAGGCCAAGGGAAAGAAAAAGAAGAAGCCCACTAATCCTAAGGGTGGAGTTAAAAAGGTGAAGGGAAAGGAAAAGTCCAAGGCTGGAGACTCGGGGAAAGGCGAATGTTTTCATTGCCACAAAACAGGACATTGGAAGCGCAACTGTACGGAGTACTTAATTCTCAAGAAGAAGCATGTTGATGTTTCTGCTTCAGGTGCGTTTGTGACAGAAAACTGTTTTTCATTAAACTCTGCTTCCTGGGTATTAGATACCGGTTCAGGTTCTCACATTTGCAATTTTATGCAGGGGCTGAGAAATAGCAAGGTTTTGAAGACAGGTGACCATACTCTCCGCGTTGGAAATGGTTCCAATGTACATACAGTCGCAGTGGGAGAGTATCACTTGGGGTTGCCATCTGGATGTATTTTGATTTTGAATCCATGTTATTTTGTACCAAGTATGCTATGTAATATAATATCCGTTTCTTTGTTGGACAATGAAGGATATAATTTTGTACTGTAGAACAATGTTATGAACATTCACCTAAATCAAATGTTGGTTGGGTATGGTACGCTTAATAACGGAATATATGTCCTAAATCAACACACAGTTTTCAGTATACAACACACTAATAAAAGAAAACTTTCAGAATTAAATGAAGCTTTTCTTTGGTATTGTAGACTTGGTCATATTAACGAAACAAGACTAAACAAGTTACACAAAGATGGATATTTAAACTCTTTTGAATATAAATCTTATGCAACTTGCTAGTCTTGTATCAAGGGTAAAATGACCAAAACTCCGTTTACCGGACACGGAGAAAGAGCTACTCAGCTCCTAGGCCTCATACATAGTGATGTATGCGGGCCAATGTCTACACAGGCTAGAGGAGGTTTTCATACTTCATTACATTCACTGACGATTTCTCAAGATTCGGTCATGTATTTTTATTAAAACACAAGTCCGAAGCTTTCGAGAAATTCATTGAATATAAACAAGAATTAGAAAAAAAACCGGCTTGAGTATCAAAATGCTTCGATCAGATCGAGGTGGTGAGTATCTCAGTACAGAATTTGCAAACTTCCTAAAAGAGAATGGGATTCTCTCTCAGCTCATTCCTCCTTACACACCACAGCACAACGGTGTGTCAGAACGACGGAATAGGACCCTATTAGATATGGTCCGGTCCATGATGAGTGACGCTGAGTTACCAGTCTCGTTTTGGGGGCATGCATTGGAGACTGCAGCGTTTCTGCTAAACAGGGTTCCAACCAAAGCCGTGTCTACCACGCCATATGAGATATGGCATGGGAAAAGACCATCTCTTAAGAGAATTAAGATTTGGGGTTGCCCGGCCTATGTTAAAAAGCAGAATCCGACCAAACTCGAGACACGGTCAGTCATGTGTAACTTTGTAGGATATCCAAAGAATTCTTATGGATATCTATTCTACCACAAAGAGGAACAAAAACTGTTTGTTTCTCAGTATGCCACATTCTTAGAAAAAGAGTTTTTCACAGATAAAGATGATGGCAAGGTAGTGGATCTAGAAGAGGTTCTAGAAACACAAACTACTAATGACGATTTGGTTGAACCGGCTGTTGCAACAGAAACTGAGGAACCTCGGCCACTCCGAAGGTCTGGTAGGACTTCTCGCCCACCGGAGAGGTACTACGGTTTCTTCATTGATGGTGACGGAGAAGATTGCATCATGGATGATGATGATCCTACCAGTTTTCAGCAAGCTATGACGAGTGGTGACTCTGTGAAGTGGCTGGATGCCATGAGATCCGAAATGGAGTCTATGTACACCAACAAAGTATGGACTTTGGACGTTGTACCCCCTGGGGTTAAACTTGTAGGGTGCAAATGGATCTTTAAAAGAAAGATTGGTGTGGATGGGCAGGTAGAAACCTATAAGGCAAGACTTGTGGCGAAAGGTTTTCGTCAAAGACCAGGTTTGGACTATGACGAAACTTTTTCGCCCGTAGCCATGCTTAAATCCATTCGAATCCTACTTGCTATTGCTGCTCACTACGACTATGAAATCTGGCAGATGGACGTTAAAACTGCATTTCTAAATGGAGATTTAGAAGAATGCGTTTATATGGATCAGCCAGAGGGCTTCATTGACAGTGGGAGCAGCGAGAAAGCATGTAGACTACTTAAATCCATATATGGGTTAAAGCAGGCATCTCGGAGTTGGAACATCTGTTTCGATGATGTTATCAAAGAGTTTGATTTCATCAAAAATCCAGATGAACCTTGTGTTTATAAGAAGGCTGTAGGAAGAGCTGTCACATTCCTCGTATTGTACGTGGATGACATTCTTCTGATAGGAAATGATATTCCTATGCTACAGTCGGTCAAATCATTCTTATCACTAAAGTTCTCCATGAAGGACCTGGGTGATGCCACATACATCCTGGGCATAAGGATCTATAGGGATAGATCCAAAAAGTTATTGGGATTGTCCCAAACCAGGTATATCAACACCATCCTAAAAAGGTTTAGTATGGAAGACTCCAAGCGGGGTGCCTTACCCGCTTGCCATGGAGTCACTCTCTCCAAGGATTCTTGTCCAAAGACCGATGAAGAGAGAGCTCGCATGAGCATTATACCTTATGCTTCGGCAGTAGGATCTATAATGTACACGCCCAGATGTAGCTTATGCACTTAGTGTTGTGAGCAGGTATCAATCCAACCCAGGGGAGAACCACTAGACAGCTTTGAAGAACATTCTTAAGTACTTGCGAAGGACTAAAGAATTGTTCTTGGTGTATGGTAATACAGATCTCCAAATGGAGGCCTTTACCGATTCGAGCTTCCAGAGCGATAAGGATGACAGCAAATCTATCTCAGGGTTTGTATTTACCCTCAATGGAAGGGCGGTAAGGTGGAAGAGTTCCAAACAGGATACCGTTGCAGACTCTACGATGGAGGCTGAGTACATTGCTGAAAATGATGCCGCCAAGGAAGCCGTCTGGATGAAGAAGTTCGTCTCGGAGCTAGGAGTAGTTCCAACCATTATTGATCCAATACCCTTGTATTGTGATAATAATGGGGCTATGGCGTTAGCCAAGGAGCCCAGGTCCCATCAGCGATCCAGACACATCCTGAGGCGCTTTCATTTGATCCGGGAGATTGTAGATCGCCGCGAGATCGAGATTAAGAGAGTAGACACAAATAATAACGCCGCGGATCCACTCACCAAGGCCCTCCCTCAGCCACAAAATGAACGACTTTTTGAGATGTTGGGTATGAGATACGCCAATAACTGGCCTTAGTGCAAGTAGGAGATTGTTGGATATATGTATGCCCTAGAAGCCATTATGTGATGGTGGATGTATCTATACATGTATATATATATTCAGTATGCATTTTTGCTCGACATGATAGTATGCTATCTGGTTCTTCTTTATCTGACATGTTGATTTGATCATGCTTTTATTCATTCATACATGCTGATAAAGCCCTGAGGATATCGGCTTGACTACTTTGATTATGATGGAGATCATACTAGTGGGACATCTGTAGTCTGTAAGCATATCCTGGAATGTCCCTAGTCGTAGGTATATCGAGACGGGGCATTGATATACCAGAGTAGACTAGCGTATATGATACTAGACCCATACGATGGGCGATGAATGTTCCCACATTCATCGATGTTTGACATCAAGATCATATACGGGTGCACAGTGGTGATTGGGTACACTGGACGGACTCGCCGAGAACTCCTATATGGAATTATATCTATCGTAGGATAGCAGTTCTCAGGTGACACTGGTACAGGTTAGTCTGTAGACCCGAGATCGTCATAGAGTCTTGTGTGTTCTCCCACTGTACTTTGATTGCGAACCTACCACGGCTCTACCGAGTCGTGCAAACAAGTGGCCGTTGGGTACAGTCCCGAGACACACGATGGCGATGAGCGATAGGAGGGGTTTTGTCTCTCCCGATATTGGGGGTTGATGCTGTGCTGTACCCGACTGGTTATATCAGCAAGTCCCTGGCCAGGGCTGCTGAGAATTGCTGATAAGTGTTATCAGTAGTTTCTCGATCTGTTATAGACCATTCACCGGCACGACTTATTGAGTTATTGGGGTCGACGTGACCATCCCTAGGCTCGATATGCAGCATATCTGACGAAGAGACCGGACTGTACGTAGTGTTGCCGGTTGGCTCGACGGGAGTTGTAGCAGGTTCGCTTGTTTTCTTCTGATCGCTCAATACCCGGGTGGCCGTTACGTTTAGCTGACCGCTTGCGGCTTGGGGGTACTTGATGTGATCATTACCCACTTCCGGCGTATTGACGTGTCTTAGAGTCCCACAGAGGAGTTACCTAGTCCAGGCTAAACGTTGTGGTGCGCGTATGCGATATGCGCTTGGACCCGATTAAGATGCGCGTTTTGGATACCGTATATAAATTGGGCGGATTGCTTATGGTCGGGTCGTATGTGATATGACCGGATTAGAAAATCAACTGTTGATTTATCATTAGCTTCTCACTACAAATCCTATCTTGTTTATTTTGGATGTATGCATGCATGTATGCATTCATTCTTGTTCATGCACATATGGATGTGCATGCACACATGCATACATACATCATTTTATCATGGTTGCTTACACATGGAAATGGTGGCAATATAAGAATCACACCATGGTTATTTTTATGGATTATTATTTCTTTTGAATTAAAACAAAATGGAAATGAAAATGGGTTAAATCATAAAAGGTTTCTACACTCTTCTTAACCTTACCATGCTCACCTACCATTTAACCCATGGTTTATTTTCTTTTTGTGCTTTTAACTTCAATTCAATAATATCTTTAGAATTAACCATGGTTGGATATGAGATATGAAAAATATATATATGCTTATTTTTCATTTTTCTTTAAAAAGGGTTCTTTTTCTCCTCTTCACAAAAGGCCATCATCTTCATCAACCTTGATCCTTTGCTTTCTAGTTCTTTCAAGAGAGCAAGATACTCATAAAAATAGGATTTTGAAGTGAGATTCTAAACCACAACATCATTCTACACAGGTTTAGCCAACTTGTTTAGAGTGTTCTCTTCGATTCTCGAAGTTGCGAGCTTGGACGGCGAACTCCGGGTGGATCGTCGTGGACGTAAGAGGACTTCAAGAGGACCTTCTTCCAACACCCAAGACACCAAGGAGTCCAGCGAAAGGGAGCTACAAAGGTTGTAGTCTCGAAACCCTAGTTTTGTTCGCTTTAAGTTTCATAACCCTAATTTTCTAGGATCGATTCCTTTGCATGCTTGTTTAGCACCATCAAAATCCAAACTTTGACACATGTGATGCTTCAAAACTCTACATAGGGTGCTAGACAAACCTTTCAATGGTTAGTTAGTATAGTTAGGATTAGTCTTGTGCTTTTCTTTTGCCATCTTGAAATGATGTTGGGATAATCGGAAGTAGCGGGGATCAGGTGGACATAGGAATGTGATTTGTGAGTTTAAGTGATTTGTGAGTTTAAGCAAGCTTTCCAACGCTAAATCCATTCTTAGTGCCCCTTGTCCGTCCGTTACATTCGCTTATTTCCAGCCATATGCTAAACATACACAACCATATATCCAATTAGTCACAACTACATGTCACATTGTTGTGTACCCAAAAGACTTCTCGACTTAGGTCGCGGCTATATGTCACGTATAGTGCGCCTAAGTAACATGGTTGTGTTTGTTTGGACTAGGTTCATTTTAAGGTGTTTGGCAAAGAGAAGCACAAGGGATTTTTCCGTCCCTCGCACTAACCTTCCTTAGCCCTATAAAGTGTGGAAATTATTCACACATTTAAAAGAAAAATAAAATAAGAAGGAAGAAAAGAATGAAAGGAAAAATACAGTTTTACAAAATGGTAGCAAGCAACTACTTGGGCCCTCACCTAAGCATGGAACTCCATCAAGTATCATTGCTTGAAAAATACGGAAAAGAAGAAAAGAAAAACAAAACAAGAAAAGAAAAGAAAACCAACAACTACTTAACAACAAATAATAAAAATTACACTGGGAATTAAAATTACAATACAAGAAAATTAAAGATACAAGATAATAAAAATAACCCTCATCTTCATTCATTTTCCACTCAAAAGCTCTCACTACAATTTCATGGAGAATAGATGAAGAAGAAGAAGAAGATACAACTAAATTACACTAAATCCTAACAAAGAAAAGCATTCTTGGCTTGGCAACAAGCTGGAGTATTTATAGGAAGAGGACTGAAACCCTAGGGACATATTCTGGACCCTAATACAATTACCCAACTACCCCCAAAAGACGATAAAGTGATGACATGATGGCGTCGCGGAACCGCCGCGAAAATGCCATATTTGTCGCGGTTCCGCGGCCGTTTGAAGGTTGTATTGAGCCGTTTTTCTGGGATTTTCCATGTTGCTTTCTTTTTCTGTTTAACAGGTCCCAAATTGCAAAATGGTTCCAATATTTCTTCAGATTTTCAACAGTCCAAATTGGCTTCACTCACAATTCATTTGACCTTTATCTCTCTCGATCTCCGCACATCTCTTGAATTTTGTGCTGCCCCTCTCGTGCTTTGTTCTTGACCGAGACACGAATGACCACTGTTATTTGTCTTGTCTCTTGAACTGGTAAGTGGCGCTGGACGGATGCGGATGACCGGAACTCAGATTTTATCTATTTGTGGCAGATGTTCTGGATTTTGGCATAACTGTGGAGATTTTGTATGATTTGCGTTATTTTGGACTGGGAACCTGTAAATATGTAGCAAACACGGATCAAAAGCACCTGCCTATAAATAAACGAGCAGAAGAATGGCAGTATTAAATGCAATATTCTGGTGTGATCAATGTGCTCATAAAGGTATGATTTATACTGGACGGACTCGCCGGGAACCTGCGAGTTGGAATTATATCTAACGTCATATAGCACTTCTCTGGTGGTATGAGTACAAGTTAGTATGTTGACCCAAGATCGTCATTTGTCTTGTGTGAGTTCCCACTGTATTTTGATTACTACCCTACCATGACTCTACTGAGTCATGCAAACAACATTTAGTTGGGTGGAGTCCCGAGCCACATGGAGGTAGTGAGCGGATTGAAATGATTATCAGGGGTTGATGTCGCACTGTTCCCGGTTTGCCATCACCATGGTCTCTCCCGGAATTGGGAGTTGATGTCGCGCTGTGCCCGGTTTTCATCACCATAAGTTTATGGCCAGAGGAGATGAGATTTACTGATTGAGAATCTGTAGTTTCTCGGTTGGTGATGGGCTTGAGATCGGCATGATTTATCAGGTTATCAGGGGTCTGAAATTTACCACCCTCTAGACCTGAAATGTGATACTCTCAGACAAATAGACTAGACCGTACGGTGACTGTTACTTATAGGCTCGGTAGGGGTTCGGATGAGCTTGTTTGTCGATCTTCCATTCGATAAATACTTGGGTAGCTTTTACATATAGCTAGTGCCACTGACATGCTTGTAAGTTATGGATGGGATCCAGTAACTCACTGACAGTATATTGTCGAGTCTTTAGAGTCCCAAACAGAGCTTTTTCCGGCTCTAGCGATATGATGTATCCATGCGTATTGGATGCGTACTAGGGTTCGATTAAAACTAGTGTTTTGGATACACTAACGGTTATCGGACATGGGGAAATTCTATCCGGTCTTTTGGAAAGAACGGATATTAAATCAATTGCCGATTTAATATATTAATAAATGTATTGGATATATGTATTTACTAGTATTTTTGTCACTATTTATTTATGTCACATTCATGTATTTATAATACATATGGAAATTATATATATATATATATATATATATATATTATGTTTTGTAACATATATATATATATATATATATAATTTTCCTTTTTCCTTTTCATTCTCTTTTAAGTTATCTTGTGCCAAAAGTGTATCACATGCATAGCCATTCTCTGCATGGTGACAAGTGAAGGGGAGAGAAGAGGGTGGACACTTGGATGATGGATTAAATCTAATGGATGAGAAAATTTTATGTTATAATAAATATTTACAACCATTTAGAAAAATGGTTTAGATTTTTATTCTAGAATTTTTTCTCTCATCTTCAAGTTCAAGCCTTCTTGTTCCTCCCCCAAAAATTGCAAAGAGAATTAGAAAGGAAATGAAATGGTGAGATTGAAATTAGAGTAACATGCTACATCCTTAACACAACAAAATTAGCAAGCTCGTATGGTTAGTTTCTTCATAAGTTGCCTGGAGCTTCAAGTAGAGATGGAGCTAGAGAAGGGTTTTCTCATATGGATCCATCTATGATCAAGAGAGGTCCTCACTGTTAGGAATATGTATGCCCTAGAGGCTATTATTGTTGATATAGTGGATACTTCGACATATATATAGATGCCTTTCTTTCTCGACATGATAGTATGCTATCGGGTTACCTTTATCTTAACATGTAGACTGGTATTTTCTGGTCCGTCTCTTGTGTAAGTGCACGGCGGCGCCCCGGCCGTCAATCCGACGGCCAAATGCGGAAGCGGTGATAAACTTTAATTTTACTTGAACTGGCAAACCGCCGCGCACTAATACCCGGATCGAACCACTAACTAGTCCTAGCTATCTACAAGAAAGGGAAGAGAGATATACCGACAGATCCGAGTCCTCCGGTCTTCTCGTCGTCGTCCCAATCTCCTGCGGAATGTGCCGTCTCCTCCTCGTCGCCGGAAGTGCACCACATCGCCTACTTCTTTTACGGGCTCCCACCTCAATGCCGAGACAACTCGGGCACGAAGCTGGCTAGTCGACGTGCCCAAGATTCGATGTAGAATATGGTGTGGATCTATATGTCTCATTTGGGGTTGTAGGAGGTGCCATTTTGATGGAGGGATGATACAAGAATTTTTGTGGAGGAACTAGGGGATTTTTGGAGCATGAAATGAACAAAAATCCACTTCCAAAAATTTGGACAGCCCCTTGCCATGTCTTGGCCGGCCACTACTCTTGAATGGGGAGAGTGAGAATGAGCGAATGGAGGTCAATGTATCAAAAGATAACCCAATCACATAATGCAAGAGAGAGAGGGAAAAAAGACTATCATGCATAAGCATGATGACAAGCAAAAACCAACACTCCACCTCAACCATCATGATATCCAAAGTCAAGCATCATCAACACAAAGTCAAGGTATGGTCCACCCATCATGAACCATCATGAAGTCAAGAAGTCAAGGTCAAGAAATCAAAGAATGGTGCAACCATCATGACACAAGAAAATGCAAAGAACCCCTCCACAAATACTTATTTGCAACAATGCAAATAAGCCCTCCTTCACCAATCTTCGGCCAATGAACGATACAAAGGAAATCGGCCGAAACGAAAAGCAAACTGGCAACTCCAGAAAACTGGTCCCGTAATTAATTACAGGAAAAACCCCGATACTGTGCATACACACCCGCATTTGTATTCCGACCGAAATACAAATGCAATGAGACAAAATCCACACTGTACTATACTAGGATCCGGCTTATACCAAAGCCGGCTAGTAATATCCGTTCGATCCTGATCCGTGCAATACCGCACGTATCTGATCGAACCCTGCCATATAACCATATGGCCTATAGTACAAACTGTCCGATCCTGATCCGTGCAATACCGCACGTATCTGATCGTACCTTGCCATATCTCCATACGGCCTCTACAACTTTTCGCCCGAATGCTGAGTAACTGAATGTGGAGGACTCTAAAGACTCGTCAACACCTTGGTTGTGGATTTAACCACTAGCACGTCAGAGGTATAAGCCAATACGTAACGGTCTACCAGGTATTGACTAAAAGGGACGTCTATGAGCGAACTCAGCCTGACAACCCTACTGAGCCTGTCAGTGACAATATCTGTACAGTCCGGTCCGTTCGTCTATGAGCATCGCATGGCGGGCCTAGGGGGTTGGTAAAAGTCAGACCCCCAAAAGCGGTACAAGTCGTGTCGGAGTGTAGCCCAGAACACCCTGAGATACTACTGGAATACCTACCAGTAAATCTCCTTGCCTTGGCCAAGGACTTCGTGTAATGGCTCTCCTAGACACAGCACGACCTCACCCCCAATACCGGGAGAGACGAACCCCTGAAGATACGCTCACTGCCTCCATGTGGCTCGGGACTGTACCCAACTAAAACCTGTTTGCACGACTCCTTTGAGCTGTGGTAGGGTAGTAATCAAAGTACAGTGGGAACTCACACGAGACAAATGACGATCCCCAGGTCGATGAACTAACCTGCACACATGTCACCAGGGAACTGCCATCTGACGTCTGGTATATGACCAACTAGCATGTTCCCGGCGAGTCCTGTCCGGTGTACTCATAACCCAATGAGCACCTGTATACATCTTAGGTGTTCCAACTGACACCAGTGGCTTGTGAGACCGGCCACCGCCCCTCGTCGGGGTCTCGACTGTATACACTAGTCTACTCTGGAGTATCGATGCCCTGTCTCGAAACTCACACGACTAGGGACCATTTAAGGATATGCTTATAGACCCCAGCTCCCACTTATATGATCGCCCTCATACTGCTGGTGGTCAAGCAAGAATCCTAGGGGCTCTATCAACGTGTAATAGGAACTTGTCAGGTCACCTAAAACAGAACACGATGATAAAGGTAAACCAGATAGCATACTATCATCTCGAGTAAGACTGTCCTACCGGGATAGGTCCTCCATCAATCATTGCAATCACGTACCTGTGACCTAATAATTGACTCTGAGGGCACTATCTCCAACAATCTCCCACTTGCACTCAAGGCCAATTATTGCGATGTCGCATACTCACAGCCCGTGTGATACCGAACACCCAACTCCTCTACTAGTCAGTCTCATAAAGCTCGTTTGCAAAACTATTGCGTTCGAGAAACAGCCTCAGTGAGTGGATCCGCTTTGTTTTTTCTTTCTATGTCTCTCTATATCTCAAGTTCGCGGAGAAAACCATCTCCCGAAATGAGCAATACCTGTCTTAGGATGTGTCTGGATGTCTGATGGGACATAGCTCATAAATGAACTCCAAATCCAAACTTCTTAGACTGTATCGTCAACTGAACTTAATCAGTATCCTGCGCCATGCCTCCCTCAGTATTTCCTTGGATCACCTGTCCAAAATACTGCCCCTCATCAGAAGGAAAACTATAACTCTGACAACCTCCTTGTCGTCCATGTCACCTTTGAAGCCTGGAATGATAACTGTTTCCCGAATGAGGCTGTCGTTATCATATCCCTAGAACATTCACTTATGTTCTAAAACTGCTTCCGACCGTATCTCCAGGATTGGATTAATGTCAGCTTATTGCATCTAGTGCAAGAACAATGTCTGGTGTGGTACTTGACATCTCATGATTGACTCAATTGCCTGAGCAAGTGATCTGTCAATCATGCACATCCCTCTCCAATTTAGTCTGTAAGACCCCTTTAGAGAGGGTGACTCCATATCCTGCAGGTACACTACCGTGCCAGGAGTCGTCCATCCTAAATACTCTTAGAATGCTGTCAAGTACCCTGATTAGGAAACCACCCAAATCTAGATCTAAAACCATAGATCTAGTAACCAGTATGTCTGATATAAAATCCATTTCCTTTGTGGAGAAACCACTGTGTGACGACCAAAATATAATCGATTGTAGTATAGGAGTTTCCTTTCCTACTCTGTGTATGTCATCCAAATACAAGGATATCACACCCTACTACCTTTTCAACAGATCCATCCCCTATTCTGATGAAGCCAAACCTATGACTGTCACGTCAGAAATAGATGATCTATCTCCGCTACATCTGCTTTAGTCTATAAATAGACATAAACTACCTGTCCACCAATGCTTCCGCTGCTCCCACTGACTACAACAACCCTCTGGCAGAGTCATATAGACGTCCACTTCTAAAACTAGTTTAGAACGACGCTATACTCATCCTCCCGCCGGGTCTCGCAGCCTGGAACAACAGCAATGGTAATTGTGGGTAAACAAGAACTTCCCTGTCACCGTCCTTGAGGCTACCGTAGTACCTCTCGGGTGCCTGAAGTTACCCACCTTATCTGCGGAGTGGCCAATGGAATGTCAATCCAGATTGAATCTTTAGGTTCCTTGTCAAATCTTCAGTAATCGTTTGTGGTTCTGGAATCACTTCCAGTTCTACCATACTCCCACTACTGTTTCTGAAAAAATCCATTTTTAATAAAACTGTGGCGAGTCTAGAACAATATCGCTATTGTTCATCCAGATGGTAGAAAGTCAACCCTCGTCATAGCCTGGGTCAACCCACAAACAGCCATTACAGAAACGTGCCTTGAGTTGTCCAATGTCTGGTTTTAAGCATAAACCGGACAACTCCCCGTACCTTAACATCGTTAAGATATGAACTGTTCTATATCCAATATAGAAACAGAGGCACTGATTTAATTGAACCAGATTCAAATCATGCAGCTGTCCCCAGTGCATGTCAACTAAAAGGAAGGAGGCCGATCAGCGTTACTCAACTTTGGAATGCTTCCAATTATGAATAACCTGAAAGAGAATCAATTTCTCTTTATCATTACTATCAACTGAATACAATACACAAGTATCTACATCTTCGATCACTTTGAAGAATCCCGATACTTGATATACCTGGTTCTCTACTCTATTCAAATACCTATAACTTCTCAAAATTCGGACCCTGTGTTTCCACGAAACACTTGTCTAAAAACTAGAGAAGTCATAAGTAAACCGAATATAGTACGGGGACCAAACCCTCTGTCCAGATGGACCCTGGACAACATACAATACTCTGTATAAGTCCCTTGAGTTTGATAACTCGTTCACTGTGTGTCGTAGGTTGAAAACTGTACTTATGGTTAAGAAGAATTACACCGATGTTTAATGCTCCTTACCTAACCATCCACTGATATAGGTAAATGTCGTAGACATAATTTCAGAAAGGTATATCTCACTCTATGAAAATAGACGTACAGATATATCAATTTGAAATTGGTGCATAACAGCGGATATTCAAAACCAAATATTTGCCGACCGACAAACTACCCAGGTGACTTCCTCAAATATCACCGATTACAACGAATCCCGATATAATGAGGATGATCACCCAATTCCCAACAACTTACTCCCGCTCATCATCTGTAAAACCATACAGATGTGAGAATCAAACCTGGTAAATACATACCCTGGAGTAAGTATCTAATCGGGAAATCAGTTTTCTTTTAACATTACACAGTGAAACTGAAACATTGAAATGTTTCGATGGGGTATCATGGTATTCCTAGTAATGCCTCTTCCAGATTCACGACTGTAACCGTATAATTCTTTACCACCTCTCCAAATCCCTTCATATGTCTTTAGTCATTACCTTCTGCACACCCGTTTAGGCCAAATGGTTTTCTTCCTTCCCTACCGTTCGGCACCAGCCTATGGTTTGGAAGAAGACTATCCAATAAGCATAATGGGTGTACTGTCCCAATCCTAGGAACACTCGTAATGCGAGAGAAGGTGAAGATAAAAGACAACCGAATAAACCTTATTCCTATTTCTCCTTGACCAGAATCCATCCCCGAACTGGAACAAGTTCCTTTCGAGTTCGTATATAACCATACGATGGAGTATCCAAATAAACTGTGGATCTTCGTAGTGATACGGAGTGTCCTGGAGAAATACAAAGGTGATGTGGGAGTGGTAACGAAATATTTGGTTTGGTCGTGAATATCTGTCGCAATTTACTTTGCCCTCTTACTAATCCCTTGCTTTGTCTTAACTTAATACCTTCGGTATACCATCGTTAGGCTAATTGGTTTTCTTCATTCCCTACCGGTCGGCACCTGCCTATGGTTTGGAAGAAGACTATCCAATTTGCGTAATAGGTGTACTATCTCCTAAACCAAGGAGTACTCACAACTTGAGAGAAGGTAAAAGGAAAAGACAACTGAATAATCCTATCCGTTTTCTTCAGAACCGGAAACCATCCTCGAATAAATCCCTTCGAGTTTGTATCTAACCATACGATGGTTTTGTCCAATGGAAGTGGACGTTCGTAGTAATACGGGGTGTCCTGGAGAAAAGGGTAAAAGTAGGAGTGGCAATGAGGTTTGCAACTCTGACAATCCAAAAGCCAGTGTTAAGAAGGTTCGGTCAACTTGGTCACTGAGTCATAGTCTTAGGGTCAGGTCAATGGTCGCTACCAAAGAGAGAGAGAAAAGAAACACTCAGCGTGCACTCTAACCTAGATCAGAATGGTTACTAATTTATCTAATCTGGAAACCTCTCACTGTACCTCAAATTCTCCTCCAAACCTGAAAGAAGAATTAGTCGGGGTCACCCGAGGAGTAAACTAACTCATCAGTGGGAATCGGGATCCAACTATCATTGCATGATAACGTGACAGAATCCGCTCACGCTATCACACTCCAGAAGGTATGCACATATCTTGCAAGTTTCAGTTCTTTTGAAACTCCCGATGTGATTTTTACCCCATGCTCTTATGACCTTGACTAAGGCCAACAAATCATAAGTCACATTTCAAGTTCTACCCGTCATTATCCAGGATGATTTGAACCCACCCGTACAAGCCCTTGACTAGGGCCAGCAAGGCTATACGACTGTCCCAAACCAACACATCTATCTATGCAGCATATGAACACCCAATAGCTACCAAACACTGTGCCTTGACTAAGGCCAACAAACACAGCTTGAATACTATTGACTACCCATATGAAACGACGGAGGGCTACAAATGGTTTCTGGCGAAAACCTTTAACGTAAAGAACTTGATATCGTTGAAGGAACTGATAGCTTTTTAAAAATATAGTGACGAAAACCGTTGCTAAAGAGGTCACTCCCGGTGAAGGGATCTCGGCTCTTTCCCCGTAGAATGGGGTGCAGGATATTCCAACTGAATACCACGATGCAAAGCAAAAGTAATCAGCTATAGTGAAGCTAATGCCCTGACGCAAACTTCTGTCCAAGGGGTCACTCCCGGTGAAGGGATCTCGGCCCTTGCTTCGTCGACTGAGGAGCAGGATATTCCAACTGAATACCACGATGCAAAACAAAAGTGAACGTCCTTGCAATAACAGCTTTTTGAAAAGTGTTCCAACAACATCAGATTAGGTTTGTTTTTAACTTGCATTGATCCGAATCAATGCAGTCCCATCAATTGATCACACCACAAAGAACAAAAATATACTGATGTACGTATATGCCATCCGCATTCGCCACTGGGTCCCGTCATTACCCGTTAGGTTAGCTAACTAACGACAGAGCGGGGACTGGACTAGCGCGGATGCAAAACATATACAACATCTACTAATATATATACCAATATATTATATTCGCTCAAGGCGTGATAAAAATGCAACATCACAGAGAATGAACAGCATCACAGAACAATACAGATATCTGGGATCCCCGGGTTTCACAGAGCCACTACTGAAACCCGACATTCCCCTGGTCATGTGGATAGCCTGCGCAATGAAATCCTAGACCCCTACGGGCGCGGCAAGTTACCCGCCAAAACCTGAAGCGAGGCAGCCCCCTTCAGCACCGTGAATGGACAACCCGGCACTTCACGGAATCCGGTAACTTGGGCACCCCTCCTGGGTCAACCTGTACCCCCTACGAGTGCGGCGAATAGCCCGCCAATCCTAGAATAAAGCCCCCTCCGTCTCAATGCCATGAGATGCGGGCTTGTGGCCTTCTAGAATCCGGCTATCCGTGCACCCCTCCGCGGGGTAATCCTAGTACAGAAAGTAAAATATACATACAACGGGTACATCGACCGCAACCAGGTCGTGCCCCAAAATAATAATACAATCAGGAAGTGACGGCAGTCCACATGTCGGACGCTCGCCCCGCAAAAACAAATGTACATAATACAATCACAACTGTACTAGCATTGCATCCAGGCTATCCCCCACGACCGATCCGCAACATCACAGCAAAAACAGAACATCAACGTGAAAGTCACGTTCGCAAATCCGTCTAACTGGGCTATAGCAGTTAGACCGGATTTACCGATCAAGTGACATTCACGGTCGCAGATATAATGTAAATACTGTGAAATAATGTGTTTAAAATATCCGATCAATCAAATTTTAACAAGTGGGCCCCCAAGTACTACTGTAGCACATCAAGAAATTCTGGGCCCAAAATTAATATTCCAAAACCCCATTTTTCACCCCAGAAAGCCTCTGTAAAAACTTGGTGCAGGGATCCCCACAGTGTGCGGCGGAACAGCGGCGGAAAGGGGGTGTTTGCGGCGGTTCCGCGCTCCCACTGTGGAGTCACTTCATCGAATTTTTACAGAGCTCTTAGATTTTCCAGTACATCAATATTTTACAACCTGAAAAAATTTTCGAGACCAAAAATTTTCAACAGAAACTGATGCGAAGGCAATACGGGTTTTGGAACATTCGATCGATCGAAACTGAAAAACACATTACACCAAGCTAGACTAAGTTAATGGCGAGGCTCTGATACCACTGTAAGTGCACGGCGGCGCCCCGGCCGTCAATCCGACGGCCAAATGCGGAAGCGGTGATAAACATTAATTTTACTTGAACTGGCAAACCGCCGCGCACTAATACCCGGATCGAACCACAAACTAGTCCTAGCTATCTACAAGAAAGGAAAGAGAGATATACCGACAGATCCGAGTCCTCCGGTCTTCTCGTCGTCGTCCCGATCTCCTGCGGAATGTGCCGTCTCCTGCTCGTCGCCGGAAGTGCACCACATCGCCTACTTCTTTTACGGGCTCCCACCTCGATGCCGAGGCAACTCGGGCATGAAGCTGGCTAGTCGACGTGCCCAAGATTCGATGTAGAATATGGTGTGGATCTATATGTCTCATTTCGGGTTGTAGGAGGTGCCATTTTGATGGAGGGATGATACAAGAATTTTTGTGGAGGAACTAGGGGATTTTTGGAGCATGAAATGAACAAAAATCCACTTCCAAAAATTTGGACAGCCCCTTGCCATGTCTTGGCCGGCCACTACTCTTGAATGGGGAGAGTGAGAATGAGAGAGTGGAGGTCAATGTATCAAAAGATAACCCAATCACATAATGCAAGAGAGAGAGGGAAAAAAGACTATCATGCATAAGCATGATGACAAGCAAAAACCAACACTCCACCTCAACCATCATGATATCCAAAGTCAAGCATCATCAACACAAAGTCAAGGTATGGTCCACCCATCATGAACCATCATGAAGTCAAGAAGTCAAGGTCAAGAGATCAAAGAATGGTGCAACCATCATGACACAAGAAAATGCAAAGAACCCCTCCACAAATACTTATTTGCAACAATGCAAATAAGCCCTCCTCCACCAATCTTCGGCCAATGAACGATACAAAGGAAATCGGCCGAAACGAAAAGCAAACTGGCAACTCCAGAAAACTGGTCCCGTAATTAATTACAGGAAAAACCCCGATACTGTGCATACTCACCCGCATTTGTATTCCGACCGAAATACAAATGCAATGAGACAAAATCCACACTGTACTATACTAGGATCCGGCTTATACCAAAGCCGGCTAGTAATATCCGTTCGATCCTGATCCGTGCAATACCGCACGTATCTGATCGAACCCTGCCATATAACCATACGGCCTATAGTACAAACTGTCCGATCCTGATCCGTGCAATACCGCACGTATCTGATCGTACCTTGCCATATCTCCATACGGCCTCTACAACTTTTCGCCCGAAAGCTGAGTAACTGAATGTGGGGGACTCTAAAGACTCGTCAATACCTTGGTTGTGGATTTAACCACTAGCACGTCAGAGGTATAAGCCAATACGTAACGGGCTACCAGGTATTGACTAAAAGGGACGTCTGTGAGCGAACTCAGCCTGACAACCCTACTGAGCCTGTCAGTGACAATATCCGTACAGTCCGGTCCGTTCGTCTATGAGCATCGCATGGCGGGCCTAGGGGGTTGGTAAAAGTCAGACCCCCAAAAGCGGTACAAGTCGTGTCGGAGTGTAGCCCAGAACACCCTGAGATACTACTGGAATACCTACCTGTAAATCTCCTTGCCTTGGCCAAGGACTTCGTGTAATGGCTCTCCTAGACACAGCATGACCTCACCCCCAATACCGGGAGAGACGAACCCCTGAAGATACGCTCACTGCCTCCATGTGGCTCGGGACTGTACCCAACTAAAACCTGTTTGCACGACTCCTTTGAGCCGTGGGAGGGTAGTAATCAAAGTACAGTGGGAACTCACACGAGAAAAAAGACGATCCCCAGGTCGATGAACTAACCTGCACACATGTCACCAGGGAACTGCCATCTGACGTCTGGTATATGACCAACTAGCATGTTCCCGGCGAGTCCTGTCCGGTGTACTCATAACCCAATGAGCACCTGTTTACATCTTAGGTGATCCAACTGACACCAATGGCTTGTGAGACCGGCCACCGCCCCTCGTCGGGGTCTCGACTGTATACACTAGTCTACTCTGGAGTATCGATGCCCTGTCTCGAAACTCACACGACTAGGGACCATTTAAGGATTTGCTTATAGACCCCAGCTCCCACTTATATGATCGCCCTAATACTGCTGGTGGTCAAGCAAGAATCCTAGGGGCTCTATCAACGTGTAATAGCAACTTGTCAGGTCACCTAAAACAGTACACGATGATAAAGGTAAACCAGATAGCATACTATCATCTCGAGTAAGACTGTCCTACCGGGATCGGTCCTCCATCAATCATTGCAATCACGTACCTGTGACCTAATAATTGACTCTGAGGGCACTATCTCCAACATCTTGCATGTTGGTAAACCCTTTAGGTTATGCACTTGACTACCAGGATTATGATGAGATCATACTAGTGGGGCCAGGGAGGTCCAAAAGTACATCCTTTAATCAGTTCTTAGTCTAAGGGGTATCGAGACAAGGGCATTGATATTCCAGAGTATACTAGTTTGTACGTTTCTTGTCCCTTGGAGGGCGATGGTTGATCCCACAACCATTGGTGTGTGACATCAAAGATTGTACATAAGTGCTCATTAGAGAATGGGTACACCAAACAGAACTCACTGAGGACTCCTAGTTGGTAGTATACCTATCGTCAGATAGCAGTCCTCTGGTGACACTGGGTTAAGTTAGTCTGTAGACCCGAGATCATCATAGAGTCTTGTATGGCTCCCACTGTACTTTGATTTCCTCCCTAACACGCTCAAAAGAGACGTGCAAACAGGTGGATTTTGGGTACAGTCCCGAGTTGCATGGAGGTAATGAGCGATAGGAGGGGTTTCGTCTCTTCCGGTATTGGGGGTTGATGTTGCGCTATGCTCGATTGGCTATAACTGGAAGTCCCTGGCCAGGGCTGCTGCTGAGATTTACTGATAAGAGTTATCAGTAGTTTCTCGAACCGTTATAGGCCATACATCGACATGACTTATCACGTTACTGGGGTCTGACATTTACCACCCCTAGACATGATACGCAACATATCAGACGAAGAGACCGGACTGTACGGTAGTGTTACTGATAGGCTTCATGGAGACTATAGAAAAGCTTGCTTGTTGATTTTTATATCGCTCAATACCTAGGTAGCCGTTATGTCCATCTAGTACCGCTGACGGCTTGTAGGTGACTGATGTGATCATCACCTACTGCTAGCGTATTGACGAGTTTTTAGAGTCACACACAGAAGTTCCTTGGTTCAAGAGAAACAAAGTAGGACACATATGTGATATGTGTGTGGGCTTGATTAAATACGTGTATGTGATACCGTATTGTAATCTGGCAGTTATCTGTTATCGGTTCGGTTATATATGATATAACCAGATTATCGAATCAAGTGTTGATTTGATAATGTGATTTACAGATAAATGATATTAGTCGGTCATATGTGATATAACCGGATTATTAAATCAAGTGTTGATTTAATAATGTGATATAAATTATATTTGATATAATTATATCTAAACTAATATCATTAGCTCACTAAAATTTTTCTTATATGTATTCATATATATATATATATATATATATATATATATATATATATGTAGCATGGCATAAATTTCTATTTTGTGAAAATAGAAATGAGGTGGAAAATGGGGAGACTTTGGGAGCATGGTTGCAAATATGAGCTTTATATTTGTTTATTCATGTTGACTCACTATTCAAGCATGGGTGCAGTTTTATATTGCAATAATTCCTTGCTTGAATGAGTGAGGGTCAAGGGGTTAGCCATTCACTTTTTTTCATTCTAACACTTGGCCATTTTCTTGAGTTGCACCTTCATGCTCTCTTGCTTCTTCTTCTTCCTCATTGTCATGATTCAAACTTCAACCCTCATATGTGATGTGAACCATGAAGCTTGAACACAAACTTGTGAGTATTCATATCCTCTACTTCACCATCCTACACTTGACTAGCGATCGAGTGTAGCGTGTTTCTTACGCTAAAGTGTTTAGTGTAGAGGTAGCTTGAGTTGGAGGGACTTCGCGTGGATCATTTTCGGCATGAAGGTCATCGGAGGAAGTTCGTCCAAAGCCTCAAGTGGGGACTAGTGGAGTCACGGGACTACTACACGGAGCATATAAAGTGAATGACTTGATCTACGAGGGTATAGACATTTTCACTTCTCTTTTATTATTCATATCGTCATAACTTAACCCAAATATTCTAGCAAAGATCTTGTATAGTCTAGCTTAGCACCTAGTAAAAATTAAAATTTGGCATGCTTGATGCCACTAGTGAAAGGTTCCTAGGCACCCTATAGTAGTCTCACAAGGCATCGAACATGCCAATTTAAAAAAAATGGTGCCGAGAAACCCTAGACTACGGATCTTAGACTAGAAATCTAGGCGAAAAGATAAACTAGTTAACACTTAACTACTAGGATACGGAAATTACAACCTTTGTAGATCCGGATATCCACCTCCACGGCTCCGCAACGAAGTCTTCTCGCTGTACATCATGAATCCTAGACTCCTCCGTCGGCTTCATCGGGAAAACGGGCGAGCTAGGTCGTCGGCTTCGTGTCAAAGACGATCTACGTCGAGGTTGCACTAGTTCAAGCTTCGACTTCACCAAGTAGTGAAACTTGTGAAGAAAACACCCAAAACCACTTGGCAAGAGGTAGAGGATGAAGAAATAGGAGGTGGGTTCACTTTAGATTTGGATTTCTCTCACTAGATCTCAATTTGCCATTAATGGCATCTAGGTTTCTCACTTGAAGAAGAAGAAGAAGATGATAGAATTGTTATCATAAGTTATGTGTAAAATGAATAATAAATCAATTCTTATCTTCTTCTAACCATGGTCTAGTGTAGAGAATAGACCATGGTTAGTGGGAGTGGTTAGGTTTAAGTATGAAGACAAAATGGCATCATTAGTCAATGCTTCATGAAGCTTCACCATTCTTCATGATAAAATGAAACCAATTTGTTTTCATAAATCCATTTAAATAAATAATAAATGGATAAAATAATAAGTGAATAAAATATAAACCCTAACCACTTGCATAACCATGGTTGCATTCTTTACACAAAGCCAAAACAACATGCATCATCAAACATGATACATTCAAGTGTACACAAAACATATCACATATACAATGTGCACATCAAGTGAGAAAAATCCGTTTAAAGTGAACCAATACTAGTTAATGCAAAGTAATATATCAAATATATAATTATACATTAAATCATTAAATCAACACTTGATTCAATGATCCGGTCATGTCGCACATAACCGACTAGTATTCAATGCATCGATTTATCGAATCAATGATTCGATAACTAGGTCATATCTCATACAACCAATAGAAACATTAATCGCGAGAATCAAATACGGTATCACATACACGCATTATTCTCGGTCCCGCACATATCTCATATGCACTCCTATTTCGTTTCGCTTGAGCTAGGAAACCTCTGTGTAGGACTCTAAAGACTCGTCAATACGCCGCTAGCAGATGATGATCATATCAAGCACCCACAAGCCGCAAGCGGTCTGCTAAACGTAACGGCCACCCGGGTATTGGCGATCAGAAGATCGACGAGCTAGCCCGCTCACACTCCTGCGAATCCGACCAGTAACACTTACCGTACAGTCCGGTCTCTTCGTCTGATATGTCGCATATCAAGTCTAGGGGTGGTAAACGTCAGACCCCAATAACCGATAAGTCGTGCCGATGTGAGGCTCATAACGGGTCGAGAAACTACTGGTAACACTTACCAGCAAATCTCTGATCATCCCTGGCCAGGGACTTCCCTGTTACGGCCAATCGAGCACAACGCAACATCAACCCCCAATACCGGGAGAGACGAAACCCCTCCTATCGCTCATTGCCTCCATGTGACTCGGGACTGTACCCAAAGACCACCGTTTTGCACGCCCTCATGGACGTGGTAAGGTGGAGATCAAAGCACAGTGGGAATCACACAAGACTCTATGACGATCTCGGGTCTACAGACTAACCTGTACAAGTGTCACCTGAGAACTGCCATCTGACGTGAGGTATAATACCATCTGGGAGTTCTCGGCGAGTTCGTCCAGTGTACCCAGTCTCCACTGAGCACCCGTACACCATCTCTGATGTCAAACACCAATGGATATAGGATCATCCATCGCCCATCACATGGGTCGAGAAGCGTATACGCTAGTCTACTCTGGTATATCGATGCCCAGTCTCGATACACCCACGACTAGGGACCTTGAAGGATGTACTTATGGACTACCATGTCCCCACTAGTATGATCTGTATCATAGTCCAGGTAGTCAAGTACACATCCTAAGGGCTTTACCAACATGTAACTTTAAGACAGTATAAAGGGACAAGTGTACATGTTAAGATAAAGAGTAACCGGATAGCATACTATCATATCGAGCAAGAAAGTCATCTCTATATATGTCCAAGCATCCAATATAATATACATCATCTGTACAATACTAGCCTCTAGGGCATACATACAACTAACAATCTCCCACTTGCACTAGGGCCAGCTGCTGTAGTATCGCATACCGAGCATCCCGAAGAGTCTCTCAAACTGTATCTGGGGAATGGCCTTCGTGAGTGGATCCGCCGTGTTGTTCTTCGTGTCAACTCTCCTGACCTCGATCTCCCGGCGATCAACTATCTCCCGGATCAGGTGATACCGCCTCAGAATATGCCTGGATCGCTGATGGGACCTGGGTTCCTTGGCCAAAGCCACTGCTCCATTGTTATCGCAATACAAAGGTATTGGATGCTCAATGGATGGAACCACTCCAAGTTCAGTAATGAACTTCTTGATCCAGACAGCCTCTTTGGCAGCATCGTTGGCAGCGAGGTATTCAGCCTCCATCGTCGAGTCTGCCACGGTTTCCTGCTTGGAACTCTTCCAGCTAACCGCCCCTCCGTAAAGGGTAAAGACAAAGCCCGACTGCGACTTAGAGTCGTCCTTATCACTCTGGAAGCTCGAATCGGTAAAGGACTCCACTTGGAGTTCTCCGTTACCATACACCAAGAACATATCTCTAGTCCTTCGCAAGTACTTGAGAATGCTCTTCACAGCTGTCCAGTGACTCTCTCCAGGATCAGCTTGATACCTGCTCACTATACTTAGTGAGTATGCTACATCGGGTCTGGTACATTGCATCGCATACATGATAGAGCCTACTGCCGAAGCATAGGGTATCCCTTGCATGCGAGCTCTCTCCAAATCAGTCTTGGGAGACATCTCTTTGGAGAGAGTGTCACCAGAGATCGTGGGCAAGTTCCCACGCTTGGACTCTTCCATACTAAACCTCTTTAGTATGGTGTCAATGTACCTGGATTGGGACAATCCCAAAATCCGTTTGGATCTATCTCTATAGATCCTTATTCCCAATATGCTGGAGGCATCACCAAGATCTTTCATTGAGAATCTTTGTGATAAGAAGAGCTTGACCGATTGCAGCATAGGAATATCATTTCCTATCAAGAGTATGTCGTCCACGTACAATACGAGGAAGACAACCTTACTCTCTGCCACCTTCTTGTAGATACAAGGTTCATCTGGATTTTTGACGAAATCAAACTCTTTGATAACGACGTCAAAGCAGATGTTCCAACTCCGCGATGCTTGCTTTAATCCATAAATGGATTTAAGCAGCTTGCACACCTTCCCGCTGCTCCCACTGTCTACGAAGCCCTCTGGCTGAGTCATGTACACGCACTCTTCTAAATCACCGTTTAGAAAGGCAGTCTTAACATCCATTTGCCAGATTTCGTAATCATGATATGCAGCGATGGCAAGCATGATCCAGATGGATTTAAGCATAGCCACTGGAGAAAAGGTCTCGTCATAGTCCACACCTGGTCTTTGACGAAAACCCTTTGTTACAAGTCTAGCTTTGAAAGTCTCCACTTTCCCATCTACACCAAGTTTCTTCTTGAAGATCCACTTGCTCCCAATGGGTTTTACCCCTTCAGGAGCAACTTCCAAAGTCCATACTTTGTTGGTGTACATGGAATCCATCTCAGACCGCATAGCATCCAGCCATTTCACTGAGTCCCCACTCGTGATGGCCTGCTCGAAGCTAGTTGGGTCATCATCCTCCATGATGCAATCCTCGCTCCCACCATCCATGAGAAAACCGTAGTATCTCTCAGGTGGGCGAGGAACCCTACTAGATCGGCGGAGAGGCTGGGGTTCATCGGGAACTACGGAATCCTCTGGTTCAACCAAATCTTCTGTTGTAGTCTGTATTGCTGGAACCTCTTCCAGTTCTACCTCAATGCCACTTATCTGTTTCATAAGAAAACTTTTTTCTAAGAAAGTGGCATGTCGAGAAACAAACACCTTTTGTTCCTCGGGGTGGTAGAAGATATACCCTCGCGAATGTTTGGGATATCCAACAAACTTACATAGAACAGACCTTGCCTCGAGCTTGTCCGGATTTTGTGTTTTAACATAGGCCGGACAACCCCATATCTGAATAAAGTTAAGACATGGTCTCTTGCCATTCCATATCTCATATGTAGTGGTAGGCACTGATTTGGTTGGAACTCTATTCAGTAGGTATGCAGCAGTCTCCAGTGCATATCCCCAGAAGGAGATAGGTAACTCAGCTGTACTCATCATAGAGCGCACCATATCTAATAGGGTGCGATTTCTCCGCTCCGATACACCGTTGTGCTGTGGTGTATATGGAGGAGTCAGCTGAGAGAGAATCCCATTCTCTTTTAGGAAGTCCCGGAATTCATTGCTCAAGTATTCACCTCCTCGATCTGATCGTAGGATTTTAATACTTTTTCCGGTTTGGTTCTCAACTTCTTGTTTATATTCCCTAAATTTCTCAAAAGCTTCTGATTTGTGTTTTATCAGGAACACATACCCGAACCTAGAGAGATCGTCAGTGAATGTAATGAAGTATGAAGAACCATCTCTGGCATGTGTAGACATGGGACCACATACATCACTATGTATAAGTCCCAAGAGTTCGGTAACTCTTTCTCCGTGTCCCGTAAACGGAGTCTTGGTCATCTTGCCTTTGAGACATGACTGGCAAGTGTCATAAGATGAAAATTCAAACGGATTTAAATATCCATCTTTATGCAACTTAGCTAGTCGTGTCGCATTGATGTGACCCAGTCTACAATGCCACAAGAAGGATTCGTTGAGTTCAGAACTCTTCCTCTTGTGTGTGTTTGTTATGCTCAGAACCGTTGATTGATTTAGAACATAAATGCCATTGCACAACGTGCCTGATCCAACCAACTTTTGGTTACGGAAAATGTTCATAACATTGTCCTGTAATACAAAATTATATCCCTCTTTACTTAATAAAGAAACCGATATAATGTTGCAAATCAGGTTCGGCATGTAATAGCATTCGTTCAGAACCAATGTATTACCAGTTGGTAATACAAGGTGATATTCCCCGACAGTCTTAGCTGCAACAATTGCACCAGTTCCAACTCTAATGTCTTTATCACCTTCTCCAAGTTCTCTACCTTTCCTAAGCCCATGTAACTGATTACATATATGGGATCCTGACCCGGTATCCAATACCCAGGACGTAGAGCAAATGGAGAAACAGTTCTCAGTAACGAACACACCCGAAGAAAATGCATCAACATGTACTTTCTTCAATCGGGTGGCATGGGAATCCTGGTATTCCCCTATATCCTGTTCATTCCTATAACTCTTATAAGAAAGAACGGAACCAACGTTCCCCAGCACAGTATAACATGCAGGTTCGGTCAATACATCCATATTATTATCTTGATTAAGGCATGAACTGGTCGCTACCTGGAGAGAGAGAGAAGAAAACACTTTAGCGTATGCTCGTGCAAGATCAGATTGGTTATTATCTTATCTAATCAGGATGGCTCCCACTGCTTTTTATCAAATCTTCCTCTAAACCCTAAAAGGAAAGACTAGCCGGGATTAATTACACACTACAAGTTCGCTAATCTTTCAGCCAGGCCAGTGTCGGTACTTTGAGGGAGGTCCCCCGTGCTTTCGCACGAACCTAATTAATGTAAACCTCGTTTTCCCAGAGGCGTAACACCGTTGACACCTTTCTAGACACCTACTTGATCAGCTAATTGCAATGTGTAAAACTCTCCCAGGAGTAACTCTTACTCGCAGTGGGTATCGCGATCCAACTATCTCATAGAAGGTATGCAATCTCATTGCAAATTTCAACACTTGAAATTCCCGATAATCTTTTGCCCCTAGCGTCCTATGACCTTGACGGAGGCCAAACAACCCATAGTCCGCTAGTCAAGTTCAACCCGTCATTTCCTGATTGAATTAAACCCACTCGCACGACCCTTGACGGAGGCCAAACAACGCCGTACGAATACCCTAATCCAATCGCATCATATGCTAGCAGATAAGCACTAGTTAGCTACCGTACACTGTGCCTTGACGGAGGCCAAACTACCGCAGCACGAATACTAACTAATACTTATCTGAAATGACGGAGGGCTACGCAGGTTTTTCATAAAAACCATGAGCGTAATGAACTTGATATCGTTGTAGAATCAAATGATGTTTTGAAATGGAGTGATTTTGAGGCTTTTCTAGTTTTGCTAAAGGAGTCACTCCCGGCGAAGGGATCTCGGTCCTTTCCTCGTCGAATGAGGTGCGGGATATATCATATATATCGCTGTGCAAAGCAAAAACCCAAAAGCAGTCAAAAGCAAACCGAGTGTGTAGCATCTGCCAGTTATTGCTAAAGGAGTCACTCCCGGTGAAGGGATCTCGGTCCTTTTCTCATCGAATAAGGTGCAGGGTATATCATATATACCGCTATGCAAAGCAAAAACCGTAGCTACCCTTTTTATTTTAAAATTCAATTCTACAACATCTTAGGTTTCTTTTCTTTCATTAATCACATTAATGAAATCCCATCATTTAAATACCTAAACATCACAGATAGATATGACGTACACTTATGCCATCCGCATTCGCCTCGATGTCCTCTCGTGCACCGTTAGGTTAGGTAACTAACGACAGAGCAGGGCAGGGCTAGCGCGGGTGTAAAACATAAGTAACATCTATATAATATATCATATATACTATATACTATATCCATCACAGAGTCACAACACAGATATCGCAGCAGAATAAACATATGAAATATTGGATATACTAGGAAGTCCGTGTTTTCAATACGAGTCAGTATAAAACACGGATTCCACGGTCGTGATGAATAGCCAATCCCACACCCCTAGACCCCTACGAGAGCGGCAAGCAACCCTGCCAATTCTAGGGTTAGGAGACCCGGACTCGACTCCTCGAGTAGGTCTCCCACTGGACCCCAGAACCCGGTTACTTGTGCTCCCCTCCTTGGGTCTATCCTAATGCGGAAAAGTAAATAATATACAAAAGGTGACAACTTCCGCTACCTGGAAGTGCACCAAAATAAAAGAATATTACATACAAGTTTTTACATGAACGAAAATGAAAACGCTCATCTCACATAAAAACCCCCCGGCTATTCAAATATGACGATCCAATATAACATATCCAGCAGCACATAACATCACATGTCATCAACGTAAGTAACTATGCATACCCCAATTTTCGTTGACGTATAGCAACGAAACCGGCGATATGAACATACTACACTTACGGTCACAGAAAAGAAAGTGTAAAACTACAACAATTGGAATCCGCAATTTCTTCAGACATCGCATGCCTAATGAAATGAAATACTTAGACATCACATGCCTAACAGATATAAATCCCGCATTTTAGTCTCATTATCGAAAACTCTTTTCAATATCATATGGGACTAAACTGCTAAATTTATAACATTCATTCAGTTATCTCATAACAGTTTGTGAATTCCAATTATTGTATCACATTCCAGATAAACACAAAATGTTAAACATTCCGATCGAACAGTCGAATACCTAAGTTTTCCCGATACTGTCCAACACATGAAATAAGTCTAACAACATTCAGTTCGTGCCTCCGTACCGACGGTCCAGCCGTAGAAGGGTCAAGCCAACGCCTCACATGTGGCACGCCGTACTGCCCCAAACCCGAAGGTTCAAAGGGCAGTTCAAGACGGTCACATAATCGAGTTAAGGTTTGTTGTCTTCTAGAGGGTCCATCGTGTTACTTGCACTACTCAGAACGTCGTTAAACTACGGAACAATCCAACACTTGGAAATTTCCCGACAGGGGAAAAATTGGGTATTTATATCCGGTCGAACTTTTTAAGATATTGTAAAATATCCGGAAATACACAAAGACGAAATTTGATAACCCGAACGAATAATTGAATCCCCAAAGCAACCCCAAAATACTCTTCTGTAGAGTCACAATAAAAATACCCAGAAAATATAATCTCTGAATTCATGAATTACTATGGAAAAATTACCAGACAAGGGGACAGTACGGCCGCGGAACCGTCGCGCATGCATGGCACAAGACGCGGTTCCGCGGTGGAAAAGTTGAATCAGGCCCCCGAATTTCACAGTATTTCATATAAGACCCTGCATGATTTTTTGCATATTTTTAATTGACTAAAATCCAAAATTTCAGAAATTTTCCAGAGAGCACCTTGGAATTATGGTTTCGGGTTCGTTCGGACTTCAAACTCCGTCGGGACTTCGTCTAAGGCTCTAGCTAGGCTCTGATACCAGTGAAAGGTTCCTAGGCACCCTATAGTAGTCTCACAAGGCATCGAACATGCCAATTGAAAAAAAAAATGGTGCCGAGAAACCCTAGACTACGGATCTTAGACTAGAAATCTAGGCGAAAAGATAAACTAGTTAACACTTAACTACTAGGATACGGAAATTACAACCTTTGTAGATCCGGATATCCACCTCCACGGCTCCGCAACGAAGTCTTCTTGCTGTACAACATGAATCCTAGACTCCTCCGTCGGCTTCATCGGGAAAACGGGCGAGCTAGGTCGTCGGCTTCGTGTCAAAGACGATCTACGTCGAGGTTGCACTACTTCAAGCTTCAACTTCACCATGTAGTGAAACTTGTGAAGAAAACACCCAAAACCACTTGGCAAGAGGTAGAGGATGAAGAAATATGAGGTGGGTTCACTTTAGATTTGGATTTCTCTCACTAGATCTCAATTTGCCATTAATGGCATCTAGGTTTCTCACTTGAAGAAGAAGAAGAAGATGATAGAATTGTTATCATAACTTATGTGTAAAATGAAAAATAAATCAATTCTTATCATCTTCTAACCATGGTCAAGTGTAGAGAATAGACCATGGTTAGTGGGAGTGGTTAGGTTTAAGTATGAAGACAAAATGGCATCATTAGTCAAAGCTTCATGAAGCTTCACCATTCTTCATGATAAAATGAAACCAATTTGTTTTCATAAATCCATTTAAATAAATAATAAATGGATAAAATAATAAGTGAATAAAATATAAACCCTAACCACTTGCATAACCATGGTTGCATTCTTTACACAAAGCCAAAACAACATGCATCATCAAACATGATACATTCAAGTGTACACAACACATATAACATATACAATGTGCACATCAAGTGAGAAAAATCCGTATAAAGTGAACCAATACTAGTTAATGCAAAGTAATATATCAAATATATAATTATACATTAAATCATTAAATCAACACTTGATTCAATGATCCGGTCATGTCGCACATAACCGACTAGTATTCAATGCATCGATTTATCGAATCAATGATTCGATAACTAGGTCATATCTCATACAACCAATCGAAACATTAATCGCGAGAATCAAATACGGTATCACATACACGCATTATTCTCGGTCCCGCACATATCTCATATGCACTCCTATTTCGTTTCGCTTGAGCTAGGAAACCTCTGTGTAGGACTCTAAAGACTCGTTAATACGCCGGTAGCAGATGATGATCATATCAAGCACCCACAAGCCGCAAGCGGTCTGCTAAACGTAACGGCCACCCGGGTGTTGAGCGATCAGAAGATCGACGAGCTATCCCGCTCACACTCCTGCGAATCCGACCAGTAACACTTACCGTACAGTCCGGTCTCTTCGTCTGATATGTCGCATATCAAGTCTAGGGGTGGTAAACGTCAGACCCCAATAACCGATAAGTCGTGCCGATGTGAGGCTCATAACGGGTCGAGAAACTACTGGTAACACTTACCAGCAAATCTCTGATCAGCCCTGGCCAGGGACTTCCCTGTTAGGGCCAATCGAGCACAGCGCAACATCAACCCCCAATACCGGGAGAGACGAAACCCCTCCTATCGCTCATTGCCTCCATGTGACTCGGGACTGTACCCAAAGACCACCGTTTTGCACGCCCTCATGGATGTGGTAAGGTGGAGATCAAAGCACAGTGGGAATCACACAAGACTCTATGACGATCTCGGGTCTACAGACTAACCTGTACAAGTGTCACCTGAGAACTGCCTTCTGACGTGAGGTATAATACCATCTGGGAGTTCTCGGCGAGTCCGTCCAGTGTACCCAGTCTCCACTGAGCACCCGTACACCATCTCTGATGTCAAACACCAATGGATATGGGATCATCCATCGCCCATCACATGGGTCGAGAAGCGTATACGCTAGTCTACTCTGGTATATCGATTCCCCGTCTCGATACACCCACGACTAGGGACCTTGAAGGATGTACTTATGGACTGCCATATCCCCACTAGTATGATCTGTATCATAGTCCAGGTAGTCAAGTACACATCCTAAGGGCTTTACCAACATGTAACTTTAAGACAGTATAAAGAGACAAGTGTACATGTTAAGATAAAGAGTAACCAGATAGCATACTATCATATCGAGCAAGAAAGTCATCTCTATATATGTCCAAGCATCCAATATAATATACATTATCTGTACAATACTGGCCTCTAGGGCATACATACAACTAACAACTAGAACCTCATGGTGGTGTTAGGGTAGACTTTCATGGTATCAGAGCCAAACTAGAACATTTGCGTAGGTCTTTACAATATTAAAGTGTTCGATCGGTTTCAAAACACCCACAAACTCCATTGACCTCAACAACTTGAGAATCATTAAAAATACCCAGAGTGTGCAAAATTCAACCATAGAGAAGCACAGAAAAAACGAGCACGTAACTCAACAAAAGAGCGGCGGAACTATGGCCAAATAGGGGTTTGGGCCGCGGTTCCGCGGTCGTTTAGAAAAGTTAGGTGTTCAAATTTTCTGGGGATCCATAAAAAAGCTTACATGATTTTCTGCATATTTTTAATCACGAAAAATCCAATATAAAAAATTCGACAGAAACTTTTTTAAAAAGGCGGCGGTTCCGCAGCGCTTTAGAGGAGTTATAGGACCATTTTTCTTATGCTGCTCCATGGTGCTGCTCCATGGTGTCATTTAGCACTTTCTGGGTATTTTTAATTCTTCTCAAGTTGTTGAGGTCTCTGGATTTTGTGGGTGTTTGTTAAACAGATCAAAATGTTTAATATTGTTTAGACTTTGATGATATGTGATACAATTGTTAGAATCCAGATTAATTAGTTTTATGAAAACTAGTTAGTATATTGTAAATCTAGCCGTTTAGTCTCGTTTGATCGATTGCCACGGAGTTAGGATTCGGATCAAAACTTTGTCGCAATTGCCTATAGTACGCGATCACCAAGTCGGGAATCTTGTTGAATTATCCGACACATTATTGAAAGAGTTTTCAATTTGAGACTAAAATGCAAGGTTTATAAGTTAGGCATGAAATTCGGAATATGAAATATTCCGGGTTTATGATATCTAAGGATATTGCGGATTCTAATTATTGTAGTTTTCCGTTTTCTTTTCTGCGATCGTAAGTGTAATATGCAGGGTATCCCAATCTCGTTGCTATATGTCAATGAGTTTTAGGGATACGCATATTTACTTACGTTGATGACATGAGATGTTATGTGTTGCTGTTGATATGAATTATTGGATCGTCGTGTAAGAATAGCTGGGGGTTTTATGTGAGATAAGAGTTTTTATTTTCATTCATGTAAAATATGTATGTAATATTCTTTTATTGGGGCACTTCCTGGTTGAGGATGATGTCACCACTGTTATATATTATTTACTTTTCTATATTAGGATAGACTCAGGGCAGGAGCATAAGTAACCGGGTTCTAGAGTCCAGTGGGAGACCATCTCATGGAGTTGAGACTGGGTCTCCTAGCTCTAGAATTGGTAGGGTTACTTACCGCTCTCGTAGTGTTAGTTATGTATATGCCCTAGAGACCATTGTTGTACATATGATGTATATTATGATAGATGCTTGGATATATACAGAGAGGACTTTCTTGCTCGTCATGATAGTATGCTATTTGGTTTCACTTTATCTTAATATGTTGACTTGTATTGGTTTACTGTCTTTCTCTCACATGTTGATAAAGCCCTTAGGATCTGTACTCGACTACTGGGATTATGAAGAGATCATACTAGTGGGGCCACGGTATTCGATGAGTACATCCTATAAATGTTCCTAGTCGAGGGTATATCGAGACGGGGCATCGATACACCAGAGTAGACTAGCGTATACGCATCTTGACCCATATGATGGGCGATGGATGATCCCATATCCATCGGTGTTTGACAACAAGGATGGTGTACGGGTGCTCAGTGGATACTGGGTACACTGGACGGACTCGCCGAGAACTCCCAGATGGTGATATATCACACGTCAGATGGCAGTTCTCCGGTGACACTGGTACAGGGTAGTCTGTAGACCCGAGATCGTCATAGAGTCTTGTGTGATTCCTACTGTGCTTTGATTTCCACCTTACCACGTCCAAGAGGGCGTGCAAAATGGTGGCTTTTTGGTACAGTCCCGAATCACATGGAGGCAATGAGCGATAGGAGGGGATTCGTCTCTCCGGGTATAGGGAGTTGATGTTGTGCTGTGTTCGATTGGCTATAACTGGAAGTCCCTGGCCAGGGCTGATAAAGAGATATTCTGGTAAGTGTTACCAGTAGTTTCTCGACCTGTTATGAGCCTCACATCGACACGACTTATCGGTTACTGGGGTCTGACGTATACCACCCCAAGACTTGATATGCGACATATCAGACGAACATACCGGACTGTACGGGAGTGTTACTGATTGGATTCACAGGAGAACGGACAGGCTATCTTGTTGATCTTCTGATCGCTCAATACCTTGGTGGCTGTTACGTTTAGCTGACCGCTTGCAGCTTGTGGGTGTTTGATATGATCATCACCTGCTACCGGCGTATTGACGATTCTTTAAAGTCCTACACAGAGGTTTCTTAGCTCAGGCAAAACGGAATAGAGGCACATATGTGATATGTGCAGGACCGAGGATAATACGAAATGAGATACCGTATTATATTCTCGCGATATTTAGATTTGAACCGGGACATCGGATCAAGTGTTGATTCGATGAATCGGTACATGATATATTAGTCGGTTATATTCGATATGGCCGGATCGTTGGATCAAGTGTTGATTCGATGATTTAATGTATAATGATATATATGATTTATTGTATTACATTATCTAATATTGGCTCGCTTTATTATTTCATTTTCTCACCGGATTAATACATTGATATATATGCGATATATGTTAATTGTATTATTTTCTTTTGTTACAAATATATAATATATATGTGTTATATATTATTGTGACTTGATATGATTTATTATGAAACATGATTAGGGATGATAAAAAGAGATTAGGGTTTGATTAGGGTTAGCTTCTTCTTGATTATTCTAGAAGAATTTCATTTTGTCTTGGTTAAGATATTATGGTTGATACTTATCCTTGACTCATCCTTGACCAAACCAAACCCTAACTCTAGTTTATTCTCTACAAAGTTTTAGCCTCTCATCCTTGACCATGGTTTAATAATCAATCATATATTCTTTACTACTATTCATCACAAAAGGATTATCATTTTCATTCTTCATCTTCTTCTCTCTTTAGTTTTTGAGAGAGAGCTCACTAGAAATTCCTTTTTTGATGATTTCTTGTGAGAAAGTGAATTAAAAAGATAGCATAAATACTACTCCATCATCCTCATCTAATCTAGCCCATTAGATTAGGGTGTTCATCTCTTTAGAGTTAGAAAGCTTGGGTTATAACAACTTCGGCGTAGATCATCGGAGAATCGGAACACTTCAAGCTAGCTTGGATCGTTCGAGTCGTGGAGCCTCTCTTGAGTCCGGGAGATCGTGGATCGCGGCGAAGGGACTTCTACTCGGAGCTTGTGAAGCGAAGGAGCGGACTACAAAGGTTGTAATCCCTCACACTTAATTTTAAAGATGTTATCTTGCATGCTAAACCCTAATAATCTAGCAAAGATCCCGTCTTTGGGTTGTTCGGCACATGTAAAATTTTATTCGGGCATGTTTGATGCTTTATGAACCTTCACAAGTATGCCTAGGAACCCTACAAGTGGTATCAGAGCCTAGCTAGAGCATTAGGCAATGTGTTAACGAAGTTAAAACCCCGATCGAACCCGAATACGTCATTTCAAACCCCTCTCTGTACATTTTTTAAAATCTGGGTTTTTCCAGAATTAAAAATACCTAAAAAATTCAGCAGGCTAATATAAGAATTATGGTGAAAAACATGCCCCCAATTGCTCAAAATGGCCGCGGAACCACGGCAATTACCCACCTTTGGCGACGGTTCCGCGGCAGGGTAAGGGTATTAGGTACGGAATTTTGCACAGTAATTCTTGTCTCTGTGGTTACTATTTTATAGGTATTTTTAATCTGACTCAAGTGTTGAGTATTCTGGGGTTTATTTTGTAATCTTCGATTCGATCGGGAATTTTTTAATTCGTTATTAATTTTCCGGATATTTAGAAACTGTTAAAAAGTTCGAACGGATATCATTAACTCACTTTTTCCCGACACGAAAAATTTTCAAGTGTTGAATCTTTTCTCGAGTTTAAATCTTTCGGAAAAATGTGCAAGTAACACGGTGGACCCTCTAGAAGACAACAAACCTTAACTCGATTATGTGACCATCTTCAACTGCCTTTTGAACCTTCGGGTTTGGGGCAGTACGGCGTGCCACATATGAGGCGTTGGCTTGACCCTTCTACGGCTGGATCACTGGTACTGTGATATATTCTGGGATTATTTGAACTCCGCTCAAGTGTTGAGAACTTTAGGAAATTTTGGGTATTTGATTATCTGTTCGAAAAGTTTAATACTGTCTATTTATCTGGAATGTGATACAATATGTGGAATTCATTGTGTTAGGCATGAAATACGAAGTATGTGATATTTCGGATTTACGATGTCTAAAGTGATTGTGGATTCCAAATATTGTAGTTTTACAATTTCTTTTCTGTGACCGTAAGTGTAGTATGTAGCTGTATTGCCGATTGTCGTTGCTATACATCGACGACGATCGGTGTATGCATACTTACTTACGTTGATGATATGAGATATTATGTTTTGCTGAGATATGATGTGCAGGATTGTCGCGATTGAATAGCCGGGGTTTTTATGTGAGATGAGAGTTTTATATTTTCATTCATGTAAATTCAAATGTAATGTAATATTCTTTTATTTGGGGCACTTCCGAGTTGAGGTTGATGCCACCAGTGTTGTATATTATTTACTTTTCCGCAGACCCAAGGAGGGGAGCACAGGTGACCGGGTTCTGGGGTTCAGTGGGAGGCCATCTCGAGGAGTCGAGACCGGGTCTCATAAACTCCAGAATTGGTAGGGTCGCTTGCCGCTCTCGTAGGGGTCCAGGGTGTGGGCTTGTCTATTCATCGCGACTGTGGAATCCGTATTTTCTATTGTTAGCTAAATACTAAATACGGACGTCCTAGTATATCCCACATTATATCTATGTTTCTGCTGCGATATCTGTGATGTAATCATTTGATATGTTGTGATGGATACAGTATATAGTATATATGATATATTATATAGACGTTACTTATGTATTACACCCGCACCAGCCCAGCCCTGCTCTGTCGTTAGTTACCTAACCTAACGGTGCACGAGGGGACATCGAGGCGAATGCAGATGGCATAAGTGTACGTCGTATTTATCTGTGATGCTTAGGAAGCATAAGCTGATGGGATTTTTTATTAATGAGATTAATAAAAAGAAAAGAAACCTAAAAGATGTTGTAGAATCAAAACTTTATAAAAAGGGTAGCTACAGTTTTGCTTTGCATAGTGGTATATATGATATACCCTGCACCTTATTCGATGAGGATAGAGCCGATATCCCTTCACCGGGAGTGACCTCTTTAGCGAAACTGGCAGATGCTACAAAACTCGGTTTGTCTTTTGATAGCTTTTAGAGTTTTGCTTTGCATAGTGGTATATATGATATACCCTGCACCTTATTCGATGAGGAAAGAGCCGAGATCCCTTCACCGGAAGTGACCTCTTTAGCAAAACTAATGAAAGCCTAAAAAACACTCCATTTCAAAATTTCACATGATTCTACGACGATATCAAGTTCATTACGCTCACGGTTTTCTGAAAAACCTGCGTAGCCCTCCGTCATTTCAGATAAAGACTAGTTAGTATTCGTGCTGCGTTTGTTGACCTTAGCCAAGGCGTGGTGTACGGTAGCTAATTAGTATTTATCTGCTAAAACATGAGATGTGATTGAGTTAGGGTAGTCGTGCGACTTTGTTGACCTTAGCCATGGGTCGTACGGGTGGGTTTAATTCAATCAGGAAATGACGGGTTGAACTTGACTAGCGCTTATGATTTGTTGACCTTAGCCAAGGTCATAAGTTGCTAGGGGTAAAAGCATTATCGGGAATTTCAAGTGTTGAAATTTGCAATGAGATTGCATACCTCCTATGAGATAGTTGGATCCCGATACCCACTGCGAGTAAGAGTTACTCCTGGGTGAGTTTTACACAGGACAATTAGTCGATCAAGTAGGTGTCTAGAAAAGTGTTAACGGGGTTACGCCTCTGGGAAAACGAGGTTTACTTTAATTAAGTCCGTGCGAAAGCACGGGGAACCTCCTTCAAAGTACCGACACTGATCTGGCTGAAAGATTGACGAAATTGTAGGGTGTAATTAATCCCGGCTAATCTTACCTTTTAGGGTTTGAAGGTAGATTTGATAAAAACAGTGGGAGACATCCTGATTAGATAAGATAATAACCAATCTAATCTTGCAAGAGCATACGCTAAAGTATTTTCTTCTCTCTCTCTCCAGGTAGCGACCATGTCAGGCCATAATCAAGATAATAATATGGATGTGTTGACTGAACCCGCTTATTATACTGAGCAGGGGAACGTTGGACCCGTTCTTTCTTATAAGAGTTATAAGACTGAACAGGGAATAGGAGAATATCTGGATTCTCAAGCCGCCTAAAAGAACATGCATGTTGATGTATCTTCTTCAGGTGTGTTAGTTATTGAGAACTGTTTCTCAGTTCACCCTACGTCCTGGGTATTAGATACCAGATCAGGATCCCACATATGTAAACTGTTACATGGGCTACGCAAAGGTAGAGAACTGGGAAAAGGTGATCATTCCGTTCAAGTAGGGAACGGTGCAAGTATTACAGCCAAAGCAGTTGGCGAATATCACCTAGTATTGCCAAGTCGTAATACACTGATTCTAAATGAGTGCTATTATATAGCGAACATGATGTGCAACATTATATTAGTTTCTTTATTAAGTAAAGAAGGATATAATTTTGTAGTAAAGGATAATGTTATGAACATATTCCTAGATCAAAAGTTGATTGCATCAGGCTCGTTACATAATGGCATATTCATTCTAAATCAGAATACAGTCCTCAATATACAAAACACACACAAGAGGAAAAGTTCAGAAATGAACGAATCCTTCTTGTGGCATTGTAGACTTGGTCATATCAATGCGACACGACTGGCTAAGTTACATAAGGATGGTTATTTGAATCCGTTCGAATTATCATCTTATGATACTTGCCATTCATGTCTCAATGGAAAAATGACCAAAGCTCCATTTAGTGGACATGGAGAAAGAGTTACCGAACTCTTAGGACTGGTACATAGTGATGTATGCGGTCCCATGTCTACGCATGCCAGGAACGGTTCTTCCTACTTCATTACATTCACTGACGATCTCTCAAGATTCGGATATGTATTCCTGATGAAACACAAGTCTGAAGCTTTTGAGAAATTCAGAGAATATAAGCATGAAGTAGAGAATCAAACGGGCAAAAGTATTAAGATTCTTCGATCTGATCGAGGAGGAGAATACTTAAGCAATGAGTTCCTAGATTATCTAAAAGAGAATGGGATTCTCTCTCAGCTTACTCCTCCATATACACCACAGCACAACGGTGTATCGAAGCGGAGGAATCGCAACCTATTAGATATGGTGCGCTCTATGATGAGTACAGCTGAGTTACCTATTTCCTTCTGGGGGTATGCGCTGGAGACAGCCATATACCTATTGAATAGAGTTCCAACTAAATCTGTGCCTACCACTCCATATGAGATATGGAATGGGAAGAGACCATCTCTTAAAAGAGTTAAGATATGGGGTTGTCCGGCTTATGTCAAAAAGCAAAATCCGGACAAACTCAAGGCACGATCAGTTCTTTGTAAGTTTGTAGGATATCCAAGCAATTCGTATGGATATCTATTCTAACACAGTGAACAACAAAAGGTGTTTGTTGCTCAACATGCCACCATTTTAGAAAAGGAATTTCTTACAAAAGAAATTAGTGGCGATGAGGTAGAGCTGGAAGAGGTTCCAGCAACACAAACTACAACTGAAGATTTAGTGGAACCAGAGGATTCAGTAGTACCCGACGAACCCCAGCCTCTCTTCCGATCTAGCAGGGTTTCTCATCCGCCTGAGAGATACTACAGTTTTCTTATTGATGGTGGAAGCGAGGATTGCATCATGGAAGATGATGACCCGACTAGTTTCGAGCAGGCCATCACGAGTGGTGACTTTGTGAAATGGCTGGATGCAATGCGATCTGAGATGGAATCCATGTACACCAATAAAGTATGGACTTTGGAAAATGCTCCTGAAGGGGTAAAACCCATTGGGAGCAAGTGGATTTTTAAAAAGAAATTTCGTGTAGATGGAAAAGTTGAGACTTTCAAAGCTAGACTTGTAGCAAATGGATTTCGTCAACGACCTGGTGTGGATTATGACGAAACCTTTTCTCCAGTGACTATGCTTAAGTCCATCCGGATCTTACTTGCCATTGCTGCATACCATGACTACGAAATCTGGCAAATGGATGTTAAGACCGCCTTTCTAAATGGTGATTTAGAAGAGTGCGTGTACATGACTCAGCCAGAGGGCTTCGTAGATAGTGGGAGCAGCGGAAAGGTGTGCAAACTGCTTAAATCCATTTATAGGTTAAAGCAAGCATCGCGGAGATGGAACATCTGTTTTGATGTTGTAGTCAAAGAGTTTGACTTCATCAAAAACATAGATGAACCTTGTATCTATAAGAAGGTAGCAGAGAGTAAGGTTGTCTTCCTCGTATTGTATGTGGATGACATACTCTTGATAGGAAATGATATTCCTATGCTGCAATCAGTCAAGCTCTTCTTATCACAAAGATTCTCAATGAAAGATCTAGGTGATGCCTCATGCATATTGGGGATTAGGATCTATAGAGATAGATCCAAAAGGATACTGGGATTGTCCCAATCCAGGTACATTGACACCATACTAAAGAGGTTTAGTATGGAAGAATCCAAGCGTGGGAACCAACCCATGATCTCTGGACTCACTCTCTCCAAAGAGATGTCTACCAAGACTGATTTGGAGAGAGCTCGCATGCAAGGGATACCCTATGCTTCGGCAGTAGGCTCTATCATGTATGCGATGCTATGTACCAGACCCGATGTTGCATACTCACTAAGTGTAGTGAGTCGGTATCAAGCAGATCCTGGAGAGAGTCACTGGACAGCTGTGAAGAACATTCTAAAGTACTTGCGAAGGACTAGAGACATGTTCTTGGTGTATGGTAACGGAGAACTCCGGGAGGAGTCCTTTACCGATTCCAGCTTCCAAAGTGATAAGGACGACTCTAAGTCGCACTCGGGATTTGTCTTTACCCTCAATGGAGGGGAGGTATGTTGGAAGAGTTCCAAACAGGATACCGTTGCAGACTCGACGATGGAGGCTGAATACATCGCTGCCAAAAAGGCTTTCTGGATGAAGAAGTTCATCACTAAACTTGGTGTGGTTCCATCCATTGAACATCCAATACCTCTGTATTGCGATAACAATGGAGCTGTGGCTTTAGCCAAGGAACCCAGGTCCCATCAGAAGTCGAGACATATTCTGAGGCGGTATCACCTGATCAGGGAGATAGTTGATCGCCGGGAGATCGAGGTCAGGAGAGTAGATACGAAGGATAACACTGCGGATCCACTCAAGAAGGCCATTCCCCAGATACAGTTTAAGAGATTATTTGGGATGCTAGGTATGAGATACTACAGCACCTGGCCTTAGTGCAAGTGGGAGATTGTTAGTTATGTATATGCCCTAGAGACCATTGTTGTACATATGATGTATATTATGATGGATGCTTGGATATATACAGAGAGGATTTTCTTGCTCATCATGATAATATGCTATTTGGTTTCACTTTATCTTAACATGTTGACTTGTATTGGTTTACTGTCTTTCTCTCACATGTTGATAAAGCCCTTAGGATCTGTACTCGACTACTAGGATTATGATGAGATCATACTAGTGGGGCCACGGTATTCGATGAGTACATCCTATAAATGTTCCTAGTCGAGGGTATATCGAGACGGTGCATCGATACACCAGAGTAGACTATCGTATACGCATCTTGACCCATATGATGGGCGATGGATGATCCCATATCCATCGGTGTTTGACATCAAGGATGGTGTACGGGTGCTCAGTGGAGACTGGGTACACTGGACGGACTCGCCGAGAACTCCCAGATGGTGATATACCATACGTCAGATGGCAGTTCTCCGGTGACACTGGTACATGGTAGTCTGTAGACCCGAGATCGTCATAGAGTATTGTGTGATTCCCACTGTGCTTTGATTTCCACCTTACCACGTCCAAGAGGGCGTTCAAAACGGTGGCTTTTGGGTACAGTCCCGAATCACATGGAGGAAATGAGCGATAGGAGGGGATTCGTCTCTCCCGGTATAGGGAGTTGATGTTGTGCTGTGTTCGATTGGCTATAACTTGAAGTCCCTGGCCAGGGCTGATATAGAGATATTCTGGTAAGTGTTACCAGTAGTTTCTCGACCTGTTATGAGCCTCACATCGACACGACTTATCGGTTACTGGAGTCTGACGTATACCACCCCTAGACTTGATATGCAACATTTCAGACGAACAGATCGGACTGTACGGGAGTGTTACTGATTGGATTCACAGGAGAACGGAAAGGCTAGCTTGTTGATCTTCTGATCGCTCAATACCTTGGTGGCTGTTACGTTTAGCTGACCGCTTACAGCTTGTGGGTGTTTGATATGATCATCACCTGCTACCGGCGTATTGACGATTCTTTAGAGTCCTACACAGAGGTTTCTTGGCTCAGGAAAAACGGAGTAGAGGCACATATGTGATATGTGCAGGACCGAGGATAATGCGATATGAGATACCGTATTATATTCTCGCGATATTTAGATCTGAACTGGGACAGCGGATCAAGTGTTGATTCGATGAATCGGTACATGATATATTAGTCGGTTATATTCGACATAGCCGGATCGTTGGATCAAGCGTTGATTCGATGATTTAATGTATAATGATATATATGATATATTGTATTACATTATCTAATATTGGCTCGCTTTATTATTTCATTTTCTCACCGGATTAATACATTGATATATATGCGATATATGTTAATTGTATTATTTTCTTTTGTTGCAAATATATAATATATATGTGATATATATTATTGTGACATGATATGATTTATTATGAAACATGATTAGGGATGATAAAAAGAGATTAGGGTTTGATTAGGGTTATCTTCTTCTTGATTATTATAGAAGAATTTCCTTTTATCTTGGTTAAGATATTATGGTTGATACTTATCCTTGACTCATCCTTGACCTAACCAAACCCTAACTCTAGTTTATTCTCTACAAAGTTTTAGCCTCTCATCCTTGACCTTGGTTTAATAATCAATCATATATTCTTTACTACTATTCATCACAAAAGGATTATCATTTTCATTCTTCATCTTCTTCTCTCTTTAGTTTTTGAGAGAGAGCTCACTAGAAATTCCTTTTGTGATGATTTCTTTTGAGAAAGTGAATTAAAAAGATAGCATAAATACTACTCCATCATCCTCATCTAATCTAGCCCATTAGATTAGGGTGTTCATCTCTTTAGAGTGAGAAAGCTTGGCTTATAGCAACTTCGACGTAGATCATCGGAGAATCAGAACACTTCAAGCTAGCATGGATCGTTCGAGTCATGGAGCTTCTCTTGAGTCCGGGAGATCGTGGATCGCGGCGAAGGGACTTCTACTCGGAGCTTGTGAAGCGAAGGAGCGGACTACAAAGGTTGTAATCCCTCACACTTAGTTTTAAAGATGTTATCTTGCATGCTAAACCCTAATAATCTAGCAAAGATTCCGTCTTTGGGTTGTTCGGCACATGTAAAATTTTATTCGGGCATGTTTGATGCTTTATGAACCTTCACAAGTGTGCCTAGGAACCCTACACGTAGGAGTCTAGGGATGTGGGTTTGGAACCCTACGACCGTAGAATCCGTGTTTTACATTATTGGCTAAATTTAAAATACGGAAATCCTAGTATATCAAATATTTCATATGTTGCTCCTGCTGCTTGGTTCTGTTATGTGATCATATAACTGCGTGAGATGAATGTTCTATTATATATATTATATATAATAAACGTTGCTTTTGTTTTGCACCCGCGCTAGTCCAGCCCCCGCTCTGCTGGTAGTTAAGTAACCTAACTGTGCATGACGGGGCCTAGTGGCGAATGCGGATGGCATAAGCGTACGTTCTATTTTCTATAATGTTTAGGAAACATTAATTGATGGGACTTCATTAATGAGATTAATGAAAAGAAAGAAACCTTAAGATATTGTAGAATCAAATTTTCAAAAAGGGTAGCTCTAGTTTTTTGCTTTGTATAGTGGTAATCCTTGATGAATATCCAGCACCTCATTCGATGAGGAAAGAGCCGAGATCCCTTCACCGGGAGTGATCTCTTTAGTGAAACTAGCAAATACTACAACCCACTCGGTTTTGTCTTTTGATTGTTTTTCTAGTTCTTTATTTGCATAGTGGTATTCCTTGATGAATATCCAGCACCTCATTTGATGAGGAAAGAGCCGAGATCCCTTCACCGGGAGTGACCTCTTTAGCGAAACTAGCAAAAGCCATAAAAATACTCCTTTTCAAAATCACTAGATTCTACAACGATATCAAGTTCGTTATGCTCATGGTTTTCTTAAAAACTTGCGTAGCCCTCCATCATTTCAGATAAGTATTATTTAGTATCCGTGCTGCGTTCGGTGACCTTGTCAAGGCGTAGTGTACGGTAGCTGATTAGTGTTTAACTGCTAGCATATGATGCGATTGGGTTAGGGTAGTCGTGCAGCCTTGTTGACCTTATTGTAAGTGCACGGCGGCGCCCCGGCCGACAACCCGACGGCCAAATGCGGAAGCGGTGAAAAACTTTAATTTTGCGGACTTAGCAAACCGGCACCACCGTGCACTAAACCCCGGATCGGGCCATTAAACTAGATCTAGCAAAGCAACAAGATGGGTTAGAGATATACCGAACGATCCGAGTCCTCCGGTCTTCTCGTCGTCGTCCCGATCTCCCGCGGAAAATCCTGTGACCATATCGTCGCCTCCTCGCCGAAAAGGGCACCACATCGCCTGCATCTTTTACGGGCTCCCACCTCAATACCGAGGCAGCTCGGGCGCGAAGTTGGCTGCCCGACGCGTCCAAGATTTGCTATAGAATAGTGTAGCAAGCAGGTCTCTTTGGGGTTTATGAGGTTGCCATGTTGGAGGAATTTGTGGACAAGAATTTCCATGGATGCTTAATGAAGAATGGAGCATCCAAAACAAAAATGAGCTCGGCCAAGTCTTTTGCTCACTGGAAAAGAAAGAATGAAGCAAGCTGTCTCTCTAAATAGATGTGTGTAGGAATTAAACCAAAGGAAATTAAATTCCTTCACAGCACATACACAAGGGAGGGGCCCACGAAAAAACAAGAAAGGAAATTTCATGAAGGGAATTATTTTCACACATATTAACCCTCTCTCCACAAGAACAGTGGCCGGCCCCCTTTCCAATTTCCAACACCAAATCACATGCACATCCAAACCATACCCTCTCAAATCTCATTAATTCATGAATAGCAAAGAAGATATCATAATCAATCCTTTTGCAATAAACCCCTCCACAAAGTGTTATTTGCAAACTGCAAATAACACCCTCCAACGAAAAGTCCGGCCGTCAAGGAACAATGAAAAAATCGGCCGGAACGGAATGCAAACTGGCAACCCCAGAAAACTGGTCCCATAATAAATTACAGGAAAACCCCGATGCTGTGCATACACACCCGCATCTGTATTCCGTCCGGATACAAATGCAAAGAGACAAAACTACACTATCAAATACTAAGATCCGGCTTAAGCCAAAGCCGGCTAGTAAAAACCGTCCGATCACGATCCGTGCAATACCGCACGAATCTGATCGAACCCTGCCATATCTCCATACGGCCTCAACATCGTTTCGCCCGAAAGCTTGAGTAACTGAATGTGTGGTGGACTCTAAAGACTCGTCAATACTATGGCTGTGGATTTAACCACTAGCACGTCAGAGGTATAAGCCAATACGTAACGGGCCACCAGCTATTGACTAAAAGGGACGTCGATGAGCGAACTCATCCTGACACCCTACTGAGCCTGTCAGTGACAATATCCGTACAGTCCGGTCCGTTCGTCTATGAGCATCGCATGTCGGGCCTAGGGGGTTGGTAAAAGTCAGACCCCCAAAAGCGGTACAAGTCGTGTCGGAGTGTAGCCCAGAATACCCTGAGATACTGCTGGAATACCTACCAGTAAATCTCCTGCCTTGGCCAAGGACTTCGTGTAATGGCTCTCCTAGACACAGCGCGACCTCACCCCCAATACCGGGAGAGACGAACCCCTGAAGATCCGCTCACTGCCTCCATGTGGCTCGGGACTGTACCCAACTAAAACCTGTTTGCACGACTCCTTTGAGCCATGGTAGGGTAGTAATCAAAGCACAGTGGGAACTCACACGAGACAAATGACGATCCCCAGGTCGATGAACTAACCTGTACACATGTCACCTGGGAACTGCTATCTGACGTCAGGTATAAGACCAACTAGCATGTTCCCGGCGAGTCCTGTCCGGTGTACTCATAACCCAATGAGCACCTGTATACATCTTAGGTGATCCAACTGACACCAGTGGCTTATGAGACCGGCCACCACCCCTCGTCGGGGTCTCGACTGTATACACTAGTCTACTCTAAAGAATCGATGCTCTGTCTCGAGACTCCTACGACTAGGGACCCTTTAAGGATGTGCTTATAGACTCCAGCTCTCACTTATATGATCGCCCTCATACTGCTGGCAGTCAAGCAAGAATCCTAGGGGCTCTATCAACGTGCAATAGCGACATGTCAGGTCACCTAAAGTAGTACACGATGATAAAGGCAAACCAGATAGCGTACTACCATCTCGAGTAAGACTGTCTTCCCAAGATAGGTCCTCCCTCAATCATTGCAATCACGTGCCTATGACCCAATAATTGACTCTGAGGGCACTATCTCCAACAATCTCCCACTTGCACTCGAGGCTAATTATTGCGATGTCGCATACTCACAGCCCGTGTGATACCAAACACCCAACTCCTCTACTAGTCTGTCTCACAAATCCCGTTTGTGAAACTATTGCGGTCGAGGAATAGACTCAGTGAGTGGATCCGCCTAGATGTTTCTTTCTATGTCTCTCTATATCTCAAGTTCGCGTAGAAAACCATCTCCCGAAATGAGCAATACCTGTCTTAGAATGTCTGGATGTCTGATGGGACCGAGCTCATAAATGAACTCCAAATCCAAACTTCTTAGACTGTATCGTCAACTGAACTTAATCAGTATCCTGCGCCATGCCAACCTCAGTATTGCCTTGGATCACCTGTCCAAAATACTGCCCCTCGTCAGAAGGAAAAATATAACTCGGACAACCTCCTTGTCGTCCATGTCACCTTGGAAGCCTGGAGTGATAACCGTCTCCTAAAGGAGGCAGCCGTTATCATATCCCTAGAACATTCACTTATGTTCTAAAACTGCTTCCGACTGTTTCTCCAGGATTCGATCAATGTCAACTTATTGCATCTAGTGCAAGAACAACATCTGGTGTGGTACTTGACATTTCATGATTGACTCAATTGCCTAAGCAAGTGATCTGCCAATCATGCACATCCCTCTCTACTTTAGTCTATAAGACACCTTTAGAGAGGGTGACTCCATCACCTGCAGGTATACTACCATGCCAGGAGTCGTCCATTCTAAATACTCTTAGAATGCTGTCTAAGTACCCAGATTGGGAAACCACCCAAATCTAGATCTAAAACCATAGATCTAGTAACCAGTATGTCAGATATTATGTCCAAGTCCCATGTGGAGAAACCACTGTGTGACGACCAAAGTATAACCGATCGTAGTATAGGAATGTCACTTCCTACTACCTTCTCAACAGATCCATCCCCTATTCTGATGACGTCAAACCTATGACTGTCACATCAGAAATAGATGATCTATCTCCGCTATATCTGCTTTAGTCTATAAATAGACATAAGCCTGATGTCCACCAATGCTTCCGCTGCTCCCACTGACTACGACAACCCTCTGGCAGAGTCATATAGACGTGCACTTCTAAAGCTAGTTTAGAACGACGCTATACTCATCCTCCTGCCGGGTCTCGCAGCCTGGAACAATAACAATGGCAAGTGTGGGTAAACAAGAACTTCGCTGTCACCGTCCTTGAGGCTACCGGAGTACCTCTCGGGTGCCTGAAGTTACCCATCTTATCTGCAGAGTGGCCAATGGAATGTCAAATCAGATTGAATCTTTAGGTTCCTTATCAAATCTTCGGTAATCGTTTGCAGTTCTGGAATCACTTCCAGTTCTACCATACTCCCACTACTGTTTTTGAAAAAATCCATTTTTAGTAAAACTGTGGCGAGTCTAGAAAAATATTTCTATTGATCTGCCAGATGGTAGAAAATCAACCCTCGTCATAGCCTGGGTCAACCCACAAGCAGCCATTACAGAAACGTGCCTTGAGTTGTCCAGTGTCTGGTTTTAATCATAATCCGGACAACTCCCCGTACCTTAACATCGTTAAGATATGAACTGTTCTATATCCAATATAGAACCAGAGGCACTGATTTAATTTAACCAGATTCAAATCATGCAGCTGTCTCCAGTGCATGTCAACTAAATGGAGAGAGACCGATCAGCGTTACTCAACTTAGGAATGCTTCCAATTATGAGTAACCTGAAAGTGAAGCAATTTCTCTTTATCATTACTATCAACTGAATACCATACACAAGAATCTACATCTTCGATCACTTTGAAGAATCCCGATACTTGCTACACCTGGTTCTCTACTCTATTCAAATACCTATAACTCCTCAAAACTTAGACCCTGTGTTTCTACGAAACACATGTCTGAGAACTAGAGAAGTTAAAAGTAAACAGAATATAGTATGAGGACCAACCCCTCTGTCCTAATGGACACTGGACAACATACAATACTCTGTATAAGTCCGCTGAGTCTAACAACTCTTTCACTGTGTGTCGTAGGTTGAAAACTGTACTTATGGTTAAGAAGAATTACACCGTTGTTCAATGCTCCTTACCTAACCATCCACTGATATAGGTAAATGTCATCGACATAATATCAAAAGGTATATCTCACTCTATGAAAATAGACGTACAGATATATCAATTTGAAATTGGTGCACAACAGCGGATATTCAAAACCAAATATTTGCCGACCGGCAAACAGCCCAGGTGATCTCCTCAAATATCACCGATTACAACGAATCCCGATATAATGAGGATGATCACCCAATTCCCAATGACTTACTCCCACTCATCATCTGTAAAACCATACAGATGTGAGAATCATACCTGGTAAATACATACCCTGGAGCAAGTGTCTAATCGGGAAATCAGTTTTCATTTAACAGTATACAGTGAAACTGAAACATTGATATGTTTCGATGGGGTATCCTGGTATTCCAAGTAATGCCTCTACCATTATCCAGATTCACAACTATAACCGTATAATTCTTTGCCACCTCTCCAAATCCCTTTATATGTCTTTAGTCATTACCTTCTGCACACCCTTTAGGCCAAATGGTTTTCTTCCTTCCCTACCGTTCGGCACCAGCCTATGGTTTGGAAGAAGACTATCCAATAAGCATAATGGGTGTACTGTCCTAGTCCTAGGAGCACTCGCAATGCGAGAGAAGGTGAAGATAAAAGACAACCGAATAAACCTTATTCCTATTTCTCCTGAACCAGAATCCATCCCCGAACTGGAACAAGTTCCTTTCGAGTTCGTATATAACCATACGATGGAGTATCCAAATAAACTGTGGATCTTCGTAGTGATACGGAGTGTCCTGGAGAAATATAAAGGTGATTTAGGATTGGCGAAGAAATACTTGGTTTGGTCGTGAATATCAGTCGCAATTTACTTTGCCCTCTTACTAATCCCTTTCTTTGTCTGAACTTAATACCTTCTGTACACCGTTTAGGCTAACTGGTTTTCTTCATTCCCTACCGGTCGGCACCAGCCTATGGTTAGGAAGAAGACTATCTAATTTGCGTAATAGGTGTACTACTCCTAAACCAAGGAGTACTCGCAACCTGAGAGAAGGTGAAAAGAAAAGACAACTGAATAATCCTATTCGTTTTCTTCAGAACCGGAAACCATCCTCGAATTCCTTCGAGTTCGTATCTAACCATACGATGGTTTTGTCCAATCGAAGTGGACGTTCGTAGTAATACGGGGTGTCCTGGAGAAAAGGGTAAAAGTAGGAGTGGCAATGAGGTCTGCAACTCTGACAATCCAAAAGCCAGTGTTAAGAAGGTTCGGTCAACTTGGTCACTGAGTCATAGTCTTAGGGTCGGGTCAATGGTTGCTGCCAGAGAGAGAGAAAAGAAACACTCAGCGTGCACTCAATTCTAGATCAGAATGGTTGTCACTTTATCTAATCAGGAAACCTCCCACTGTACCTAAAATTCTCCTCCAAACCTGAAAGAAGAATTAGTCGGGGTCACCCGAGGAGTAAACCAACTCATTAGTGGGAATCGGGATCCAACTATCATCGCATGATGACGTGACGGAATCCGCTCACGATATCACACTCCAGAAGATATGCGCATATCTGGCAAGTTTCAGTTCTTTTGAAACTCCCGATGTGATTTCTGCCCCATGCTCTTATGACCTTGACTAAGGCCAACAAATCATAAGTCACATGTCAAGTTCTACCCGTCATTGTCCAGGTTGATTTGAACCCACCCGTACAAGCCCTTGACTAGGGCCAACAAGGCTATACGACTGTCCCAAACCAACACATCTATCTATGCAGCATATGAATATCCAATAGCTACCAAACACTGTGCCTTGACTAAGGCCAACAAACACAGCTTGAATACTATTGACTACCCATATGAAACGACGGAGGGTTACGAATGGTTTCTGGCGAAAACCTTTAACGTAATGAACTTGATATCGTTGAAGGAACGGATAGCTTTTTAGAAAATATAGTGACGAAAACCTTTACTAAAGAGGTCACTCCAGGTGAAAGGATCTCGGCTCTTTCCCCGTAGAATGGGGTGCAGGATATCCCAAATGAATACCACGATGCAAAGCAAAAGTAATCGGCTATAGTGAAGTTAATGCCCTGACGCAAACTTCTGTCCAAGGGGTCACTCCCGGTGAAGGGATCTCGGCCCTTGCCTCGTCGACTGAGGAGCAGGATATTCCAAATGAATACCACGATGCAAAACAAAAGTGAACGTCCTTGCAATAACAGCTTTTTATAAAAGTGTTCCAACAACATCAGAATAGGTTTGTTTAACTTGCATTGATCCGAATCAACGCAGTCCCATCAATTGATCACACCACAAAGAACGAAAATATACTGACGTACGTATATGTCATCCGCATTCGCCACTGGGTCCCGTCATCACCCGTTAGGTTAGCTAACTAACGGCAGAGTGGGGACTGGACTAGCGCGGATGAAAAACATATACAACATCTACTAATATATATACCAATATATTATATTTCGCTCAAGGCGTGAAAAGAAATGCAACATCATAGAAATGTACATCATCACAGAACAATACAGATATCTGGGATCCCCGGGTTTCACAGAGCCACTACTGAAACCCGACGTTCCCCTGGTCGTGTGGATAGCCTGTGCAACGAAAACCTAGACCCCTACGGGCACGGCAAGTTACCCGCCAAAACCTGAAGCGAGGCAGCCCCCTTCATCGCCGTGAATGGACCACCCAGCACTTCACGGAATCCGGCAACTTGGGCACCCCTCCTGGGTCAACCTGTACCCCCTACGAGTGCGGCGAATAACCCGCCAATTACAGAGTGAAGCCCCCTCCGTCCCAATGCCATGAGATGCGGGCTTGTTGCCCTCCAGAACCCGGCTATCCGTGCACCCCACCACGGGGTAATCCTAGTACAGAAAGTAAAATATACATACAACGGGTACATTGACCGCAACCAGGTCGTGCCCCAAAAGAATAATACAATCAGGCAGTGACGGCAGTCCACATGTCGGACGCTCGCCCCGCAATTTCAAATGTACATAATACAACAGCACAGTACTAGCATTGCATCCAGGCTATCCCCACGACCGATCCGCAACATCACAGCATAAACACAAAACATCAACGTGAAAATCACGTTCGCAAATCCGTCTAACCGGGCTATAGCAGTTAGACCGGATTTACCGATCGAGTGACATTCACGGTTGCAGATATAATGTAAATACTGTGAAATAATGTGTTTTAAATATCCGATCAATCAAATTTTAACAAGTGGGCCCCAAGCAATACTGTAGCACTCACAGAAATTATGGGCCCAAATTTAACATTCCAAAACCCCTAAAATCACCCCAGAAGCCCACTGTAAAAACCCGACCCACTGAATCCTCCATACTGCGGCGGAACCGCGGCAACAAGTAGGGTTTTGCCGCGGTTCCGCGCTCCCCTGAAGAGATCAGTGTCTCGAATTTTTCCAGAACTCTTAGATCTTCCAGTACACTAGTTTTATACAACCTGAAAAATTTTGGACTTAAAAAATTTTCGACAGAAAACTGTTGTAAGTGAAAACACGGGTTTTGGGATTTTTGATCGATCGGAAATGAAAACACATTACACCAAGCTAGACTAAGTTAATGGCGTGGCTCTGATACCACTGTAAGTGCACGGCGGCGCCCCGGCCGACAACCCGGCGGCCAAATGCGGAAGCGGTGAAAAACTTTAATTTTGCGGACTTAGCAAACCGGCACCACCGCGCACTAAACCCCGGATCGGGCCATTAAACTAGATCTAGCAAAGCAACAAGATGGGTTAGAGTTATACCGAACGATCCGAGTCCTCCGGTCTTCTCGTCGTCGTCCCGATCTCCCGCGGAAAATCATGTGACCATATCGTCGCCTCCTCGCCGAAAAGGGCACCACATCGCCTGCATCTTTTACGGGCTCCCACCTCAATACCGAGGCAACTCGGGCGCGAAGTTGGCTGCCCGACGCGTCCAAGATTTGCTATAGAATAGTGTAGCAAGCAGGTCTCTTTGGGGTTTATGAGGTTGCCATGTTGGAGGAATTTGTGGACAAGAATTTCCATGGATGCTTAATGAAGAATGGAGCATCCAAAACAAAAATGAGCTCGGCCAAGTCTTTTGCTCACTGGAAAAGAAAGAATGAAGCAAGCTGTCTCTCTAAATAGATGTGTGTAGGAATTAAACCAAAGGAAATTAAATTCCTTCACAGCACATACATAAGGGAGGGGCCCACAAAAAAACAAGAAAGGAAATTTCATGAAGGGAATTATTTTCACACATATTAACCCTCTCTCCACAAGAACAGTGGCTGGTCCCCTTTCCAATTTCCAACACCAAATCACATGCACATCCAAACCATACCCTCTCAAATCTCATTAATGCATGAATAGCAAAGAAGATATCATAATCAATCCTTTTGTAATAAACCCCTCCACAAAGTGTTATTTGCAAACTGCAAATAACACCCTCCAACGAAAAGTCCCGCCGTCAAGGAACAATGAAAAAATCGGCCGGAACGGAATGCAAACTGGAAACCCCAGAAAACTGGTCCCATAATAAATTACAGGAAAACCCCGATGCTGTGCATACACACCCGCAACTGTATTCCGTCCGGATACAAATGCAAAGAGACAAAACTACACTATCAAATACTAAGATCCGGCTTAAGCCAAAGCCGGCTAGTAAAAACCGTCCGATCACGATCCGTGCAATACCGCACGTATCTGATCGAACCCTGCCATATCTCCATACGGCCTCTACAGCGTTTCGCCCGAAAGCTTGAGTAACTGAAAGTGTGGTGGACTCTAAAGACTCGTCAATACTATGGCTGTGGATTTAACCACTAGCAAGTCAGAGGTATAAGCCAATACGTAACGGGCCACCAGCTATTGACTAAAAGGGACGTCGATGAGCGAACTCATCCTGACACCCTACTGAGCCTGTCAGTGACAATATCCGTACAGTCTGGTCCGTTCGTCTATGAGCATCGCATGTCGGGCCTAGGGGGTTAGTAAAAGTCAGATCCCCAAAAGCGGTACAAGTCGTGTCGGAGTGTAGCCCAGAACACCCTGAGATACTGCTGGAATACCTACCAGTAAATCTCCTGCCTTGGCCAAGGACTTCGTGTAATGGCTCTCCTAGACACAGCGCGACCTCACCCCCATTACCGGGAGAGACGAACCCCTGAAGATCCGCTCACAGCCTCCATGTGGCTCGGGACTGTACCCAACTAAAACCTGTTTGCACGACTCCTTTGAGCCGTGGTAGGGTAGTAATCAAAGCATAGTGGGAACTCACACGAGACAAATGACGATCCCCAGGTCGATGAACTAACCTGTACACATGTCACCTGGGAACTGCTATCTGACGTCAGGTATAAGACCAACTAGCATGCTCCCGGCGAGTCCTGTCCGGTGTACTCATAACCCAATGAGCACCTGTATACATCTTAGGTGATCCAACTGACACCAGTGGCTTGTGAGACCGGCCACTGCCCCTCGTCGGGGTCTCGACTGTATACACTAGTCTACTCTGGAGAATCGATGCCCTGTCTCGAGACTCCTACGACTAGGGACCCTTTAAGGATGTGCTTATAGACTCCAACTCTCACTTATATGATCGCCCTCATACTGCTGGAAGTCAAGCAAGAATCCTAGGGGCTCTATCAACGTGCAATAGCGACATGTCAGGTCACCTAAAGAAGTACACGATGATAAAGGCAAACCAGATAGAGTACTATCATCTCGAGTAAGACTGTCTTCCCGGGATAGGTCCTCCCTCAATCATTGCAATCACGTGCCTATGACCCAATAATTGACTCTGAGGGTACTATCTCCAACACTTATTAAGGGTCATGCGGGTGGGTTTAATTCTATCAAGAAATGACGGGTAGAACTTGACTAGTGCTTATGGTTTGTTGACCTTGTCAAGGTCATAAGTGGCTAGGGGCAAAAAAATTTATCGGGAATTTCAAGTGTTGAAATATGTAATGAGATTGCATACCTTCTATGTGATAGTTGGATCCCGATACCCACTGCGAGTAAGAGTTACTCCTGGGAGAATTTTGCACTTTACAATTAGCTAATCAAGTAGGAGTTAAGAATAGTGTCAACGGTGTTATGCCTCTAGAGAAACGAGTTTTATTTTAATTAGGCCCATGCGAAAGTACGGAAAACCTCCCTCGGAGTACCGATACCTGCCTGGCCGAACGATTGGTGAAACTGTAGAGTGTAATTAATCCTAGCTAATCTTACCTTTTAGAGTTTGAAGGAAGATTTGATAAAAACAGTGGGAGCCATCCTGATTGGATAAAAAACCAATCTAATCTTGCAAAGAGCGCATGCAAAGTGATTATCCTTCTCTCTCTCCTGATAGCAACTAATGAAATGCCTTAATCAAGATAATAATATGGACGTATTGACCGAACCTACTTATTATACTGGTCCAGGTTCCACTCTATCTTATGATTGTCATAAGTCATAGCAAGGAATAGGGGAATATCCGGATTCCAACGCCACCCGTACGAAGAAACAGCATGTTGATTCATCTTCTTCAAGTGTATTCGTTACCGAGAACCGTTTCTCAGTTTGTTCTACGTCCTGGGTATTAGATACCGGATCAGGATCACATATATGTAATTTGTTATATGGGCTACAGATAGGTAGAGAACTGGGAAAGGGTGATATATCTCTAGTAGTAGAGAATGATGCAATTGTTGCAGCCAAATCAGATGCCGAATATCACCTTGTATTACCAACTGGTAATACATTGATTCTGAGAGACTGTTATTTCATACCAATAATATTGTGAATATTTTCCTAAATCATGTGTTGATTGGGTTTGGGACGTTATGTAACGGTATATACGTTCTTAATCAAAGCACAGTTCTAAACGTACAGAACACAAACAAGAGGAAGAGTTCAGAAATAAACGAAGTCTTCTTATGGCATTATAGACTTGGTCATATCGATAAGACAAGACCAGCTTAAGTTGCATAAGGATGCATATTTGAATCCGTTCGAATTTACATCTTATGTAACTTGCCGGTCATGTCTCAAAGGTTTAGTGACCAAATCTCCGTTTACTGGAAACGAAGAAAGAGCTACTGAACTCTTAGACAGATACAAGTTGATGTATGCGGTCCTATGTCTACATATGCCAGGGATGGTTCCGCATACTTTATTACATTCACCGATGATCTCTCTATAGGGTTACCTAGGTCGGCAGCAAGGTTTCGGGAGGCATCGTTCATGCCAATTTCAAAAAATTTCCATACTAGCTAACCCTAACCCTAGAATCTTAACTAGAAAATTAAACAATACAACATGCAAACAACTTTGCATACAAAGTGAACAAGGAATACAACCATTGTATAATGGTCCTTCATATTGATAGCCCTGTGTAGTAGTCCTTTTGCTCTAAGTAGTGAACTCCCAGACTCTAGAAAGCTCCACAAGATGAACGGAACAAGCTTACTTGAAGTCTTCGAGGCCGAAGACGATCTACGTTGAGGAGACACCAACTCAAGCTACTTATTCACTAATATGGAATTAGTGAAGCAAACACCCTATACTAAATGTCTAGCAGTGTAGGATGATGATGTAGGAATTTTTCTCACTTTAGAAATTATTTTCTCACTATTTTTCTTCACCTCTCATGAAGCTAGAAAACTTGAGGAAGGAGATGAAGAAAGCAACCATGGAATGAAGCAAGTGTAGAATGTGAACCATGGGTGAGTTAATATCATATATTAGCCCTAGTAGAGACTTAACCATGGCTTAGGATAATGGTTGGTTTAATAATTATCTTAAGTTAAACAAAATTAGTGGACTAAGTCAATGGATCCATAAGCTTCTACAAGCTTCAAGCCATGAAAAATTCCAACTAATTTTTGAATTAATTAAATAAATAAACACCCAATTATTATCATAAGCATGTTTGAGTCTCATACACCCATGTCACATGTATCATATAGCTTGACACAATAAAATGTACACTAATATATATCACATATATACTCATGAACACAAGTGAGAAAAAGAAATCATAAGTGAGAAAATATTAGTTAATGTAAATTAATATATCAAATATATAATTATACATTAAATTATTAAATCAACACTTGACTTAATAATCTGGCTTTATCACATATAACCGACTAATATCATGTGTATTAACTTATCGAATCAACACTTGATTCGATAACCCGGCTATATCACATAAAACCAATCGATAACAAAAATTGCGAGAATAGAATACGGTATCGCATATCGTATTAATCTCGGCCCCGCACATATCACATATGTTCTCCAACTTCGTTTCGCTTGAGCCAGGAAACCTCTGTGTAGGACTCTAAAGACTCGTCAATACGCCGGTAGTAGGTGATGATCATATCAAACACCCACAAGCCTCAAGCGGTCTGCTAAACGTAACGGCCACCCGGGTATTGAGCGATCAGAAGATCAACAAGTATGCCTGCTCATACTCCTGCGAATCCAATCAGTAACACTACCGTACAGTCCGGTCCCTTCGTATGATATGTCGCATATCTCGCCTGGGGGTGGTAAACTTCAGACCCTAATTGCTTGATAAGTCATGCCGATGTGAGGCTCATAACGGGATGAGAAACTACAGATAACACTTACCAGTAAATCTCAGAAACAGCCCTGGCCAGGGTCTTCCTGTTATAGCCAATCGAGCACAGCGCAACATCAACCCCAAATACCGGGAGAGACGAAATCCCCTCTTATCGCTCATTGCCTCCATATGACTCGGGACTGTACCAAAAAACCACCGTTTTGCACGTTCTCTTGAATGTGGTAAGGTGGAAATCAAAGCATAGTGTGAATCACAAAAGACTCTATGACGATCTCGGGTCGACAGACTAACCTGTACTAGTGTCACCAGAGAACTGCTATATGACGTGAGGTATAATACCATCTAGGAGTCTCGGCGAGTCCGTCCGGTGTACCCAGTCTCCACTGAGCACCCGTAGACCATCTCTGATGTCAAACACCAATGGATATGGCATAGATTGGATTGGTGTGAATTCGACTAAGGTACAAGAGAGAAAATCCTCCCGTCTCCTTCGCCCATCTATATGGGTCGAGAAGCTATACGCTAGTCTAATCTGGAATATCGATGCCCCTTCTCGATACATCCACGACTAGGAACATTAAAGGATGTGTTAGTGTATATGCCCTAGAGACCATTACTGTATCATACTAGCTTGTATATTACTTAATGGAAGCTTGGGATATTCACAGTTGTTTAGACAATCTTGCTCAAAATGGTAGTATGCTACTTGGTTTGTTTCTACTTCAATATGTGCATGTGTTTCTTTTAGCATATCGCTTATACATATTAGTAGAGCCCTTAGGATCTTTTCTTGATTACAGCGTTGTGATGGCAGTCACACTCGTGGGGGGTGGGTAATCTATAAGCACATCCTTATACAGGTCCCTAGTCGTAGGACTATCGAGACAGGGCATCGATACTCCGGAGTAGACTAGCGTATGCGCTTCTCATCCCAGCAGGGGAAATGGTCTGTCCCACAGCCATCAGTACGTCGTACTGGAGATAGTATGCGGGTGCTCGTTAGGTTACGAGTACACTGGACAGGACTCGTCGGGAACTGATGGTTGGTATTATACCTATCTTCAGTTATCAGTTCCCAGGTGACATGAGTACAGCTTAGTCCGTTGACTTGACACTGTCACTTCGGCTCGAGTGTGTTCCCACTGTTCTTAGATTACTACCCTACCACGGCTCAAAGGAGTCGTGCAAACAGGTAGTAGTTGGGTGCAGTCCCGAAGCACTTGGAGGCAGTGACGGTTAGACATGATTCGTCTCTCCCGGTATTGGGGGTTGACATAGCGCTGTGTCTAGGAGAGCCATTACACGAGTAGTCCCTGGCCAGGGCAAGCGAGATATACTGGTAGGTTTCCAGTGTTATCTCAGGGTGTTCTGGGCTACACTCCGACACGACTTGTACCACTATTAGGGGACTGGCGTTCACCACCCCCTAGGCCCGCCATGCGATGTATCAGACGAACAGACCGGACTGTACGGAGATTGTCACATACAGGCTCAGTAGGAGTTCGGATCGGTTTACCTCATCGGCCTTCTTATCGACATCTACCTAGGGACCGTTACGAACAGCTAGTGCCGCTTGCGGTCTATGGTTAAACCCACTGCCAGCGTAGTGTCGAGTCTTTAGAGTCCCATACAGAGAGTGTCCCTGCACTGAGCGAAACGTGTAGAGGCCATATGGTTTTACGGCAGGGCTACGATCACTTACGTGCACTTGTGTGCGTATGCTGTTCGGGCATGCAATACTAGAGGGCTTTGGTTTAAGCTGGATCCTAGTATTGCACGGATGGATTTGTTTTCTCTTCTGTGAATTCTCATTCTACAGAATGCGGATGCGGGTGTGTATGCACAGTTTTGAGGAGCGATGAAGGAGGAGGTGCCTCATTAGGGTTTTGGCAGTTGGTTAGGCCAAAACCACTATGTGGCAGGCTCATTAGGGTTTTGACAGTTGATTCGGTCAAAACCATTTTGAGGCGGACTCATTAGGGTTTTGGCAATTCGTTTGGTCAAAACCATTATGAGCCGGAGACATTGTTTACTAATCCTTTTAGTGATAGTTTAGTGATGGCTAATTGCATTGACCATTTGACCGCCATGACCTCTCTTGACTTTGTTGACCCGTTGACCAGAGTTGACCATTGACCTTCATGAGAGGTCTACACTCTTCTTTGGATTTTCTTTTTCTTTTTGATTATGAAAATGGCCAATTCAATGTAGCATCAACTTTATCATGATAAGATTTGTAATGATGTTGTTTTACTATTATTGCAACCATGGTGCCTTTTTTCTTTTGTGATGATATTCATTTTCTCATGCTCATTCTCTCTCTTAGAAAAGAAAAAGAGAAAGAGCTCCATGGTTGCAAAACTCTCCTTCATCTTCCTCCTCTTGAAATCATCCTTTGATCTCATGTGTTGAGAGATAAAGGATCCCACTTGACAAAACCATCCCTCTACTACTTCTACACAACCTAGGGCATCTAGACTAGAGATCTCGTTGCCCTAGTTGCCTCGGCTCGAGGTGGAGCTCTGTGTACAACTCTCTGGTGGATCGTCTTCGACTGAACGAGGCCGCGGAGGTGACCTAGATCCGGATCGACCCTCTGAGCGTGGATGAACGAGTCGGAGAGCGGAGAGAAGACCCGAAGGACCGATATCACGAGGTATAATTTCTACGGCATAGTAGTTAAAGCCTCTAGTAGTTTGTTAGTTTCTAATTTAGCAAAGATCCGGCTTTTAGTCCATGTTGCCCTTGCGCCAAATAATTGTTTTTCGCCGTTTCCGCCTCCCCGTAAGAATCTGGGTGAGCAACGTGGGCTTACAGTGGTATCAGAGACTGGCTAAACATAAACTAGCAAGTTAGCAAAGTGTTAAGAATATCGATCGGAAAAAATCACAAAAAAAGTTCGGAAAAAACCATGTTTCTGTCGAATTTTTATACTGCTCTAAAAATGATTTAACATATATGAAAATTCGTCTCAGGGTTTTTTAAAAAAACAGCACAAAAACAGTCCACTGAATCGATCAAACTACCGCTGTTCCGCGGCAAGAACATGCTTCTTGCCGCGGTTCCGCGGCCAATTTGACTCGGCCGTGGACCGGGTTTTGTGCAGTGTTTTAGTTTGGCTGTTTTGGGATTTTTAATGCATGTTGTTTCTACCCAGATTTTCCAGAGAGCAAATTGACTTTTGGGGTGGTTACAAATCCGTATTTTGATCGATATTCCGTACACTTTGGCTAATGAATATTTTCTGTGATGTGATATATGTATTGAACGTCTGCTAATCGCTATACGTCGATTAGTGGGAGTTATACATATCTGTGATCTGTAATGTTGATGGTTTGTGTATATGAACTCGTTGGATTGTCGCGGATGAATAGCCGGGGTGGATGTGAGAAGAGAGTTTCTTTTTCTTTCATTCATTGTAAAATTTTTAAATTGATGTAATATTATTTGTATGGCCGCACAACCGGGTCGGGGTTGTAGCCGTCATTGTATAATTTCTTTTTACTATTTTTGCTCCTAGGATAGACCCAAGGTGGGGTGCACAAACTACCGGGTATCTCGAAGTGCCGAGTGGCCTACTCACGGGTTGAGGGAGGTTGCTTCACTTCGGGTACTTGGCGGGTAGTTTGCCGCATCCGTATGGGTCTAGGGTGGTGGTTTGGCTATTCATCGCGACCGTGTAATCCGCTTTTCGTTGCAGGCTCGAACGGATCGCGGATTCCTAATATATCCAAAGTGTTCATCTGTGATCTGGATTGACTATCATTGCTATATATCTATATATGATATCTATTTAGGTGTTGCTTATGTTTTGCATCCGCGCTAGTCCAGCCCCCGCTCTGTCGTTAGTTAAGTAACTTAACGGGTGATGACGGGGCACCGTGGCGAATGCGGATGGCATAAGCGTACGCCATATTTTGGTTGTTTTCTGCAATGGTAGGATTAAATGATGGGACGCATTGGAATTAATGCAAGAAAATAAACCAAGTAAAAGTCGTTGGAACACTTTCAAAACCACTCGGTTCTTTTCAAAAACCAGCTTTTTAAATGCGGAGCTTGAACAACTCCTTTTAAAAGCTATCTCGTTCCATCGATTATATCAAGTTCACTACGTTCACGGTTTCGCCAAAACCATTCGTAGCCCTCCGTCGTTTCATATGAATATTCAAGCTGTGTTTGTTGGCCCTAGTCAAGGCATAGTGTTTGGTAGCTGGTGGGTATTCATATGTTGCATAGATAGATGCGTTGGTTTAGGATAGTCGTATTACTTTGTTGGCCATAGTCAAGGGTATATACGGGTGGGTTCAAATCAACCTGGACAACGACGGGTAGAACTGGACATGTGACTTATGATTTGTGGGCCTTAGTCAAGGTCATAAGAGCATGGGGCAAAAATCCACATCGGGAGTTTCAAAAGAACTGAAACTTGCTAGCGCTGCATACCATTTGGAGTGATGATTCTGGTAGGATTCCTTCAGTTTTGTCACGCGATGGTATTTGGATCCCGATCCTACTGTGAGTATATGCTACTCCTCGGGAACTTTCTCACTTAGCGATCAATGCTATAAACCAAGTAGGTGTCTAGAAAGGTGTCGGCGGGGCTACGCCCCCAGGGAAAAAAGGTTACTTAATTAAGGAACTTCGCGAAAGCGTTGGAAAACCTCCCTCGAAGTACCGACACTGGCCTGGCTGAACGGTTAAGCAAGTATTGTACGGTGAGATTGATCCCGACTAATTCTTCCTTTATGGTTTGAGGAGGGATTCGAGAGACAGTGGGAGCCATCCTGTTTAGATAAATTAAAAACCAATCTAAACTTGCAAGAGCATCATGCTGAGTGTTTTCTTCTCTCTCTCTTAATTGCAGCGACCCAGTGACCACACCTAGGTTACATCTAGATAATAAAATGACTGAATCTGACTGGCAAAGGTCTGTCCAGATGTCCATTGCCTATGAAAAGCTGGGACAACCCTTAACTAATCCAACCCCTGCCGTCTCAGGTCCAGCTTCCCTGTCACGGATATTCATATCCGTAGGACATCGGAAAAAGACTGTGCGAAAGCCAAGTGCCTCGTGTTAGCCTCATTTGATGGTGCATACCAGAGGCAGCACGAGAAGATGGACTTAGTTTCTATCTTCCTCCATAACAAAGATTTATATGGAGAGCAATCTCGTATCGCAAGATATGAGACCTCGAATGAATTGCTTCCAGCGAGGTTGGCTATCGGGTCATCTGTAGGGGGCAACGTCCTTACAGAGACCAGCTCTTTTGAGCTCACGGACCTGAAGACCACATTGAAGAATGGGTCAGATGCTGACTTAGTTCAACAGTCTCTACCTACTACCCTGAAGGAAACCAGGGAAGTAGAAAGAAAGGGAAGGGCAGAAGTTTCGGGAATGGATGTAGTGAAAGTGGGACGTTCCTATTGTTACAGGAATGAACATTGGCAGAAGGATTGCAGGGCTAGTATAGCCAGTAGCCAGAATTCGAAGCATGTTGTGGCTTCGGCTTCGGGTGTGTTTGTAATAGAGAACTGTATGTCAGTTAACCCTACTTCCTGGGTATTGGATACCGGATCAGGATCTCATATCTGTAATTCGTTACAGGCTCTGAGAAACCGTAGGGTTATCAAAAAAGGTGATATGACTCTCAGGGTTGCTAACAGAATGAGCATGTATGCTGAATCCGTAGGGGAATATCATCTAGGACTGACAACTGGGCAGATATTGATTCTGCGTGACTGTTTTTATGTACCAGGTGCGACTTGTAATATCATATCTGTATCCTTACTTTCTAGGGAAGGATATGATTTTACTTTTGTAAGCGATGTAGTAAACATCCACTTAAATCAAGTTCTGATTGGGTCAGGTACGTTGAAAAACTGTATATACGTTTTGAATCAAGCTCAGGTCTTCAGTGTCCAGAACATACTTTAAAGAAAGTCTCCGGAATTAAATCAGGCTTTCTTATGGCATTGTAGACTGGGTCACATTAATGAAACACGGTTGACAAAGTTACATACAGAAGAATACTTGGATCCGTTTGAGTACCAGTCTTATACCACTTGTGAATCTTGTCTCATAGGAAAGATGACAAAGACTCCGTTCACTGGACACAGAGAAAGGGCAAGCGAGCTCTTGGGACTCATACACAGTGATGTGTGTGGTCCAATGTCTACACATGCACGAAGTGGTTATTCATACTTCATTACATTCACAGATGATTTCTCTAGGTATGGGCATGTCTTCTTGATGAAGCACAAATCCGAGGCCTTTGAGAAATTTCAGGAATACAAGAATGAAGTTGAAAAACAAACAGGCAAAAGTATCAAGACACTGAGATCTGATCGAGGTGGTGAATACTTGAGTGCCGAGTTTCTGGGCTACTTAAAAGAGAATGGAATTCTCTCTCAGCTTACTCCTCCATACACACCACAACACAACGGTGTATCGGAAAGTCGGAATCGAACCCTATTGGATATGGTTCGTTCCATGATGAGTAAGGCTGAGTTACCGCGATCCTTCTGGAGTTATGCACTAGAAACAGCTGCATATCTTTTGAACCAAGTTCCTACTAAGTCAGTGCCTACCACACCATATCAAATGTGGAGTGGGAAGAAACCCTGTCTTAAACACTTTAAGAAATAGGGATGTCCAGCTTTTGTAAAAAAGCAGCATGCGGACAAGCTCGAGGCACGTTCAGTACAGTGTATGTTTGTGGGATACCCAAAGAACTCCAAGGGGTATCTTTTCTATTACGCAGAGGAACAAAAGATTTTTGTTTCTCGTCATGCCTGCTTCTTGGAAACTGAGTTTTTGGAAAACCAGATAAGTGGGAGCGCAATAGAACTGGAAGAAATTCCAGAACCACGAGCTATTACTAAAAGCTTAGTAGAACCAGAGGGTTCGATATAACAGGACATTCCTACGCCACTCCGCAGGAGTAGTAGGCAGTCTCATCCGCCCGAGAGATACTACGGTTTTCTTATAGACGGGGATAGAGAGGATTGCACTATGGATTATGGTGACCCTACTAGCTTCCAGCAAGCCATTCAGAGCGGTGACTCGGTAAAATGGCTGGATGCAATGCGGACCGAGATGGAGTCCATGTACACCAACAAAGTTTGGACTTTGGACTTTGCTCCAGAAGTGGTAAAGCCCATAGGCTACAAATGGATATTCAGAAAGAAGATTGGTGTAGATGGGCAGGTTGAAACCTATAAAGCTAGACTTGTTGCAAAGGGTTTTCGTCAAAGACCTGGTTTGGACTATGACGAGACCTTTTCTCCAGTGGCTATGCTGAAATCCATTCGGATCCTTCTTGCCATTGCTGCCTTCCACGATTATGAAATATGGCAGATGGACGTAAAGACGGCTTTCCTAAATGGAAATTTGGAAGAGTGCGTCTATATGGAACAGCCGGAGGGATTCATTCAGAGTGGGAGCAGTGGTAAAGTGTGCAAGTTGCTAAAGTCCATCTATGGACTTAAGCAGGTATCGCGGAGTTGGAACATCTGCTTTGATGATACTGTCAAGGAATTCGACTTTATCAAAAACCCAGATGAACCATGCATTTACAGTAAGATTGTAGGGAGAACTGTGGTATTCCTCGTCTTGTACGTGGATGACATTCTCTTAATAAGAAATGATATTCCTATGCTACAGTCAGTCAAAGGATTCTTGTCGCAGAGGTTCTCCATGAAGGACCTGGGTGATGCCAACTACATTCTGGGGATCCAGATCTATCGTGATAAATCTAAGAGGATGTTGGGACTTTCACAGTCAAGGTACATCGACACCATACTGAAAAGATTCAGTATGGAAGATTCCAAGCGCGGTAATTTACCGGCTTGTCACGGGATCACCCTCTCCAAAGAGATGTCTCCCAAGACTGATTTGGAAAGGGATCGCATGTCTATTATACCCTACGCTTCTGCGGTAGGCTCTATAATGTATGCGATGTTATGTACCAGACCAGATGTAGCATACGCATTGAGCGTTGTAAGCCGGTATCAGTCGGACCCAGGGGAGAAACAATGGATAGCGGTAAAGAACATTCTCAAGTACCTGAGAAGGACTAAGGAGTTGTTCTTGGTGTATGGCGGAAAAGACCTCCAGATCGAGGCCTTTGCTGACTCCAGCTTCCAGAGTGACAAGGATGACTCCAAGTCCATGTCGGGTTATGTCTTTACCGTCAATGGTGGGGCGGTTTGCTGGAAGAGTTCCAAGAAGGAGACCGTTGCTGACTCAACTATGGAAGCGGAGTACATAGCTGCTTGCGATGCCGCAAAGGAAGCTGTCTGGATGAAGAAGTTCCTCACGGAGCTTCAGGTGGTTCCTACCATTGTTGATCCAATACCGCTGTATTGCGACAAAAAAGGCGCTATAGCTTTAGCGAAGGAACCCAGGTCCCATCATAAGTCCAGGCACATTTTGAGGCGGTACCACCTGATCAGGGAGATCATAGATTGCCGGAAGATCGAGGTGAAGAGAGTAAATTCGGAGAACAACACTGCAGATCCACTCACGAAGGCCCTACCCCAGACTCAGTTCGAGCGGCTGATCGAGATGATAGATCTTCGATACGCCAGTACATGGCCTTAGTGGAAGTGGGAGATTGTTAGTGTATATGCCCTAGAGGCCATTACTGTATCATACTAGCTTGTATATTACTTAATGGAAGCTTGGGATATTCACAGTTGTATAAACAATCTTGCTCAAAATGGTAGTATGCTACTTGGTTTGTTTCTACTTCAATATGTGCATGTGTTTCTTTTAGCATATCGCTTATACATATTAGTAGAGCCCTTAGGATCTTTGCTTGATTACCAGTGTTGTGATGGCAGTCACACATGTGGGGGCTGGGTATTCTATAAGCACATCCTTATACAAGTCCCTAGTCATAGGACTATCGAGACAGGGCATCGATACTCCGGAGTAGACTAGCATATGCGCTTCTCATCCCAGCAGGGGAGATGGTCTGTCCCACAGCCATCAGTACGTCGTACTGGAGATAGTATGCGGGTGCTCGTTAGGTTACGAGTACACTGGACAGGACTCGTCGGGAACTGATGGTTGGTATTATACCTATCGTCAGTTATCAGTTCCCAGGTGACATGAGTACAGCTTAGTCCGTTGACTTGACACTGTCACTTCGCCTCGAGTGTGTTCCCACTGTACTTAGATTACTACCCTACCACGGCTCAAAGGAGTCATGCAAACAGGTAGTAGTTGGGTGCAGTCCCGAAGCACTTGGATGCAGTGACGGTTAGACAGGATTCGTCTCTCCCGGTATTGGGGGTTGACATCGCGCTGTGTCTAGGAGAGCCATTACACGAGTAGTCCCTGGCCAGGGCAAGCGAGATATACTGGTAGGTTTCCAGTGTTATCTCAGGGTGTTCTGGGCTACACTCCGACACGACTTGTACCGCTATTAGGGGACTGACGTTCACCATCCCTCTAGGCCCGCCTTGCGATGTATCAGACGAACAGACCGGACTGTACGGAGATTGTCACATACAGGCTCAGTAGGAGTTCGGATGGGTTTACGTCATCGGCCTTCTTATCGACATCTACCTGGGGACCGTTACGTACAGCTAGTGCCGCTTGCGGTCTGTGGTTAAACCCACTGCCAGCGTAGTGTCGAATCTTTAGAGTCCCATACAGAGAGTTTCCCTGCACTGAGCGAAACGTGTAGAGGCCGTATGGTTTTACGGCAGGACTACGATCACTTACGTGCACTTGTGTGCGTATGCCGTTCGGGCAGGCAATACTAGAGGGCTTTGGTTTAAGTCGGATCCTAGTATTGCATGGATGGATTTGTTTTGTCTTCTGTGCATTCGCATTCTACGGAATGCGGATGCGGGTGTCTATGCACGGTTTTGAGGAGCGATGAAGGAGGAGGTGCCTCATTAGGGTTTTAGCAGTTGGTTCGGCCAAAACCACTATGTGGCAGGCTCATTAGGGTTTTGACAGTTGATTCGGTCAAAACAATTTTGAGGCGGACTCATTAGGGTTTTGGCAATTCGTTTGGTCAAAACCATTATGAGCCGGAGACATTGTTAACTAATCCTTTTAGTGATAGTTTAGTGATGGCTAATTGCATTGACCATTTAACCATCATGACCTCTCTTGACTTTGTTGACCGGTTGACCGGAGTTGACCATTGACCTTCATGAGAGGTCTACACTCTTGTTTGGATTTTCTTTTTCTTTTTGATTATGAAAATGGTCAATTCAATGTAGCATCAACTTTATCATGATAGGATTTGTAATGATGTTGTTTTACTATTATTGCAACCATGGTGCCTTTTTTCTTTTGTGATGATATTCATTTTCTCATGCTCATTCTCTCTCTTAGAAAAGAAAAAGAGAAAGAGCTCCATGGTTGCAAAACTCTCTTTCATCTTCCTCCTCTTGAAATCATCCTTTGATCTCATGTGTTGAGAGATAAAGGATCCCACATGTCAAAACCATCCCTCTACTACTTCTACACAACCTAGGGCATCTAGACTAGCTATCTTGTTGCCATAGTTGCCTTGGCACGAGGTGGAGCTCGGTGTACAACTCTCGGGTGGATCGTCTTCGACTCGAGGAGGCCGCGGAGGTGACCTAGATCCGGATCGACCCTCGGAGCGTGGATGGACGAGTCGGACAGCGGAGAGAAGACCCAAAGCACCGGTATCGCGAGGTATAATTTCTACGGCATAGTAGTTAAAGCCTCTAGTAGTTTGTTATTTTCTAGTTTAGCAAAGATCCGGCTTTTACTCCATGTTGCCCTTGCGCCAAATAATTGTTTTTCGTCGTTTCCGCCTCCCCGTAAGAACCGGGGTGAACAACGTGGACTTACAGGATGTACTCATGGACTATCCCTGTCCCACTAGTATGATCTGCATCATAATCCATGTAGTCAAGTAAACATCCTAAGGGCTTACCAACATGTGAGAGCAAGACAATATCAGTATACTAATCTCCATGTTAAGGTAAAGAGCAACCAGATAGAATACTATCATGTCGATCAAGAATGTCCTCCCTATATATGTCCAAGCATCTATTATAATATACATCAAATGTACAATAATGGCCTCTAAGGCATACATATAACTAACAAACTCCCACTTGCACTAAGGCCATATGTTGTAGTATCCAATACCCAACAATATAGCAGTGGTTGTAGTATCCCATACTCAACCATCCCAAAATCTCTCAAATAGTATTTGAGGAAGAAGGCCTTGGTGAGTGGATCCACCGTGCTAACCTCAGAGTCTACTCTCCTAATCTCGATCTCCCGGAGATCAACCATCTCCATGATCAGATGATAATGTCTTAGAATATGTCTGGATCACTGATGGGACGGGGGTTCCTAGGTATAAGCCACAACTCCATTGTCACACAAAGGTAGGAACGAAGTTCATCTCATGAACTAATATACACCCAGACTGCCTCTTTGGTAGCATTGTTGGTAGCGATGTATCTAGCCTTTATCGTCTAAATTGCCACGGTATCTAGCTTGGAACTCTTCCAACATACCTTCTTTCCCCTGAGGGTAAAGATAATGCCTGTGACTGACTTTCATTCGACCTTACCACCCTGGAACCTATTCAGTGATTCTCTCCAGGATCGTTTGATACTATCTCACTACTCCTAGTGAGAATCCTAACATTCATTTAGATCTATCTTATAGATCCAAAACCCAGGATTTAGGAGGTATCACCTTGATCCTATATGTATAATCAATGTGATAAGAGGAGATTGACCGAGTGTAGCATAGGAAACTCCTTTCCTATCAAGAGTATGTCATCCACGTACAATACGAGGAAGACTACCTTACTCTCTACTACCTTTTTGTATATACAAGGTTCATCTACCATTTTAATGAAGTCAAATACTTTGACTACCACATCAAAATAGATGTTCCAACCCCGTGATGCCTACTTTATTCGATAAAGCAACTTGCACACGTTTCCGCTGCTCCCACTATCTCCGAAACCCTCTGGCTGTGTACTTATAGACGCTCTCTTCTAAATCAGTATTCAGAAAAGCAGTCATGACACCCAACCGCCAGATATGGTAGTTATGGTATGTAGCAATGGCAAGTAGGATCCGGATGGACTTAAGCATGGCCATTAGAAAAGGTTTCATTTTAATCCACACTGGTCGGTGATGAGATCCTTTTATAAAAAGACTAGCTTTGAAAGTCTCAACTTTTTCATCTATACCAAGTAATCTTCTCAAGATATACTTCCTCCTGATGGGGATTTAGCCCTTCAGACGTAACACCCAAAGTCCATACTTTGTTGGTGTACATAAATTCCATCTCAGATCGCATAGCATCCAGCCATTCTTACAGATTCCCTACTCTTGATGGCCTGCTCGAATCTAGTTGGGTCATCATCTCATGATGCAATCCTCGCTCCCACTGTCATAGAGAAAATCGAAGTATCTCTCAGGAGTATGAGGAACCCTACCTGATCTGCGGAGAGGCTGAGGTTCGTCGGGAACTATTGAATCCTCCGGTTCTACCAAATCATCAGCTGTAATTTGTATAGCTGGAACTTATTCCAGTTTTACCTCATGACCACAAATATCTTTCTAAAACAAATTCCTTTTCTATGAAGGTGGCATGTCGAGAAATAAAACACATTTTGTTCTTCAGTGCGGTAGAAGACATTCCCTTGCGAATGCTTGCGATATCCAACAAACTTCCATAGAACTGACCTTGCCTCGAGCTTCTCCGAATTTTTCTTTTAGACATAGGCTAGACAACCCCAAATCTTAACTTGCTTAAGAGATGGGCTCTTCCCACACCATATCGCATATGGAGTGGTAGGCACCCGATTTGGTTGGAACCCAATTCAATAGGTATGTAGCTTCCTCAAGCGCATAACCCCAAAAGGAAATAGGCAACTCATTAGTACTCATCATAGAGCGCACCATATCAAATAGGGTGCTATTGCTTTGCCCCGATACACGGTTGTGCTGTGGTGTATACGGAGGAGTAATGCTGAGAGAGAATCTCATTCTCCTTTTCAATAGTCCAGGAACTCTATGCTCAAGTATTCTTCTCCCCGATCACTTCAAAGGACATAATACTTATACCTGTTTTGGTTCTCTACTTCTGACTTATATTCTTTGAATTTCTCAAAAGCTTCAAACTTGTGTTTCAACAGGAACACATGTCCGAATCTTGAGAGATTATCAGTGAATGTAATGAAGTATAAAGAATCAGTCCTGGCATGTGTAGACAGGGGACCACATACATCATCATGTATCAGTCCTAAGAGTTCACTAACTCTTTCTCTATTTCCAATAAACGGATCTATGGTTATCTTTATCTTTGAGACATGACTGGTAAGTTTCACAAGATGTAAATTCAAACTGATTTAAAAATGCATCTTAATGTAACTTAGCTAGTCGGGTCGTATTGATATGACCTAGTCTACAATGCCACAAGAAGGATTCATTCGTTTCTGAACTCGTCCTCTTGCGTGTGTTCTGTACGTTAAGAACCATGGTTTGATTTAGAACGTATATGCTTTTAGATAACATGCCTGATCCGATCGACTCTTGATATAGGAATTATTCAAAACATTATCTAGCAATACAAAATTATATCCTTCTTTATTAAATAAAGTGACTAATATAATGTTGTATATCAGGTTCGGTATCTAATAACATTCGTTCGGAATCAATGTATTACTATTTGGTAATACAAGGTAATAATTGCCAACACCTTGGCTGCAACAATTGCACCATTTCTAATTCATAAAACTTATCACCCATTCCCAGTTCTCTACAATTGAGACTTGAAATAGGAATTGAAGACCCATACCAATCTGTAGCCCATGTAACAGAATAAATATATGGGATCCGGATGCGGTATCTCATACCCAGGACGTAGAGGATACTGAGAAACAGTTCTCGGTAATGAACACACCCAAAAAAGATGCATCATCATGCACTTTCTTCGTTTGGGCGGCACGGGAATCCTGGTATTCCCCTATTTCCTACTCGGTCTTATAAAAATTATAAGTTAGAGCGGGACCAACGTTCCCCAGCTCAGTATAGCAAGCGAGTTCGGTTAATACATCCATATTATTATCTTGATTAAGGTGTGACATGTTCGCTACCTGGAGAGAGAGAGAGAAGAAAACACTCAACGTATGCTCTTGCAAGATTAGATTGGTTTTTATTTTATCTAATCAGGATGGCTCCTACGGTTTTTATCAAATCTTCCTTCAAACCCTTAAAGGAAAGACTAGCCGGTATTAATTACACTCTACAAGTTCGCCAATCTTTCAGCTAGACAAGTGCCGGTACTTTGAGGGAGGTTCCCCGTACTTTCCCCTGGACCTAATTAAAATAAATCTCATTTTCCCAGGGGCGTAACCCCGTTGACACCTTTCTAGACACCTACTTGATCGGCTAATTGTAAAGTACAAGACTCTCCCAGGAGTAACAATTACTCGCAGTGGGTATCAAGATCCAACTATCTCATAGAAGGTATGCAATCTCATTTCAAATTTCAACATTTGAAATTCTCGATAATTTTTCCCCTAGCAAATTATGATCTTGGCTAAGGTCAACAAATCATAAGCGCTAGTCAAGTTCATCCCGTCATTTCATGATTGAATTAGACCTACCCGCACGACCCTTGGTTAAGGTCAACAAAGTCGCACGACTACCCTAACTCAATCGCATCATATGCTTAGCAGATAAGCACTAATTATTTACCGCACACTACGCCTTGGCTAAGGTCAACAAACGTAGCACGAATACTAACTAGTACTTATCTGAAATGACGGAGGGCTACGACAAGTTTTTAAGAAAACCTTTTGCGTAATGAACTTGATATCATTGTAGAATCAAATGATATTAAATGGAGTGTTTTTGAGGCTTTTTCTAGTTTCGCTAAAGTGGTCACTCTCCGTGAAGGGATCTCGGCTCTTTCCTCGTCGAATGAAGTGCAGGATATTCACAATGCCACTATGCAAAGTAAAAACTAGAAAAACAATCAAAAGATGAAACCGAGGGTTGTAGTATCTGCCAATTATTGCTAAAGAGGTCACTCCCAGTGAAGGGATCTCCGCTCTTTCCTCAACGAATGAGGTGTTGGGTGTTCATCAAGGAACATCGCTATGAAAAGCAACAACTAGAGCTACCGGTTTTTGAAAATTTGATTGAAAAACATCTTTAGGTTTATTTTCTCTCATTAATCTCATTAATGAATGTCCCATCATTTAAGTTATCTAAGCATCACAGATAAATACAACCTACGATTATGCCATCCGCATTCCTCACGAAGTCCCGTCATGCACCGTTAGGTTAGGTAACTAACGACAGAGCGGGGCAGGACTAGCGCGGGTGAAAAACTTAAGCAACATCTATAATATATCACATATATTATATACATTATCTATCCCATCATATAAAGTGATCACATCAAAAAATATCGCAGCAGAAATCAACATATGAAGTATTGGATATACTAGGATTTCAGGGTTTTAAATTAAGCCTGTATAAAACACGGATTCCACGGTCATGATGAATTGGCAATCCCACATCCCTAGACCCCTACGAGAGCGGCAAACAACCCTACCAATTCTAGAGTTAGGAGACCCGGACTCGACGCCTCGAGATGGCCTCCCACTGGACTCTAAAACCCGGTTACTTGTGTTCCCCTCCTTGTGTCTATCCTAATGCAGAAAAGTAAATAATATACATCAACGGTGACATCTTCCTCAACCCGGAAGTGCACCAATAAAAGAATTTCAGGGTTTTAAATTAAGCCTGTATAAACCACAGATTCCACGGTCGTGATGAATTTCCAATCCAACATCCCTAGACCGCTACGAGAGCGGCAAGCAACCCTACCAATTCTAGAGTTAGGAGACCCGGACTCGACGCCTCGAAATGGCCTCCCATTGGACTCTAGAACCCGGTTACTTGTGTTCCCCTCCTTGTGTCTATCCTAATGCGGAAATGTAAATAATATACATCAACGGTGACATCTTCCTCAACCCGGAAGTGCCCCAATAAAAGAATATTACATACAAGTTTTTACATGAATGAAAATGAAAAACTCTCATCTCACATAAAAAAAAACCCGGCTATTCAAAACACGACGATCCAATATAACATATCCCAGCAACACATAATATCACATGTGTTCAGTCGAAAATACTGCACTTTCAACACGACAATTTCCTTACTCTTACTAATCATCTAAAGGTATTTGGTATAAATATAGCACATATTAGCAATTCATCTGCAAAATATCAAATAACATGTGTTATACATTATAACCGGCATTATGAAGGAAATTGTGTGTAAATATTTCACGTATAATATTTTGTATCTCAACATTCTTCATTGTGATTTTACGCAGAAAATTATTCAGGTCAAAGAACCGGAATCGCAAAATTGCCAATAAAACGCAGTAAGTCAAAGACTTAAAATCTTGCAGTGATTCAGAAGAGATTAAATGATTCCAGACATCAAAAGAACACCCAAAAACCAACATAAAATCTCCCCAGAAACATGATGCAAAGATCTCCTTAAACGGCCGCGGGACCGTGGCCGATCCAGCCCGATCCGCCACGGATCCGCGGCCGAGTTGGGGGCACCGGTGACGAATCTTTTCTAGAAGCTCCCCTGTAACCGCCTAGCTTCCTCAAGAAGCTTAATTTCCATATGGCATCTTCTGGAAGGCTCTGCATAATAACCCAGCTTCTTGTGGAAGCTTAATTTGAGGTTATAAAAAGGGATCTCGATCTACATTTCAAAGGTTGTTGAAGAGGTTGTTAATTAGTTACACAATTCAATTAAAGTTGAGTGACACAAGTTGAGATCCAATCCAATTCCAATCAAATCAAGATCCATTGAGAGAAAAATCAAGCGACAATCAAAGATCCTTTATCGCAACGCCGATCATCATCAAGAGCAAGAGATCCGAGATCGATCCACGTCTCATGAAGATCGAGCCGAGCAAAGATCGACGACTAATTCCCATTCAAAGGAGCGATCGAGAGCTAGTCTTGTAAACTCGAATTGAGAGGTGTAATTTGTAGGAGATTTAATAAAGGTGATAATTGTAATTCTTGTTTTCTTTACATTCTTGCATTATGAAATTTTTCGTTCTTGATTCTTTAATTTTCATGATGCGTGAGTGAAATATCTGCTTGTAAAGGAATCGAGAGAATCGGTAGATCTAATGATGATGAAATCCTAATACTAATCTTAAGTTTTATGAGATTTGTGAACTTTAGGAAAAAGAATCATCAATGACCTAATTTGGAGCTAGATCACCATTCTTGATAATTTGGTTGTAAATTAGGGATCAAATGATTGATGGTTTTCTTTGCTAAAGGTTAGATCCGAATGATGATCAATGAAAAGACAAGGGATAGTGAAGGAGAAACCCTAGTTTTTTCAATAGATCCCTAATCTTCATTCATCATCATCGATCTAGCTACAATTCATCAATAAATAAGATTTGTGATTTTTAGTATTCATCATTGCTACTAATTCAATCGATTGCTACAAGCTATTCTACATAATCTTGATAACTAAATTGATTTGGACATCTTCTTGATTTCTAATTCTTGAATATATTCTTGATTTTCTTTAAATGACAACTCGATTAAATCTCGAATTACTTTCTTGAATTATCTTTTATATTTTCATTTCGACTCATCTAAAGCAAGATCGAACAAGTACTCGCATCTCAGTGGACGATCCGTATTCATTAACGAGCTACATCGACACCGTTAATTGATTGAGGTATTAATTTCTTTGGTTGTGAAAACATTTTCAAAACACGATCCAAAATTTTAGATCAATCAAATGGCGCCGTTGCCGGGGATGCATGCGTAATTTGTTCTTTCTTGCTATTTAATTTGAAAATTTATTATTCCATCAAATTTTAATTCAAGATCGCTTCGTGTGCTTAACGATTAGTGTTTGAATTTTTACGAGAGAATCTGGAATCATTGTACTGAGGACATCAAGATTCAGAGACTTTCTGAAGAATCCAGAGGAGTACAGGAAGCAAAAGAAAAAATTTGAAACCCTAATTCCCCCATAGAACCGCTGATCCGCGGCCAGATTAAGGTTTTTGCGGCGGTTCCGCCGTTGTTTAGGCGTTTCAGTGTTCCAAACTTCTGTGGTATATTCTCTGTTCTTTTCTCTTTTCTTTGATCTTGTCCAATAACAACTTTTCTGCAGGATTCTTTGCAAAATTTACAGCGCTCAAAAAAATTGTTGCGTATTTTGATATTGGTTGTTTGCATATTTTAATACGGAAATTAAGGGGCAAAGACCAAATTCAGATTAGGTAGGAATTTCATTACTCTTCCTAAGCCCCAAAAATCACAAAACCAGCTTCCACATCACCCTCATTAACTAAAAAAGATCTAGACAAGACTCTAAGGACCGTCGCGCTCAATTAGGACAGAAGAAGGTCGTGGGTAATCTATTGCTTATTCGCATTTCTTTTATGGTGTCTAAGGCAAGTGTGTCTAACGCAAGTGGTTACTTAATTAGGCCCGCTACTTACATAGCGGAGAACCTCCCACTTACCTGGCCACAGAAGGGATTAAGAGCCAGTAGAGGATTTATCCTGCGATTTGTCTTCTGGAAGTCTAGGAGCGGTCTAGTGACTTAACATAGGTGACCATTAGATCTAGGGTTGCTTATGCATTTTTGTAATTTGATTTTTTTTCAAAATCCGTCTTTTTCAAAACAGAACAAACACCAAACCAACTTTTCTCTAATTATAACCTATGCTACCACTTGTGCTACAACTGTTTAGCACATGTTATGCTAGACACGGGATTCTATTGCCCGTCTTGTCCGCGTTTCTTTTATCGACCCCAGAATCGGTAATTCTTTGTCTTCTTTCCCACCACCAACCATGACCGCGATGGACGGATATCCATCAAATTTCTTTAGCACCACTCTGCCACCGTCCGTAGGTGCGCAGAATCCGCCCCGCATCTCTCTCCAAGAGAGATGCTACCCTACACGTGTTCCCCTTCCTACCTGTCTTTCCATTCCGCCAGCCAATGGGGACAATTTCGAAATTAAACCACAATTCATCAACCTGTTGCCCAAATTTCATGGTCTTGAATCTGAAGACGCATACGTTTTTATCTCCAAATTCGAAAACGTATGTGCAATGATTGGTACTTCACAGCTTTCTATGGATGCTCTGCGTTTACGTCTTCTCCCGTTCACTTTATGCGATTTAGCTGAGAAATGGCTTTATAACACACCCACACATTCTATTTCAACATGGGATGAATTTGTTGCAGCATTCCTTAAGAAATTTTATCCCAATCATAAGACCAGCCGTGTTCGGGGTGAAATCTACCAGTTTACCCAACTTCTCAATGAACCATTTTGGAAATGCTTTGAACGGTTCAAGGATCTTCTTATTCAATGTCCTCATCACGGAATCCCTAGATGGGATCTGTGTCGAATTATCTATAAGGTATTGATCTCACGACAAAATAGATGCTTAAAACCATGTGTCAATATCAATTCCAATCTAAAGATGATGGTGAAGCTTGGAATACCTGGAAGATCTTTCCCAAAACACTTCACAATGGGAAGTGTTAGACCACCATCGTCTGGGGAAGGTATCAATCAGCTTGATATTTCCGTCGCATTGAAAGCCGAAATGGCTGCGATACAAAGGAAACTCGACGCTATAGAAAACAAGTTCTCTTCAGCCTCCCTAAACCAATACACACTTCCCAAAACCATGAGTGGATGCTGTTCCAACCCATCACATTTGACGGAAGAATGTCCTTCTAATTCTCCGTTTCAAGGTCACACTTATTCTTCCACATATAACCAGGGTTAGAGGAATCGCCCTAATTTTGCTTGGAACCAACACCAAACTCAAAATACGGTTCCAAACCAGAATAACTTTCAAAAGGTCCCTCCACAACAGCAACTACCAAAACTGAGTCAGCACCCCTTTCAACCACAAAATTTTCAATACCCGGCCAACAACTTTGATCCTTCTCTGCCGGTATCGATAAACCCTCTGCACTCGACATGTTCATTAAACATTCCGTGAAAATGAATGATATTTTAACATCTTCTATCCAGACGTTACTTCAAAACACTGTCTCCCACGGTGAGAGTATAAAATAGATAGAAGCATAAATTGCATGAATAAATGCCGAAATGAGTGCTAGAGAGAAAGGGAAACTTTCAGCTCAACTACTACCTGATCCTGGACCCTCACATTATAATGATGTGAGTGCTATTACCACGTTGAGATCTGGAAGAGTGTTGGATAACCATGTCGGTGAACAGATTAATAATGATGAATTGATTAATAACACACCGGCTTCCACTTCCACTTCCACTTCCACTTCCACATCTTACCCTATTTCGTCTAGTTTACCTTCTTCTTCCGAACCTATTCTCCATTTTCCTCGAGGCTCGAACCCTCCGCCCACCTTCTCGAGTCAACATAAGTTGATCCCCACTCCAATTCAAGGCTCGATCCCTCCACCCACTTCATCCTTTCCACCCCCACAACCTTCTCCACAAACGTTGGACCCAACACTAATTGATAAAGCCCCATTTCCAGATAGGTTGAGGCCCAACAAACCTAATGCACAAATGGAGAAGATTATGGAAATGTTTAAGCAAGTTAACGTAAACATCCCTCTCCTAGATTCTATACAACAAGTTCCATCCTATGCGAACATTCTTAAGAACTTGTTCACTAGGAAGAGGAAGACTCAAGTGCCCAAAAAGGTATTCATGTCGAGTAATGTAAGCACAGCTTTTACACAGAACTTACCCAAGAAACGTAAGGACTCTAGATGTCCTACAATCTCTATTTTTATTGGGGATAAAAATATCAACCGTGCTTTACTCGATTTAGGCGCTAGTGTGAACTTGCTTCCTTATTCTGTCTATGAGCAATTAGGTATCGGAGAGTTAAAGTCCGCACACACAACTCTCCAGATGGCTGATATATTTATAACCAAGCCAAGGGATATGCTTGAGGATGTGTTGATAAAAGTCGGGGAGTTTATCTTCCCTGTAGATTTTATTGTTCAAGATACGCAGCCTGTAGCGAACCCGCGGAACCAAATTCCGGTGATCCTGGGTCGATCTTTTCTTGCGACTTCCAACGTTGTAATCAATTATCGAAATGGTTCTATGAACCTATCCTTCGGGAATAGGTCAATTGAGCTTAACATTTACAAGTTGGGAAGTCAACCCTCCGAACCTCATGCTCGAGTATGTTCTGTCGAATTAATGGATGTCGACAGCAGCAAATTTGAACAGTTTCATGATATTGATCCAGACTTCCTTAGTACGTTGTTGTTTGACCCAGCGATGTATTATACACATACAGACCCTTCTTTTGAGTCATCCGGGTCAACATCTAATGCTGATTATGAACCATTCTGGAGTCTGAGTATCATCTCGTTCTTTCAAATGAAAATATTCTTTGGGATATCGATGAAAGCTTTGAAGAAATGTTCGCTGATGAACTTGCATTTTTAGCAAACACGGGTGTTGAGATGAATCATCTCCAAAACAAAGAAATTGAACCTCCACCCCTTCTTCTTAACAATCACGAGAATGCGAGTAATCCATCATCATCATCACGGTGTCGTCTCTCCAATTTGAGACGCAGATCCATTCCATCACACCACTTATCTCTTCCCTACTTCTTCCTGGCTCTATATAACATGTTCTTCCACCAACCGGTGTGTTTCACTGATAAAATCTTGGAATGGTTGGTGTTGACTTTTGGTCTTTGTAAGGCTTTTCATTGACCAATAACTTTACCCCCTCTTAAAATGCTTAATATTGTTTAACTCAAGTTTGTGGGGTATATTTTTGGCTCTTGAAAATAAAAGTTCTAAAAAATGGTGAGCCAAAAATAAGTTTGGGGGAGATTTTCACATCCATATATTCTTTGACCCCGCGAATAATTTTTCCTCCCAAGCCTATACGTTTTTGAGGTTTAACAAATGACAACAGTGAGGACACTGTTATAAACAAGTTGAGGTTTGTGCTTATTTATCCAACACTTTGCATCATACTTTGCATAAGCACAACATTTTCAAAAATTTTCAAAAATTTTCTTTTATAATAAAAGATTAGAAATTGAAAAATTACATCTCAAAGATTGGAAAAGTGTAAGAAAACCAAGAAAATTAGATATTTTTTAAACGAAACTAGTAATAAGTAGTTATGAGCCGTTGTCCCAAGAGTTAGTAAGATGAAGTATGTCACTAATCTGAGGATAAAAATAAGTCTGAAAAATAGTTCATATTCTGAAAGCCAAACATTTGAATGTTGACACCCTACTATACGCACTTACACACGTCTTGAAACTCGGGAAAGTAGAGGATACCTTGATATGCCCTTGTCTAAAAGCCAAAGTACGAGAAAATAATAAATGAAGTATAAAAGATTAAATGGTGAAGAAAAATGAACACAGGTTTTGTAATCACCAAGGCAGCATAGAAAAAATATAGCGAGGGTGCTTCATCACCTAGTGCCTTAGACCACCTGGTTTGGGAGTCACTGCTAAGCCTTAGGTGTTGCAAGAAGAGGAAATTGATACTTACGCCTAATCTGCAAGCACATGAGTAATCGGTCGGTTATTACCTAAAGAAGTATTAACGATCGCATGAAAAATGTGTAAGCAGTTCCATCAAAAATGTTCACCGACTAAAAATTACTGAGCTAGATGGACAAGAGTATGATAGCTTGAATTGAATTCTCCGAGTGTAGAGATGTTCTTTACACACACGTAAGGTTATATGATCAATGTTTGGAAGAAAGGTAGGAATGAAGAATAAAGATGATGTTTTATTGAGGGATGATGTGATTTCTAATATCTTTTAATGACTATTAAGATAGGGCTCATGACAACCGAAAAGCTAGAGTAATTAGAAACTCTGATTTTCAAGTTCTTTCTTTTACAATTCTTATCTTTATATGTAACTTTCACAGTCTTCCTTTTATTATAGAATTTTGTGGGTGCAATCCGCTGAAACCCTCAGGAGACAACACTCCTCCTACGAGGGACACCTAAAGGTTTAAAGGCTTGTTGCACATGCTCTATGCAATCGTGTTTGCCTACGAAAGTGTGCTAGTTAGTTTTTCTTTTTCTTAATAAAATTTTCTCCTGAATAAAAGAAGTTTGCTTGAGACGATCAAAATCAAGTTTGGGGGATTTGTTCAGTCGAAAATATTGCACTTTCAACATGTCAATTTCCTTACTCTTTCTAATCATCTAAACGTGTTCGGTATAAATATAGCACATATTAGCAATTCGTCTGCAAAATATAAAATAACATGTGCTATACATTATTACCGACATTATGAACGAAATTGTGTGTAAATATTTCACGTATAATATTTTGTATCTCAACATTCTTCATTGAGATTTTGTGCAAAAAATTATTCGGGTCAAAGAACCGGAATCGCAAAATTGTCGATAAAACGCTGCAAGTCAAAGACTTAAAATCTGGCAGAGATTCAGAAGAGATTAAATGATTCCATACATCAAAAGAACACCCAAAGACCAACATAAAATCTCCCCAGAAACATGATGCAAAGATCTCCTTAAACGGCCGCGGAACCGTGGCCGATCCAGCCCGATCCGCCACGGATCCGCGGCCTAGTTAGCGGCGCCGGCGACGAAACTTTTCTAGAATCTCCCCTGTAACCGCCTAGCTTCCTCAAGACGCTTCATTTCCATGTGGCATCTTCTGGAAGGCTGTGCATAACAACCAAGCTTAATTTGAGGCTATAAAAAGGGATCTAGATCTAAATTTCAAAGGTTGTTAAAGAGGTTGTTAATTAGTTACACAATTCAATTAAAGTTGAGTGACACAACTTGAGATCCAATCCAATTCCAATCAAATCATGATCCATTGAGAGCAAAATCAAGCGGCAATCGAAGATCTTTTATCGCAACGCTGATCATCATCAAGAGCAAGAGATCCGCGATCGATCCACGTCTCACGAAGATCGACGACAAATTCCCTTTAAAAGGAGCGATTGATAGCTAGTCTTGTAAACTCGAATTTAGAGGTGCAATTTGAAGGAGATTTAATAAAGGTGATAATTGTTATTCTCGCTTTCTTTACATTCTTGCATTATGAAATTTCTCGTTCTTGATTCTTTATTTTTCATGATGCGTGATTGAAATCTCCACTTGTAAAGGAATCGAGAGAATTGGTAGATCTAATGATGATGAAATTCTAATACTAATCTTAAGTCTTATGATATTTGTGAACTTTAGGAAAAAAGAATCATCGAGCTAGATCACCATTCTTGATAATTTGGTTGCAAATTAGGGATCAAATGATTTATGATTTTCTTTGCTAAAGGTTAGATCTGAATGATGATCAATGAAAAGACAAGGGGTAGTGAAGGAGAAACCCTAGTTTCTTCAATAGATCTCTAATCTTCATTCATCATCATCGATCTAGCTACAATTCATCAATAGATAATATTTGTGATTTTAGTATTCATCATTGCTACTAATTCGATCGATTCCTACAAGCTATTCTACATAATCTTGATACCTAAATTGATTTGGACATCTTCTTGATTTCTAATTCTTGAATATATTCTTGATTTTCTTGAAACGAAAACTCGATTAAATCTCGAATTACTTTCTTGAATTTTCTTTTATATTTTCATTTCGACTGATTTAAAGCAAGATCGAACAAGTACCCGCATCTCAGTGGACGATACATATTCATTAACGAGCTACATCGACACTGTTAATTGATTGCGGTATAAATTTCTTTGGTTGTGAAAACATTTTCAAAACACGATCCAAAATTTTAGATCAATCAACATGTCATCAACGTAAGTAAATATGTGTATCCCAATTATCGTTGACATATAGCAACGAAACCGGCGATACACCACATATTAAACTTAAGGTCGCAGAAAAGAAAGTGAAAACTACAATAATTGGAATCCGCAACCACCTTGACATCTTAACCCGAAATATCTCATATTCCGGATTTCATGCCTAACCAGATGAATTCCTTAGACATCGCATGCCTAACAATTATAAACCCCGCATTTTAGTCTCGATATCGAAAACACTTTCAATATCAAGTCGGGCAATTCAACAAGATTTAGGACATCCTGATCGAATGCTCGTCGGAAACTTTAGTAGATGGCCGCACCCACGATACCGTCGACGAAGTGCACTTAGGCGGAAAACCGCGGCCGCGAGCAACCGTATGGATGCTTTAGGCAACGGGGTTCTCCTACAGTCACTCGGTCGGGGCTATGGGGTAGGGTTATCTAGTAAGGTTACCCGGCGAGTATCCGCGTATGCTATGTGATTGCGACGGACTTTTGATCACATCAAAATCCCGTGGCAACCGATCAAATAAGACTAAATTGCTAGATTTATAAAATTCAAATTAGTTTTCTTGTGGATTCCAAGTATTGTATCCCATCGCATGATATCCGGACGACGTTAAACTTTTCGATCGATTCATCAAAGTACCACAATTGCCCGAGAGCTCAACACTTTAGCACAGTATAATAATACCCATAACATGCCACAACACCTATGGACCAACCGTAAAAGGGTAGACCCAAGCATCATTAATGGTACCGCAGAACTGCCGCAAACCCTAAGGTTCAAAAGAGGTTCCATGGTCATTATCTCGAGTTAGGGTTTCATTCTTCTAGAGGGTCTACAGAATTACTTGCATGATTTTCTGAATACCTTAAACATGGAAAAATGGGTTTTTGATATTCGTTTGAACTTTTTAACTTCGCCTAGACAACATAGGAATACCCGAAACTATGTTAGAATTACGAATACGAAACACGACGAGTTGCCTTTACAGAAACATAAAATCTCATGAAATTTCAGGAAAAACAAGCAATACCTGAAATACCAAAACTCAGAGACTGGAACACAAAAAATTTCATGTCAAAATTCCACTTTTGGATCGAGGTGGCCAGATTTTCCTCACATGTGGCCTGCCCAAATCCGAGGAAACTGCTTGAAATTTTCACAGTGTTCATGTTATATCTCATACAACATTTTGCAGCTGTTTAAAAAAAATTAGACACTTTAAAAATTTCGACAAAAACTAGATTTTTATATCGGATGTTTCAGAGTTGTTTCGTTTTCGTAATCCTAGCAAACATCGTATAATTTTCTAGCTTGGCTCTGATACCACTGTAGGGTTACCTAGGTCGGCAGCAAGTTTTGGGAGGCTTGTCCATGCCAATTTCAAAAAATTGCCGTACTAGCTAACACTAACCTTAGAATCTTAACTAGAAAATTAAACAATACCACATGCAATCAACTTTTCATACAAAGTGAACAAGGAATACAGTCTTTGTAGACCGGTCCTTCACTTCGATAGCTCCGTGCAGTAGTCCCTTCGCTCCAAGTAGTGAACTCCCGGACTCTAGAAAGGCTCCACAAGATGAACGGAATAAGCTTGCTTGAAGTCTTCGAGACCGAAGAGGATCTACGTCGAGGAGACACCAACTCAAGCTACTACTTCACTAATGTGGAATTAGTGAAGCAAACACCCTATACTAAATGGCTAGCAGTGTAGGATGATGATGTAGGAATTTTTCTCACTTTAGAAATTATTTTCTCACTATTTTTCTTCACCTCTCAGGAAGCTAGAAAGCTTAAGGAAGGATATGAAGAAAGCAACCATGGAATGAAGCAAGTGTAGAATGTGAACCATGGGTGAGTTAATATCATATATTAGCCCTTGTAGAGACTTAACCATGGCTTAGTATAATGGTTCGGTTAATAAAGATGATGACCCAACTAGTTGTTAGTGTATATGCCCTAGAGGCCATTACTGTATCATACTAGTTTGTATATTACTTAATGGAAGCTTGGGATATTCACAGTTGTATAGACAATCATTCTCAAAATGGTAGTATGCTACTTGGTTTGTTTCTACTTTAATGTGTGCATGTGTTTCTTTTAGCATATCGCCTATACACATTAGTGGAGCCCTTAAGGATCTTTGCTTGATTACCAGCGTTGTGATGGCAGTCACACTAGTGGGGGCTGGGTAATCAACAAGAACATCCTTATACATGTCCCTAGACGTTGGATTATCGAGACGGGGCATCGATACTCCAGAGTAGACTAGCGTATGCGCTTCTCATCCCAGCAGGAGAGATGGTCTGTCCCACAGCCATTAGTACGTCGTACTTGAGATAGTATGCGCGTGCTCGTTAGGTTACGAGTTCACTGGACAGGACTCGTAGGGAACTGTTGGTTGGTACTATACCTATCATCAGTTATCAGTTCCCAGGTGACATGAGAACAACTTAGTCCGCTGACTTGACACTGAAAGGTTCCTAGGCACTCTAGTGAGGTCTCACAAGGCATCGAACATGCCAATTTAAAAATTATAGTGCCGAGAAACCCTAGACTACGGATCTTAGACTTGATGTTTAGGCGAAATAAAAAACTTAGTTAACTACTTAACTAAAGGAAGAGAGCTACAACCTTTGTAGATCCGGTTTTCCACTTACTTAGCTCCACGTGGGTGTCCTCTCGCTGTCCATCATGAATCCCGAACTCATTCGTCGGCTTCATCGGAGAAACGGGCGGAATAGGGCGTCGGCTTCATGTCAAAGACGATCTACGTCGAGGGATCACTAGTTCAAGCTCCGACTTCACAAAGTTGTGAAACTTGTGAAGAAAACACCCAAAACAACTTGGCAAGAGGTAGAGGGTGAAGAAATAGGTGGGGGGTTCACATTAGAATTGGATTTCACTCATTTTTGCTCATGTTTCCATTGATGGCAACTAGTTTTCTCTCTTGAAGAAGAAGGAGAAGCTCAAGCTAGAATATGATAAGTTAATCTTATAATAGAAAAATAAATCAATCCTTATCATATCTTAACCAAGGTTAAGTGTAGAGAAAAGACCATGGTAAATGAGAAGGGTTAGGGTTAAGCTAGAAGACAAAATGGTTTCTTTAGTCAAAGCTTCATGAAGCTTCAACAAGCTTCATGATAAAAGAAACCATTATGTTTTCATTTATCCATTTATATAAATAAAGAATGGATAAATAAATGAAAGAATAAATCAAAACCCTAATTATCTACTTAACCATGGTTTAATTCTTTACACTTAACCAAATGAACAAGTATCATCAAACATGATACAAAGATGTGCACAAAAGCATATCACATATACAATGTGCATCAAGTGAGAAAAATCCGTTTAAAGTGAACCAATACTAGTTAATGCAAAGTAATATATCAAATATATAATTATACATTAAATCATTAAATCAACATTTGATTCAATGATCCGGTCATGTCGTACATAACCGACTAGTATTCAATGTATCGATTTATCGAATCAATGATTCGATAACTAGGTCATATCGAATACAACCAATCTAAACATTTATCGCGAGAATGAAATGCGGTATCACATACACGCATTATTCTCGGTCCTGCACATATCTCATATGCGCTCCTATTTCGTTTCACTTGAGCCAGGAAACCTCTGTGTAGGACTCTAAAGACTCGTCAATACGCCGGTAGCAGATGATGATCATATCAAACATCCACAAGCCGCAAGCGGTCTGCTAAACATAACGGCCACCCGGGTATTGAGCGATCAGAAGATCGACGAGCTAGCCCGCTCACACTCCTGTGAATCCAACTAGTAACACTTACCGTACAGTCCGGTCTGTTCGTCTGATACGTCGCATATCAAGTCTAGGGGTGGTAAACGTCAGACCCCAATACTCGATAAGTCGTGCCGATGTAAGGTTCATAACGGGTCGAGAAACTACTGGTAACCCTTACCAGCAAATCTCTGATCAGCCCTGGCTAGGGACTTCCCTGTTACGGCCAATCGAGCACAGCGCAACATCAACCCCCAATACCGGGAGAGACGAAACCCCTCCTATCGCTCATTGCCTCCATATGACTTGGGACTGTACCCAAAGACTACCGTTTTGCACGCCCTCATGGACGTGGTAAGGTGGAGATCAAAGCACAGTGGGAATCACACAAGACTCTATGACGATCTCGGGTCTACAGACTAACCTGCACAAGTGTCACCTGAGAACTGCCATCTGACGTAAGGTATAATACCATCTGGGAGTTCTCGGCGAGTCCGTCCTGTGTACCCAGTCTCCACTGAGCACCCGTATACCATCTCTGATGTCAAACACCAATGGATATGGGATCATCCATCGCCCATCACATGGGTCGAGAAGCGTATACGCTAGTCTACTCTGGTATATCGATGCCCCGTCTCGATACACCCATGACTAGGGACCTTGAAGGATGTACTTATGGACTACCATGTCCCCACTAGTATGATCTGCATCATAGTCCAGGTAGTCAAGTACACATCCTAAGTGCTTTACCAACATGTAACTATAAGACAGTATATAGAGACTAGTGTAGATGTTAAGATAAATAGTAACCAGATAGCATACTATCATATCGAGCAAGAAAGTCATCTCTATATATGTCCAAGCATCCAATATAATATACATCATCTGTACAATACTGGCCTCTAGGGCATACATACAACTAACAATCTCCCACTTGCACTAGGGCCAGCTGCTGTAGTATCGCATACCGAGCATCCCGAAGAGTCTCTCAAACTGTATCTGGGGAATGGCCTTCGTGAGTGGATCCGCCGTGTTGTTCTTCGTGTCAACCCTCCTGACCTCGATCTCCCGGCGATCAACTATCTCCCGGATCAGGTGATACCGCCTCAGAATATGCATGGATCGCTGATGGGACCTGGGTTCCTTGGCCAAAGCCACCGCTCCATTGTTATCGCAATACAAAGGTATTGGACGCTCAATGGATGGAACCACTCCAAGTTCAGTAATGAACTTCTTGATCCAGACAGCCTCTTTGGCAGCATCGTTGGCAGCGATGTATTTAGCCTTCGTTGTCGAGTCTGCCACGGTTTCCTGCTTGGAACTCTTCCAGCTAACCGGCCCTCTGTAAAGGGTAAAGACAAAGCCCGACTGCGACTTAGAGTCGTCCTTATCACTCTGGAAGCTCGAATCGGTAAAGGACTCCACTTGGAGTTCTCCGTTACCATACACCAAGAACATATCTCTAGTCCTTCGCAAGTACTTGAGAATGCTCTTCACAGCTGTCCAGTGACTCTCTCCAGGATCAGCTTGATACCTGCTCACTATACTTAGTGAGTATGCTACATCGGGTCTGGTACATAGCATCGCATACATGATAGAGCCTACTGCCGAAGCATAGGGTATCCCTTGCATGCGAGCTCTCTCCAAATCAGTCTTGGGAGACATCTCTTTAGAGAGAGTGACTCCAGAGATCGTGGGCATGTTCCCACGCTTGGACTCTTCCATACTAAACCTCTTTAGTATGGTGTCAATGTACCTGGATTGGGACAATCCCAAAATCCGTTTGGATCTATCTCTATAGATCCTGATTCCCAATATGCAGGAGGCATCACCAAGATCTTTCATTGAGAATCTTTGTGATAAGAAGAGCTTGACCGATTGCAGCATAGGAATATCATTTCCTATCAAGAGTATGTCGTCCACGTACAATACGAGGAAGACAACCTTACTCTCTGCCACCTTCTTGTAGATACAAGGTTCATCTGGATTTTTGACGAAATCAAACTCTTTGATAACGACGTCAAAACAGATGTTCCAACTCCGCGATGCTTGCTTCAATCCATAAATGGATTTAAGCTGCTTGCACACCTTCCCGCTGCTCCCACTGTCTACGAAGCCCTCTGGCTGAGTCATGTACACGCACTCTTCTAAATCACCATTTAGAAAGGCGGTCTTAACATCCATTTGCAAGATTTCGTAATCATGATAAGCAGCGATGGAAAGCATGATCCGGATGGATTTAAGCATAGCCACTGGAGAAAAGGTCTCGTCATAGTCCACACCTGGTCTTTGACGAAAACCCTTTGCTACATGTCTAGCTTTGAAAGTCTAAACTTTCCCATCTACACCAAGTTTCTTCTTGAAGATCCACTTGCTCCCAATGGGTTTTACCCCTTCAGGAGCAACGTCCAAAGTCCATACTTTGTTGGTGTACATGGATTCCATCTCGGCCCGCATAGCATCCAGCCATTTCACTGAGTCCCCACTCGTGATGGCCTGCTCGAAGCTAGTTGGGTCATCATCCTCCATGATGCAATCCTCGCTCCCACCATCCATGAGAAAACCGTAGTATCTCTCAGGTGGACGAGGAACCCTACTAGATCGGCGGAGAGGATGAGGTTCGTCGGAAGCTACCGAATGCTCTGGTTCCACTAAATCTTCTGTTGTGTTTTGTTCAGCTGGAACCTCTTCCAGTTCTACCTCAGAGCCACTAATTTCTTTTGCAAGAAATTCCTTTTCTAAAAAGGTTGCATGTTGAGCAACAAATACTCTTTGTTCCTCACTGTGGTAGAAGATATACCCTCGCGAATGTTTGGGATATCCAACAAACTTACACAAAACAGATCTTGCCTCGAGTTTGTCCGGTTTTTGTCTTTTGACATAGGCCGGGCAACCCCATATCTTTATAAAATTAAGATATGGTCTCTTCCCTTCCCATATCTCATATGGTGTGGTAGGCACAGATTTGGTGGGAAACCTGTTCAGTAGGTATGCTGCCGTTTCCAGTGCATATCCCCAGAAGGAAACAGGTAACTCAGCTACACTCATCATAGAGCGCACCATATCTAATAGGGTGCGGTTTCTCCGCTCCGATACACCGTTGTGCTGTGGTGTATATGGAGGAGTTAGCTGAGAGAGAATCCCATTCTCTTTTAGGAAGTCCAGGAATTCAATGCTTAAGTATTCTCCTCCTCGATCAGATCGTAGGATTTTAATACTTTTTCCGGTTTGGTTCTCACTTCTTGTTTATATTCTCTAAATTTCTCAAAAGCTTCTGATTTGTGTTTCATCAGGAACACATATCCGAATCTAGAGAGATCGTCAGTGAATGTAATGAAGTATGAAGAACCATCCCTGGCATGTGTAGACATGGGACCGCATACATCACTATGTATAAGTCCCAAGAGTTCGGTAACTCTTTTTCCGTGTCCCGTAAACGGAGTTTTGGTCATCTTGCCTTTGAGACATGACTGGCAAGTGTCATAAGATGAAAATTCAAACGGATATAAATATCCATCTTTATGCAACTTAGGTAGTCGTGTCGCATTGATGTGGCCCAGTCTACAATACCACAAGAAGGATTCGTTGAGTTCAGAACTCTTCCTGTTGTGCGTGTTTTTTATACTCAGAACTGTTGATTGATTTAGAACATAAATGCCATTGCACAACGTGCCTGATCCAACCAACTTTTGGTTACGGAAAATGTTCATAACATTGTCCTGTAATACAAAATTATATCCCTCTTTACTTAATAAAGAAACCGATATAATGTTGCATATCAGGTTCGGCATGTAATAGCATTCCTTCAGAACCAATGTATTACCAGTTGGTAATACAAGGTGATATTCCCCGACAGTCTTAGCTGCAACAATTGCACCATTTCTAACTCTAATGTCTTTATCACCTTCTCCAAATTCTCTACCTTTCCTTAGCCCATGTAACTGATTACATATATGGGATCCCGACCCGGTATCCAATACCCAGGACGTAGAGCAAATAGAGAAACAGTTCTCAGTAACGAACACACCCGAAGAAAATGCATCAACATGTACTTTCTTCATTCGGGTGGCATGGGAATCCTGGTATTCCCCTATATCCTGTTCATTCCTATAACTCTTATAGGAAAGAACGGAACCAACGTTCCCCAGCACAGTATAACATGCGGGTTCGGTCAATACATCCATATTATTATCTTCATTAGGGCATGAAATGGTCGCTACCTGGAGAGAGTGAGAAGAAAACACTTTAGCGTATGCTCGTGCAAGATCAGATTGGTTATTATCTTATCTAATCAGGATGGCTCCCACTGCTTTTTATCAAATCTTCCTCCAAACCCTAAAAGGAAAGATTAGCCGGGATTAATTACACACTACAAGTTCGCTAATCTTTCGGCCAGGTCAGTGTCGGTACTTTGAGGGAGGTCCCCCGTGCTTTCGCACGAACCTAATTAATGTAAACCTCGTTTTCCCAGAGGCGTAACCCCGTTGACACCTTTCTAGACACCTACTTGATCAGCTAATTGCAATGTGCAAAACTCTCCCAGGAGTAACTCTTACTCGCAGTGGGTATTGGGATCCAACTATCTCATAGAAGGTATGCAATCTCATTGCAAATTTCAACACTTGAAATTCCCGATAATATTTTGCCCCAAGCATCCTATGACCTTGACGGAGGTCAACAAACCACAGGGTGCAAGTCAAGTTCAACCCGTCATTTCTTGATTGAATCAAACCCACCCGCACGACCCTTGACGGAGGTCAACAAGGTCGTACGACTACCATAATCCAATCTGCATCATATGCATAAGCAGACAAATACTAGTTAGCTACCGCACACTACGCCTTGACGGAGGTCAACAAACGTAGCACGAATACTAAGTAGGATTTATCTGAAATGATGGAGGGCTATGCAGGTTTTCATAAAACCATGAGCGTAATGAACTTGATATCATTGTAGAATCAAATGAAGTTTTGAAATGGAGTGATTTTGAGACTTTTCCAGTTTTGCAAAAGGAGTCACTCCCGGTGAAGGGATCTCGGTCCTTTCCTCGTCGAATGAGGTGCGAGATATATCATATATATCACCGTGCAAAGCAAAAATTCTTAAAAGCAATCAAAACCAAACCGAGTGTGTAGCATCTGCCAGTTACTGCTAAAGGAGTCACTCCCGGTGAAGGGATCTCGGTCCTTTCCTCATCGAACAAGGTGCAGGGTATATCATATATACCGCTGTGCAAAGCAAGAACTGTAGCTACCTGTTTTATTTTTAAAATTTGATTCTACAACATCTTAGGTTTCTTATCTTTCATTAATCACATTAATGAAGTCCCATCAATTCAATACCTAAACATCACAGATAGATATGACGTACACTTATGCCATCCGCATTCGCCTAGATGTCCCCTCGTGCACCGTTAGGTTAGGTAACTAACGACAGAGCAGGGCAGGGCTAGCGCGGGTGTAAAACATAAGTAACGTCTATATAATATATCATATATACTATATACTATATACTATATCCATCACAGAGTCACAACACAGATATCGCAGCAGAATAAACATATGAAATATTGGATATACTAGGACGTCCGTATTTTCAATACGAGCCAGTATAAAACACGGATTCCACGGTCGTGATGAATAGCCAATCCCACACCCCTAGACCCCTACGAGAGCGGCAAGCAACCCTGCCAATTCTAGGGTTAGGAGACCCGGACTCGACTCCTCGAGTTGGTCTCCCACTGGACCCCAGAACCCAGTTACTTGTGCTCCCCTCCTTGGGTCTATCCTAATGCGGAAAAGTAAATAATATACAAAAGGTGACATCTTCCGCTACCTGGAAGTGCCCCAAATAAAAGAATATTACATACAAGTTTTTACATGAATGAAAATGAAAGACACTCATCTCACATAAAAACCCCCGGCTATTCGAACACGACAATCCAATATAACATATCCAGCAACACATAACATCACATGCCATCAACGTAAGTAAGTATGCGTACCCCAATTGTCGTTGACGTATAGCAACGAAACCGGCGATATGAACATACTACACTTACGGTCACAGAAAAGAAAGTGTAAAACTACAACAATTGGAATCCGCAACTTCTTTAGATATCACATGCCTAATCAAATGAAATACTTAAACATCACATGCCTGACAGATATAAATCCCGCATTTTAGTCTCATTATCGAAAACTCTTTTCAATATCATGTGGGACTAAACTGCCAGATTTATAACATTCATTCAGTTATCTCATAACTGTTTGTGAATTCCAATTATTGTATCACATTCCAGATAAACAAAAAATGTTAAACTTTCCGATCGAACAGTCGAATACCCAAGTTTTCCCGATACAGTCCAACACATGCAATAAGCCTAACAACATTCAGTTCGTGCCTCAGTACCGACGGTCCAGCCGTAGAAGGGTCAAGCCAACGCCTCACATGTGGCACGCCGTACTGCCCCAAACCCGAAGGTTCAAAGGGCAGTTCAGGACGGTCACATAATCGAGTAAAGGTTTGTTGTCTTCTAGAGGGTCCATCGTGTTACTTGCACTACTTAGAACGTCGTTAAACTTCGGAAAAATCCAACACTTGGAAATTTCCCGACAGGGAAAAATTGGGTATTTATATCCGGTCGAACTTTTTAACATATTCTAAAATTTATCCGGAAAAACCACACTGACAAAATTTGATAATCCGATCGAATCATTGATTCCCTATACAACCACATAATACTCTTCTGTAGAGTCACAATAAAAATACCCCAGAAAATACAGAATTATATTATATGAGTTACTGTGCAGAAAATATTAAACAAGGGAACAGTAAGGCCGCGGAACCGCCGCATCATGCATAGCACGTGCCGCGATTCTGCGGTGGAAAAGTTGATTCAGGCCCTCGTATTTTACAGTAATTCAAATAACACCCTGCTTGATTTTCTGCATATTTTTAATTGACAAAAATCCCATTTTTTAGAAAAAATCCAGAGAGCATTTTAGGGTTTTGGGTTTCGGTTCGATCGGGTTTCAAACGACGTCTAGACTTCGCCTAAGGCTCTAGCTAGGCTCTGATACCAGTGAAAGGTTTCTAGGCACTCTAGTGAGGTCTCACAAGGCATCGAACATGCCAATTTAAAAATTATAGTGCCGAGAAACCCTAGACTACGGATCTTAGACTAGATGTTTAGGCGAAATAAAAAACTTAGTTAACTACTTAACTAAAGGAAGAGAGCTACAACCTTTGTAGATCCGGTTTTCCACTTCCTTAGCTCCACGTGGGTGTCCTCTCGCTGTCCATCATGAATCCCGAACTCATTCGTCGGCTTCATCGGAGAAACGGGCGGAATAGGGCGTCGGCTTCGTGTCAAAGACGATCTACGTCGAGGGATCACTAGTTCAAGCTCCGACTTCACAAAGTTGTGAAACTTGTGAAGAAAACACCCAAAACAACTTGGCAAGAGGTAGAGGGTGAAGAAATAGGAGGTGGGTTCACTTTAGAATTGGATTTCACTCACTTTTGCTCATGTTGCCATTGATGGCAACTAGTTTTCTCTCTTGAAGAAGAAGGAGAAGCTCAAGCTAGAATATGATAAGTTAATCTTATAATAGAAAAATAAATCAATCCTTATCATATCTTAACCAAGGTTAAGTGTAGAGAAAAGACCATGGTAAATGAGAAGGGTTAGGGTTAAGCTAGAAGACAAAACGGTTTCTTTAGTCAAAGCTTCATGAAGCTTCAATAAGCTTCATGATAAAAGAAACCATTATGTTTTCATTTATCCATTTATATAAATAAAGAATGGATAAATAAATGAGAGAATAAATCAAAACCCTAATTATCTACTTAACCATGGTTTAATTCTTTACACTTAACCAAATGAACAAGTATCATCAAACATGATACAAAGATGTGCACAAAAGCAAATCACATATACAATGTGCATCAAGTGAGAAAAATCCGTTTAAAGTGAACCAATACTAGTTAATGCAAAGTAATATATCAAATATATAATTATACATTAAATCATTAAATCAACATTTGATTCAATGATCCGGTCATGTCGCACATAACCGACTAGTATTCAATGTATCGATTTATCGAATCAATGATTCGATAACTAGGTCATATCGAATACAACAAATCGAAACATTTATCACGAGAATGAAATGCGGTATCACATACACGCATTATTCTCGGTCCTGCACATATCTCATATGCGCTCCTATTTCGTTTCGCTTGAGCCAGGAAACCTCTGTGTAGGACTCTAAAGACTCGTCAATACGCCGGTAGCAGATGATGATCATATCAAACATCCACAAGCCGCAAGCGGTCTGCTAAACGTAACGGCCACCCGGGTATTGAGCGATCAGAAGATCGACGAGCTAGCCCGCTCACACTCCTGTGAATCCAACCAGTAACACTTACCGTACAGTCCGGTCTGTTCGTCTGATACGTCGCATATCAAGTCTAGGGGTGGTAAACGTCAGACCCCAATACTCGATAAGTCGTGCCGATGTGAGGCTCATAACGGGTCGAGAAACTACTGGTAACACTTACCAGCAAATCTCTAATCAGCCCTGGCCAGGGACTTCCCTGTTACGGCCAATCGAGCACAGCGCAACATCAACCCCCAATACCGGGAGAGACGAAACCCCTCCTATCGCTCATTGCCTCCATGTGACTCGGGACTGTACCCAAAGACCACCGTTTTGCACGCCCTCATGGACGTGGTAAGGTGGAGATCAAAGCACAGTGGGAATCACACAAGACTCTATGACGATCTCGGGTCTACAGACTAACCTGCACAAGTGTCACCTGAGAACTGCCATCTGACGTGAGGTATAATACCATCTGGGAGTTCTCGGCGAGTCCGTCCAGTGTACCCAGTCTCCACTGAGCACCCGTATACCATCTCTGATGTCAAACACCAATGGATATGGGATCATCCATCGCCCATCACATGGGTCGAGAAGCGTATACGCTAGTCTACTCTGGTATATCGATGCCCCGTCTCGATACACCCACGACTAGGGACCTTGAAGGATGTACTTTTGGACTACCATGTCCCCACTAGTATGATCTGCATCATAGTCCAGGTAGTCAAGTACACATCCTAAGGGCTTTACTAACATGTAACTATAAGACAGTATAAAGAGACTAGTGTACATGTTAAGATAAAGAGCAACCAGATAGCATACTATCATATCGAGCAAGAAAGTCATCTCTATATATGTCCAAGCATCCAATATAATATACATCATCTGTACAATACTGGCCTCTAGGGCATACATACAACTAACAGACACTGTCACTTTGCCTCGAGTGTGTTCGCACTGTTCTTAGATTACTACCCTACCACGGCTCAAATGAGTCGTGCAAATAGGTAGCAGTTGGGTGCAGTCCCGAAGCACTTAGAGGCAGTGACGGTTATACAGGATTCGTCTCTCCCGGTATTGGGGGTTGATATCGTGCTGTGTCTAGGAGAGCCATTACACGAAGTCCCTGGCCAGGGCAAGCGAGATATACTGGTAGCGTTTCCAGTGTTATCTCAGGGTGTTATGGGCTACACTCCGACATGACTTGTACCGCTATTAGGGGACTGACGTTTACCGCCCCCCTAGGCCCGACATGCGATACTCTCAGACGAACAGACCGGACTGTACGAAGATTGTCACATTCAGGCTCAGTAGGAGTTCGGATGGGTTCACCTCATCAGTCATCTTATCGGCATCTACCTGGGGACCGTTACGTACAGCTATTACCGCTTGCGGCCTGTGGTTAAACCCACTGCCACCGTAGTGTCGAGTCTTTAAAGTCCCACACAGAGGGCTATTCGCCTTTGGGAAAAACAGAGTAGAGGTCGCATGGTTTTGCGACAGAGTTCGTTCACATTCACGCACTTGTGCACGTTTGGTGTCCGGGCAGTTATTATTAGCGGGCTTTGAATTAAGCCAGATCCTAGTATATGTTTTGGGATTGGTTTTATCTCATTGTATTCGTGTTCCTCGGAACACGGATGCGGATGTGTATGCACAGTTGACAGAGGCAGAGGCAGAGGATTCTCATTATGCTTGTTGACCGTTGATTTTTTCTAAACCCTAATGAGAATAAGAAATATGATTAATAATATTAATTAAGGATTATTTTTCCATGGTTGAGTTGAACATTTGACTTTTGTTGACTTGTTGACTTTGTTGACCGGTTGACCATTGTGGACTTGTTGACCATCATCATTTCATTTCAATGATGCTTCTTGTTCTTTGCAAAATACATTAAATGCATGAAATGATAATGGTCATTGAAACTAACCATCACAATTCTTAATTATTATTATTATCATCATTATTCTTACTTTTGTGAGCATGGTTGTAAATTATTATCTCATTCTCACTTGATCACTCTCTCTCATCCAAAAGCTCATCCTCTTCCTCTCTCTCAAAGCTCTCATGTCTCATGTGTTGAGAACCATGAGCTATTGAGATAAAACCACTAAAACTCTACTCTACTCACTCTAGAGTTCTAGGTTTAGCAAGCCAAGCACTTTAGTTGCCTCTCGGTTGAGGTACGAGCTCAAGGTAGAGGTTTTCGGGTGGATCCTTCTTCGACAAAGAGGAGACTACGAGGTGGAGCCGTTCAAGCCACTCCAAGGAGAAAGAAGAGAAGGAGTTCAAGACCTAGGTATAAGCCTCTAACATAATAGTTAAACTTGTAGTTAGTTTGCTAGGTTTTGTTTAGCAAAGATCCTCTTTTCTAGTCCATGTTGCCTTGTCATAAAAGATCGTTTTTTACCGTTTCTGCCTCCCCGTAAGAACCGGGGTGGGCAACGTGGACTTACAGTGGTATCAGAGCCTAGCTAAACAACAACTAGAATGTTAGCAAAGTATTTAGAATTTCGATCCGAGAAAAAATCGCAAAACACGTCCGAAAACTAAACTTTCGGCCGATTTTTAAAACTGCTCCAAAAATAATTCCACATATCTTAAAAATCGGCTCAGGGTTTTCTAAGAACACACAGCAAAAATGAGCCCATGACTCAGTCAACTCACCGCGGAACCGCGGCGAAACCATGCGTTTCGCCGTGGATCCGCGGCCGAGTTGACTCGGCCGCGACTCGGATTTGTTGCAGTGTGTTCAGTGTTCTGTTTTGGGATTTTTAAAGTATTTTGTTTCTGCCAAGATTTTCCAGAGAACAAAGTTGTGTTTGGGGTAGTTACAAATCCATATTTTTGATCGAAGTTCTGTAGACTTTAGCTAATGGGTTATATCTGTGATGTGATATATGCACTGAACGTCAACTAATCGCTATACGTCGATTAGTGGGGGTAGTGCATATCTGTGATCTGTAATGCTGATAGATTGTGTATATGAACTCGTTGGATTGTCGCGGATGAATAGCCGGAGGTTATGAGATGAGAGTTTTCTTTATCATTCATTTGATGTAATATGTAAATTGATGTAATATTATTTTATGGCCGCACATCCAGGATGAGGTTGTAGCCACTATTGTATATTATTTCTTTTACTGTTTTTGCTCCTAGGATAGACCCAAGATGGGGTGCACAAACTACCGGGTACCTCGAAGTGCCGAGTGGCCTACTCACGTTGTTGAGGGAGGTTGCTTCACTTCGGGTACTTGGAAGGTAGTTTGTCGCATCCGTAGGGGTCTAGGGTGGGGTTTGGCTATTCATCGCGACCGTGTAATCCGTCTTTCGTTGCAGGCTCGAACGAAATGCGGATTTCTAGTATATCCAATGTGTTCATCTATGATCTGGAATGGCTATCATTGCATCTGACGAATGTATATATCTATATATGATATCTAGTAGGCATTGCTTATGTTTTGCATCCGCGCTAGTCCAGCCCCCGCTCTGTCGTTAGTTAAGTAACCTAACGGGTAATGACGGGGCCCCGTGGCGAATGCGGATGGCATAAGCGTACGTCATATTTTCGTTGTTTTCTGCAATGGTAGGATTAAATGATGGGACGCATTAAATTAATGCAAGAAAATAAACCAAAGTTGAAGTCGTTGGAACAATTTCAAAACCACTCGGTTTCTTTTCAAAATAGAAAACTTTTTAAACGCGGAGCTTGAACCACTCCTTTTAAAATCTATCACGTTCCTTCGATTATATCAAGTTCACTACGTTCACGGTTTCGTCAAAACCATTCGTAGCCCTTCGTCATTTCAGTTAAATATTCAGTAGTATTCAAGCTATGTATTTTGACCTTCGCCAAGGCATAGTGATTGGTAGCTGCTAAATATTTATTTGTAGCATAGATAGATACGTTGGTTTGGGACCGTCATACTACTATTTTGGCCTTCGTCAAGAGTATGTACGGGTGGGTCCAACTTAACCTGGATAATGACGGGTAGAACTTGACATGTGACTTATGATATATCGGCCTTCATCAAGGTTATAAGAGCATGGGGCAAAAATCCACATCAGGAGTTTCTAAAGAAACTGAAACTTGCTAGAGCTGCATACCATTTGGAGTGTGATGATTCTGGTAGGATTCCTTCAGTTTTATCACACGATGATATTTGGATCCCGATCCTACTGTGAGTATATGCTACTCCTCGGGAACTTTCTCACTTAACGATCAATGCTATAAACCAAGTAGGTGTCTAGAAAGGTGTTAGCGGGGCTACGCCCACAGGGAAAAGAGGTTATTTAATTAAGGAACTTCGCGAAAGCGTCTTAAAACCTCCCTCGAAGTACCAACACTGGCCTGGCTGAACGGTTAAGCAAGTATTGTACGGAAAGATTGATCCCGACTAATTCTTCTTTTATGGTTTGAGGAAGGATTCGAGAAACAGTAGGAGCTATCCTGTTTAGATAAATTAAAAACCAATCTAAACTTGCAAGAGCATCATGCTGAGTGTTTTCTTCTCTCTCTCTTAATTGCAGTGACCCAGTGACCACACATAGGTTACATTTAGATAATAAAAGGACTGAATCTGACTGTTATGACTGGTAAAAGTCTGTCCAGATGTCCATTACCTATGACAAGCTGGGACACCTCTTAACTAATCAAACCCCTGTCGTCTTAGGACCAGTTTCCACTGTCGCAGATATTGATATCCGTAAGACATCGGAAAAAGACTGTGCGAATGCCAAGTGCCTCGTGTTAGCCTTAGTTGATGGTGCGTACCAGAGGCAGCACGAGAAGATGGACTTAGTTTCTATCTTCCTCCATAACTAAGATTTATATGGAGAGCAATCTCGTATCGCAAGATATGAGACCTCGAACGAATTGCTTCAAGAGAGGTTGGCTTTTGGGTCATCTGTAGGGGACATCGTCCTTACAGAGACCAGCTATTTTGATGAGCTCATGGACCTGAAGACCACGTTGAAGAACGGGTCAAATACTGACTTGATTCTACAGTCTCTGCCCTGTACTTATACCCTGAAGGAAACCATGGAAGTAGAAGGAAAGGGAAGGGCAAAAGTTTCGGGACTGGATGTAGTAAAGGAGGGACGTTCCCATTGTTACGAGAATGAACATTGGCAGAAGGATTGCAGGGCTAGCAAAGACAGTAGCCAGGATTCGAAGCATGTTGTGGTTTTGGCTTCGGGTGTGTTTGTAGTTGAAAATTGTATGTCAGTTAACCCGACTTCCTGGGTATTGGATACCGGATCAGGATCTCACATCTGTAATTCATTACAGGCTCTGAGAAACTGTAGGGTTATCGGGATAAGTGATATGACTCTCAGGGTTGCCAACGTAATGATCATGGACGCTGAATCCGTAGGGGAATATCATCTTGGACTGACAACTGGGCAGATATTGATTCTGCGTGACTGTTTTTATGTACCTAGTGCGACTTGTAATATCATATCTGTATCCTTACTTTCTAAGGAAGGATATGATTTTACTTTTGTAAGCGATGTGGTCCACATCCACCTAAATCAAGTTATGATTGGGTCAGGTACATCAGAAAACGGAATATACGTACTAAATCAAGCTCAGGTTTTCAGCGTCCAGAACACACTTAAAAGAAAGTCTCCGGAATTAAATCAGGCTTTCTTATGGCATTGTAGACTGGGTCACATCAATGAGACACGGTTAACAAAGTTACATAAAGAGGGATACTTGAATCCGTTCGAGTATCAGTCTTATGACACTTGTGAATCTTGTCTCATGGGAAAGATGACAAAGACTCCGTTCACTGGAAACGGAGTAAGAGCGAGCGAGCTCTTGGGACTCATACACAATGACGTGTGTGGTCCAATGTCTACACATGCGCGAAGTGGCTATTCATACTTCATTACTTTTACGGATGATTTCTCTAGGTATGGACATGTCTTCCTGATGAAGCATAAATCCGAGGCCTTTGAGAAATTTTGGGAATACAAGAATGAAGTTGAAAAACAAACAGGCAAAAGTATCAAGACACTGAGATCTGATCGAGGTGGTGAATACTTAAATGCCGAATTTTTGGACTACTTAAAAGAGAATGGAATTCTCTCTCAGCTTACTCCTCCATACACACCACAACACAACGGTGTATCTAAAAGGCAGAATCGAACCCTATTGGATATGGTTCGTTCCATGATGAGTAAGGCCGAGTTACCGCGTTCTTTCTGGGGTTATGCACTAGAATCAGCTGCATATCTTTTGAACAAGGTACCCTCTAAGACTGTGCCTACCACACCATATCAGATGTGGTGTGGGAAGAAACGCCATCTTCAATATCTGAAGATATGGGGATGTCCAGCTTTTGTTAAAAAGCAGCATGCGGACAAACTCGAGGCATGCTTAGTACAGTGTAAGTTTGTGGGATACCCAAAGAACTCCACGGGGGATCTTTTCTAATACGCTGAGGAACAAAAGGTTTTTGTTTCTCGTCATGCCCACTTTCTGGAACATCAGTTTTTAGAAAAAGGAACAAGTGGGAGCGCAATAGAACTGGAAAAAATTCCAGAACCACAAGCTATTACTGAAAGCATGGAAGAACCAGAAGTTTCTGGAGATTCGGACATCCCAGCGCCACTCCGCAGGAGTAGTTGGCAGTCTCATCCGCCCGAAATATACTACGGTTTTCTCATGGATGGGGATAGAGAGGATTGCACCTTTGATTATGATGAGCCTACTAGCTTCCAGCAAGCCTTTCAGAGCGGTGACTCGGTAAAATGGCTGGATGGAATGCGGACCGAAATGGAGTCCATGTACACTAACAAAGTTTGGACTTTGGACTTTGCTCTACAAGGGGTAAAACCCGTAGGCTGCAAATGGATCTTCAGAAAGAAGATTGGTGTAGATGGGCAAGTTGAAACCTATAAAGTTAGACTTGTTGCAAAAGGTTTTCGTCAAAGTCCTGGTTTGGACTATGGCGAGACCTTTTCTCCAGTGGCTATGCTCAAATCCATTCGGATCCTTCTTGACATTGCTGCCTTCCACGATTATGAGATCTGGCAGATGGACGTAAAGACGGCTTTCCTAAATGGAAATTTGGAAAAGTGCGTCTATATGGATCCGCCGGAGGGTTTCATTCAGAGTGGGAGCAACGGTAAAGTGTGCAAGTTGCTTAAGTCCATCTATGGACTGAAGCAGGCATCGCGGAGTTGGAACATCTGCTTTGACGATACTGTCAAAGAATTCGGCTTTATCAAAAATCCAGATAAACCATGCATTTACAGTAAGATTGTAGGGAGAACTGTGGTATTCCTCGTCTTGTACGTGGATGACATTCTCCTAATAGGAAATGATATTCCTATGCTACAGTCAGTCAAAGGATTCTTGTCACAGAGGTTCTCCATGAAGGACCTGGGCGATGCCAACTACATTCTGGGGATCCAGATCTATCTTGATAGATCTAAGAGGATGTTGGGACTTTCGCAGTCCAGGTACATCGACACCATACTGAAACGATTCAGTATGGAAGATTCAAAGCGCGGTATTCTACCGGCTTGTCACGGAATCACCCTCTCCAAAGAGATGTCTCCTAAGACTGATTTGGAAAGGGCTCGCATGTCATCTATACCCTACGCATCTGCGGAAGGCTCTATAATGTATGCGTTGTTGTGTACCAGACCAGATGTAGCATACGCATTAAGCGTTGTAAGTCGGTATCAGTCGGACCCAGGGGAGAAACACTAGATAGCAGTAAAGAACATTCTCAAGTACCTGAGAAGGACTAAGGAGATGTACTTGTTGTATGGCGGAAAAGACCTCCAGATCGAGGCCTTTGCTGACTCCAGCTTCCAGAGTGACAAGGATGACTCCAAGTCCATGTCGGGTTATGTCTTTACCCTCAATGGAGCGGAGGTTTGCTGGAAGAGCTCCAACCAGGAAACCGTTGCTGACTCAACTATGGAAGCGGAGTACATAGCTGCTTGCGATGCCGCAAAGGAAGCTGTCTGGATGAAGAAGTTCGTCACGGAGCTTCAGGTGGTTCCTACCATTGTTGATCCAATACCACTGTATTGTGACAACAACAGCGCTATAGCTTTAGCGAAGGAACCTAGGTCCCATCAGAAGTCCAGGCACATTTTGAGGCGGTACCACCTGATCACGGAGATCGTAGATCGCCGGGAGATCGAGGTGAAGAGAGTAGATTCGGAGAATAACACTGCAGATCCACTCACGAAGGCCATACCCCAGACTCAGTTTGAGCGGCTGATCGAGATGATAGGTCTTCGATACGCCAGTACATGGCCCTAGTGCATGTGGGAGATTGTTAGTGTATATGTCCTAGAGGCCATTACTGTATCATACTAGTTTGTATATTACTTAATGGAAGATTGGGATATTCACAGTTGTATAGACAATCTTGCTCAAAATGGTAGTATGCTACTTGGTTTGTTCCTACTTTAATGTATGCATGTGTTTCTTTTAGCATATCTCCTATACACATTAGTGGAGCCCTTAAGGATCTTTGCTTGATTACCAGCATTGTGATGGCAGTCACACTAGTGGGGGCTGGGTAATCTACAAGCACATCCTTATACAGGTCCCTAGTCGTTGGATTATCGAGACGGGGCATCGATACTCCGGAGTAGACTAGCGTATGCGCTTCTCATCCCAGCATGGGAGATGGTCTGTCCCACAGCCATTAGTACGTCGTACTTGAGATAGTATGCGGGTGATTGTTAGGTTACGAGTACACTGGACAAGACTCATAGGGAACTGTTGGTTGGTACTATACCTTTCGTCAGTTATCATTTCCCAGGTGACATGAGTGCGGCTTAGTCCGCTGACTTGACACTGTCACTTCGCCTCGAATGTGTTACCACTGTTCTTAGATTGCTACCCTACCACGGCTCAAATGAATCATGCAAACAGGTAGCAGTTGGGTGCAGTCCCGAAGCACTTGGAGGCAGTGACGGTTAGACAGGATTCGTCTCTCCCGGTATTGGGGGTTGATATCGCGCTGTGTTTAGGAGAGCCATTACACGAAGCCCCTGGCCCGGGCAAGCGAGATATACTGGAAGCATTTCCAGTGTTTCTCAGGGTGTTCTGGGCTACACTCCGACACCACTTGTACCGCTATTAGGGGACTGACGTTTACCGCCCCCTAGGTCCGACATGCGATACTCTCAGACGAACAGACCGGACTGTACGGAGATTGTCATATTCAGGCTCAGTAGAAGTTCGGATGGGTTCACCTCCTCAGTCTTCTTATCGGCATCTACCTGGGGACCGTTACGTACAGCTTGTACCGCTTGCGGCCTATGGTTAAACCCACTGCCAGCGTAGTGTCGAGTCTTTAGAGTCCCACACAGAGGGCTATTCGCCTTTGGGCAAAACAGAGTAGAGCTCGCATGGTTTTGCGACAGAGTTCGTTCACATCCGCGCACTTGTGCACGTTTGGTGTCCGGGCAGTTATTACTAGCGGGCTTTGGTTTAAGCCAGATCCTATTATATGTTTTTGGATTGGTTTTATCTCATTGTATTCGTGTTCCTCGGAACACGGATGCAGATGTGTATACACAGTTGACAGAGGCAGAGTATTGCCATTAGGGTTGTTGACCGTTGACTTTTTCTAAACCCTAATGAGAATAAGAAATATGATTAATAATTTTAATTAAGGATTATTGTGTCATGGTTGAGTTGAACATTTGACTTTTGTTGACTTGTTGACTTTGTTGACCGGTTGACCATTGTGGACTTGTTGACCATCATCATTTTATTTCATTGATGCTTCTTGTTCTTTGCAAAATGCATTAAATGCATGAAATGATAATGTTCATTGGAACTAACCATCACAATTCTTAATTATTATTATTATCATCATTATTCTTACTTTTGTGAGCATGGTTGTAAATTATTATCTCATTCTCACTTGATCACTCTCTCTCATCCAAAAGCTCATCCTCTTCCTCTCTCAAAGCTCTCATGTCTCATGTGTTGAGAACTATGAGCTATTGAGATAAAACTACTAAAACTCCACTCTAATCACTCTAGAGTTCTAGGTTTAGCAAGCCAAGCACTTTAGTTGCCTCTCGATTGAGGTAAGAGCTCAAGGTAGAGGTTTTCGGGTGGATCCTTCTTCGACAAAGAGGAGACTACGAGGTGGAGCCGTTCAAGCCACTCCAAGGAGCAAGAAGAGAAGGAGTTCAAGACCTAGGTATAACCCTCTAACATAGTAGTTAAACTTGTAGTTTGTTTGCTAGGTTTTGTTTAGCAAAGATCCTCTTTTCTAGTCCATGTTGCCTTGTCATAAAAAATCGTTTTTTACCGTTTCCGCCTCCTCGTAAGAACCGGGGTGGGCAACGTGAACTTACACTAGTTTCAAGCAGGACATCACAAGTGGAGACTATGTGAAATGGCTGGATGCTATGCGATCTGAGATGGAATTCATGTACACTAGCAGAGTGTTAACTTTTCATGTTTCTCCTAAAGGGGTAAAACCCATTGGGAACAAGAGGATCTTTGTGAAAGATAATCTGGTGTAGATGGAAAAGTTGAGACTTTCAAAGCTAGATGTAGCGTTTTGAAAATCGTTTCGGTGAAATTTCGGAAAATCGGTAAAATGAGAGGGTTTTCTGTAAAAAGTCAAAATACAAATATCTTATTATAAAAATTAAATATACATATTCTAGCTATGTAATTGCTATTATTTGGTGTTTATTGAGCCGTTGGTGAAATTTCAAATTTTCTGAAAAAAAATATTATTTTATTATTATTTTAAGCCGTCACTAATACATTTAATTAGGGAAAATTACAAATTGGAATGAGTTGAAACAAATTTTTTGCATCATAAAACATTAAATAAAAATTTATCATGTGGTTTTTGGAACGAAATCATTTGCCAAAATGGTTTAGAAATTATTGAAGAAAAAAAGGCTTTTTTTTAGCGTAAATGGATGTTTGGGGTATTGTATTTATCATTTTTCATCACCCCACACCCGTGACCACACCCACACACCCCCATTTACTCCTCCCCATGGCTGAATTCAGCACCCACCATATTTTTCCCCACTTGATTTTCAAGGAAAAAGAAATGAAAAAAAAGAAAAGAAAATGAGTGAAGTAGTTAGACTTTTGACTTTGTTTGACCTTGACCTTGTCCCCCCCCCCCCCCCATTTTCCTCACCTCCCTCTCTCTCCCCCACCCACTTTTCTGGCCGAAAATTCCTTCTCCCCACAGCAGCCCCCCCTCCATTTTCCCCTCTCTTTTCCCTTCAAAACTTCAGGAAAAATTGCATCAAAAATCCACCAAAAATCCCACAAAATCAAAATCAAAGTCCTACCCATTTTAGCTTAGCCCGTTTAGCATGGATCCTTGTGAAAAGAGAGCATTTTGGGAGGCCATGGAGTCTTGTGGACCTTCATATATTTTTGGGTATAATTCTAAAACTTTTTGTTGCTTAAATTGTTACTAATTTCTTAAGCTAATTTAATTAAGTGTTATTTGGATATGTGAGTTTAATTGCAAGTTTTGGAATTCAAGTTGTGAAATTGAATGCAAGTTAGGGTTTATAAAATTGTTGTATGGTTGTGTGTTATAGTTAGGCTTTGTTGTCATGTTAATACAAGTTTAGTAGCTAGTGCTAATGGCTAGCTTTAAAATTTTTGTTATTTTGCTAATTTGCTTACTAGGTTTTTGAAATTTGTTAAATGCTTGGGATTATTAGGTTTTTCTTGGCTTCATTAACTTTATTAAGTGTTGTTTAATGCTTTGGATCATGCAATTCTAAGCTAGATTGTAGTTTGTGTATTTTGCTTTGAAATTGTTAAAAGGGGTATTTTTGGTAAACTAGAATATTAGGATTTTTTGAATTTAATGAGATTAAATTCCGGAAATTGTTTATACGACTTATTTAAGATATTTAATAAATATATTGGCCGCTACATTCATTTAAACATCCTGTTTTGTACAAAAACGGCGAATTGTGCTTGCTAGATTTTCGGAAAAATGACTTTTTAAGCAAAATTGAGGTTTTTGTGAGTTTTAACCTAGTTTATATTAAAATTTGTGTTCGTGAATGTGCAAATGAGTATGATTGCATTTTTCTCGATGGTTTGACGTTTGTACAACGACATCGAGGGTTGGTTTGACTATTCTTGCATGCGTAGGCGATAGGTTTGGACCTATGCGTGATACGCGTGCCGATTTGATTTTCGTATGCCGTTTCGATTTCGAATTTAGTTTTAATGCGATATGGTGCGTTATGATATGTAGGTACCCCATGTGGACTTCGAGACGACAAGCAAGCGCGTGGCGACGTCGGTACCGGCTAGCGAGGACCAGGTGAGTAGATTTATATCTACGGGGAGAAGTCGGGTGGATGGCGTATAGCACCCCCGCAGTCCGTGGTGATGTATACGGATGCGTATACACACCAACAATTTATGATATGTTGTTAGGATTTATTATTGATGATTTTAGATGGATATTGGTGTTGGATTGGTGCATGGTTACGAAACCTTAGGTAGTGGGTGCACTACACTTACACATACACACATATACATACTTGCATACATTCCTTATTTCATATGTGCGTGTATGGGAATATATTTATATGTTCACATGGGTATGGGTCTATGTGTTCACATATGGATTTGAGGAGGATACTTGGGATTGAGCTGAGTCGATGAGATTTGTTTGTGGTTGTGATCTCGGTGATATGGCAGGATTCGTACTTAAGATACGTCCTGGTGTTATAGCGGATCTTGCGGCGGCGATACGGGTGAATAGTGTTATAAATAAATGGTCGACATGTGATCGTGATATGAGGCATAATATGCTAGGATATTGATATTAGGCCGTATCGGGCGATGTATACCCCTTGATGATGATATGTGCTGACGATATCGGTTTGTACGAGATTGTCGATCAGTAGTCAGATCATGTGTATATTGAGGATATTAGTATTGTACTAGACATTGGTCAGTACCCTAGACTATGATCTTGGATAAAGAGGATACCAGAGGAATAGTGTGAGAAATATGATATTGACCCGTACCCAGATTTGGGGATGCCGTACGACGGATTTACGTACGAGCTATATCTTGATGATTGATCCGCACTCTTGACTTGGGATGTCTGATTATAGATATGGTATCGGATATGATATTATTGAGGCGGGATCACCGACTAATTTATATACAGGTATGTATATGTATCAACTCAGATGTTAGGCGGTTTCCTTACCTGTAGTCCAGCTTATAGCGTAGCCCTTTAGTTTAGTTAGTTGTTAGATTAGATTCGGTTCCTACCTATTTCAAAGCTTATGAATCGTGCGTATTTTTAAAGACAGCCTAAGGGATCCTACAGATATTTTAAAAAACGTATCTTTTCTTAAAAACACCGTAGCCCCTATTTTCAAAACCCCACGATTCGTGTTATTTTAAAAGGCACCATTGTAGGACTTATATTAGGTTAAAACAGATTAATTATCGTTGCGTCTAGTATTCAGCTCCTGCTCATTATTGTTGTTTGCTCCGCATCACATGCTTATATTATGCTTCATATTCTACTGTTGATATCTTGTGGTTAGGACACCAGCACTATTACCGATGATGCGTATGTACCACGTACACTTGCCGGCTCACACACATCTTCATCGGTAATTGCCATGTCACGTACACCTTAGAAAATATTATTGCTTGACATAGCCTGTTAGCTAATAGTTTAGACATGATATTAGTGTACTTGCCTTATATGTTAGTTTAGACATTATAGTTATTACCTGCTACCTCATGCATACTGTTATTCATTATTATGCCGCATTCATGGATTATCATGCATATATTTACTTTTTACGTGCTATTGAAGTTTTGGATTTGGATTTCCATGAGATTTTCTGGATTTGGGGAAAACCGCAAAACATATACAAACTTCTTCTTTCTCTTTTTAAATAAAAAGCGCGGTTTTTTCCCATGATGTATGAGTCGTCCACCATGAGTTTGCTGATAGATTTGGAGACCCGATTCGAGGAGTTGGATGAACCGTTTCGGGTACATGGTGGACCCGGTAAGGTACCCCGGGGCAAGAAGCTCGTGGTGATGACGATGAGCCTGGCAGGGGGAGACTACCTACCGGTGATTTTACCCGACGCGTCGGATATCCGGAGGATACCGTCGTGGTCTTGAGATGGATGGTAGGGGCCGGTCTGGACTGACGGCGCCCTAGATATTGAGATTGAGACATTGAGATTTCGTGATATTGAGGTACTGAGATTTGATGATACAGGCCAGTCCGGATGGCCGGAGCCTGAGGTTTTGAGACATTGAGATTTATGTTTTGTGTCGATGCTAGACACTGTTGATGCTGATTTCATTTATGATACCTCATTTTAAAAATACAAAGGAAATCTCACTAATTTATGAAAACAGTTTCATCATTTACATTATTCTGTTTTCATGCATTCATACCTCATTCATATGATATATTGCTACCTGAGGTACTGACACGGGCACATGAGATCATACTCGGGTTAGATATTACCCTAGCCATTGTTATAGGCTGCATGTTATTCATATATTTGAGGATATATTATGATCATTGACCTAGGTTGCGTTATTCATGCGATTTTCTATTCGTAGATCTTTTTCTACTCACGAGTTGGCAACTCACCCCCGTTGTGCCCTAGTTTCTTGCAGGTGTTGCCGTACGGATTTCATTACGGCTTTGCGGGCACGGTTTCTTTTCGGGTGACTTGCTAGTTGGTGGTTTTATTGTATCTTACCCATCATTATACCTTGTATATTATATTTCAGTTGTATCTAGAAGTTCCATCAACCAAACTTGTATTTTTTGAGATAGAGACCAGTAATGTTATTCTTTCGAACATAGAGTAGCATGTTATATTTCTTGAGTTTCTTGCTGGTTGAGTTCCATTTCTGTTGTGATCCTCGCCTTTAGGCGTTGTATATTATGTTGCATACAGGTTGATTTGATATGGTTCTTCCTATTCTCTACTACTTCTCTTGGTTTGGATTTCTGGGTTTCGGCTTACTTAGCATACGTACTCCTTGAGACGTTCGTAGTCTAAGTGCCGGTCATGTTCCGTACTTTCGGGTCGTGACAAAGTTGGTATCAGAGCGTTAGGTTTTACCTTCGGAGCGTAGGATGACCCTTGGTTGATGGAATAGGTGACTAAAGTAGAGTGACGTACCGTTGGTATGTTCCGCGGCATATTTACGACACGCCACTCCACTTATGAAGCCTTAGGATGTACATTTCCTTGTTCAGTATTATATTCCTTCCTGATCTAGCCTCATCGGTACCAGTTTGGTTTTGCTGCCACGATTACGGGCAGGGAGAGCTACGGCTAGAGTTGCGGTCAGCACGAGCTCGGCACGAACGAGGACTGACCAGGGCATGATTCCGGCGACACCCGATTATAGAGAGGTGTTTTTTGATTGTGTTCTATTGAGATAAAACTACTAAAACTCCACTCTACTCACTCTAGAGTTCTAGGTTTAGCAAGCCAAGCACTTTAGTTGCCTCTCGATTGAGGTAAGAGCTCAAGGTAGAGGTTTTCGGGTGGATCCTTCTTCGACAAAGAGGAGACTATGAGGTGGAGCCGTTCAAGCCACTCCAAGGAGCAAGAAGAGAAGGAGTTCAAGACCTAGGTATAACCCTCTAACATAGTAGTTAAACTTGTAGTTAGTTTGCTAGGTTTTGTTTAGCAAAGATCCTCTTTTCTAGTCCATGTTGCCTTGTCATAAAAAATCGTTTTTTACCGTTTCCGCCTCCTCGTAAGAACCGGGGTGGGCAACGTGAACTTACACTAGTTTCAAGCAGGACATCACAAGTGGAAACTATGTGAAATGGCTGGATGCTATGCGATCTGAGATGGAATTCATGTACACTAGCAGAGTGTTAACTTTTCATGTTTCTCCTAAAGGGGTAAAACCCATTGGGAACAAGAGGATCTTTGTGAAAGATAATCTGGTGTAGATGGAAAAGTTGAGACTTTCAAAGCTAGATGTAGCGTTTTGAAAATCGTTTCGGTGAAATTTCGGAAAATCGGTAAAATGAGGGGGTTTTCTGTAAAAAGTCAAAATACAAATATCTTATTATAAAAATTAAATATACATATTCTAGTTATGTAATTGCTATTATTTGGTGTTTATTGAGCCGTTGGTGAAATTTCAAATTTTCTGAAAAAAATATTATTTTATTATTATTTTAAGCCGTCACTAATAAATTTAATTAGGGAAAATTACAAATTGGAATGAGTTGAAACAAATTTTGTGCATCATAAAACATTAAATAAAAATTTATCATGTGGTTTTTGGAACGAAATCATTTGCCAAAATGGTTTAGAAATTATTGAAGAAAAAGAGGCTTTTTTTTAGCGTAAATGGATGTTTGGGGTATTGTATTTATCATTTTTCATCACCCCACACCCGTGCCCACACCCACACACCCCCACTTACTCCTCCCCATGGCTGAATTCAGCACCCACCATATTTTTCCCCACTTGATTTTCAAGGAAAAAGAAATGAAAGAAAAGAAAAGAAAATGAGTGAAGTAGTTAGACTTTTGACTTTGTTTGACCCTGACCTTGTCCCCCCCCCCATTTTCCTCACCTCCCTCTCTCTCCACCACCCACTTTTCTGGCCGAAAATTCCTTCTCCCCACAGCAGCCCCCCCCCCTTCCATTTCCCCCTCTCTTTTCCCTTCAAAACTTCATGAAAAATTGCATCAAAAATCCACCAAAAATCCCACAAAATCAAAATCAAAGTCCTACCCATTTTAGCTTAGCCCGTTTAGCATGGATCCTTGTGAAAAGAGAGCATTTTGGGAGGCCATGGAGTCTTGTGGACCTTCATATATTTTTGGGTATAATTCTAAAACTTTTTGTTGCTTAAATTGTTACTAATTTCTTAAGCTAATTTAATTAAGTGTTATTTGGATATGTGAGTTTAATTGCAAGTTTTGGAATTCAAGTTGTGAAATTGAATGCAAGTTAGGGTTTATAAAATTGGTGTATGGTTGTGTGTTATAATTAGGCTTTGTTATCATGTTAATACAAGTTTAGTAGCTAGTGCTAATGGCTAGCTTTAAAAATTTTGTTATTTTGCTAATTTGCTTACTAGGTTTTTGAAATTTGTTAAATGCTTGGGATTAAAAATGTGATTAGGTTTTTCTTGGCTTCATTAACTTTATTAAGTGTTGTTTAATGCTTTGGATCATGCAATTCTAAGCTAGATTGTAGTTTGTACATTTTGCTTTGAAATTGTTAAAAAGGGTATTTTTGGTAAACTAGAATATTAGGATTTTTGGAATTTAATGAGATTAAATTCCGGAAATTGTTTATATGACTTATTTAAGATATTTAATAAATATATTGGCCGCTACATTCATTTAAACATCATGTTTTGTACAAAAACGGCGAATTGTGCTTGCTAGATTTTCGGAAAAATGACTTTTTAAGCAAAATTGAGGTTTTTGTGAGTTTTAACCTAGTTTATATTAAAATTTGTGTTCGTGAATGTGCAAATGAGTGTGATTGGATTTTTCTCGATGGTTTGACGTTTGTACATCGACATCGAGGGTTGGTTTGACTATTCTTGCATGCGTAGGCGATAGGTTTGGACCTATGCGTGATACGCGTGCCGATTTGATTTTCGTATGCCGTTTCGATTTCGAATTTAGTTTTAATGCGATATGGTGAGTTATGATATGTAGGTACCCCCATATGGACTTCGAGACGACAAGCAAGCGCGTGGCGACGTCGGTACCGGCTAGCGAGGACGAGGTGAGTAGATTTATATCTACGGGGAGAAGTCGGGTGGATGGCGTATAGCACCCCCGCAGTCCGTGGTGATGTATACGGATGCGTATACACACCAACAATTTATGATATGTTGTTAGGATTTATTATTGATGATTTTAGATGGATATAGGTGTTGGATTGGTGCATGGTTACGAAACCTTAGGTAGTGGGTGCACTACACTTACACATACACACATATACATACTTGCATACATTCCTTATTTCATATGTGCGTGTATGGGAATATATTTATATGTTCACATGGGTATGGGACTATGTGTTCACATACGGATTTGAGGAGGATACTTGGGATTGAGCTGAGTCGATGAGATTTGTTTGTGGTTGTGATCTCGGTGATATGGCAGGATTCGTACTTAAGGTACGTCCTGGTGTTATAGCGGATCTTGCGGCGGCGATACGGGTGAATAGTGTTATAAATAAATGGTCGACATGTGATCGTGATATGAGGCATAATATGCTAGGATATTGATATTAGGCCGTATCGGGCGATGTATACCCCTTGATGATGATATGTGCTGACGATATCGGTTTGTACGAGATTGTCGATCAGTAGTCAGATCATGAGTATATTGAGGATATTAGTATTGTACTAGACATAGGTCAGTAACCTAGACTATGATCTTGGATAAAGAGGATACCAGAGGAATAGTGTGAGGAATATGATATTGACCCGTACCCAGATTTGGGGATGCCGTACGACGGATTTACGTACGAGCTATATCTTGATGATTGATCCGCACTCTTGACTTGGGATGTCTGATTATAGATATGGTATCGGATATGATATTATTGAGGCGGGATCACCGACTAATATATATACAGGTATGTATATGTATCGACTCAGATGTTAGGCGGTTTCCTTACCTGTAGTCTAGCTTATAGCGTAGCCCTTTAGTTTACTTAGTTGTTAGATTAGATTCGGTTCCTACCTATTTCAAAGCTTACGAATCGTGCGTATTTTTAAAGAAAGCCTAAGGGATCCTACGGATATTTCAAAAAACGTAACTTTTCTTAAAAACACCGTAGCCCCTATTTTCAAAACCCCATGATTCGTGTTATTTCAAAAGGCACCATTGTAGGACTTATATTAGGTTAAAACAGATTAATTATCGTTGCGTCTAGTATTCAACTCCCGCTCATTATTGTTGTTTGCTCCGCATCACATGCTTATATTATGCTTCATATTCTACTGTTGATATCTTGTGGTTAGGACACCAGCACCATTACCGATGATGCGTATGTATCACATACACTTACTTGCCGGCTCACACACATCTTCATCGGTAATTGCCATGTCACGTACACCTTAGAAAATATTATTGCTTGACATAGCCTGTTAGCTAATTGTTTAGACATGATATTAGTGTACTTGCCTTATATGTTAGTTTAGACATTATAGTTATTACCTGCTACCTCATGCATACTGTTATTCATTGTTATTCCGCATTCATGGATTCTCATGCATATATTCACTTTTTACGTGCTATTGAGGTTTTGGATTTGGATTTCCATGAGATTTTCTGGATTTGGGGAAAACCGCAAAACATATACAAACTTCTTCTTTCTCTTTTTAAATAAAAAGCGCGGTTTTTTCCCATGATGTATGAGTCGTCCACCATGAGTTTGCTGATAGATTTGGAGACCCGATTCGAGGAGTTGGATGAACCGTTTCGGGTACATGGTGGACCCGGTAAGGTACCCCGGGGCAAGAAGCTCGTGGTGATGACGATGAGCCTGGCAGGGGGAGACTACCTACCGTTGATTTTACCCGACGTGTCGGATATCCGGAGGATACCGTCGTGGTCTTGAGATGGATGGTAGGGGCCGGTCTGGACTGACGGCGCCCTAGATATTGAGATTAAGACATTGAGATTTCGAGATATTGAGGTACTGAGATTTGATGATACAGGCCAGTCCGGATGGCCGGAGCCTGAGATTTTGAGACATTGAGATTTATGTTTTGTGTCGATGCTAGACACTGTTGATGCAGATTTCATTTATGATACCTCATTTTAAAAATACAAAGGAAATCTCACTAATTTATGAAAACAGTTTCTTCATTTACATGTATTCTGTTTTCATGCATTCATACCTCATTCATATGATATATTGCTACCTGAGGCACTGACACGGGCACATGAGATCACACTCGGGTTAGATATTACCTTAGCCATTGTTATAGGCTGCATGTTATTCATATATTTGAGGATATATTATGATCATTGACCTAGGTTGCGTTATTCATGCGATTTTCTGTTCGTAGATTTTTTTCTACTCACGAGTTGGCAACTCACCCCCGTTGTGCCCCAGTTTCTTGCAGGTGTTGCCGTACGGATTTCATTACGGCTTTGCGGGCACGGTTTCTTTTCGAGTGACTTGCTAGTAGGTGGGTTTATTGTATCTTACCCATCATTATACCTTGTATATTATATTTCAGTTGTATTTAGAAGTTCCATCAACCAAACTTTTATTTTTTGAGATAGAGACCAGTAATGTTATTCTTTCGACCATAGAGTAGCATGTTATATTTCTTGAGTTTCTTGCTGGTTGAGTTCCATTTCTGTTGTGATCCTCACCTTTAGGCGTTGTATATTATGTTGCATACAGGTTGATTTGATATGGTTCTTCCTATTCTCTACTACTTCTCTTGGTTTGGATTTCTGGGTTTCGGCTTACTTAGCATACGTACTCCTTGAGACCTTCGTAGTCTAAGTGCCGGTCATGTTCCGTACTTTCGGGTCGTGAAACTAGACTTGTAGCAAAAGGTTTTCGTCAACGACCTTGTGTCGAATATGAGGAAAGGTTGTTTTTCTCGTATTGTACACGGATGACATACTCTTGATAGGAAATGATCTTTCTATGCTACACTCGGTCAAGCTCTTCTTATCATACATGTTCTCCATGAAACTTCTAAGTGATGCCTCTTACATCCTGGGGATGTAAATCTATAGAGATAGATATAAAAGGATTTGAGATTGTCCCAATTCAGGTACATAGAGACCATACTAAAGGGGTTTAGTATGGAAGATTCAAGGTGTGGTAATGTACCCGCTTGTTCAGGAATCACTCTCTCTAAAGAGATGTATCCCAAGACTGATTTGGAGAGGGCTCGCATACAAGGGATACCCTATGCTTTGGCAGTCGGGTCAATCATGTATGCGATATTATGTACCACATCGGATGTAGCATGCTCACTAGGTGTAGTGAGTAGGTATCAATCAGATCTTTGGGAGAAACACTGGACAGCTGTGAAGAATATTCTTAAGTAATTGAGAAGCAATAAAGAGATGTTCTTGGTGTATGGAAAAGGAGAACTCCAGATGGAGTCATTTACCGATTCGAGCTTCCATAGTGATAAGGACGACTGAAATTCAGTCTCGGGTTTTGACTTTACCCTCAGTAGAGGGACGGTATGTTGGAAGGGTTCCAAGCTATATACCGCAGCAGACTCGATGATAGAGTCTGATTACATCGCTACCAACGATGTTGCAAAAGAGGCTGTCTGGATGAAATAAGTTCATATGATGAACTTGGTTCGTACCATTGAGCATCCAATACCTGTGTATTGTGATAATAATGGAGTTATGGCTTTGACCTAGGAACCTCGGTGCTGTCAGCGATCCGGACATATTCTTAGGCATTATCACCTAATCAGGGAGGTTGTTGATCTCCGGAAGATCGAGGTCAGGAGAGTTGACACAGAGGATAACATAGCGAATCCACTCACCGAGGCTTCCCCCAGATGATATTCGAGAGACTTTTGGGGCGTTGGGTATAAGATACTACAACAACCAGCCTTAGTGCAAGTGGGAGATTGTTAGGAATATGTATGCTCTAGATGCCATTATTGTTGATATAGTGGATGCTTGGACATATATATAGAGGACTTTTTTCTCGACATGATAGTATGCTATCAGGTTACCTTTATCTTAACATGTAGACTGGTATTTTTTTGGTCTGTCTCTTGCATGTTGGTAAAGCCCTTAGGATATGTACTTGACTACCAAGATTATGATGAGATCATACTAGTAGGTCTAGGGTGGTCCAAAAGTACATCCTTTAATCAGTTCCTAGTCGAGGGGGTATCGAGTCAAGGGCATCGATATTCCAGAGTAGACTAGTGTGTACGTTTCTTGTCCCTTGGAGGGCGATGGTTGATCCCACAAAAATTGGTGTGTAACATCAAAGATTGTACATAGGTGCTCATTAGAGAATGGGTACACAGAACAGGACTCGCCGAGGACTCCTAGTTGGTAGTATACCTATTGTCAGATAGCAGTCCTCTGGTGACACTGGTACATATTAGTCTGTAAACCCAAGATCGTCATAGTGTCTTGTGTGGCTCCCATTGAACTTTGATTTCCTCCCTACCACGCTCAAAGGAGACGTGCAAACAAGTGGATTTTGGGTACAGTCCCGAGTCGCATGAGGCAATGAGCAATAGGAGGGGTTTTGTCTCTCCCGGTATTGGGGGTTGATGTTGCGCTATACTCGATTGGCTATAACTGGAAGTCCCTGGCCAGGGCTGCTGCTAAGATTTGCTGATAAGAGTTATCAGTAGTTTCTCAAACCGTTATAGGCCAGACATCGGCATGACTTATCACGTTACTGGGGTCTGACGTTTACCACCCCTAGACATGATATGCGACATATTAGACGAAGAGACCGGACTGTAGGGTAGTGTTATTGTAGGCTTCATGGAGACTATGGACAAGCTTGTTTGTTGATCTTCATATCGCTCAATACCCGGGTAGCCGTTACGTCCAGCTAGTACTGCTGACGGCTTGTAGGTAACTGATGTGATCATCACCTACTGCTGGCGTATTGACGAGTCTTTAGAGTCTCACACAGAAGTTCCTTGGTTTAAGAGAAACGAAGTAGGCCACATATGTGATATGTGTGTGGGCCTGATTAAATACGTGTATGTGATACCATATTGTAATCTGGCAGTTATCTGTTATCGTTTCGGTTATATATGATATAACCAGATTATCGAATCAAGTGTTGATTTGATAATGTGATATACAGATAAATGATATTAGTCGGTCATATGTGATATAACTGGATTATTAAATCAAGTGTTGATTTAATAATGTGATATAAATTATATTTGATATAATTATATCTAAACTAATATCATTAGCTCACTAGACATTTTCTTATATGTATTAATATATATATATATATATATATATATATATATATATATATGTAGCATGGCATAAATTTCTATTTTGTGAAAATAGAAATGAGGTGGAAAATGGGGAGACTTTAGGAGCATGGTTGCAAGTATGGGCTTTATATTTCTTTATTCACCTTGACTCACTATTCAAGCATGGGTGAAATTTTATATTGCAATAATTCCATGCTTGAATGAGTGAGGGTCAAGGGGTTAGCCATTCACTTTTTCATTCTAACACTTAGCCATTTTCTTGAGTTGCTCCTTTATGCTCTCTAGCTTCTTCTTCCTCATTGTCATGGTTCAAGCTTCAACTCTCACATGTGATGTGAACCATGAAGCTTGAACACAAACTTGTGAGCATTCATATCCCCTACTTCACCATCCTATACTTGACTAGAGATCGAGTGTGGAGTGTTTCTTACGCTAAAGAGTTTAGTGTAGAGGTAGATTGAGTTGGAGGGACTTCGCGTGGATCATCTTCGGCACGATGGTCATCGGAGAAAGATCGTCCAAAGCCTCAAGTGGAGCCTAGTGGAGTCGCGAGACTTCTACATGGAGCATATGAATTGAAGGACTCGATCTACAAGGGTATAGCCATATTCACTTCTCTCTTATTATTCATATCATCATAGCTTAACCCAAATATTCTAGCAAAGATCTTTTATAGTCCAGCTTAGCACCTAGTAAAAACTAAAATTGGGCATGCTTGATGCCACTAGAACCTTATGGTGGTGCTAGGGTAGACTTTCACTCACCAAGTTTGTTCACACATCCGATTGACATGTTCTTGTGTCTTCTATGATGTTCGATTTACCGCAATCAGTACGGTTCCACTTGTAGTTAGCCGCGATGAGTACAAGTCATCCACGGAGATAAGGCATGTTTTTCGTTCTTATTTTAGACGAGTTATGTCACAAAGTCCAAGTGTCATGACCCATAATTTAGCACGTGTCTGGCACTTAAATTACGCAACATCTAAAGGCGTAACGTAAATCAAGTAAGCCGAAGCCCAGAAAAATCAAAACCTTTTTGCGGGAAATGGTAGGGCTGCAGTTTGAAATAAAGGTATAATGAAATCAAGTTTTTCTTTAAATGCATAGATAATGAAACATGAAAATGCAAGTGGATTATACTATAGTTGGAACATGTTTCGTCTTTCAGAATTTTTGGCAGCACCTCCCTAGTATATTTTGATCCAAAATCATATACACAACAATATATAGGCATTCCCAAGCGGGAGCTAGGTCTTCGCCAACTGGAGGAATCATAACCACGCAATAACATATATACGACGCGCAACCGCGAAGATCAACCCAGAAAGAATAATAAATAAGCAAGACATCAAAACTCAAGAAGCGAACATCAACCCATCGCTCTAATTCTCGCACAATACCCAAGTCTGACTAGGTCTACCAAATATACAAATTCTATTTTCTGACTGGTGGTGTTTATCTAGATACAACGGAATACAAAAGCATGAGAGTGGGCACGATCCAACATGTGTCCCACCTACCAAAGCAAAACATCGTGGAAGAAGCTGTGTGCCAGCGATACCGCAACTGATCCTAAGCGGTCAAACCTGCAAGAACTTTGGCACAACGGGGGTGAGTTGCCAACTCGTGAGTACAAAACATCAGCAGGTAGAAATCGAATAAAACAATGGTTTTCTAGGTCACTATATCCTGAAGATAATACTATGATATCTAGGGTGACCATGTATGCATATATGTCAACAATCGATCAATGCAATGACATATATAAATAAACATCCGACATCATATGCCTTTACGCATGTGGATATCATCCATGTGTCGATCAACGACACAAACAATATCATGGAATCTGAGTGTCCAACATGGACACTCGAATCATCATGAAAACATATACCTGTATATATATGATGATATCAACCACGTGTGTCCATCAACGACACAATAAATTCATGGAACCTGAGTGTCCAACACCGACACTCGAAACATCATGAAAACCCGTGTCCAGCATCGAAACGTAAATCCTCATATCTCAGGCGCCGCATACTCAGATCGATCCTCATATTTATCTCATCTCAGGCGCCGCATACTCTGATCGTCCCCCATATCCATCTCACCACTCCGGTCGGTATCCTCCGGATAACCGCCGGGTCCAAAAATATCACCGGTAGATCGTAGTCGCTCTGCCAGGCTCATCGTCTACTGCACAACATACCTTTCTTGCCCGGGGTACCATACCGGGTCCACCATGTACCCGCAGACGGCTTATCCAGCTCCTTGAATTGGGTATCATATAGCTCACAACCAAGAAAACTCATGGTGGAGGTCTCGAAATATCATATCAAGAGAAACCGCATTTTTAAAGTAACATATAGTTTCCTTTGAAATATAACCACGGTTCTCAAATCCAGAAATCTTATGAAAAAAGGCATCTCAATGCGTATAATCGTAAAGCATAATGTATGAAAACATAGAACAGAAATGTGCGCATATCAGTGTATCATGCAGCATAGAATAGTTATGTGAGCATATCAGTATATCATGCAAACATTGGATAGTGATGTGAGCATATCAGTATATCATGCCAAGGAGTCATGTGATAGTACTGAACAATTAAGAGTAATAGCATGATATAAAAATTTGACCATGTAAGTGACATAGCAATTACCGATTATGAAAGTGTGTGAGCCGGAAAATCTGTGTAAGTGTAACATGCACATCATCGATAATTGTGCAGGTGTAGTAGCAGATGATATCATAACAAATAATGGAAGCACAGGTACATACAATACAATGGGAATATCATAAACGTAGCAGAAATTAAACCGTAAGCGCCACATGATATAATCGACGTATCTAATCTAACATCTACATAAGGGACTATCTAAAGTAGTGTAGAAATAGATTTGAAATATCTATAACATATCCGACCCGATGAATCTATCAATAGGCAATCCAGCCTCATAGCATCACGTACGGTATAATCCATCATACGACATCCTCTAGTCAAGGGTATGGATCAATCAGCCAGTAAAACTCATCGCGTAGGGTAATCCATCGTACGGCGGCATTAAACAAATATGGATTCTATCAACCTATTGAACAATGAGGGTACGGATCTAAAGTCTCGTACGACATATCACTCATTATTCTCATAATTATATATATACACATATATCAAGTCACATCCGTATCTATCTCATATCATGTCTTGGCAAAGATATCTATATTCTCATATCGCCTCACATCCGTATATCGACATATTAAGCCAAGTCATCTTGCATACACATCATATCTTATTAATTTCACAACACATTTATGTCAATCTCATGTCGTTTTTATCGTTCTCATAACATGCCACTATAAATCTCATATCGATCGTATTCGCTCGTATTATCTTATCTCATCATATTGATATCTCAATTCTCGTCATCACGTATTAATCATATCATCTCCTACTAACTCTTTTAACCATATCCATAAGTTTCTAGCATGGTTTCTCCAACTATATTCTATATATCGGTTTCCATTTATAATTTGCGGGGGTGCTATATGCCATCCACCCGACTTCTCCCGTAGATATAAATCTACTCACCTGCTAAACTCCTCGCTTAGCCGAAGTCGATGTGCTTCGTCGTCTTGGAAGTCCATGCGAAGGTACCTACATATCAACACACAATCGAAATGCTATTAAAATCAAGTCCGAAAACCGATACGGCACATGAATTGCTGATAGGTTAGAACCTATAGCCTACGCATACAAAACAACCAAATAGCTCTCGTCGTTGACGTACAAACGTCCAATGACCAAATCCAACTCAAATATAAAAACCAAGCATTCAAACATCGGAAAACTTTGCTAAACCACTCTCAACAGCTCCTAGATTTTAGCTCAGGTAAAAAGGGGCTAAACTAATTATACAGTAGCTAGTATATAGGGTAAATGAGCTACAGGAAAAACCACAACACCTATGCCAAAAGGAGGCCCGGCGAGATTGCCTAAAAATCCGGTTTTGCCGGTCATGTTGAGGAGTTTTAAGTTTGTATTCAGGTGGTGGTGTTCTAGTGGTTTATCTAGGTCAATAGACTTGTTTAACTTTCTTAAAAATATCCCAAATAGCTCCAGATTCCCTGTAGGCCAATAAAACTTCACAAAACTGACACTGGGTAAATCCTAAGTTCGTGTATCGGGTTCTAATCTCAGTTTTGGTCCAGAAAAGCAATTTCTAAGGTCTTGAAACACTCACTACACCTCTATTGCGTCTTAACAAGTCCATAATTCACTAAACATCATCTTGGAAATTTCCAAGATCACATAACGTAACTAATACGAAATCTAAACTAACTAGGATACACTAACATAACAACTTAACTAATAGGAAAGGAAATATACCTCATTTGGCAACTTAGGAAAATTCTTGGGTTGCCCAAAGTTTTCAAAATCCAAACTTGAATGGTTCAAAGGGTTTAGGATGAGGGTGTGCTTCTTTTTAATGAAGGTGGCATGGGATTTTGGTGAAGATTTAGAGATGATACATAGAGGTAGAGAAGATGGAGGAAGGAGGTGAAGAAGAAGAAAGAATTGAAATGAAGAAGAAAAGGAGATGAAGGATTTGGTCAAGGGTCTTACTGTCTCTTAACCTCACCCTCTCTTACCCTCACCCTTTCTCAAAATATCTCATACACTCATTATCTCAAAATATCTATTTTGTTTTTCACTCTCACTCATTAAACCAAACACAATAAAAAAAACATGCAACCAAAATGTCACATGACATGGTGCACTAGCCATGGGAAAATGTAAAAATATGGATTTGGCTTAATCGTTATTAATAGTGCACTAATCAAGTTTAATTTAAACTTGCATATATTTAATTTTAAAGATGCCAAAATCTGATAAATATCATTATAATAAATAAATCATTTTAATCTCCACTTATTTTCCAAATATTGGTATATACTTATACCATTTTACGAAAAACCCTTATTCGCAAAACGAATAGTTTTCGTGAAATATATTATTTTAATATTTATATTCGAAAAATAATATTTATATTTCTGAAATGTTACACCATGGGTGTTCTTTGTTAACTATGTGATATGCATTATGTCTAAGCGTATGTCCAAGCGAGCTTATTAGGATTTTGGATTAGATAGTTGAGTTAGGAATTTCGTATTCTTCTTTGTGCCAAAATTAGAATTGATGCCGGAGTAATTGAAAACAACATTGATTAGGGTACTGTAAAAGGGTGCTTGCAAGTTGTCACACTTTGCTATGTATGTCCTAATTGACCCTTGTCCCTCTATTATATGCTTTTAGTTCCAACCTTCGATCAAACAAACGCACTTAATCGTCAATTTAGGTCGCAACTACATGTCACTTATAGTACGCCTAAAAGCGAAGGTCAACTTTCTTTCAGACGAAGTTTCAATCTAATTATATGGGCAAAAGATAGAACAAGAGAGTTTTTCGTCTCTCGAACTACCCTCTCCTTAATCCAACAAGTGATAATTATTATTTTATTGTTAAGAATAAAATCTAAGAATAAGAATGGATTATGATATTAAGGAAAAAGGATAAATAAAATTCAAAAAAACAAAACTCATCTACTTTAACAAATTAAAAGCAAGTTATCTAACGAATTAAAATTTCATAACAAGATAAGAAATTGTAAGGTAATTAAAGATAAGAAACAAACCTTTATTAATAATAAAAATTTCAAGATATATTTATTTGAAATAAATAGTCTTAACCCAACCATGCAAATTACAATTGAATGAAATTGCAAGATAGGGAAGAAATCATTAATTCAACCAAGATCATAACCATCAAGCTTTTACAAATGGCTAAACTAATAATTAAAAAGAAGAACTAATCTAAACTAACATAATTTTAGCCTAAGAAATGATATCCCCTAAGTGCTACTAATCCGGTCTATTTATAGGCTCTCAAAAATATGTTTAGGTCTATTTTCTGAAGTAATGTACAATGCCCAAAATACCGAAGAAAAAATGTCACGGATGACAAAGTTTTGATCGCTGATCCACCGCCATTTTCCCTGATCCACCGCCAAATTTTAGAATCAGTGCTCAGATTTTTTGTGTGATCTTTTGATATTTGATTCTTATGTTTGGCCTTGTAACATTTACAAAATCCATCAGAATTTTTCTCTAATAATTAGTAGTCTAATGTTACAACTAATTTTGTCTTCTTATGACATCACATCTCCTTTTCATTTTTCAAATCCCATTTAATGCGCTTCCATCGTGTTTTGCGTTCGTCTGAGACATGAATGACTGCTTTTTCTATCTTGTCTCTTGTACTGGTAGATGGCACCTGGCGGATTTGATGTGGCTAAAATCCGTATTTTATATGTTTTCGGCCGTCTGTTTTGAAACGTCATTTTTGCAAGGAATGTGTGTAATTTGCGCTGTCTTGGACTAAATGCTCCTAAGAACCTGTAACCTGAAATCATGTAAAAGATATGGATAAAAAGCACCAATCTACATGCAAATGTGTATAAGAATGAGTGGTATTAAATGCAATATTCTGATGTGAATAAATACCCATAAACTTATCTTTTGCTCTTACCGAGTAAAACGTTTTAATTTAAAGAAAATAAAAGTTCTAAGCTCACTTTCGTAGGCAACACGTTTGCATTTAGCCCGTGCAACAAACCATTAAACCTTTAGGTTTCCCTAGAGGAGGAGTGTTGTCTCCTGAGGATTTTCAGCGGATTACACCCATAAAATTCCATCAAGTTAATTTTGCAAGTTAACCGTCGACTCTATTCCTAAGGTTTTGTATCTAGGATAGAAATTCTATTACCCTAAATTAGAAACATCCAACCCTTATTTTTCACACTTCATTCTTTATTTAACTTAAGCTCATATATGTCTTTACGTGTTCGTACGATAGCGTTGTTTTGCCTCAAGAGTTTCGATTAAAGTATTCATCCTACAAATATGGTCCGGACAAAACTTCAAAATGATCACATGAGTTTGTAAAGACTTAAGATTTTCTCAAGTTTCATTCTCCAGCCAAGCCTCAAATCCAGAATTTCTATCATCTTTAATAGAAAACTAAGCCTCATTCGTCACTCCACGTTTTACTTGTTTTTGTTCATACACACCTTCGAGAACTTGCAATAGTCTTTATCATCGTTAAAACATTCATGTCTCCGTTAAAAATATTTTTATAAAAAATACTCGTCTTCGGTCAGGATTATTCTCACACAAAGAACTATGAGAAATTTTAACTCGGAAAGAAGACTTGCTTGACTTTGTTTATATCAGACTTTCTAGATTTCTTAGCGAGCTTTGGGTCAGTGCACACAAACTAGATGGTTTTAGGGCATTAGGTGTAAAATCACCCGAGCAGACTTAATTGCCCAAGTCACCTAGGTCCTAAAACAAAAGGACTCATTTTATACGTGAAAATCATAAGAATTCAATGCGAATGGAGACATTACCAGTTCTTCATTTTATTTTTAAGATAAAAAACGTGTTTATGTATATCAGGTGTGTAATCACTCCAATAAAATTCCAGATGGATTATTTTTTAAACTTGGTCTCCATTAAAGCTTTCAATAATACCCTTTCATATTCACTTCACTTTATGAACTATTCTTGATATTACTTATTTCAGAACATACCTGTTTGATCCTAAAAAAGTTTATCAAATTTTAATAGTTTTAAGTCATTTCAAACTTGTCATCTAATTTTCAAAACTCAAGATACGTGTAATGTGATGCAAAGACATATATTAGCTACGGTTAAACTCAAACGAGTGTTATCTTTCGGGTTTTCAATTTCTAAAGATAGGTGTCACGACCCAAAAGGGGCACATGACCAGCACAAGGATTACGTGAAGTCAAGTGGACCCCATCGCAACCTAAGTAAGGCAAAACCAGGATTCTAAACCATATATATAAGAAAATAGATAATAATCGGTAGAGATGAAGTTTTATAAAAGTTTTATGAAAAATTAAAGCGGGTTCGAATTGTTTTAAAAAAAACGGACAGATCCTCCTTCATAAATTTTGAATGAAACAGGTATAATGATAAGTATATATCAAGCATCCATACATATGGGAGCTAAATCAACGCCCAAATGGCGGAATCACAACCACACAGTAATATAAAATGCCAAGAGGTGATGAATCAACAAGCGGAAAGTAAAAGACACAAATATACATAAAGTCGACTCCACACGAGTCCGAATATAACAAAAATATACAATTCTAAGGTCTCGACAATATACTAGACTTGGTCTTTCATGGAGTACTTCTAGATACAAATGAGTACAAGGCAAATGCCGATACAAAAATATAACCCACCAAATCAATATATGCGCAACCCCACCCAAAAGATAGCAAATGTGCCAACTAAGCCGCTACGGATATAAGAGGTCAAACCTGCAAAGAACTATGGCACAATAGGGGTGGGTTGCCAACTGATGAGTAGAATTATATAACAAGTTAGAAGTCGCATGGATAAACGGTGAAACAACTAAGCATGATAAATGTGTATATCAAAGAGGGTAAATAAGCACGCGTCGAAACTAGAGTTCGAGCGATGGAATATAAGATAATAAGTCATCATGTACAACTCATGTACCACTATCCTAGCATATGGAATATATGAATCTGTGTGTGGTTATCATGTCAATATTAAGTAATCAGTATCTGGCACGGTACGGGCACAACATAACCATAAACATTTGAAAGCATGTGAGTCATGGGAGTAAATATAATACTGCAAAATGAAACACTAACAATCATCAATCGTCGATAACTCACTGCATTTATATACGATGGTATCAAATAACGATCACCATAGCCATAATGAAATATCTATAGCACACGACCAGCGAAAACACAATCAAGACTATAATACATTTATAGCACCTATCCATAAGCAATAATAAAAGTGTAGCAAGAAGATGTCTGTATATGAAATCCATTCAAAATAGCCGTAAGATATATATATCGCGGCATATATAGAGTACGTTGTTTTGTGAAGAAAGATATGCATCTCGTTTAAAGTATATGTCCTACCTTTTGAAAATAATTTATTTAAAAAGGGGTTTTCTTTTGTAAAAATCTGAGTCGATCCTAGACACGTGGAAAATAGTGAGACTATAGCTCCTTTGAAAACATCTTTTAGAATACATCGATGTACGAAAATAATATTTAGGTACGGTCTCATGGACCAGTCCTGTCTGGCTACTATATATAACATAATATATCTTATCAGTGTAGGGTATCTATATCGATCCTTCACAAATATATAATATCCAACTCAGTGCAAGGTATCTATATAAATCCCTTACATATATAATATCCGTTAATAAATCATGTGTCAATTATCCTCAATCACTCATGGATTGATCACACATATATCACCGGGAGAAATCGTGTCTCTCCCTGCCTCAATATCTTATGGATTGATCACACACACACACACACACACACATATCAAGGATCCCCGGCTATATCCACCGTATCCAAATCATCTTTATCTTCTTTTATTCATTTATATATATATATATATATTTATATATATATTTAATCTCTTAGGATTACATCATGTTCACAGTAATATAAATCTCTTCAAACATATACCCTTTTAGTCTGTGTGAACTAGGCATATCACAGACGGGTAACATATCATAACATAAGCCAGTAATATAAGTATATAGACATATCATACATACATACATACATACATAAATACATACATACATACATACATACATACATACATACATACATATACATACATACATACATATATATATATATAATATATATATATATATATCAGTGTCCCATACCATTGAAGTATAACATCAACAATATATGACGCGTAGCCGAAATCATAAAGCGTAGCATAACTAATCAGATAAGCGCGAGCGAAATAACATGTAAAATAAGTGTAGCGTAAAAGAACAGTAAATAGGTAATTAATTCTAAGATTCCCATTTATTTGTTTTTAAAGTAGAACAAAACGTTATTTGAAAATAAGGAGGCTCTGATATTTTTAAAATACACATATATATACCCCATTGAAATTCAAGTAGCATATACTTTCATTATCACTTTTTAAAAATATGAAACGAATCGTTGATATTAGAAAGTGGGTAATACCGACATATCTGCATAATCTTCCATGTGGGTAAAAAATAGTAAGATTCCACGAGTCAAGTAAAATAGGGTCATGTTCGGCTAATCGTCATCATTTTTCCTCATCATAGCATCCCGTATGGAATCTCGCCCCTTACGATAACCTTTAAATATTCAATTATCATACCATAATAATGAATGGTACGGATATCTAATCTATGTACCCAAATACATAACATAACTAGTACGGACATCATGTCTACATACACACATAGTAATAGTAATAGAATATCAACAGTACAGATATCTAGTCACATACAAACAAAGCACCAGTGCGGAAATCTCGTTTGTGCACCCGCTCAACTATTGGATGGACACCTCGTGTCATGTATAAACACGGCGACTAGTACGGACCTCTAGTCGCGAACTTTCCCAACAACCGGTACGGACTCCAAGTCTCGTACACGCACCTAATATGAATCGTACAAAAAATCATTATACTATAACGTCGATCTTTACTAAGATATATAAGCATGGAAAGTTCTACTTGACATGGCAGTACTAAGGATGTGTAATGTACATGTGAGTCTGTGACCGTGCAACATGACAATTATTAATATTTGTGCTAGTGTTCTACCAACTGTATCTATAATAAGCCTACTAAGCAATACTAACATAATTTGCTAATTAACGAACAAGTCTAAACAAACATTGCATGCATCCTAAGCTGTAACATTTCAAAAAAAAGTAAAATATTATTTTTGGGGATTTTCATAATTTAACATTAATTTTTAATGAATATTTTAATAGTCGGTATAATTAAATACCGATAAATGGGGAAAATTTTGGGAAAAACTTATGGAAATTCTAAAATAGGTTACTTTGTGGAAATATGCCATTTTACCGTTTTTATGATGAATTATATGCTATGTTGGTGTTAATCGCGATTAAAAATCGCTAATTAGATTTTTGGCTTTTTGTGCAAAAGTGTGCACATAACATTTTCCACACTTGTTTCATGTTATGGACTCATGGTGGCCTAGGGTTGAACCATGTTTAGATGACCATGGTGGGTTGAACCATTTGATTAGGTTAATTGGGTTAATTAAGGGTTTTAGCTTGTTAAGGGTGATTAGGGTTAGGTTGACTTGTGTAGGAGAGAGTGTGAGCCATGATGGCTTGTGGGTGCTAACATGTTTCAAGAGTGAGAGAAAGGTGGCTAGGATGTGCCATGATCCATTCCACTACATAACCCCTTGTGCTCTTTTACTCACACATCAGCCCAATATCCAACTTCAACCAAAACAACTACTTCAGCTGCATCAGCAGCCACCCCATCCCCTAAATTCAGCTGCAACAGCCACACAAACACCACATCAGCCCCCAATCCATCAGCTGCAGCCACCCTAGCACCATAGCCCAAAACCTACACCCCAAATCCCTCACATCAGCAGCCCCATCAGCCACCAAGGCTGCTGCTACAAGCTGCTACATCTTTCAAATCAACACCCCCAGCACACAAAACTCAGCCCCATTTGCATCAGCTTCTGCAGCAGCAGCAAGTTCATTTCAACACAACTCTACACCATCATCATACTACAACCTCACACTTCACCATACCACAACATCACACAACACAACACCCTCCCACAGCAACAAAACTCCTGCTCTGCAACTACTGAAGAACACAAGCAAAAACAGCAGCCTGATACAGCAACAACTCAGCATCAGCAACTGGAGCAAATGGAGAAGCTCCACAACAGCAGCAACCCCTCCTCTTTCTTCCCTTCTCCTTCATTCTAGAATTTCCTTGAGGTATAATCTCGCAACCCAACTCTTTTCTTGCTAAGTTTGAGTTGTTTAGCTGAAAGTTTAGTGTTTTTAAGTAGATTAGTGCTAGATTAGTGATTTTGAGTGAGATTTGGCCAAGAGTTGGTTTTGAATGTTAGAGTAGCCTTATTAGGTGTATTTGAGACCATTGTAACCAAGATTTGTTCCAGATTTCACCAAAATACCAGATTGGTTATACTTGGCGTAATTCAACATTTTTGTCGACTTTGTGGCTTTCTGGAAACTGCTATCAACCCGGACCTCCTAAAATAAAATTGACTTGGCAGTGAGATGTGCAGGTAGATAGGAACCAACACCTAAAACCCTAGCCCCAACCTCATTTCCTTGGCCTCAAATTTAATCCCCCTGGCCGCAATTTGCGGCCAGACCTGGGTGAAACTGTCTCGTTTTGCATGCACGGCCCTATTTCATGTTAACTTGACCCCATGTATGTCTAGTTTTGTCCGGTTCCAGTTAGGGTAGAATCTGGGATGATTTTTCCTATGTTGGCGCATGATTTACGACTTGTTTTCGTATGGATTTTTGGTATTCGATGATTCTTGTTGTCGGGTGGCGTTTGGACGTCAACGACAGTGGATATTGGCTGTGTTTGCACGCAAGGCGATAGGTTTTTACTTATTGGCGTAACATGCACCATTTTGGTTTCCGACATGGTTTTCATGTGTCTTAGCGTGTGATATCCTTGTAGGTACCCCACGTGGCGTCGGAGCGTTGGAGATGCAAATGGAAACATCGGTACCGGCACGCATAAAGAAAGGTTAGTAGATTTATATATACGGGGAGAAGTCGGGTGGATGGCGTATAGCACCCCCGCAATTCGTCATGATGTATACGGATGCGTATACACACTTACATTTAATATATGTTGTTTGGGATTAATTATTGATGTTAAGATGGATACCGGTGTGTTGGATTGATAAAGGTTACGGAACCCTAGAGTAGTGGGTGCACTACACAGACATATACACACTTACATACTTGCATATACCCTTATTTCATATGTGGTTATGGGATTCTATATAGTTATGTGTTCACATGGGTATGGGACTAGGTGTTCACATATGGATTTAAGGATGATACTTGGGTTGAGTTGAGTCGATGATATTGATCCGAGATTATGATTTTCGGGAATATGGTAGAATTCATATTTGAAATACGTCGTGAGGCTTTAGCGGATTTCGGGATAATGATGCCATAGTAATAGTGATATATATTAAATGATCGACATGTGATTATAATACGAGATAGGATATGATATGACATGTTATGATAAGATATTTGTGATAGGCCGCCTTGGGCGTTGTTACCCCTTGAGATGATATGTGCTGATGATATCGTTTTGCTAGAAGTTGTCAATCGGAAGCCGGATTATAATTATATTGACGATATATGATGATGATATCGATTTATACGAGACTGTCGATCAGTAGTCAGATCATAATTATAGTGATGATGTTAGCTTTGTACTAGACGTAGGTCAGTACCCAGATTATGATATTTGATATAGAGAATACTAGATGGATGATATGACGAATGTGATATTGACCGTACCCAGATTTGGGGATGTCGTACGACGGATTTACGTACGAGCTATAATTTGATGTTTGATCCGCACTCTTGGCTTGGGAATAACCGATTATAGCAATATGGTACCGGATGTGGTATTATCGAGGCGGGATCACCGACTATATGTATATATATGTATCGACTCAGAGATTAGGCGGTTTCCCTTACCTGCTGTTACATTTAGCTCAGCCTTATAGTAGTGTAGCTATACGACTCTTATGACATTAGATGCAGTTTAGTTATCCTGGTATTTGGTATTCAGCTCCCGCTTATTATTATTGTTGTTCTGCATCGCATACTTATTTTGATTCATATTCTATTGTTGACATCATGCTGTTAGGACACCAGCACCATTACCGATGATGCGTATGTACCACGTACACTTACTTGCCAGTTCACACACATTTTCATTGGTAATTGCCATGTCACTACACAGTAGTATTATTGCTGCAGGATATGACCCTTGTATGTGCATATTATTATTCCATGTTGCATGATATACTGTTATGCTTGCACTTCATTGTTATGTCACATACATCATGTTTTCTGATTATGCGCATTGAGATATGCTGTTCTATGATATTTCTGGATTTGGGAACCGTGGGTATTTCAAAGAGATTATGTAATTGTTGTAAAAACCCGGTTACCCCTGATATGATATTTCAGTGCGTCCACCATGTGTTTTCTCGGTGCTGAGAGCGACATGTGAAACTCGATTCGAGGAGGCGGATGAGGCCGATTGCGGGTACATGGTGGGCCCGGTGCGGTACCCCGGGGCAAGAAGATCGCAGGAGATGGCGTTGAGCCTGGCAGGGGAGCACTACCGACCGGTGATTTTACCCGACACGTCGGATATTCGGAGGATACCGTCGTGGTCTTGAGATTGATGGTAGGGGCCGGTCTGGATTGACGGCGCCCTAGATGGTGAGACTTATCAGAGATATTGAGATATTGAGATTGAGGATATGTTTCGTGCCGATGCTGGGCACAGGTTTCATGATGTGTTTTCAGGATTTTGACTATATCCTCATATTTACATGCATGATGCTTATTGTCATTGGGTGATACGTTGACGGGATCCACCTATATACAGACATTGATCACATACAGACTTGATTACATTGATCATACTTTTCATGCATTCATACATCATTCATATGATACATTGCTACCTGAGGCACTGACATTGACACGGGTACATGGGATTACATTTGGGTTAGATAGTTACCCTAGTCATGGTTATAGAATGCTGGTTATATATTTGAGAATTATATTATGATCGTATGACCTTGGATTGCGTCATACATGCGACTTTCTGTTCGTAGATGTTTCTATTCACGAGTTGGCAACTCATCCCCGTTGTGCCCCATTTTCTTGCAGGTGTTGCCGTACGGATTTTATTAACGCTTTGCGGGCACAGCGTCTTTCAGGTGACTTGCTAGTAGGTGGGTTTATTTGTATCATACCCATCACTATACATTGTATATTATATTTCAGTTGTATCTAGAAGTTCCATCAACCAAACATGTACTTATTTGAGATAAAGACCAGTATTGATCATTCTTTCGACCTAAGAGTCGCACGTTATATTTCTCTGGGTTTAATGCTGTTGAGTTCCCTTTTCTGTTGTGATCCTCACCTTTAGGCGTTGTATATTATGCTGCAAACTGGTTGATTTACATATGGTTTTTCCTTCTCTCCACAACTTTTCTTGGTTTGGATTTCAGGGTTCGGCTTACTTAGAGTACGTACGCCCCGAGACGTTCGTAGTCTATGTGCCGGTCATGTTCCGTATTTTCAGGTCGTGACAAAGTTGGTTTCAAAGCGTTAGGTTTTACCTACGGAGCATAGGCTGACCCTTTGTTGATTGAACAGGTGACTAAAGTAGAGTGACATACCGTGGGTATGTCCGCAGCATATTTACGACACGCCACTTCACTTAAGAAGCCTTAGGATGTACATTTCCTTGTTCAGTATTATATTCCTTCCTGATCTAGCCTCATCGGTACCAGTTATGGTTTTGCTGCCATGATTACGGACAGGGAGAGCTACAACTAGAATTGCGGTCAGCATGAGCTCGTTACGAACGAGGACTGACCGAGGCGTAATTTCGGGTGACACACGATTTTAGAGATGTTTCTTTTTACTGTGTTTCGCACCACGAGCGTGGATGGATTATTGTATGAGATTACTCGGACGTGCGGATTGGCACCAGAGGATTGAGCCACTGATAGAGGCCAGCCAGATTTTGATGACCGTTGATGTATGGCTTATTCATGAGGACCGAGGCACTGTTCAGCGTGCAGACGAGTGAGCCGGTTATTGCTGCGAACGACGAGATATCGCCCCAGATGTTGGAGCTATTGCGGTACGAGTATACTAAGAGACGATAGAAGGTCGCTAGTCCCCGAGGATGAATGGCTAGGACGTGTGGTTTGTTCGCTACCCTGATGCGAGGTCATCAGATAGATTGATTCTAGCTGAGACGACTTCACGCGGAGACGTTGAGAGTCGACAGAGACGATCGAAAGTCATAAACCTATTATTCCAAGTTTAAAGTATTCGAAAAGACAGGCAGGCAATTCTATGGTCCCTCTAGAAGAATGAAACCCTAACTCGACTTAATGACCGTATGAAAGCCCTTGAACCTTAGGGTTTGCGGAAGTTCTGCGGCGCCATTAGTGAGGCTTGGGTTTGCCCTTCTACGGCTGGACCACCGATGCTGTGGTATGTACTCAATACTATTATACTGTACCAAGATGATGAGCTCTTAGGGGATTTGAGGTCTTGACAAATCGATCGGATGGCTCGACTAATTCGGATGCTAGGTGGGGAGATGCACTTCTTGGGAGACTCTAGATACGAGGATAGCCGTTGGAGCTCAGTCCACGCAGCCACGACGAAGCGAGTCCGAAGCAGTCGACATTAGAGAAAAGTGGAGTAAGAGGTTCGTACAAGACCTGGATATGATGTTGTTCCACTCCGTCGCCATCAGAGATGCGATACGCATGCCGAGGCATAGTACTGGATATACCTTCCAGAAAGAGTCGCGATGAGTATGTAGCCGTTCCAGAACGAGAAACAGATATAGTAAAGGACGATGACTCCCGGAAAATTGGCAGAGACAAGATTTGGAAGCGACCTTGAGCAGGATTCCTTCCAGGACACTGCTGCAATGATATTTGCACCCAGGATCAGATGTATCGCGTGCATTCGGAGAGCCAGAGGCCGTCGCCAGTGACATACTGTTTTGCGAGTGGTCGTGATGATTGACCAAGAGATTACTAGAGATGTGCCGAAACGGAATCGTCCCCGTTAGCACACCTGACAGGGCCAATTAGCCGATGGATCGTGAAATTGGTAATCCACAGAGATCACTTAGACCCAGGAGTGGTCATTGATACACACACCAGTAGGCCAGAGTTCAGGATCATCGGCGAGACATGCTATGAGTGATCACGATAGTTGGCCAGAGATTCTTAGAGGATGTGCTTGAGCGGAACTATTCCGCCATACTTGATTTCGGTATTTTGGGCAATTTATTCGCATGAGTTGATTTTGATGATTGAGGGTTACGATTTTCGCACAGTTGCACTTGATATCGTTTTTCGTGCCTTGGTTTCGCATGTTTGTGATTTTATGGGTTTTAGACATTTGAGTTGATTTTGTGCTTATGCACGCACACGATTTGGTTTTTGCACTCTGTATAATTACATATGCTTGCAGTGCGGAGATTAGCATTTTGTGCACTTAGTTGCACTGGACTTCGATTTCGAGGGTGATGCTCGATATTTGTTTTGTGCATCTTATGCACCTGATGGGATTTGCGCATGTTCGGCGCTTGATATTGGATTTCATGATTTCGTGCATGATGGATGCACCGGATTTGGATTTTTAGCGCTTGTTGGGCGCATGTTATGAGATGCGATTTGGTGCACACCAGATGCACTAAATCGAGATTCTTCGATCATATCAGATGCACATGTTTTTGCTGTCAGGCACACACGTGGCCCATGACAGATGCTTCGTGCACACCCGATGCAATTAGATGTTGTTTCTGTGCGCATGTATGGCGCATTTATGGAATTTGATTTCCGTGCGCACCGGACGCACGTAGTATTCTTATGCACATTTTGGGATTGATTTCTTATGGAGCAGTACATTTTATGATATTGCGATTTGTTTTGGCACTGAGCAGGACTAGTCAGAGGACAGTGCCTGGATATATTTTGCATGCATTGATAGATTCCAAGGGATTTCCAAAAGCGAGCTATATTCTCAGCATTTACCTACGTGTCCGATATGACACGAAACGTTTAAAACGAGGAAACCCTTCTAAATTATTTTCAAAACGGCGGATCGTACATACTAAACAAAAGATATATACGTATATGGCTATTTTCTTATAGAGTCGTCCGCCACTGATGCGCATTGTACATCGACTTTAAAGAATTTGACATGCATTTCCTCCATATATTTACATGTATAGTTCCGATTACTAGCATATCGGTTTTGCCTTGGATTTGGCATTCGTGTTTTCGCCTTGACTCCAATGATTGAAGATGCTTGACGGAGTTTTGTTTTCGAGTTATCTGCTCGTTACGCATGCGCATGTATTGCGCTACGATGCGTTTTATGGATTGATGATTTCGGAGCCCCGTTGACTTGGACATTTTATTGAAATGTTTTAGAAATTGGAGGTTTAAATTTAAATTCGGGGATCGAATTTCTTTAAGGGGGGAAGATTGGAACATTTCAAAAAAAAATAAAATATTATTTTTGGGGATTTTCATAATTTAATATTAATTTTTAATGAATATTTTAATAGTCGGTATAATTAAATACCGATAAATGGGGAAAATTTTGGGAAAAACTTATGGAAATTCTAAAATAGGTTACTTTGTGGAAATATGCCATTTTACCGTTTTTATGATGAATTATATGCTATGTTGGTGTTAATCGCGATTAAAAATCGCTAATTGGATTTTTGGCTTTTTGTGCAAAAGTGTGCACATAACATTTTCCACACTTGTTTCATGTTATGGACTCATGGTGGCCTAGGGTTGAACCATATTTAGATGACCATGGTGGGTTGAACCATTTGATTAGGTTAATTGGGTTAATTAAGGGTTTTAGCTTGTTAAGGGTGATTAGGGTTAGGTTGACTTGTGTAGGAGAGAGTGTGAGCCATGATGGCTTGTGGGTGCTAACATATTTCAAGAGTGCGAGAGAGGTGGCTAGGATGTGCCATGATCCATTCCACTACATAACCCCTTGTGCTCTTTTACTCACACATCAGCCCAATATCCAACTTCAACCAAAACAACTACTTCAGCTGCATCAGCAACCACCCCATCCCCTAAATTCAGCTGCAACAGCCACACAAACACCACATCAGCCCCCAATCCATCAGCTGCAGCCACCCTAGTACCATAGCCCAAAACCTACACCCCAAATCCCTCACATCAGCAGCCCCATCAGCCACCAAGGCTGCTGCTACAAGCTGCTACATCTTTCAAAACAACACCCCCAGCACACAAAACTCAGCCCCATTTGCATCAGCTTCTGCAGCAGCAGCAAGTTCATTTCAACACAACTCCACACCATCATCATACTACAACCTCACACTTCACCATACCACAACATCACACAACACAACACCCTCCCACAGCCACAAAACTCCTGCTCTGCAACTACTGAAGAACACAAGCAAAAACAGCAGCCTGATACAGCAACAACTCAGCATCAGCAACTGGAGCAAATGGAGCAGCTCCACAGCTGCAACAACCCCTCCTCTTTCTTCCCTTCTCCTTCATTCTAGAATTTCCTTGAGGTATAATCTCGCAACCCAACTCTTTTCTTGCTAAGTTTGAGTTGTTTAGCTGAAAGTTTAGTGTTTTTAAGTAGATTAGTGCTAGATTAGTGATTTTGAGTGGGATTTGGCCAAGAGTTGGTTTTGAATGTTAGAGTAGCCTTATTAGGTGTATTTGAGACCATTGTGACCAAGATTTGTTCCAGATTTCACCAAAATACCAGATTGGTTATACTTGGCGTAATTCAACATTTTTGTCGACTTTGTGGCTTTCTGGAAACTGCTATCAACCCGGACATCCTAAAATAAAATTGACTTGGCAATGAGACGTGATGGTAGATAGGAACCAACTCCCAAAACCCTAGCCCCAAACTCATTTCCTTGGCCGCAAATTTAATCCCCCTGGCCGCAATTTGCGGCCAGACCTGGGTGAAACTGTCTCGTTTTGCGTACAGGGCCCTATTTCATGTAAACTTGACCCCATGTATGTCTAGTTTTGTCCAGTTCCAGTTAGGGTAGAATCTGGGATGATTTTTCCTATGTTGGCGCATGATTTACGACTTGTTTTCGTATGGATTTTTGGTATTCGATGATTCTTGTTGTCGGGTGGCGTTTGGACGTCAACGACAGTGGATATTGGCTGTGTTTGCACGCAAGGCGATAGGTTTTTACTTATTGGCGTAACATGCACCATTTTGGTTTCCGACATGGTTTTCATGTGTCTTAGCGTGTGATATCCTCGTAGGTACCCCACGTGGCGTCGGAGCGTTGGAGATGCAAATGGAGACATCGGTACCGGCACGCATAAAGAAAGGTTAGTAGATTTATATATACGGGGAGAAGTCGGGTGGATGGCGTATAGCACCCCCGCAATTCGTCCTGATGTATACGGATGCGTATACACACTTACATTTAATATATGTTGTTTGGGATTAATTATTGATGTTAAGATGGATACCGGTGTGTTGGATTGATAAAGGTTACAGAACCCTAGAGTAGTGGGTGCACTACACAGACATATACACACTTACATACTTGCATATACCCTTATTTCATATGTGGTTATGGGATTCTATATAGTTATGTGTTCACATGGGTATGGGACTAGGTGTTCACATATGGATTTGAGGATGATACTTGGGTTGAGTTGAGTCGATGATATTGATCCGAGATTATGATTTTCGGGAATATGGTAGAATTCATATTTGAGATACGTCGTGAGGCTTTAGCGGATTTCGGGATAATGATGCCATAGGAATAGTGATATATATTAAATGATCGACATGTGATTATAATACGAGATAAGATATGATATGACATGTTATGATAAGATATTTGTGATAGGCCGCCTTGGGCGTTGTTACCCCTTGAGATGATATATGCTGATGATATCGTTTTGCTAGAGGTTGTCAATCGGAAGCCGGATTATAATTATATTGACGATATATGATGATGATATCGATTTATACGAGACTGTCGATCAGTAGTCAGATCATAATTATAGTGATGATGTAAGCTTTGTACTAGACGTAGGTCAGTACCCAGATTATGATATTTGATATAGAGAATACTAGATGGATGATATGACGAATGTGATATTGAACGTACCCAGATTTGGGGATGTCGTACGACGGATTTACGTACGAGCTATAATTTGATGTTTGATCCGCACTCTTGGCTTGGGAATAACCTATTATAGCAATATGGTACCGGATGTGGTATTATCGAGGCGGGATCACCGACTATATGTATATATATGTATCGACTCAGAGATTAGGAGGTTTCCCTTACCTGCTGTTACATTTAGCTCAGCCTTATAGTGGTGTAGCTATATGACTCTTATGACATTAGATGCAGTTTAGTTATCCTGGTATTTGGTATTCAGCTCCAGCTTATTATTATTGTTGTTCTGCATCGCATACTTATTTTGATTCATATTCTATTGTTGACATCATGCTGTTAGGACACCAGCACCATTACCGATGATGCGTATGTACCACGCACACTTACTTGCCAGTTCACACACATTTTCATCTGTAATTGCCATGTCACTACACAGTAGTATTATTGCTGCAGGATATGACCCTTGTATGTGCATACTATTATTCGATGTTGCATGATATACTGTTATGCTTGCACTTCATTGTTATGTCACATACATCATGTTTTCTGATTATGCGCATTGAGATATGTTGTTCTATGATATTTCTGGATTTGGGAACCGTGGGTATTTCAAAGAGATTATGTAATTGTTGTAAAAACCTGGTTACCCCTGATATGATATTTCAGTGCGTCCACCATGTGTTTTCTCGGTGCTGAGAGCGACATGTGAAACTCGATTCGAGGAGGCGGATGAGGGCGATTGCGGGTACATGGTGGGCCCGGTGCGGTACCCCGGGGCAAGAAGATCGCAGGAGATGGCGTTGAGCCTGGCAGGGGAGCACTATCGACCGGTGATTTTACCCGACACGTCAGATATCCGGAGGATACCGTCGTGGTCTTGAGATTGACGGTAGGGGCCGGTCTGGATTGACGGCGCCCTAGATTGTGAGACTTATCAGAGATATTGAGATATTGAGATTGAGGATATGTTTCGTGCCGATGCTGGGCACAGGTTTCATGATGTGTTTTCATGATTTTGACTATATCCTCATATTTACATGCATGATGCTTATTGTCATTGGATGATACGTGGACGGGATCCACCTATATACAGACATTGATCACATACAGACTTGATTACATTGATCATACTTTTCATGCATTCATACATCATTCATATGATACATTGCTACTTGAGGCACTGACATTGACACGGGTATATGGGATTACATTTGGGTTAGATAGTTACCCTAGTCATGGTTATAGAATGCTGGTTATATATTTGAGGATTATATTATGATCGTATGACCTAGGATTCCGTCATATATGCGACTTTCTGTTCGTAGATGTTTCTATTCACGAGTTGGCAACTCACCCCCGTTGTGCCCCATTTTCTTGCAGGTGTTGCCGTACGGATTTCATTAAGGCTTTGCGGGCACACGTCTTTCAGGTGACTTGCTAGTAGGTGGGTTTATTTGTATCGTATCCATCACTATACATTGTATATTATATTTCAGTTGTATCTAGAAGTTCCATCAACCAAACATGTAATTATTTGAGATAAAGACCAGTATTGATCATTCTTTCGACCTTAGAGTCGCACGTTATATTTCTCTGGGTTTCATGCTGTTGAGTTCCCTTTTCTGTTGTGATCCTCGCCTTTAGGCATTGTATATTATGTTGCAAACTGGTTGATTTACATATGGTTTTTCCTTCTCTCCACTACTTTTCTTGGTTTGGATTTCTGGGTTCGGCTTACTTAGAGTACGTACGCCTCGAGACGTTCGTAGTCTAAGTGCCGGTCATGTTCCGTACTTTCGGGTCGTGACATAAGCACATTCAACGATATAATAAAAGATATGTTTCATGGAGGTGATATACGCCATACACTCGATTCCCCACTTGTAGATATAATCTACTCACTATTTGTGATCGAGCTAGTCATATCCTACGACCGCCTTGCCCTTCGTCGTCGCCTCAGAGGTCTCCGCAATCAAACCTAGCATTCATAGAACCACACACACACACATATAAGAATTCAAATCGACATAGATACCACCAAAAAACACCCATAGGTTAGAATCTATGACCAACATGAGTCATCCGTGTGCTAACTGTAAGTCCACGTTACCCGTCCCCGGTTCTTTGGGGTTGCAGAAATGGTGAAAAACATTTTTTTCGGTGGGGTAACATGGACTCTAGAAACGGACCTTTGTTAACAAACTGTCTAACAACCTAACTAAGAGTTTAGCTACTAGGTTAGGGGTTATACCTAAACTTGAACTCCTTCTCTTCAACTCCTTGTGGTGGTCGGATTGGCCTCACCTCGTCGTCTCCTTGTGCCGAAGATGGATCCACCCGAAAGCTTCTACCTTTGGCTCCAACCTAAATCTAGAGGAAACTAGAATACTTGGCTTTCTTGACCTTGTACACTAGGATGAGTAGAGAAGTGTTTTGGGTTTTATCTCTATGGTTCTTGTTTCTCAACTCATGAGACAATAGAACCATGAGCTAGAGAGAGAGCAAGAGGAAGAGGAGAGCTTTGAGGATGAGAGAGAATGAATATGATATAATGAAGAAGACTTTGTTAGTTATATGTATGACCTAGAGGCCATTACTATACATAGGATGTATATTGTAGTGGATGCTGGGACATATATAGGGTGGACTTTCTTGCTCGACATGATAGTATGCTATCTGGTTGATTTTTACCTTAAAGTGTACACAGGCTGTCTCTCTATTACATGTTGGTAAAGCCCTTATGATGTGTGCTTGACTACCTGGACTATGATGCGGATCATACTAGTGGGGACATGGTAGTCCATAAGTACATCCTTCAAAGTCCCTAGTCGTGGGTGTATCGAGACGGGGCATCGATATACCAGAGTAGACTAGCGTGTACCTTCTCGACCCATACAGATGGGCGATGGATGATCCCATATCCATTGGTGTTTGACATCAGAGATGATATACGGGTGCTCAGTAGAGACTGGGTACACTGGACGGACTCGCCGAGAACTCCCAGATGGTATTATACCTCACGTCAGATGGCAGTTCTCTGGGGACACTGGTACAGAGTAGTCTGTTGACCCGAGATCGTCATAGAGTCTTGTGTGGTTCCCACTGTGCTTTGATTTCCATCTTACCACGTCCAAGAGGGCGTGCAAAACGGTGGTTTTTGGGTACAGTCCCGAGTCACATGGAGGCAATGAGCGATAGGAGGGGATTCGTCTCTCCTGGTATAGGGAGTTGATGTTGCGCTGTGTTCGATTGGCTATAACAGGAAATCCCTGGCCAGGGTTGCTGAGATTTACTGGTAAGTGTTACCAGTAGTTTCTCGAATTGTTATAGACCTCATATCGACACGATTTATCGAGCTATTGGGGTCTGTCGTTTTACCACCCCTAGGCGAGATATGCGACATATCAGACGACGAGACCGGACTGTACGGTAGTGTTACTGGTTGGATTCACTGGAGTGTGAGCGGGCTTGCTCGTCGATCTTCTGATCGCTCAATACCCGGGTGGCCGTTACGTTTAGTAGACCGCTTGCGGCTTGTGGGTGTTTGATATGATCATCATCTGCTGCCGGCGTATTGACGAGACTTTAGAGTCCTACAAAGAGGTTTCCTGGCTCAAGCGAAACGAAATAGGAGCGCATATGAGATATGTGCGGGACCGAGAATAATGCTTGTATGTGATACCGTATTACATTCTCGCGATCAATGTGTCTAATGGTTGTATACGATATAACCTAGTTATCGATTCAAGCGTTGATTCGATAAGCCGATACATTGTATTCTAGTCGGTTGTATGCGACATGACCGGATCATTGAATCAAGTGTTGATTTAATGATTTAATGCATAATTATATATTTGATATATTACTTTGCATTAACTAGTATTGGTTTACTTTAAATGGATTTTCTCACTTGGTTTGTGCACATTATATATGTGATATATTTTTGTACACTTGTATGTATCATGTTTGATGATGCATGCTAACTTGTGTTTTGTGTAAAGTTTAAACCATGGTCATGTAATGGTTAGGGTTTTCATTTTCATATCTATTTATTTATTTATCTATTCATTTTGGAAAATGATAAGCATAATGCAAAATGGTGGCTCACTTTGGAAGCTTGTTGAAGCTTCATGAAGACTTTGACCAAGTGACCATTTTGTCTCATGCTTAACCTTGACCATTCCATTCAACCATGATTAACTCTCTACACATTACCATGGTTACATTATGATAAGTATTCTTATTATTTCCTTTTTAAAAAGAACTTATCATAATATTCATCTTCTTCTTCTTCATCTTCAATGAAGAAACCTCCACTTCATCAATGGTGATTGATGAAGATGAGTGAGAAATCCAATTCTAAAGTCTACCCACTTTCTATTTCTTCATCCTCTACCTCTTGCCAAGTAGTAGAGTGTGTTTCCTTCACAAGTTTTCATGGCTTGGTGAAGGTGGAGCTTGATCTAGTGATGCTTCGACGTAGATCATCTTCGGCACGTCGTCGATGACCTAGCCCGCCCATTTCTCCGTTGAAACCGACGCAAGAGCCCAGATTTCATTTTGGACAGCGAGGACACTTCATCATGGAGCTATGGAGGTGGAGAATCGGATCTACAAAGGTTGTATTTCCGTCTACTTGTAGTTAAGTGTTAACTAGTCTCATTTTCGCCTAGATTTCTAGCCAACGATCCGTATTAGGGTTTCTCGGCACCTAGATTTTTTGAAATTGGCATGATCGATGCCTTGTGAGACCTCACTGGAGTGCCTAGGAACCCTACAGTGGTATCAGAGCCTAGCTAGAACCTTAGGTGAAGTCTAGACGGAATTTGAAGTCCGAACGAACCGAAACCCCAAAATTTTCATGCTCTCTGTGTAAGTCTACGTTAGCGCCCCGGCAGTCTACAGACGCCAAATGCGAAACAAAAACTTTTTAACTGGCGCTATCGTATACTTTAACCCGGATCTGCCATTATTGCTAAACTAACAAACTGTAAAGAGTGTAGAAAGGTTATACCGAACGATCCGAGTCCTTCGTTCTTTAACCATCATCCCACGCTCCGTTGCGGCTGCTCCGATCTCGTCGATCTCCGATCTCCTCGTCGAGGTGGCACCACATCATCGATTCTTTAAACGGGCTCCCGCCTCTGACTTGAGGCAACTCGGTCGTCAAGTTTGCTAAAAGAGACGACCAAGAATGATGTAGAGAATGAGTAGATGACTTTGTCTCACTTCGTCCAAGTCCGTGGACGATCGGTTAATGAAGTTGCCGAGGGAATCGGGTGATGGAATGAAATGAGGCAATGAAATTTCCATGCACCCTTAACACAATCATAATCTTTTCTACAAATGAAACCTCAAGTGTGTGAGTGAGAGGAGGGGGCCGGCCACTTTATATGCAAGAGGGAGGTGATGGTAGGAGCAAGTGGTGACCATAAGACATGAAGCTTCTCACAAAATATCTTAAGCTTAACAAAACTCATTAAAGCTAAAGCATGACTCACAAACCTAGTCATCATGCATTAATGAACCATTAAAAGCATCCAATGAAAACTCAACACCAATTAATCCTACTCACCTCATCTAGAACCTTCCAGAAGAATCCACACTCATCTCAAGAAAAGACAAATCCGTCTTTAACCGAAAGTTAAAAGACAGCTGATAGAAAACTGGAAACTGGCAACTTCCAAAAGTGATCCTGAAACAACTTTCAGGATAACCCCGAAACTGTATAAATATACCTGCATTTGTATTACGACCGAATACAAATGCAACTGAGACAAAGTTATTATACCTACTCAATATAATACTCGGATCCGGCTTAAACCAAAGCCGACCAGTATCATCTGCCCGAAAAATAACACGTGCGTAAACGCACGTGCATTTTCCGAACCCTGCCATAAAACCATACGGCCTCTACAACGTTTCGCCCGAACTTGGGAAACTGTCTGTGGGGGACTCTAATGACTCGTCAGTACCCTGGCAGTGGGTTTAACCACAAACCGTCAGCGGCACTAGCAATGCGTAACGGCTGCCCATGGACTGACCTCAAGGGAGGCCGATGAGCGAACTCATCCGGAAACCCTACTGAGCCTAACAGTGACAATGTATATACAGTCCGGTCCGTTCGTCTATGAGTATCGCATATCTGCCTAGGGGGCTAGTAACGTCAGACCCCCAATAGCAGTATAAGTCGTGTCGGAGTGAAGCCCAATAACACCTTGAGATACTACTGGAGTACCTACCAGTATATCTCCTGCCATGGCCATGGACTTTGTGTAATGGCTCTCCTAGACACAGCACGACCTCGCCCCCAATACCGGGAGAGACGAATCCCCTGCCGATCTGCTCACGTGCCTCCATATGGCTCGGGACTGTACCCAAAAGCTACCTGTTTGCACGACTCATTTGAGCCGTGGTAGGGTAGAAATCAAAGCACAGTGGGAACTCACACGAGGCAAATGATGACCTCAGGTCGATGAACTAACCTGTACACATGTCACCATGGAACTGCTATCTGACGATATGTATAATACCAACTAGCAGGTTCCCGGCGAGTCCTGTCCGGTGTACTCATAACCCAATGAGCACCTGTATACATCTTAGGTGATCCAACTGACACCAGTGGCTTGTGAGACCTGCCACCGCCCCTCGTCGGGGTCTCGACTGTACACACAAGTCTACTCCGGAGTATCGATGCCCTGTCTCGAAACTCCCACGACTAGGGACCACAATTAAGGATATGCGTATAAACCACCCAACTCTCACGTATATGATCGCCATCATACTGTTGGTGGTAAAGAAAGATCCTAAGAGCTCTATCAAAGTGTAACATGTAATCAGTCACCTGATCATGTACACGACTGATAAAGGCAAATCAGATAGCATACTATCATCTTGAGTAAGATTGTCCTACCGGTATAGGTCCTCCGCAATCATTGCAATCACGTACCTGTGATCCAATAATTGACTATGAGGGCACTATCTCCAACAATCTCCCACTTGCACTCAAGGCTAATTATTGCGATGTCGACTACTCACAGCCCGTGTGAAACCGAACATCCAACTCCTCTACTAATCAGTATCACAAAGCCCGTTTGTAAAACTATTGTGTTCGAGAAATAGCCTTAGTGAGTGGATCTGCCTAGAAGTATCTTTCTATATCTCTCTTAATCTCAAATTCGCGGAGAAAGCCATCTCCCGAATCGAGTAACACCTGTCTTAGAATATGTCTGGATATCTGATGGGACCTTGTTCATAAATAAACTCCAAATCCAAACTTCTTAGACTGTATCGATCACTGAACCTAATCAGTATCCGGCACCATGCCACCCACAGTATCCTCTTGGACCACCTGTCCATAATACTGCCCCCTTCGTCAGAGGGAAAAACTATAACTCTGACAATCTTTCTGTCAACCATGTCACCTTTGAAGCTTGGAATGATAACCGTCTCCCGAAGGAGGCTGCCGTCATCAAATCCGTAGAACATGCACTTATGTTCTAAAACTGCTTCCTTATGTTTCTCCAGGATTGGATTAATATAAACTCATTGCATCTAGTGCAAAAACAACATCTGGTGTGGTACTTGACATCTCACGATTGAGTCAATTGCCTAAGCAAGTGATCTGTCAATCATGCACATCCCTCTCCCCTTTAGTCTGTAAGACATCTTTAGAGAGGGTGACTCCATCACCTGCAGGTACACCACCTTGCTAGGAGTCACCTATTCTAAAAACCATTAGAATATCTGTCAAAGTACCCACATTGGGAAACTACCCAAATCTAGATCTAAAACAATAGATCTAGAAACCAGAATGTCAAATATTATATCCATATCCTGTCTGGAGAAACAACTATGTGACGACCACAGTACAACCGATCGTAGTATAGGAATTTTACTTTCTACTCTGTGTATGTCATCCAGATACCATGACATCGCACCCTACTACCTTCTTAACAGATCCATCCCCTATCCTGATTGAAGTCAAACCCATTACTGTCACATCAAAATTAGATGATCTATCTCCGCTATAACTGCTCAAGTCTATAAATAGATATAAGCATCTTGCCCACTATGCTTCCGCTGCTCCCACTGACTACGACAACCCTCCTACTGGGTCTCATATCCTGGAACAACAGTAGTGTCAAGTCTTGGTAGATAAGAACCTCCCTGTCACCGTCTCTGAGGCTACCGAAGTACCTCTCGGGCGTCTGAGGTTACCTACCATACCTGCGGAGTGGCTATTGGAATGTCAAACCTGATTGAATTTATAGGTCCTATTAAATTTTCCGTAATCGTTTGCGGTTCTGGAATCACTTCCAGTTCTACCATACTCCCACTACTGTTTTCTGAAAAAGATTCATTTTACTAAAACTGTGGCGAGTCAAGAACAATATCACTATTGATCTTCCAAATGGTAGAATATCAACCCTCGTCATAGCCAGGGTCAACCCGCAAACAACCATTACAGAAACGTGCCCTGAGTTATCCAGAGTCTGGTTTTAAGCATAAGCTGGACAACTCCCCGTACCTCAATATCTTTTAAGGTACGATCCATTCTATATCCAATATAGAAACTTTGGCACTAATTTAATTGGAACCATATTCAAACCATGCAGCTGTCTCCAGTGCATATCAACTTAATGGAATGAAGCTAATCAGCATTACTCAACTTAGAAATCCATCCAATTATGAGTAACCTGAAAGAGAAACACGTTTCTCAAAACCATCACTATCATCTGAATACCAATCACAAGAATCTACATCTTCGATCTCTTTGAAGAATCCCGATACTTGTGACATCTGGTTCTCTACTTTATTCTTATACCCACAACTTCTCAAAACTTAGACCTTGTATTTCTACGAAACACTTGTCTAAATACTAGAGAAGTTATAAGTAAATAGAACATAGTACGAGGACCTACCCCTTTGTCCTGATGGACACTGGACAACATACAATACTCTGTATAAGTCCGCTGAGTTGAACAACTCAAAACCTGTGCGTTGTAGGTGGAAAACTGTACCCTGGCGATTTCCTCAAATATCACCAATTACAACGAATTCCGATATAATGAGGATGATCACCTAATTCCCAATATCTTACTCCCACTCATCATCTGTAAAACCATACAGATGTGAGAATGAAACCTGGTAAATACATACCCTTGGAGTAAGTATCTAATCGGGAAAACAGTTTTCCTTTAACAATGCACTGAAACATGAAAATGTTTCGTAGGGGTATCCTGGTATTCATAGTAATGCCTCTTCCATAATCCAATTCATGACTTCAACCGTATATTTTATTGCCGTCTCTCCAAATCCCTTTATTTGTCTTTAGTCGTTACCTTCTGTACACCATCGTTAGGCTAAATGGTTTTCTTCCTTCCCTACCGTTCGGCACCAGCCTATGGTTTGGAAGAAGACTATCCAGTAAGCATAATAGGTGTACCTTCCTAAACCAAGGAGTACTCGCATCTTGAGAGAAGGTGATGATAAAAGACAACTGAATAATACCTTATTCTTTTAAAGGTGAAATAGGAGTGGCGATGAAGTACGCGGTTTTGGTCGTGAATGATATCAGTCGCAATTTACTTTGCCCTCTTTCTAATCCCTTTATTTTGTCTTTACATATTACCTTCTGCACACCCTACTTAGGCTAATTGGTTTTCTTCATTCCCTACCTTTCGGCACCAGCCTATGGTTTGGAATAAGACTATCCAATAAGCGTAATAGGTGTACTCTCCTAAACCAAGGAGCCCTCGCAACCTGAGAGAAGGTGATAATAAAAGACAACTGAATAAACCAATTCTATTTCTCCTGAACCTGGATCCATCCTCGAAGAAGTCCCTTCGAGTTCGTATATAACCATACGATGGATCTATCCAATGGAAGTGGATATCCGTAGTAATACGGGTGTTCTGAGAAATTCAAAGGGTAAAAGAAGGAGTGGCAATGACTTATGCAACATAGACAATCCAAAAGCCAGTATTTTAAGAAGGTTCGGTCAACCTGGTCACTGAGTCATAGTCTAGGGTCGGTCAAAGGTCGCTGCCAAAGAGAGAGAGAAAAGAAACACTCTGCGTGCACTCTAACCTAGATCAGAATGGTTATCACTTTATCTAATCCAGAAACCTCCCACTATCCAGTCAAATTCTCCTCCAAACCTAAAGAAGAATCAATCGGGATCATCCGAAGAGTAAACCAACTCATCAGTGGGAATCGGGATCCAACTCTCATCGCATGATAACGTGATGGAATGCATCCACGTTACTCATACTCCAGAAGGTATGCGCATACTTGGCAAGTTTCAGTTTCTTTAGAAACTCCCGATATGATTTATGCCCCATGCTCTTATGACCTTGGCGTATGTCAACAAATCATAAGTCACATGTCAAGTTCTGCCCGTCATTATCTTGTTAATTTGAACCTACCCGTACATACCCTTGACGTATGCCAACAAGGTAATACGACTGTCCCAAACCAACTCATCTATCTATGCAACAAATGAATACCCAGCAGCTACCAAACACTATGCCTTGACGTATGCCAACAAACATAGATTGAATACTACTGACCATCCATAAGAAACGACGGAGGGCTACGGCTGGCTTTTGGCGAAAAACCTTTAACGTAGTGAACTTGATATCGCTGAAGGAACCTGATAGCTTTTTAAAATATAGTGGCGAAAACCTTTTGCTAAAGAGGTCACTCCCGGTAAAGGGATCTCGGCTCTTTCTTCGTGGAATGAGGTGCAGGATATTCCACTGAATACCGCTATGCAAAGCAACTTGTAATCGACTATAGTGAAGTTATTACTCTGACGCAAACTTCTGCCCAAGGGGTCAGTCCCGGTGAAGGGATATCGGCCCTTGCCCCGTCGAATGAGGTGCAGGATATTCCACTGAATACCGCTATGCATAACAAAAGGAAACGTCTATGTAACAACACTTTTTAAATTTGTTCCAACAACTGTAAACAGGTTTGTTTAACTTTGCATTGATCAGAATCAACGCAGTCCCATCAATTAATCACACCAGAAAAGAACGAAATAAAATGTACGTATATGCTATCCGCATTCGTCACTGGGTCCCGTCATCACCCGTTAGGTTACTTAACTAACGACAGAGCGGGGAATGGACTAGCGCGGGTGTAAAACATATACAACATCTAATAGTATATAAACCAATATACAATAATCGCTCCAGGCGTGATAGTATGCAACATTACAGAAAAGTAATAAGCATCACAGAACAATACAGATAATCTGGGATCCCCGAGATTCACAGAGCCGCTGCTGAAACCCGACGTTCCCCTGTCGTGTGGATAGCCTGTGCAATGAAACCTAGACCCCTACGGGTGCGGCAAGTTACCCGCCAAAACCTGAAGCGAGGCAGCCCCCTACAGCATAGTGAATGGACCACCCAGCACTCCACGGAATCCGGTAATCTTGGGCACCCCTCCTTGGGTCAACCTGTACCCCCTACGAGTGCGGAGAATAGTCTGCCAATTCTAGAGTGGGACCCCTCTGCCTCTCAAAGCCATGAGATGCGGACCCGTTGCCCCTCAGAACCCGGCTATCCGTGCACTCCGTCGCGGGGTAAAACCTAGTACAATAATGAAAAATAGTACAATAGGTACATCGACCGCAACCTGGTCGTGCCCCAAAAGAATATTATACAACAGGCAGTGACGGCAGTCCACAAGTTGGACGCTCGCCCCGCAATATCAAATGTACAAATAAACTCAACCTGTACTACCATTGCATACTGCTATCCACCACGACAAATCCGCAACATCACAGCACAACACAGAACATCAACGCGAATGTCACGTTCGCAAACCCGTCTAAAAGAACTATGGCAATCAGACGCGGTTTACCGATCAAATGACATTCCCGGTCGGAGATATAATGTAAGCACTGTAAACTAACGTGTTTAAATTTCGATCGACCAAATATCAAGAAGTGGGCCCCACGACTTACTGGTGAACAGTAACAAAATCTGGGCCAAAACGATATTTACCAAAAACCACAAAATCCAACAGAGAACTCACTGTACAAATTTGGGAGCATGAGCTCACCAAGTGGCCGCGGATGCGCGGTCAAACCATGGGTTTGACCGCGTTTCCGCGGCGGTTTGGTGGAGTCACGTGCCCAAATTTGGTGGGGGTTCTTAAAAAAGCCTGCACACATTTCTGAGACATGTAGAATACTTTTACGAGATCATTTGAAATCGACAGAAACTGTGAGCATGGAATTTTGTAGTTTTCGATTTCCGGTTCGATCGATGTTTTAAACGCGTTAGCACAAGTTAGCATAGCAAAATGGTTAGGCTTTGATACCACTGTAAGTTTACGTTAGCGCCACGGCAGTCTACAGACGCCAAATGCGGAACAAAAACTTTTTAACAGGCGCTATCGTATACTTTAACCCGGATCTGCCATTATTGCTAAACTAACAAACTGTAAAGAGTGTAGAAAGGTTATACTGAATGATCCGAGTCCTTCGTTCTTTAACCATCATCCCACGCTCCGTTGCGGCTGCTCCGATCTCGTCGATCTCCGATCTCCTCGTCGAGGTGGCACCACATCATCGATTCTTTAAACGGGCTCCCGCCTCTGACTTGACGCAACTCGGTCGTCAAGTTTGCTAAAAGAGACGACCAAGAATGATGTAGAGAATGAGTAGATGACTTTGTCTCACTTCGTCCAAGTCCGTGGACGATCGGTTAATGAAGTTGCCGAGGGAATCGGGTGATGGAATGAAATGAGGAAATGAAATTTCCATGCACCCTTAACACTATCATAATCTTTTCTACAAATGAAACCTCAAGTGTGTGAGTGAGAGGAGGGGGCCGGCCACTTTATATGCAAGAGGGAGGTGATGGTAGGAGCAAGTGGTGACCATAAGACATGAAGCTTCTCACAAAATATCTTAAGCTTAACAAAACTCATTAAAGCTAAAGCATGACTCACAAACCTAGTCATCATGCATTAATGAACCATTGAAAGCATCCAATGAAAACTCAACACCAATTAATCCTAGTCACCTCATCTAGAACCTTCTAGAAGAATCCACACTCATCTCAAGAAAAGACAAATCCGTCTTTAACCGAATGTTAAAAGACGGCTGAAAGAAAACTGGAAACTGGCAACTTCCAAAAGTGATCCTGAAACAACTTTCAGGATAACCCCGAAACTGTATAAATATACCCGCATTTGTATTACGACAGAATACAAATGCAACTGAGACAGAGATATTATACCTACTCAATATAATACTCGGATCCGGCTAAAACCAAAGCCGACCAGTATCATCTGCCCGAAAAATAACACGTGCGTAAACGCACGTGCATTTTCCGAACCCTACCATAAAACCATACGGCCTCTACAACGTTTCGCCCGAACTTGGGAAACTGTCTGTGGGGGACTCTAATGACTCGTCAGTACCCTGGCAGTGGGTTTAACCACAAACCGTCAGCGTCACTAGTAATGCGTAACGGCTTCCCATGGACTGACCTCAAGGGAGGCCGATGAGCGAACTCATCCGGAAACCCTACTGAGCCTAACAGTGACAATGTATATACAGTCCGGTCCGTTCTTCTATGAGTATCGCATATCTTCCTAGGGGGCTAGTAACGTCAGACCCCCAATAGCAGTATAAGTCGTGTCGGAGTGAAGCCCAATAACACCCTGAGATACTACTGGAGTACCTACCAGTAAATCTCCTGCCATGGCCATGGACTTTGTGTAATGGCTCTCCTAGACACAGCACGACCTCGCCCCCAATACCGGGAGAGACGAATCCCCTGCCGATCCGCTCACGTTCCTCCATATGGCTCGGGACTGTACCCAAAAGCTACCCGTTTGCACGACTCCTTTGAGCCGTGGTAGGGTAGAAATCAAAGCACAGTGGGAAATCACACGAGACAAATGACGACCTCAGGTCGATGGACTAACCTGTACACATGTCACCAGGGAACTGCTATCTGACGATATGTATAATACCAACTAGCAGGTTCCCGGCGAGTCCTGTCCGGTGTACTCATAACCCAATGAGCACCTGTATACATCTTAGGTGATCCAACTGACACCAGTGGCTTGTGAGACCGGCCACCGCCCCTCGTCGGGGTTTCGACTGTACACACTAGTCTACTCCGGAGTATCGATGCCCTGTCTCGAAACTCCCACGACTAGGGACCACAATTAAGGATATGCGTATAAACCACCCAACTCTCACGTATATGATCGCCATCATACTGTTGGTGGTAAAGCAAGATCCTAAGGGCTCTATCAAAGTGTAACATGTAATCAGTCACCTGATCATGTACACGACTGATAAAGGCAAACCAGATAGCATACTATCATCTTGAGTAAGACTGTCCTACCGGTATAGGTCCTCCGCAATCATTGCAATCACGTACCTGTGATCCAATAATTGACTATGAGGGCACTATCTCCAACACTCTGGACATTTTGTAAAATTGTGGATTTTTCCAAATTAAAAAGTGCTAAAAAATTCAGCAGGGAAATATATGAATTACGGCGCAAAATTGGACCCATGATTCATCCAAACCGCGGCGGAACAGCGGCAGAAGCCCAGCTTCTGCGGCGGTTCCGCGGCTAGGTAATGACGTCACCTTCCTATTGTTGCACAGTAATTCATATTTTAATATGTTGGGTTTTCTGGAATTTTTTAAGATTTATTCAAGAGTTGAATTTTCTGGGGTTGTTTTGGGGATTCGGTGTTTCGATCGGAGTATCAAATTTTGTCAGTGTGGCTTTCCGGATAAATTTTAGAATATGTTAAAAAGTTCGACTGGATATAAATACCCAATTTTTCCCTTGTCGGGAAATTTCCAAGTGTTGGATTTTTCCGTAGTTTAAAGACGTTCTAAGTAGTGCAAGTAACTCGATGGACCCTCTAGAAGACAACAGACCTTAACTCGATTATGTGACCGTCTTGAACTGCCCTTTGAACCTTCGGGTTTGGGGCAGTACGGCGTGCCATATGTGAGGCGTTGGCTTGACCCTTCTACGGCTGGACCGTTGGTACTGAGGCACGAACTGAATGTTTTTAGACTTGTTTCATGTGTTGATCTGTATCGGGAAAACTTGGGTGTTCGATTGTTCGATCGGAAAGTTTGACATTTTCTATTTATCCGGAATGTGATACAATAGTTGGAATTCACAATAAGTTATGAGATAACTGAATGAATGTTATAAACATAGCAGTTTAGTCTCACTTGATCGGTTGCCACGGAATTTTGATGTGATCAAAAGTCTGTCGCAATCACGTAGCGTACGCGGATACTCGCCGGGTAAACTTAATAGACAGCCTCACTCCATAGCCCCGACCAAGTGACCGTCGGAGAACCCCGTCGCCGAAAGCACCCGTTCGGGTGCTCCCGGTAGCGGTGTTCCGCCTTGGTGCACTTCGTCGACGGTATCGGCGGTGCGGCCGCCTACTAAAGTTTGCGACGAGCATTCGATCAGAATGTCGGGAATCCTGTTGAATTCCCCGACTGAGTATTGAAAAGTGTTTTCGATTTTGAGACTAAAATGCGGGGTTTATAATTGTTAGGCATGCGATGTCTAAGTAATTCATTTGGTCAGGCATGCGATGTCTGAGGTGGTTGCGGATTCCAACTGTTGTAGTTTTACACTTTCTTTTCTATGACCGTAAGTGTAATATGTGATATCGCCGGTTTCGTTGCTATATGTCAACGACAATTGGGATGCACATATTTACTTACGTTGATGACATGTGATGTTATGTGTTGCTGGATATGTTATATTGGATCGTCGTGTTTGAATAGCCGGGGCTTTTATGTGAGATGAGTGTTTTTCATTTTCATTCATGTAAAAACTTGTATGTAATATTCTTTTATTGGGGCGCTTCCAGGTTGCGGAAGTAGTCACCGTTTGTATATTATTTACTTTTCCGCACTAGGATAGACCCAAGGAGGAGGGCACAGGTAACCGGGTTCTGGAGTCCAGTGGGAGACCAACTCGAGGAGTCAAGGCCGGGTCTCCTAACTCTAGAATTGGTAGGGTTGCTTGCCGCTCTCGTAGGGGTCTAGGGGTGTGGGTTTGGCTATTCATCACGACCGTGGAATCCGTGTTTTATACTGGCTCGTATTGAAAACACGGACGTCCTAGTATATCCAATATTTCATTTGTTTCTTCTGCTGCGATATCTGTGATGTGATCATGTGATGTTCTGTGATAGATACAGTATATATTATATATGATATATTATATAGCCGTTACTTATGTTTTACACCCGCACTAGCCCTGCCCCGTTCTGCCGTTAGTTACCTAACCTAACGGTGCACGAGGGGACATCGAGGCGAATGCGGATGGCATAAGTGTACGTCGTATTTATCTGTGATGTTTAGGTACTTAAATGATGGGACTTCATTAATGTGATTAATGAAATAAAAGAAACCTAAGATGTTGTAGAATCAAATTTCAAAATAAAACAGGTAGCTACAGTTCTTGCTTTGCACAGCGGTATATATGATATATCCTGCACCTTATTCGATAGGGAAAGGACCGAGATCCCTTCACCGGGAGTGACTCCTTTAGCAATAACTGGCAGATGCTACACACTCGGTTTGTCTTTTGATTTCTTTTAAGTGTTTTTGCTTTGCACAGTGATATATATGATATATCCCGCACCTCATTCGACGAGGAAAGGACCGACGATCCCTTCACCGGGAGTGACTCCTTTAGCAAAACTAGAAAAGCCTCAAAAGCACTCCATTTCAAAATTCATTCGATCCTACAACGATATCAAGTTCATTACGCAATAGGTTTTCAGAAAAACCTGTCGTAGCCCTCCGTCATTTCAGATAAGTACTAGTTAGTATTCGTGCTGCGGTTGTTTGGCATGCGTCAAGGCGTAGTGTACGGTAGCTAACTAGTGCTTATCTGCTAGCATACGATGCGATTGGATTAGGGTATTCGTACGGCGTTGTTTGGCATTCGTCAAGGGTCGTGCGGGTGGGTCTAATTCAATCAAGAAATGTACGGGTTGAACTTGACTAGCGGACTATGGGTTGTTTGGCATGCGTCAAGGTCATAGCACGCTAGGGGCAAAATATTATCGGGAATTTCAAGTGTTGAGATTTGCAATGAGATTGCATACCTTCTATGAGATAGTTGGATCCCGATACCCGCTGCGAGTAAGTGTTACTCCTGGGAGAGTTTTATACATTACAATTAGCCGATCAAGTAGGTGTCTAGAAAGGTGTCAACGAGATTACGCTTCTGGGGAAACGAGGTTGACATTAATTAGGTTCGTGCAAAAGCACGGGGGACCTCCCTCAAAGTACCGACACTGGCCTGGCTGAAAGATTGGCGAACTTGTAGTGTGTAATTAATCCAGGCTAGTCTTTCCTTTTACTGTTTGAAGGAAGATTTGATAAAAAGCAGTGGGAGCCATCCTGATTAAATAAAATAATAACCAATCTATTCTTGACAGAGCGCACGCTGAGTGTTTTCTTCTCTCTCTCTCCTGGTAGAGACCATGTCACGCCTTAATCAAGATAATAATACGGATTATTGACCGAACCCGCTTGTTATACTGAGCTGGGGAACGTTGGTCCCGCTCCAACTTATAATTGTTATAAGACAGAGCAGGAAATTGGGGAATACCAGATTTTCCGTGCCGCCCAAACGAAGAGAGTGCATGCTGATGCATCATCTTCGGGTGTGTTCATTATACAGAACTGTTTCTCAGTATCCTCCGCATCCTGGGTATATGATACCGGATAAGGATCCCAGATATGTAATCTGTTATATAGGGCTATAAAAGGGTAGAAAAACTGAGAACGGGTGATAAGTTTCATGAGACAGAAAACGGGGCAAGTGTTGCAGCCAAGTCTGTTGGTCACTGTCACCCTGTATTGTAATACATTGATTCTGAACAAATGTTATTAGATACCGAACCTGATATACAAAATAATATCAGTCTCTTTATCAGTAAAGAAACGATAAAATTTTGTATTGTTGGATAATGTTTTGAACATTTCCTATATCAAAAGTTGATCGGTTCAGGCACGTTATCTAAAAGCATTGATGTTCTAAATCAAACTACAGTTCTTAGTATACGGATCACACACAAGAGGAAGAGTTCAGAAATGAACGAATCCTTCTTGAGGTATTGTAGACTAGGTCAGATCAATGTGACCCGACTAGCTAGAGTTACATAAAGATGCATATTTAAATTAGTTTGAATTTACATCTTGTGAAACTCGCCAGTCATGTCACAAAGATAAGATGACCTTAGCTCTGTTTATTGGAAACAGAGAAAGAGTTAGTTGAACTTTTGGGATGATACATGTTGATGTATGTAGGTCCCCAGTCTACACATGCCAGGACTGATTCTTTATACTTCATTGTATTCTCTGATAATCTCTCAAGATTCAGTCCTATGTTCCTGTTGAAACACAAGTCCAAACCTTTTGAGATGTTCACAGAATATAAGATAGAAGTAGAGAACCGATACGGGTATAAGTATTATGTCCTATGATGAGATCAGGGAGGAAAATACTTGTGCATAGAATTTCTGGACTATTCTAAATGAAAATGAGATTCTCTCTCAGCATTACTCCTCCGTATACACCATTGCACGATGGTATGTCGGGGCGGAGCAATTGCACCCTATTCGATATGGTGTGCTCTATGATGAGTACTACTGAGTTACCTATTTCCTTTTGGGAGTTATGCACTTATGAAGATGCATACCTATTGAATTAGGGTTCGAATCAAATCAAAGCCTACCATTTCATATGTGATATGGAATGGGAAGAGCCCATATCTTAGGTTAGTTAAGATTTGGGGTTGTCTGGCCTATGTCTAAAAGCAAAATCCGGACAAGCTCGAGGCAAGGTCTGTAATGTACAACTGGAAAGGTTCCAGCTATACAATTTGCAGCCAATGATTTGATAAAACCAAAGGATTCAGTAGATTCCAACGAACCTCAGCCTCTCCGCCGATCTAGTAGGGTTCCTCACCCACCTGAGAGATACTTCGGTTGCTCTATGACAGTGGGAGCGAGGATTGCATCATGAGATGATGACCCAACTAGCTTCGAGCTGGCCATCAGGAGTGAGACTCTGTAAGAATGGCTGGATGCTTATCGATCTGAGATGGAATCCTTATACACCAACAAAGTATGGACTTTAGTTGCTATATCTGAAGGGTTAAATCCCCATCAGGAGCAAGTATATCTTGAGAAGATTACTTGGTGTAAATGGAAAGGATGAGACTATCAAAGCTAGACTTGTTAAAGGTTTTCGTCATTGACCAGGCGTGGATAATGATGAAACCTTTTCCAGTACCTATGCTTAAGTCCATCCAGATCCTACTTGTCATGGCTACATACCATGACTACGATATCTGGCGGTTCGGTGCCATGACTCCATTTCTAAATGATGTTTTAGAAGAGTGTGTGTCTATAAGTACACAGCCAGAGGGCCTCGTAGACAGTGGGAGCAGCGGAAACGTGAGCAAGATGCTTTATCTGATTAAGCAGGCATCGCGGAGTTGGAACGTCTGTTTTGATGTGTTAGTCAAAGAGTTTGACATCATCAAAATGGTAGATGAACCTTGTATAAACAAAAAGGTAGTAGGGAGTATGGTAGTGATCCTCGTAGAGTACGTGGATGACATACTCTTGATAAGAAAGGAGTTTCTTATGCTACGCTCAATCAATCTCCGTTTATCACAAAGATTCTCCGTGTAGGATCAAAGTGATACCTACTAAATCCTGGGTTTTGGATCTATGAGATAGATCTAAATGGATGTTAGAATTCTCACTAGAAGTAGTGAGGTGGTATCAATCGATCCTGGGGAGAATCACTGGAAGTGTTCCAGAGTGATAAAGACGACTGAATGTCAGTCGCAGGCATTGTCTTTACCCTCAGTAAAGGGACGGTATGTTGGAAGAGTTCCAAGCTAGATACCGTGACATACTAGACGATAAAGGCAGGATACATCGCTACTTAAGATGTTACCAAAGAGGATGTTTGGGTGTATATTAGTTCATGAGATGAACTATGTTCCTACCATTGGGAGACAATGGAGTTGTGGCTTATGCCGAGGAACGCCGGTCCCATCAGTGATCCAGACTTATTCTAAGGCAGTATCACCTGATCATGGAGATAGTTGATCTCCAAGGTGATCGAGGCAAGGAGAGCAGACTCAGAGGACAACGCGGCGGATCCACTCACGAAGGCCTATTCCCAGAGAGAGACTTTTATGGGATGGTTGAGTATGAGATACTACAACCACTGCTACAGATGGCCCTAGTGCAAGTGGGAGATTGTTAGTTATATGTATGCCCTAGAGGCCATTACTGTACATAGGATGTATATTGTAGTGGATGCTGGGACATATATAGGGAGGACTTTCTTGCTCGACATGATAGTATGCTATCTGGTTGATCTTTACCTTAACGTGTACACAGGCTGTCTCTCTATTACATGTTGGTAAAGCCCTTAGGATGTGTGCTTGACTACCTGGACTATGATGCGGATCATACTAATGGGGACATGGTAGTCCATAAGTACATCCTTCAAAGTCCCTAGTCGTGGGTGTATCGAGACGGGGCATCGATATACTAGAGTAGACTAGCGTGTACCTTCTCGACCCATACAGATGGGCGATGGATGATCCCATATCCATTGGTGTTTGACATCAGAGATGATATACGGGTGCTCAGTAGAGACTGGGTACACTGGACGGACTCGCCGAGAACTCCCAGATGGTATTATACCTCACGTCAGATGGCAGTTCTCTGGTGACACTGGTACAGAGTAGTCTGTTGACCCGAGATCTTCATAGAGTCTTGTGTGGTTCCCACTGTGCTTTGATTTCCATCTTACCACGTCCAAGAGGGAGTGCAAAACGGTGGTTTTTGGGTACAGTCCCGAGTCACATGGAGGCAATGAGCGATAGGAGGGGATTCGTCTCTCCCGGTATAGGGAGTTGATGTTGCGCTGTGTTCGATTGGCTATAACAGGAAATCCCTGGCCAGGGTTGCTGAGATTTACTGGTAAGTGTTACCAGTAGTTTCTCGAATTGCTATAGACCTCATATCGACACGACTTATCGAGCTATTGGGGTCTGACGTTTTACCACCCCTAGGCGAGATATGCGATATATCAGACGACGAGACCGGACTGTACGGTAGTGTTACTGGTTGGATTCACTGGAGTGTGAGCGGGCTTGCTCGTCGATCTTCTGATCGCTCAATACCCGGGTGGCCGTTACGTTTAGCAGACCGCTTGCGGCTTGTGGGTGTTTGATATGATCATCATCTGCTGTCGGCGTATTGACGAGTCTTTAGAGTCCTACACAGAGGTTTCCTGGCTCAAGCGAAACGAAATAGGAGCGCATATGAGATATGTGCGGGACCGAGAATAATGCGTGTATGTGATACCGTATTACATTCTCGCGATCAATGTGTAGAATGGTTGTATGCGATATAACCTAGTTATCGATTCAAGCGTTGATTCGATAAGCCGATACATTGTATACTAGTCGGTTGTATGCGACATGACCGGATCATTGAATCAAGTGTTGATTTAATGATTTAATGCATAATTATATATTTGATATATTACTTTGCATTAACTAGTATTGGTTTACTTTAAATGGATTTTCTCACTTGGTTTGTGCACATTATATATGTGATATATTTTTGTACACTTGTATGTATCATGTTTGATGATGCATGCTAACTTGTGTTTTGTGTAAAGTTTAAACCATGATCATGTAATGGTTAGGGTTTTCATTTTCATATCTATTTATTTATTTATTTATTCATTTTGGAAAATGATAAGCATAATGCAAAATGGTGGCTCACTTTGGAAGCTTGTTGAAGCTTCATGAAGACTTTGACCATGTGACCATTTTGTCTCATGCTTAACCTTGACCATTCCATTCAACCATGATTAACTCTCTACACATTACCATGGTTACATTATGATAAGTATTCTTATTATTTCCTTTTTAAAAAGAACTTATCATAATATTCATCTTCTTCTTCTTCATCTTCAATGAAGAAACCTCCACTTCATCAATGGTGATTGATGAAGATGAGTGAGAAATCCAATTCTAAAGTCTACCCACTTCCTATTTCTTCATCCTCTACCTCTTGCCAAGTAGTAGAGTGTGTTTCCTTCACAAGTTTTCATGGCTTGGTGAAGGTGGAGCTTGATCTAGTGATGCTTCGACGTAGATCATCTTCGGCACGTCGTCGATGACCTAGCCCACCCATTTCTCCGATGAAACCGACGCAAGAGCCCGGATTTCGTTTTGGACGGCGAGGACACTTCATCATGGAGCTATGGAGGTGGAGAACCGTATCTACAAAGGTTGTATTTCCGTCTACTTGTAGTTAAGTGTTAACTAGTCTCATTTTAGCCTAGATTTCTAGCCAACGATCCGTATTAGGGTTTCTCGGCACCTAGATTTTTTGAAATTGGCATGATCGATGCCTTGTGAGACCTCACTAGAGTGCCTAGGAACCCTACAGACTTTTTACCTCCATGCTCTCATAACACCAAATAATCATAATAATAACAATAATTGAGTATTATATGATGGTTCATGTCAATGGCATTATCATTTCATGCACTCATTTTGTAAAGAATAACAAATAAGCAAAAAGTCTTAGCCATGAAATGATAGCCATTGTAATGATGATGGTCAACAAGTCCAAGCTAGTCAACCAGTCAACAAAGTCAAACTTTCAACCCAACCATGCCACACTAATACTTAATTAATATTATTATTAATCATAATTCTTATTCTCATTAGGGTTTAGCAAAAGTCAACAGTTAACAACCCTAATGAGAATCCTCTGCCTCTGTCAACCGTGCATACACACCCGCATCCGCGTTCCGAGGAACACGAATGCAAACGAGATAAAACCAATCCCAAAACGTATACTAGGATCTGGCTTAAACCAAAGCCCGCTAGTAATAACTGCCCGGACACCAAACGTGTACAAGTGCACGGATCTGACCGAACCCTGTCGCAAAACCATGCGACCTCTACTCTTTTGCCTAAAGGCGAATAACCCTCTGTGTGGGACTCTAAAGACTCGACACTACGCTGGAAGTGGGTTTAACCACAGACCGCAAGCGGCACTAGCTGTGCGTAACGGCCCCCAGGTAGATGTCGATAAGAAGACTGACGAGGTGAGTCATCCGAACTCCTACTGAGCCTGAATGTGACAATCTCCGTACAGTCCGGTCTGTTCGTCTGAGAATATCGCATGGCGGGACTAGGGGGCGGTAAACGTCAGTCCCCTAATAGTGGTACAAGTCGTGTCGGAGTGTAGCCCAGAACACCCTGAGATAACACTGGAAATCTACCAGTGCATCTCGCTTGCCCCGGCCAGGGACGACTGTATGTAATGGCTCTCCTTGACACAGCGCGATATCAACTCCCAATACCGGGAGAGACGAATCCTGTCTAACCGTCACTGCCTCCAAGTGCATCAGGACTGCACCCAACTACTACCTGTTTGCATGACTCCTTTGAGCCGTGGTAGGGTAGTAATCAAAGTACAGTGGGAACACACTCGAGGCGAAGTGACTGTGTCAAGTCAGCGGACTAAGCTGTACTCATGTCACCTGGGAACTGAAAAATGACGATAGGTATAGTACCAACCAATCAGTTCCCGACGAGTCCTGTCCAGTGTACTCGTAACCTAACGAGCACCCGCATACTATCTCAAGTACGACGTACTGACGGCTGTAGGACAGACCGTCTCCCCTGCTGGGATGAGAAGCGTATACGCTAGTCTACTCCGGAGTATCGATGCCATGTCTCGATAGTTCTATGACTAGGGACATGTATAAGGATGTGCTTGTGGATTACCCAGCCCCCACGAGTATGACTTCCATCACAACCCTGGTAATCAAGCAAAGATCCTAAGGGCTCCACTAATGTGTATAGGCGATATGTTAAAAGAAACACATGTACACACATTGAAGTAGAGACAAACCAAGTAGCATACTACTATTTTGAGCAAGATTGTCTATACATGGTGAATATCCCAAGCTTCCATTAAGTAATATACAAACTAGTATGATACAGTAATGGCCTCTAGGGCATATACACTAACAATCTCCCACTTGCACTAAGGCCATGTACTGGCGTATCGAAGACCTATCATCTCGATCAGCCGCTCGAACTGAGTTTGGGGTAAGGCCTTCGTGAGTGGATCAACAGTGTTATCTTCCGTAGCAACTCTCCGAACCTTGATCTCCTGGCAACCCACGATCTCCCTGATCAGGTGATACCGCCTCAAGATGTGTATGGACTTCTGATGGGACCTGGGTTCCTTCGCTAAAGCTATAGCCCAATTGTTGTCGCAATACAGAGGTATTGGATCAACAATGGACGGAACCACCTGAAGTTCTGTCAAGAACTTTCTCATCCAGACGGCTTCTTTTGCGGCATCAGCAGCAGCGATATATTCCGCTTCCATCGTCGAGTCAGCAACGGTTTCCTGTTTGGAACTCTTCCAACACACCGCCCCTCCATTGAGGGTAAAGACAAAACCCGACATGGACTTGGAATCATCCTTGTCAATCTTGAAGCTGGAGTCAGCAAAGGCCTCGATCTGGAGGTCTTTTCCGCCATACACCAAGAACATCTCCTTAGTCCTTCTCAAGTACTTGAGAATGTTCTTTACCGCTATCCAGTGCTTCTCCCCAGGGTTTGACTGATACCGGCTTACTACACTCAGTGCATAAGCTACATCCGGTCTGGTACACAACATCATATACATTATAGAGCCTACCGCAGAAGCGTAGGGTATAATAGACATGCGATCCCTTTCCAAATCAGTCTTGGGAGACATCTCTTTGGAGAGGGTGATCCCGTGACAAGCCGGCAGATTACCGCGCTTAGAATATTCCATACTGAATCTTTTCAGTATGGTGTTGATGTACCTGGACTGCGAAAGTCCTAATATCCTTTTGGATCTATCACGATGGATCCGGATCCCTAGAATGTAAGTGGCATCACCCAGGTCTTTCATGGAGAACCTGTGTTACAAGAACCCTTTGACAGATTTTAGCATAGGAATGTCATTTCCTATCAAAAGAATGTCATCAATGTATAAAACGAGGAATACGACAATTCTTGCTACAAATCTACTATAGATGCATAGTTCATCTGGATTTTTGATAAAGCCAAAATCTTTGACTGTCTCATCAAAACAGATGTTCCAACTCCGCGATGCCTGCTTTAGTCCATAGATGGACTTAAGCAACTTGCACACCTTTCCGCTGCTACCACTCTGAATGAAACCCTCTGGCTGGTCCATATAGACACACTCCTCTAAATTTCCATTTAGAAAAGCGGTCTTTACGTCCATCTGCCAAATCTCATAATCGTGGAAGGCAGCAATGGCAAGAAGGATACGAATGGATTTTAGCATAGCCACTGGAGAAAAGGTTTCATCATAGTCCAAACCAGGTCTTTGACGAAAACCCTTTGCAACAAGACTAGCCTTATAGGTCTCAACCTGTCCATCTGCACCAATCTTCTTCTTGAAGATCCATTTGCATCGTACTGGTTTTACCCCATCTGGACCAATGTCCAAAGTCCATACTTTGTTGGTGTACATAGACTCCATTTCGGCCCGCATTGCATCTAGCCATTTTACTGAGTCAACATTTTGAATGGCCTGCTGGAAGCTAGTAGGCTCATCACTATCAATGATGCAATCCTCTCTATCCCCGTCTATGAGAAGACCGTAGTATCTCTCGGGCGGATGAGACTGCCTACTACTCCTGCGGAGTGGCATAGGAATGTTATGTTCTTTCGAACCCTCTGGTTCTTCTAAGATTTCAGTAATAGCTCATGGTTCTGGAATTTCTTCCAGTTCTATTGCGCTCCCACTTATCTGATTTTCCAAAAACTCAGTTTCCAAGAAGCAGGCATGACGAGAAATAAAAACCTTTTGTTTCTCTTCGCAATAGAAGAAATATCCTTTGGAGTTCTTTGGTTATCCCACAAACTTGCACTGTACTGAGCGTGCCTCGAGTTTGTCCGCATGCTGCTTTTTGACAAAAGCTGGACATCCCCATGTCTTAATGTGCTTAAGATAGGGTTTCTTCCCACACCACATCTGATATGGTCTGGTAGGCACTGTCTTAGTTGGAACTCGGTTCAAAATATATGCAGCTGATTCTAGTGCATATCCCCAGAATGATCGCGGTAACTCAGCGTTACTCATCATGGAACGTACCATATCCAATAGGGTCCGGTTCCGTCTCTCCGATACACCGTTATGTTGCGGAGTGTATGGAGGAGTAAGATGAGAGAGAATTCCATTCTCTTTTAGGTAATCCAGGAACTCGGCACTCAAGTATTCACCACCTCGATCAGATCTCAGAGTCTTGATACTTTTGCCGGTTTGTGTTTCTACTTCATTCTTATATTCCTGGAATTTTCCAAAGGCTTCGGATTTATGTTTCATGAAGAAGACATATCCGTACCTTGAAAAGTCATCCGTTAAAGTAATGAAGTAAGAATAACCGCTTCCCGTATGTGTAGACATTGGACCGCACACGTCACTGTGTACGAGTCCCAAGAGCTCGCTCGCTCTTACTCCGTGTCCAGAGAACGGAGTCTTTGTCATCTTTCCTTAGAGACAGGATTGACAAGTTGCATACGATTGATATTCGAACGGATCTAAATATCCTTCTGTATATAACTTTGTCAACCTTCTCTCATTGATGTGACCATGTGTACAACGCCATAAGAAAGCCTGATTTGTTTCCGGAGACTTTCTTTTGTGTGTATTCTGGACATTGAAAATCTGTAGTTGGTTTAATACGTATATACCATTGCTTAATGTACCCGACCCAATCAGAACTTGATTAAGGTGAATGTTTACGACATTACTTACAAATGAAAATTCATAACCTTCTTTAGACATTAATGATACAGAAATGATATTACAAGTTGCATTGTGTACAAAATAACAATTACGCAAAACCAAAACGTGTCCATCTGACAATCCCAGGTGATAGTGCCCCACGGACTCAGCATCCATGCCAGCTCCGTTTGCAATTCTGAGGGTCATATCACCTGCCTTCAAAACCCTACGCTCTCTCAGTGCCTGCAAAGAATTACAGATATGAGATCCTGATCCGGTATCCAATACCCAGGAAGTAGTGTTTATTGATAGACAGTTTTCAATAACATACACACATAAAGCCGAAGAGGAAACTTGCGTCGGATCCTGGTTCTTGGCCTTCCAAGCCCTGCAATCCTTTTTCCAGTGTCCTTTCTTATGACAATAGAAGCACTCTTCCTTTCCCACAAGCTTCCCCGCTTTCATTGTTGCCTTTGCTTTTCCCTTCGTTTCCACTTTACTAACACCGCCCCTTGGTTTGGCGGGGGCTTTCTTCTTCTTTCCCTTGGCTTTCGCCTTGGACTTAGAAGAGGAAGATCCACCTACAAACAAAGTGGATGTTTCCCTACCTTTCTGTAGGGTGCCCTCTGCACTCCTCAACATGTTGAGGAGCTCCGGAAGTTCAACTTCTTTTCCTTTCAAGTTGAAATTCAGGATAAACTGGGCGTAAGTGGACGGAAGGGACTGGAGAATCAAGTCCGTATAGAGCTCGTTCTCTAACGTGGTCCCAAGGTCTGCGAGCTCATCAATGAAGCCAATCATCTTAAGCACGTGTTCCGCTACCGATGATCCGACGACCAATCTCGTCGAAAAAAACCTTTTCAAGACTTCGTATCTGGCGATACGGGATTGCTCTCCATATAGTTCCTTAGTATGGAGAAATATGGATTCTAGGTCCATATTCTCGTGCCTCCTCTGATGTTCATTTTCCATAGAGGCAAGCACGAGGCACTTGGCCTTCGCGCAATCGATCTCCCAGGTCTTATGGATTTCCTTATCTGCGACGCTGGAGGTAAGACCTGGGACAGGGGAGCTTTGGTGGTAAGGAGATACCCCAGCTTGTCGTAAGTGATTGCCATTTTGACATTCCTAAGCCAATCTTTGTAGTTTGGCCCTGCCAGTATATTTTTATCTAGAAGTAACTTAAGTCTGGTCATGACGATTGGTCGCTGCAATTAGGAGAGAGAGAAGAAACACTCAGCTGTTGGAGATAGTGCCCTCAGATTAAATTATTGGATCACAGACACGTGATTGCAATGATTGAGGGAGGACCTATTCCGGTAGGAAAGTCTTACTCAAGATGATAGTATGCTATCTGGTTTATCTTTATCATCGTGTACTGCTTTAGGTGACCTTACAGGTCGCTATTACACGTTGATAGAGCCCCTAGGATTCTTGCTTGACTGCCAGCAGTATGAGGGCGATCATATACGTGGGAGCTGGTAGTCTATAAGCACATCCTTAAAAGGTCCCTAGTCGTGGGAGTTTCGAGACAGGGTATCGATACTCCAGAGTAGACTAGTGTATACAGTCGAGACCCCGACGAGGGGAGGTGGCCGGTCTCACAAGCTACTGGTGTCAGTTGGTTCATCTAAGATGTATACAAGTGCTCATTGGGTTATGACAGGACTCGCAGGGAACTTGCTAGTTGGTCTTATACCTGACGTCAGATGGCAGTTCCTTAGTGACATGTGTACATGTTAGTTCATCGACCCGAGGATCGTCATTTGTCTAGTGTGAGTTCCCACTGTACTTTGATTAATACCCTACCACGCTCAAAGGAGACGTGCAGACAGGTTTTAGTTGGGTACAGTCCCGAGCCACATGGAGGCAGTGAGCGGATCATCAGGGGTTCGGTGAGGTTGCCCTGTGTCTAGGAGAGCCATTACACAAAGCCTTCGGCCAAGGCAGGAGATTTACTGGTAGGTATTCCAGTAGTATCTCAGGGTGTTCTGGGCTACACTCCGACACGACTTGTACCGCTTTTGGGGGTCTGACTTTTACCAACCCCCTAGGCCCGCCATGCGATGTTCATAGACGAACGGACCGGACTGTACGGATATTGTCACTGACAGGCTCAGTAGGGTGTCAGGATGAGTTCGCTCATCGACGTCCCTTTTGGTCAATACCTGGTAGCCCGTTACGTATAGGCTAATACCTCTGACGTGCTAGTGGTTAAATCCACAACCAAAGTATTGACGAGTCTTTAGAGTCCCCCACAGACCAGTTTCTCAAGTTTCGGGCGAAACGCTGTAGAGGCCGTATGGAGATATGGCATGGTTCGATCAGATACGTGCGGTATTGCACGGATCATGATCGGACGGATAATAATAGCGGGCTTTGGTTTAAGCCGGATCCTAGTATTGTACAGTATAGATTTGTCTCATTGCATTTGTATTCGGTCGGAATACAAATGCGGGTATGTATATACAGTAGCGGGGTTTTCCTGTAATTTATTACGGGATCAGTTTTTTGGAGTTGCCAGTTTGTTTTCCGTTTCGGCCATTTAACTTTGTATTGGTGGAGGAGGGCTTATCTGCAATTGTGCAAATAAGCATTGTAGAAGGTGGTCTTTGCATATTGTTGTGTCATGATAGTTCCACCATCACATTGACTTCTTAGTTCATGATGGTTCATGATGGCTTGACCTTTTGGAGTTATGATTGGTTGGTTGAGTGTTGTACTTTCCTAGTGATGATTTCTTCTCATGATCTCATATCATTCCCTCTTGCATTATTGTTGCTCTCTCTCTCACTCTCTTCCTCATGCATGGCCGGCCAAAGAGGGGGAGGGGCTGCCCATTATTTTTGTGGGGATTTTTTGGTTCTCTTGTGCTTGCAAAAATCCCCAATTTCATCTCCAAAAATGCTATCATCTCATTCCTCTACCAAAGGCAACTTCTACAACCCCAAAGGGACATAGAGTTCTACAGTTAACCTACCGTATCCTTAGGCACGTCGGCTCGCCAACTTCATGCCCGAGTTGCCTCGGTCCAGAGGTGGGAGCCGGTAAAAGAAGCCGGCGACGTGGTGCCCTTCCGACGAGGAGTTGAAGACCGGAGTTTCCGCGGGGAGATCGGGACGACGACGAGAAGACCGAAGGATACGGTGTTAGTTGTATGTATGCCCTAGAGGCCAGTATTGTACAGATGTTGTATATTATATTGGATGCTTGGACATATATAGAGATGACTTTCTTGCTCGATATGATAGTATGCTATCTGGTTACTCTTTATCTTAACATGTACACTAGTCTCTTTAAACTGTCTTAGAGTTACATGTTGGTAAAGCCCTTAGAATGTGTACTTGACTACCTGGACTATGATACAGATCATACAAGTGGGGACATGGTAGTCCATAAGTACATCCTTCAAGGTCCCTAGTCGTAGGTGTATCGAGACGGGGCATCGATATACCAGAGTAGACTAGCGTATACGCTTCTCGACCCATGTGATGGGCGATGGATGATCCCATATCCATTGGTGTTTGACATCAGAGATGGTATACGGGTGCTCAGTGGAGACTGGGTACACTGGACGGACTCGCCGAGAACTCCCAGATGGTATTATACCTCACGTCAGATGGCAGTTCTCAGGTGACACTTGTGCAGGTTAGTCTGTTGACCCGAGATCGTCATAGAGCCTTGTGTGATTCCCACTGTGCTTTGATCTCCACCTTACCACATCCATGAGGGCATGCAAAACGGTGGTCTTTGGGTACAGTCCCGAGTCATATGGAGGCAATGAGCGATAGGATGGGTTTCCTCTCTCCCGGTATTGGGGGTTGATGTTGCGCTGTGCTCGATTGGCCATAACAGGGAAGTCCCTGGCCAGGGCTGATTAGAGATTTGCTGGTAAGTGTTACCAGTAGTTTCTCGACCCGTTATGAGCCTCACATCGGCACGACTTATCGAGTATTGGGGTCTGACGTTTACCACCCCTAGACTTGATATTCGACGTATCAGACGAACAGACCGGACTGTACGGTAAGTGTTACTGGTTGGATTCACAGGAGTCTGAGCGGGCTAGCTCGTCGATCTTCTGATCGCTCAATACCCGGATGGCCGTTACGTTTAGCAGACCGCTTGCGGCTTGTGGGTGCTTGATATGATCATCATCTGCTACCGGCGTATTGACGAGTCTTTAGAGTCCTACACAGAGGTTTCCTGGTTCAAGCGAAACGAAATAGGAGCGCGTATGAGATATGTGCGGGACCGAGAATAATGCGTGTATGTGATACCGTATTTCATTCTCGCGATAGATGTATCGATTGGTTATATTCGATATGACCTAGTTATCGAATCATTGATTCGATAAATCGATACATTGAATACTAGTCGGTTATGTGCGACATGACCGGATCATTGAATCAAATGTTGATTTAATGATTTAATGTATAATTATATATTTGATATATTACTTTGCATTAACTAGTATTGGTTCACTTTATATGGATTTTCTCACTTGATGTGCAAGAAGTATATGTGATATACTTTTGTGCACACATTTGTATCATGTTTGATGATACTTGATTGTTTAGTTAAGTATATAGAATTAAACCATGGTTAATTTGATAATTAGGGTTTTGCATATTCATTGATTTATTTATTTGTTTCATTTATTTATTTTGAAATGATTTAAAGAGAATGGTGGCTTTCTTTTGTCTTTAGTTGAAGCTTCATGAAGCCTTGACTTTTTCCACCATTCTTGTCCTCATGCTTAACCCTAACTCTCCAAATGACCATGGTTTATTCTCTACACTTAACCCTTGTTAGATTATGATAAGTATGTATTTTTCTTTTCATTTTAAAACAACTTATCATAAACTAGCTTCTTCTTCTTCTTCATCTTCAAGATAGAAACCTTGATGCCATCAATGGCAACTTGAGTTCTAGTGAGAGAAATCCAATTCTAAAGTGAACCCACCTCCTATTTCTTCACCCTCTACCTCTTGCCAAGTTGTTTTGGGTGTTTTCTTTACAAGTTTCACAACTTGGTGAAGTCGGAGCTTGACTTGTGATGCCTCGACGTAGATCATCTTCGGCACGAAGCCGACGACCTAGTCCGCCCAATTCTTCGATGAAGCCAACGTTCGAGTTTGGGAATCGAGATGGACAGCGAGAGGATGCCTATGTGGAGCCAAGGAAGAGGATAACCGGATCTACGAAGGTTGTAGCATCTAACCTTTAGTTAATTTGTTAACTAGTTTTGTATTTCGCCTAGAATTCTAGTCTAAGATCCGCGTTAGGGTTTCGCGGCACCCATAATTTTTGAAATTGGCATGGTTGATGCCTTGTGAGACCTCTATAGGGTGCCAGGAACCTTTCACTGGTATCAGAGCCTAGCTAGAGCCTTAGGCGAAGTCTAGACGCAATTTGAAGCCCGAACGAACCCGAAACCCTAAACCAAACATGCTCTCTCTACATTATCTAAAATCTGGGATTTTTCAATATTAAAAATGCTTAAAAAATTCAGCAGGGAATTCTAAGAATTACGATGCAAATTTTTTCCAATGAACAGTACATTGTGCGGCGGAACCGCGGCAGAAGCATGGCTTCTGCGGCGGTTCCGCGGCCTACTGATGACGTCATCCCTCCTCCTCTGCACAGTAATTCATAGTTTCTGCAGCTGAGTTTTATGGGTATTTTTAATAATTATTCCAGAGTTTAATTTTCTGGGATGTTTTAGAGCTTCGGTGTTTCGACCGGATTATCAAATTTCGTCTTTGTGTACTTCCGGATAATTTATAGAATATGTTAAAAAGTTCGACCGGATATAAATACCCAACTTATCCCCTGTCGGGAAATTTCCAAGTGTTGGATTTTTCCGTAGTTTAACGACATTCTAAGTAGTGCAAGTAACGCGATGGACCCTCTAGAAGACAACAAACCTTAACTCGATTATGTGACCGTCTTGAACTGCCCTTTGAACCTTTGGGTTTGGGGCAGTACGGCGTGCCACATGTGAGGCGTTGGCTTGACCCTTCTACGGCTGGACCGTTGGTACTGAGGCACGAACTGAATGTTGTTAGACTTATTTCATGTGTTGAGCTGTATCGGGAAAACTTGGGTATTCGACTGTTCGATCGGAAAGTTTAACATTTTCTGTTTATCTGGAATGTGATACAATAATTGGAATTTACAAACAGTTATGAGATAACTGAATGAATGTTATAAATCTAGCAGTTTAGTCCCACAAGATATTGAAAAGAGTTTTCGATAATGAGACTAAAATGCGGGATTTATATCTGTTAGGCATGTGATGTCTAAGTATTTCATTTGATTAGGCATGCGATGTCTAAAGAAGTTGCGGATTCCAATTGTTGTAGTTTTACACTTTCTTTTCTGTGACCGTAAGTGTAGTATGTTCATATCGCCGGTTTCGTTGCTATACGTCAACGACAATTGGGGTATGCATACTTACTTACGTTGATGACATGTGATGTTATGTGTTGCTGGATATGTTATATTGGATCGTCGTGTTTGAATAGCCGGGGGTTTTTATGTGAGATGAGTGTTTTTCATTTTCATTCATGTAAAAACTTGTATGTAATATTCTTTTATTTGGGGCACTTCCAGGTAGCGGAAGATGTCACCTTTTGTATATTATTTACTTTTCCGCATTAGGATAGACCCAAGGAGGGGAGCACAAGTAACCGGGTTCTGGGGTCCAGTGGGAGACCAACTCGAGGAGTCGAGTCCGGGTCTCCTAACCCTAGAATTGGCAGGGTTGCTTGCCGCTCTCGTAGGGGTCTAGGGGTGTGGGATTGGCTATTCATCACGACCGTGGAATCCGTGTTTTATACTGGCTCGTATTGAAAACACAGACGTCCTAGTATATCCAATATTTCATATGTTTATTCTGCTGCGATATCAGTGATGTGATTCTGTGATGGATATGGTATATAGTATATATGATATATTATATAGACGTTACTTATGTTTTACACCCGCGCTAGCCCTGCCCTGCTCTGTCGTTAGTTACCTAACCTAACGGTGCATGAGGGGACATCGAGACGAATGCGGATGGCATAAGTGTACGTCATATCTATCTGTGATGTTTAGGTATTTAAATGATGGGACTTCATTAATGTGATTAATGAAAGATAAGAAACCTAAGATGTTGTGGAATCGAATTTTAAAATAAAACAGGAAGCTACAGTTCTTGCTTTGCACAGCGGTATATATGATATACCCTGCACCTTATTCGATGAGGAAAGGACCGAGATCCCTTCACCGGGAGTGACTCCTTTAGCAATAACTGGCAGATGCTACACACTCGGTTTGCTTTTGAATGCTTTTGGGTTTTTGCTTTGCACAGCGATATATATGATATATCCCGCACCTCATTCGACGAGGAAAGGACCGAGATCCCTTCGCCGGTAGTGACTCCTTTAGCAAAACTAGAAAAGCCTCAAAATCACTCCATTTCAAAACTTCATTTGATTCTACAACGATATCAAGTTCATTGCGCTCATGGTTTTCAGAAAAACCTGGCGTAGCCCTCCGTCATTTCAGATAAGTCCTGTTTAGTATTCGTGCTGCGTTTGTTGACCTTGTCAAGGCACAGTGTGCGGTAGCTAACCAGTATTTGCCTGCTTATGCATATGATGCAGATTGGGTTAGGGTAGTCGTACGGCCTTGTTGACCTTGTCAAGGGTCGTGCGGGTGGGTTTGATTCAATCAAGAAATGACGGGTTAAACTTGACTTGCGGTCTATGGTTTGTTGACCTTGTCAAGGTCATAGATCGTTCGGGGCAAAAGCATTATCGGGAATTTCAAGTGTTGAAATTTGCAATGAGATTGCATACCTTCTATGAGATAGTTGGATCCCGATACCCACTGCGAGTAAGAGTTACTCCTGGGAGAGTTTTACACATTGCAATTAGCTGATCAAGTAGGTGTCTAGAAAGGTGTCAACGGGGTTACGTCTCTGGGAAAACGAGGTTTACATTAATTAGGTTCGTGCGAAAGCACGGGGGACCTCCCTCAAAGTACCGACATTGGCCTGGCTGAAAGATTGGCGAACTTGTAGTGTGTAATTAATCCTGGCTAGTCTTTCCTTTTAGGGTTTGGAGGAAGATTTGATAAAAAGCAGTGGGAGCCATCCTGATTAGATAAGAAAATAACCAATCTGATCTTGCACGAGCATACGCTAAAGTGTTTTCTTCTCTCTCTCTCCAGGTAGCGACCATTTCATGCCCTAATGAAGATAATAATATGGATGTATTGACCGAACCCGCAAGTTTTACTGTACTGGGGAACGTTGGTTCCGTTCTTTCTTATAAGAGTTATAGGAATGAACAGGATATAGGGGAATACCAGGATTCCCATGCCACCCGATTGAAGAAAGTACATGTTGATGTATTTTCTTCGGGTGTGTTCGTTACTAAGAACTATTTCTCTATTTGCTCTACGTCCTGGGTATTAGATACCGGGTCAGGATCCCATATATGTAATCAGTTACATGGGCTTAGAAAAGGTAGAGAACTTGGAGAAGGTGATAAAGACATTAGAGTTGGAAATGGTGCAATTGTTGCAGCTAAGACTGTCGGGGAATATCACCTAGTATTACCAACTGGTAATACATTGGTTCTGAACGAATGCTATTACATGCCGAACCTGATATGCAACATTATATCGGTTTTTTTATTAAGTAAAGAGGGATATAATTTTGTATTACAGGACAATGTTATGAACATTTTCCGTAACCAAAAGTTGGTTGGATCAGGCACGTTGTGCAATGGCATTTATGTTCTAAATCAATCAACAGTTCTGAGCATAACAAACACACACAAGAGGAAGAGTTCTGAACTCAACGAATCCTTATTGTGGCATTGTAGACTGGGTCACATCAATGCGACACGACTAGCTAAGTTGCATAAAGATGGATATTTAAATTCCTTTGAATTTTCATCTTATGACACTTGCCAGTCATGTCTCAAAGGCAAGATGACCAAGACTCCGTTTACGGGACACGGAGAAAGAGTTACCGAACTTTTGGGACTGATACATAGTGATGTATGCGGTCCCATGTCTACACATGCCAGGGATGGTTCTTCGTACTTCATTACATTCACTGACGATCTCTCAAGATTCGGATGTGTTCCTGATGAAACAAAAATCAGAAGCTTTTGAGAAATTTAGAGAATATAAACGAGAAGTCGAAAACCAAACCGGAAAAAGTATTAAAATCCTACGATCTGATCGAGGAGGAGAGTACTTAAGCAATGAATTCCTGGACTTCCTAAAAGAGAATGGGATTCTCTCTCAGCTGACTCCTCCATATACACCACAGCACAACGGTGTATCAGAACGGAGGAATCGCACCCTATTAGATTTGGTGCGCTCTATGATGAGCACAGCTGAGTTACCTATTTCCTTCTGGGGTTATGCGCTGGAAACAGCAACATACCTATTGAATCAAGTTCCATCTAAATCTGTACCTACCACACCATATGAGATATGGAGTGGGAAGAGACCATATTTTAAACGAGTTAAGATATGGGGTTGTCCGGCCTATGTCAAAAGGCAAAATCCGGACAAGCTCGAGGCATGGTCAGTTCTCTGCAAGTTTGTGGGATATCCAAAGAATTCATATGGGTATTTTTTCTACCACAGTGAGGAAAAAAAAGTGTTTGTTGCTCAACATGCCAGCTTTTTAGAAAAGGAATTTCTTGCAAAGGAAATTAGTGGCGATAAGGTAGAACTGGAAGAAATTCCGGCTACACAAACTCAAACTGAAGATTTAGTGGAACCAGAGGATTCAGTAGCTCCCGACGAACCTCAGCCTCTCCGCCGATCTAGTAGGGTTCCTCGCCAACCTGAGAGATACTACGGTTTTCTCATGGACGGTGGGAGCGAGGATTGCATCATGGAGGATGATGACCCAACTAGCTTCGATCAGGCCATCACGAGTGGGGACTCAGTGAAATGGCTGGATGCTATGCGGCCCGAGATGGAATCCATGTACACCAACAAAGTATGGACTTTGGACGTTGCTCCTGAAGGGGTAAAACCCATTGGGAGCAAGTGGATCTTCAAGAAGAAACTTGGTGTAGATGGGAAAGTGGAGACTTTCAAAGCTAGACTTGTAGCAAGGGGTTTTCGTCAAAGACCAGGTGTGGACTATGACGAGACCTTTTCTCCAGTGGCTATGCTTAAATCCATCCGGATCATGCTTGCCATCGCTGCTTATCATGATTACGAAATCTGGCAAATGGATGTTAAGACCGCCTTTCTGAATGGTGATTTAGAAGAGTGCGTGTACATGACTCAGCCAGAGGGTTTCATAGACAGTGGGAGCAGCGGGAAGGTGTGCAAGCAGCTTAAATCCATTTATGGATTAAAGCAAGCATCGCGGAGTTGGAACATCTGCTTTGACGTCGTTATCAAAGAGTTTGATTTCGTCAAAAATCCAGATGAACCTTGTATCTACAAGAAGGTGGCAGAGAGTAAGGTTGTCTTCCTCGTATTGTACGTGGACGGCATACTCTTGATAGGAAATGATATTCCTATGCTGCAATCGGTCAAGCTCTTCTTATCACAAAGATTCTCAATGAAAGATCTTGGTGATGCCTCCTGCATATTGGGAATTAGGATCTATAGAGATAGATCCAAACGGATTTTGGGATTGTCCCAATCCAGGTACATTGACACCATACTAAAGAGGTTTAGTATGGAAGAGTCCAAGCGTGGGAACATGCCCACGATCTCTGGAGTCACTCTCTCCAAAGAGATGTCTCCAAAGACTGATTTGGAGAGAGCTCGCATGCAAGGGATACCCTATGCTTCGGCAGTAGGCTCTATCATGTATGCGATGCTATGTACCAGACCCGATGTAGCATACTCACTAAGTATAGTGAGCAGGTATCAAGCTGATCCTGGAGAGAATCACTGGACAGCTGTGAAGAGCATTCTCAAGTACTTACGAAGGACTAGAGATATGTTCTTGGTGTATGGTAACGGAAAGCTCCAAGTGGAGTCCTTTACCGATTCGAGCTTCCAGAGTGATAATGACGACTCTAAGTCGCAGTCGGGCTTTGTCTTTACCCTTTACGGAGGGGCGGTTAGCTGGAAGAGTTCCAAGCAGGAAACCGTGGCAGACTCGACGATGGAGGCTGAATACATCGCTGCCAACGATGCTGCCAAAGAGGCTGTCTGGATCAAAAAGTTCATTACTGAACTTGGAGTGGTTCCATCCATTGAGCATCCAATACCTTTGTATTGCGATAACAAAGGAGCAGTGGCTTTGGCCAAGGAACCCAGGTCCCATCAGCGGTCTAGGCATATTCTGAGGCGGTATCACCTGATCCGGGAGATAGTTGATCGCCGGGAGATCGAGGTCAGGAGAGTTGACACGAAGAACAACTCGGCGGATCCACTCATGAAGGCCATTCCCCAGATACAGTTTGAGAGACTCTTCGGGATGCTCGGTATGCGATACTACAGCAGCTGGCCCTAGTGCAAGTGGGAGATTGTTAGTTGTATGTATGCCCTAGAGGCCAGTATTGTACAGATGTTGTATATTATATTGGATGCTTGGACATATATAGAGATGACTTTCTTCCTCAATATGATAGTATGCTATCTGGTTACTCTTTATCTTAACATGTACACTAGTCTCTTTAAACTGTCTTAGAGTTACATGTTGGTAAAGCCCTTAGGATGTGTACTTGACTACCTGGACTATGATGCAGATCATACTAGTGGGGACATGGTAGTCCATAAGTACATCCTTCAAGGTCCCTAGTCGTAGGTGTATCGAGACGGGGCATCGATATACCAGAGTAGACTAGCGTATACGCTTCTCGACCCATGTGATAGGCGATGGATGATCCCATATCCATTGGTGTTTGACATCAGAGATGGTATACGGGTGCTCAGTGGAGACTGGGTACACTGGACGGACTCGCCGAGAACTCCCAGATGGTATTATACCTCACGTCAGATGGGAGTTCTCAGGTGACACATGTGCAGGTTAGTCTGTTGACCCGAGATCGTCATAGAGCTTTGTGTGATTCCCACTGTGCTTTGATCTCCACCTTACCACGTCCATGAGGGCATGCAAAACGGTGGTCTTTGGGTACAGTCCCGAGTCACATGGAGGCAATGAGCGATAGGAGGGGCTTCGTCTCTCCCGGTATTGGGGGTTGATGTTGCGCTGTGCTCGATTGGCCATAACAGGGAAGTCCCTGGCCAGGGCTGATTAGAGATTTACTGGTAAGTGTTACCAGTAGTTTCTCGACCCGTTATGAGCCTCACATCGGCACCACTTATCGAGTATTGGGGTCTGACGTTTACCACCCCTAGACTTGATATGCGACGTATCAGACGAACAGACCGGACTGTACGGTAAGTGTTACTGGTTGGATTCACAGGAGTGTGAGCGGGCTAGCTCGTCAATCTTCTGATCGCTCAATACCCGGATGGCCATTACGTTTAGCAGACCGCTTGCGGCTTGTGGGTGCTTGATATGATCATCATCTGCTACCGGCGTATTGACGAGTCTATAGAGTCCTACACAGTGGTTTCCTGGTTCAAGCGAAACGAAATAGGAGCGCGTATGAGATATTTGCGGGACCGAGAATAATGCGTGTATGTGATACCGTATTTCATTCTCACGATAGATGTATCGATTGGTTATATTCGATAAGACCTAGTTATCGAATCATTGATTCGATAAATCGATACATTGAATACTAGTCGGTTATGTGCGACATGACCGGATCATTGAATCAAATGTTGATTTAATGATTTAATGTATAATTATATATTTGATATATTACTTTGCATTAACTAGTATTGGTTCACTTTATATGGATTTTCTCACTTGATGTGCAAGAAGTATATGTGATATACTTTTGTGCACACATTTGTATCATGTTTGATGATACTTGATTGTTTAGTTAAATATATAGAATTAAACCATGGTTAATTTGATAATTAGGGTTTTGCATATTCATTTATTTATTTATTTGTTTCATTTATTTATTTGGAAATGATTTAAAGAGAATGGTGGCTTTCTTTTGTCTTTAGTTGAAGATTCATGAAGCCTTGACTTTTTCCACCATTCTTGTCCTCATGCTTAACCCTAACTCTCCAAATGACCATGGTTTATTCTCTACACTTAACCCTTGTTAGATTATGATAAGTATGTATTTTTCTTTTCATTTTAAAACAACTTATCATAAACTAGCTTCTTCTTCTTCATCTTCAAGATAGAAACCTTGATGCCATCAATGGCAACTTGAGTTCTAGTGAGAGAAATCCAATTCTAAAGTGAACCCACCTCCTATTTCTTCACCCTCTACCTCTTGCCAAGTTGTTTTGGGTGTTTTCTTCACAAGTTTCACAACTTGGTGAAGTCGGAGCTTGAACTTGTGATGCCTCGACGTAGATCATCTTCGGCACGAAGCCGACGACCTAGTCCGCCCAATTCTTCGATGAAGCCAACGTTCGAGTTTGGGAATCGAGATGGACAGCGAGAGGATGCCTACGTGGATCCAAGGAAGAGGATAACCGGATCTACAAAGGTTGTAGCATCTAACCTTTAGTTAATTTGTTAACTAGTTTTGTATTTCGCCTAGAATTCTAGTCTAAGATCCGCGTTAGGGTTTCGCGGCACCCATAATTTTTGAAATTGGTATGGTTGATGCGTTGTGAGACCTCTATAGGGTGCCTAGGAACCTTTCATACGGATCGCTCGGTATATCTCTCTACCCCTTCTCTAGTTAGCTAGGACTAGATTAATGGCCCGATCCGGGATTTTTGTGTGCGGTGGTGCCGGTTTACAAGTTCGTAAAAAGTTTAGTTTCCGTATTTTGGCCTCGGATTGACGGCCTGGGCGCCGCCGTGCACTTACAATGGTATCAGAGCCACGCCATTAATCTTGTCTAGCTTGGTCTAATGTGTTTACATTCTCGACCGAACAAAATTCCAAAACACGCATTTTCAATGTATCGGTTCTCTGTCGAAATTTTTTTGGCTCGAAATTTTTTTCAGGTTGTTGCAGAAATATGTGCAGGGAATTCTAAGACTTCCTTAGAAATTTGGTTGCATGACGTCATAGTTCCACCGTGGAACCGTGGCCAAACCCATGCATTGGCCACGGTTCCGCCGCGACCTTGACTCCTCTCTGCACCAAATTTGCACAGTAGGCTTCTGACTTGAGAATAGGGTTTTTGGAACATTCTTTTTGGGCCCAGATTTTCTTTAAGTGCTACAGTAGTGCTTGGGGGCCCACTTGGGTAAAATTGATCGATCGAAATGTTTAAACTTGTTAGTTCACAGTATTTACATTATATCTGCGACCGTGAATGTCACTTGATCGGTAAATCCTGTCTAACTGCAATAGCCCGGTTAGACGGATTTGCGAACGTGACATTCACGTTGATGTTCTGTGTTGTGCTGTGATGTTGTGGATTGGTCGTGGGGGATAGCCTGTATGCAATGGTAGTACAGTTTTGTTGTATTATGTACATTTGATATTGCGGGACGAGCGTCCGACATGTGGACTGTCGTCACTGCTTGTTTGTATATTATTCTTTTGGGGCACGACCGGGATGAGGTCTATGTACCCGTTGTATGTATATTTTACTTTCTGTACTAGGGTTACCGCAAGGTGGGGTGCACGAATAGCCGGGCTCTAGAGGGCAACAAGCCCGCATCTCATGGCATTCAGACGGAGGGGGCTTTGCTCTAAAATTGGCGGGCTATTCGCCGCACTCGTAGGGGGTACAGGTTGACCCAGGAGGGGTGCCCAAGTTACCGGATTCCGTGAAGTGCTGGGTGGTCCATTCACGTTGCTGAAGGGGGCTGCCTCGCTTCAGGTTTTGGCGGGTAACTTGCCGCGCCCGTTGGGGTCTAGGATTTCATTGCACAGGCTATCCACACGACCAGGGGAACGTCGGGTTTCAGTAGTGGCTCTATGAAACCCGGGGATCCCAGATATCTGTATTGTTCTGTGATGCTTATTACATTTCTGTGATGTTGCATTTTATCACGCCTTGAGCGAATATTATATATTGATATATATACTAGTAGATGTTGTACATGTTTTGCATCCGCGCTAGTCCAGTCCCCGCTCTGTCGTTAGTTAAGTAACCTAACGGGTAATGACGGGACCCAGTGGCGAATGCGGATGGCATATGCGTACATCATTATGTTCGTTCTTTATTGGTGTGATCAACTGATGGGACTGCGTTGATTCGGATCAATGCAAGCTAAAAAAACCTATTCTGATGTTGTTGGAACACTTTTCAAAAAGCTGTTATTGCAAGGGCGTTCTCTTTTGTTTTGCATCGTGGTATTCAGTGGGAATATCCTGCTCCTCAGTCGACGAGGTAAGGGCCGAGATCCCTTCACCGGGAGTGACCCCTTGGACAAAAGTTTGCGTCAGGGCAATAACTTCACTATAGCCGATTACTTTTGCTTTGCATCGTGGTATTCAGTTGGAATATCCTGCACCTCATTCTACGGGGAAAGAGCCGAGATCCCTTCACCGGGAGTGACCTCTTTAGCAAAGGTTTTTCGTCACTGTATTTTTATAAAGCTATCCGGTTCCTTCAACGATATCAAGTTCATTACGTTAAAGGTTTTCGCCAGAAACCATTCGTAGCCCTCCGTCGTTTCATATGGATAGTCAATAAGTATTCAAGCTGTGTATGTTGGCCAAAGTCAAGGCACAGTGATTTGTAGCTATTAGGTATTCATATGCAACATAGATAGATGCGTTGGTTTGGGATAGTCGTATAGCCTTGTTGACCTTCGTCAAGGGCTTGTACGGGTGGGTTCAAATTAACCTGGACAATGACGGGTAGAACTTGACATGTGACTTATGATTTGTTGGCCTTCGTCAAGGTCATAAGAGCATGGGGTAAAAATCACATCGGGAGTTTCTAAAGAAACTGAAACTTGCCATATATGCGCATACCTTCTGGAGTGTGATAACGTGAGCGAAGTCCATCACGTTATCATGCGATGATAGTTGGATCCCGATTCCTACTGATGAGTTAGTTTACTCCTCGGGTGATCCCGACTAATTCTTCTTTTAGGTTTGGAGTAGAATTTGACGGTACAGTGGGAGGTTTCCAGATTAGATAAATTGGTAACCATTCTGATCTAGGTTAGAGTGCACGCTGAGTGTTTCTTTTCTCTCTCTCTTTGGCAGCGACCATTGACATGACCCTAGACTATGACTCAGTGACGAAGTTGACCGAACCTTTTTAAACATTGGCTTTTGGATTGTCAGAGTTGCAAACCTCATTGCCACTCCTACTTTTACCCTTTTCTCCAGGACACCCCGTATTACTACGAACGCCCACTTCCATTGGACAAAACCATCGTATGGTTATATCCGAACTCGAAGGGATTTATTCGAGGATGGTTTCTGGTTCTGGAGAAAACGAATAGGACTATTCAGTTGTCTTTTCCTTTTACCTTCTCTCAGGTTTCGCGTACTCTTTGGTTTAGGAGATAGTACACCTATTACGCAAATTGGATAGTCTTCTTCCAAACCTTAGGCTGGTGCCGACCGGTAGGGAATGAAGAAAACCAATTAGCCTAACGATGGTGTACAGAAGGTATTAAGTAAAGACATATCAAGGGATTAGTAAGAGGGCAAAGTAAATTGCGACTGCCATTCACGACTAAACCAAGTATTTCTTCGCCAATCCTAAAATCACCTTTGTATTTCTCCAGGACGCTCCGTATCACTACGAAGGTCCACAGTTTATTGGATACTCCATCGTATGGTTATATACGAACTCGAAAGGAACTTGTTCCAGTTCGGGGATGGATTCTGGTCCAAGAGAAATAGGAATAAGGTTTATTCTGTTGTCTTTTATCTTCACCTTCTCTCGCATTGCGATTGATCCTAGGATTAGGACAATACACCCATTATGCTTATTGGATAGTCTTCTTCCAAACCATAGGCTGGTGCCGAACGGTAGGGAAGGAAGAAAACCATTTAGCCTAAGAGGGTGTGCAGATGGTAATAACTAAAGACTTATAAAGGGATTTGGAAAGATGACAAAGAATTATACGGTTACAGTTGTGAATATGGATAATGGAAGAGGCATTACTAGGAATACCCGGATACCCCTACAAAACATTTCAATGTTTCAGTTTCACTGTGTACTGTTAAAAGAAAACTGATTACCCAATTAGACACTTGCTCCAAGGTATGTATTTACCAGGTATGATTCTCACATCTGTATGGTTTTACAGATGATGAGTGGGAGTAAGTTATTGGGAATTAGGTGATCATCCTCATTATATCGGGATTCGTTGTAATCGGTGATATTTGAGGAAGTCACCTGGGTTGTTTGCCGGACGGCAAATATTTGGTTTTGAATATCCGCTGTCATGCCCAATTTCAAATTGATATATCTGTACGTCTATTTTAATAGAGTGAGATATACCTTTTTGAAATTATGTCGATGACATTTACCTATATCAGTGGATAGTTAGGTAAGGAGCATTAAACAACGGTGTAATTCTTCTTAACCATAAGTACAGTTTTCAAGCTACGACACACAGGGTTTGAGTTATTAGACTCAAAGGACTTATACATAGTATTGTATGTTGTCTAGTGTCCATTAGGACAGAGGGGTTGGTCCTTGTAATATATTCAGGTTTACTTATGACTTCTCTAGTTTTTAGACAGGTGTTTCGTAGAAACACAAGGTCCGAATTTTGAGAAGTTATAGGTATATGAATAAAGTAGAGAACCAAGTATTGCGAGTATCGGGATTCTTCAAAGTGATCAAAGATGTAGATACTTGAGTATGGTATTCAGTTGATAGTAATGATTAAGAGAACTTGCTTCTCTTTCAAGTTACTCATAATTGGAAGCATTCCTAAGTTGAGTAACGCTGATCGGCCTTTTTCCATTTAGTAGACATGCACTGGGGACAGCTGCATGATTTGAATCTGGTTCAATTAAATCAGTGCCTTTAGTTCTATATTGGATATAGAACAATTCATATCTTAACGATGTTAAGGTACGGGGAGTTGTCGGGCTTATGCTTAAAACCAGACTCTGGATAACTCAAGGCACGTTTCTGTAATGGTTGTTTATGGGTAGACCCAGGCTATGACGAGCGTTGACTTTATACCATCTGGAAGATCAATAGTGAAATTGTTCTTGACTCGCCACAGTTTTAACAAAATGGATTTTTTCAGAAATCAGTAGTGGGAGTATGGTAGAACTGGAAATGATTCCAGAACCGCAAACGATTACTGAAGATTTGATAAGAACCTAAAGATTCAATCTGGTTTGACATTCTATTGGCCACTCCGCAGATACGGGGGGTAACCTCAGGCACCCGAAAGGTGCTCCGGTAGCCTCAAGGACGGTGACAGGGAGGTTCTTGTTTACCCAGCCTTGCCATTGCTGTTATTCCAGGCTGCGAGACCCGGCAGGAGGATGAGTATAGCGTCGTTCTAAACTAGCTTTAGAAGTGTACGTGTATATGACTCTGCCAGAGGGTTGTCGTAGTCAGTGGGAGCAGCGGAAACATTGGTGGACAAGTGGCTTATGTCTATTTATAGACTAAAGTAGATGTAGCGGAGATAGATCATCTATTTCTGATGTGACAGTCATAGGTTTGACTTCATCAGAATAGGGGATGGATCTGTTAAGAAGGTAGTAGGGTGTGATGTCCTAGTATTTGGATGACATACACAGAGTAAGAAGTGATATTCCTATACTACGATCGGTTATACTTTGTTCGTCACACAAAGGTTTCTCCACATGGGACTAGGATATTATATCAGACATTCTGGTTACTGGATCTATGGTTTTGGATCTAGATTTGGGTAGTTTCCCAATCAGGGTACTTAGACGGCATTCTAGAGGTTCTTTAGAATGGACGACTCCTGGCATGGTGGTGTACCTGCAGGTAATGGAGTCACCCCTCTCTAAAGCTGTCTTATAGACTAAAGGGGAGAGTGATGTGCAATATTGGCAGATCACTTGCTTAGGCAATTGAGTCAATCATGAGATGTCATGTACCACACCAGATGTTGTTTTTACAGTAGGTGCAATAAGTTGATATTGATCCAATCCTGGAGAAACATTCGGAAGCAGTTTTAGAACATAAGTAGATGTTCTAGGGATATGATAACAACAGCCTCTTTTAGGAGACAGTTATCATTCCAGGCTTCCAAGGTGACCTGGATGACAGAGAGGTTGTCAGAGTTATAGTTTTCTTTCTGACGAGGGGAAGTATTTTGGACAGGTGGTCCAAGGGGATACTGAGGGAGGCATGATGTAGGATACTGATTAAGTTCAGTTGACGATACAGTCTAAGAAGTTTGGATTTGGAGTTCATTTATGAGCTATGTCCCATCAGACATCCAGACATATTCTATGACAGGTATTGCTCATTTCGGGAGATGGCTTTCTCCGCGAACTTGAGATATGACATAGAAAGAAACATCACAGAGGATCCACTCACTGAGGCTATTCCTCGAATGCAATAGTTTCGCAAAAGGGTTTTGTGAGACTGATTAGTAGAGGAGTTCGGTGTTCGGTATCACACGGGCTGTGAGTATGCGACATCGCAATAATTAGCCTTGAGTGAAAGTGGGAGATTGTCGGAGATAGTGCCCTCAGAGTGAATTATTGGATCACAGGCACGTGATTGCAATTATTGAGGGAGGACCTATTCCGGTAGGACAGTCTTACTCAAGATGATAGTATGTTATCTGGTTTATCTTTATCATCGTGTACTGCTTTAGGTGACCTTACAGGTCGCTATTACACGTTGATAGAGCCCCTAGAATTCTTGCTTGACTGCCAGTAGTATGAGGGCGATCATATACGTGGGAGCTGGTAGTCTATAAGCACATCCTTAAAAGGTCCCTAGTCGTGGGAGTTTCGAGACAGGGCATCGATACTCCAGAGTAGACTAGTGTATACTGTCGAGACCCCGACGAGGGGCGGTGGCCGGTCTCACAAGCCACTGGTGTCAGTTGGTTCACCTAAGATGTATACAGGTGCTCATTGGGTTATGAGTACACCGGACAGGCCTCGCCGGGAACATGCTAGTTGGTCTTATACCTGACGTCAGATGGCAGTTCCCTGGTGACATGTGTACAGGTTAGTTCATCGACCTGAGGATCGTCATTTGTCTCGTGTGAGTTCCCACTGTACTTTGATTACTACCCTACCACGCTAAAAGGAGACGTGCAAACAGGTTTTAGTTAGATACAGTCCCGAGCCACATGGTGGCAGTGATCGGATCTTCAGGGGTTCGTCTCTCCCGATATTGGGGGTGAGGTCGCGCTGTATCTAGGAGAGCCATTACACAAATCCCTCGGCCGAGGCAGGAGATTTACTGGTAGGTATTCCAGTAGTATCTCAGGGTGTTCTGGGCTACACTCCGACACGACTTGTACCTCTTTGGGGGGTCTGACTTTTACCAACCCCCTAGGCCCGCCATGCGATGCTCATAGACGAACGGACCGGAATGTATGGATATTGTCACTGACAGGCTCAGTAGGGTGTCAGGATGAGTTCGCTCATCGACGTCCCTTTTGGTCAATACCTGGTAGCCCGTTACGCATAGGCTAATACCTCTGACGTGCTAGTGGTTAAATCAACAACCAAAGTATTGACGAGTCTTTAGAGTCGCCCATAGACCAGTTTCTCAAGTTTCGGGCGAAACGCTGTAGAGGTCGTATGGAGATATGGCAGGGTTCGATCAGATACGTGAGGTATTGCACGGATCATGATCGGACGGATAATACTAGCGGGCTTTGGTTTAAGCCGGATCCTAGTAATGTACAGTGTAGATTTGTCTCATTGCATTTGTATTCGGTCGGAATACAAATGCAAGTATGTATATACAGTAGTGGGGTTTTCCTGTAATTTATTACGGGATCAGTTTTTTGGAGTTGCCAGTTTGTTTTCCGTTTCGGCCATTTACCTTTGTATTGGTGGAGAAGGGCTTATCTGCAATTGTGCAAATAAGCATTGTGGAGGGTGGTCTTTGCATATTGTTGTGTCATGATAGTTCCACCATCACATTGACTTCTTAGTTCATGATGGTTCATGATGGCTTGACCTTTTGGAGTTATGATTGGTTGGTTGAGTGTTGGACTTTCCTAGTAATGATTTCTTCTCATGATCACATATCATTCCCTCTTGCATTATTGTTGCTCTCTCTCTCACTCTCTTCCTCATGCATGGCCGGCCAAAGAGGGGGAGGGGCTGCCCATTATTTTTGTGGGGATTTTTTGGTTCTCTTGTGCTTGCAAAAATCCCCAATTTCATCTCTAAAAATGCTATCATCTCAATCCTCCACCAAAGGCAACTTCCACAACCTCAAAGAGACATAGAGTTCTACAGTTAACCTACAGCATCCTTGGGCACGTCGGCTCGCCAACATCGTGCCCGAGTTGCCTCGGTCCAGAGGTGGGAGCTCGTAAAAGAAGCCGGCGACGTGGTTCCCTTCCGACGAGGAGTTGAAGACCGGAGTTTCCGCGGGGAGATCGGGACGACGACGAGAAGACCGAAGGACACGGATCGCTCGGTATATCTCTCTACCCCTTCTCTAGTTAGCTAGGACTAGATTAATGGCCCGATCCGGGATTTTTGTGTACGGTGGTGCCGGTTTACAAGTTCGTAAAAAGTTTAGTTTCCGCATTTTGGCCTCGGATTGACGGCCGGGGCGCCGCCGTGCACTTACATCAGCATGATGCTCTTGCAAGTTTAGAGTGGTTTTTAGTTTGTCTAAACAGGATGGCTCCCACCGTTTCTCGAATTCCTCCTCAAAAAAAAGGAAGAATTAGTCGGGATCAATCTCACCGTACAATACTTGCTTAACCGTTCAGCCAGGCCAGTGTTGGTACTTCGAGGGATGTTTTCTAACGCTTTCACGAAGTTCCTTAATTAAATAACCTCTTTTCCCTTGGGGCGTAACCCCGCTAACACCTTTCTAGACACCTACTTGGTTTATAGCACTGATCGTTAAGTGAGAAATTTCCCGAGGAGTAGCATATACTCACAGTAGGATCGGGATCCAAATATCTTCGCGTGACAAAACTGAAGGAATCCTACCAGAATCATCACACTCCAAATGGTATGCAACACTAGCAAGTTTCAGTTTCTTTAGAAACTCGCGATGTGGATTTTTGCCCCATGCTCTTATGACCTTGACTTTGGCCAACAAATCATAAGTCACATGTCAAGTTCTACCCGTCATTCTCCAGGTTAATTTGAACCCACCCGTACCTACCATTGACTTTGGCCTGTTAGTTATATGTATGCCCTAGAGGCCATTACTGTACATAGGATGTATATTGTAGTGGATGCTGGGACATATATAGGGAGGACTTTCTTGCTCGACATGATAGTATGCTATCTGGTTACTCTTTACCTTAACGTGTATACTGATTGTCTCTCTGTTTCATGTTGGTAAAGCCCTTAGGATGTGTACTTGACTACCTGGACTATGATGCGGATCATACTAGTGGGGACATGGTAGTCCATAAGTATATTCTTCAAGGTCCCTAGTCGTGGGTGTATCGAGACGGGGCATCGATATACCAGAGTAGACTAGCGTATACCTTCTCGACCCATACAGATGGGCGATGGATGATCCCATATCCATTGGTGTTTGACATCAGAGATGATATACGGGTGCTCAGTAGAGACTGGGTACACTGGACGGACTCGCCGAGAACTCCCAGATGGTATTATACCTTACGTCAGATGGCAGTTCTCTGGTGACACTGGTACAGAGTAGTCTGTTGACCCGAGATCGTCATAGAGTCTTTTGTGATTCCCACTGTGCTTTGATTTCCACCTTACCACGTCCAAGAGGGCGTGCAAAACGGTGGTTTTTGGGTACAGTCCCGAGTCACATGGAGGCAATGAGCGATAGGAGGGGATTCGTCTCTCCCGGTATAGGGAGTTGATGTTGCGCTGTGTTCGATTGGCTATAACCGGAAATCCCTGGCCAGGGTTGCTGAGATTTACTGGTATGTGTTACCAGTAGTTTCTAGAACTGTTATAGACCTCATATCGACACGACTTATCGAGCTATTGGGGTCTGACATTTACCACCCCTAGGCGAGATATGCGACATATCAGACGAACAGACCAGACTGTACGGTAAGTGTTACTGGTTGGATTCACAGGAGTGTGAGCGGGCTTGCTTGTCGATCTTCTGATCGCTCAATACCCGGGTGGCCGTTACGTTTAGCAGACCGCTTGCGGCTTGTGGGTGCTTGATATGATCATCACCTGCTGCCGGCGTATTGACGAGTCTTTAGAGTCCTACATAGAGGTTTCCTGGCTCAAGCGAAAAGAAATAGGAGCGCATATGAGATATGTGCGGGACCGAGAATGATACCAGTATGTGATACTGTATTCGATTCTCGCGATATGTGACATTGATCGGTTATATGCGATATAGCCGGGTTATCGGATCAAGTGTTGATTCGATAAGTTGTTACTGTTGATATTAGTCGGTTATATATACGATATGACCGGATCATTGAATCAAGTGTTGATTTAATGATTTAATGCATAATTATATATTTGATATATTACTTTGCATTAAATAGTATCGGTTCACATTAAAAGGATTTTCTCACTTGATTGTATCATGTTTGATAATGCAAGATTGCTAGGGTTTGTGTAAAGAGTTAAACCTTGGTTAAGTAAATGGTTAGGGTTTTATTTCTTATTCATTCATTCATATATCTTTTTATTTTGGATTAAAAGAAATGAGAAATGAAAGCATAAGGGTTTCTTTCATTCATGATGCTTCTTGAAGCTTCATGCAACTTTGACCAAAGTGACTCTTTAGTCTTCATCTCCTAAACCTTAACCATTCATTTAACCTTAGTTATTTCTCTACACATTACCATGGTTAATATTATGATAAGAATCATTTTATTATTCTTTTCATAAAAACTTATCATAATAATATCATCTTCTTCTTCTTCTTCAAGATGAAGAAGCTTGATTCCATCAATTGTGATTTGATGAAAAGAGTGAGAAATCCAATTCTAAAGTGAACCCACCTCCTATTTCTTCATCCTCTACCTCTTGCCAATTAGTATAGGGTGTTTCCTTCACAAGTTTCATGACTTGATGAAGTGGGAGCTTGATCTTGTGATGCTTCGACGTAGATCATCTTCGGCACGAAGCCGACGACCTTGCCCGCCCATTTCTCCGATGAAGACGACGCTAGAGCCCGGGATTCCATTTGGACAGCGAGGAGACTTCATTGTGGAGCTATGGAGGTGGAGAACCAGATCTACAAAGGTTGTATTTCCGTTCACTTAGTTAAATTGTTAACTAACTTCTTTGTTTCGCCTAAAATTCTAGTTAACGATCTAGTCTAGGGTTTCTCGGCACCGTAAAATTTTAAGTTGGCATGGTTGATGCCTTGTGAGACCTCATTAGTGTGCCTAGGAACCCTGCAGGGCCAACAAGGCATTACGTGTTAGTTATATGTATGCCCTAGAGGCCATTACTGTACATACGATATATATTGTTGTGGATGCTTAGACATATATAGGGAGGACTTTCTTGCTCGACATGATAGTATGATATCTGGTTACTCTTTACCTTAACGTGTACACCGATTGTCTCTCTGTTACATGTTGGTAAAGCCCTTAGGATGTGTACTTGACTGCCTGGACTATGATGCAGATCATACTTGTGGGGACATTATAGTCCATAAGTACATCCTTCAAGGTCCCTAGTCGTGGGTGTATCGAGACAGGGCATCGATGCACCAGAGTAGACTAGCGTATACGCATCTTGACCCATATGATGGACGATGGACGATCCCATATCCATCGGTGTTTGACATCAAGGATGGTGTACGGGTGCTCAGTGGAGACTGGGTACACTGGACGGACTCGTCGAGAACTCCCAGATGGTATTATACCTCACGTCAGATGGCAGTTCTCCGGTGACACTGGTACAGAGTAGTCTGTAGACCCGAGATCGTCATAGAGTCTTGTGTGATCCCCACTGTGCTTTGATTTCCACCTTACCACATCCAAGAGGGCATGCAAAACGGTGTTTTTGGTTACAGTCCTGAATCACATGGAGGCAATGAGCGATAGGAGGGGATTCGTCTCTCCCGGTATAGGGAGTTGATGTTGTGCTGTGTTCGATTGGCTATAACAGAAAATCCCTGGCCAGGGTTGCTGAGATTTACTGGTTAGTGTTACCAGTAGTTTCTCGAACTGTTATAGACCTCATATTGACATGACTTATCGAGCTACTGGGGTCTGACGTTTACCACTCCTAGGCGAGATATGCAACATATCAGACGACGAGACTGGACTGTACGGGAGTGTTACTGATTGGATTCGCAGGAGAACTAGCGGGCTTGCTTGTTGATCTTCTGATCGCTAAATACCCGGGTGGCCGTTATGTTTAACACACCGCTTGCGGCTTGTGGGTGTTTGATATGATCATCACCTACTGCCGGCGTATTGACGAGTCTTTAGAGTCCTACACAGGGGTTTCCTGGCTCAAGCGAAATGGAGTAGGAGCACATATGTGATATGTGCGGGACCGAGATTAATACGATATGAGATACTGTATTCTATTCCCACGATTCATGGTATTGATCGGTTGTATGCGATATAGCCGGGTTATCGGATCAAGTGTTGATTCGATAAGTTGTCACTTTTGATATTAGTCGGTTATAGCCAGATTATTAAATCAAGAGTTGATTTAATAATTTAATGCATAATTATATATTTGATATATTAAATTGCATTAACTAGTATTAGCTCACTTATGATTTATTTTCTCACTAGTTTGTGCACATTGTTTATATATGATATATGCAAGTGTACATGTTTGTATCATGCATGATGATACATCAAAGTTGCGTGTATGAGACTCATACCAAGATTAGGGTAAAGATTAGGGTTATTGTTTTATTTTAAGATTTAACAAAAGGGTTTAACTTAGTCAAAGTAATCAAGCTTGAAGAAGCTTGGAGAAGCTTTGACAAAGTCCACTCTTTTGTCATTTCTTTTGATATTCTTTAACCTAACCTTTAATCTAAAGCCTTGGTTAATTCTCTACATGAGTTAAGCATGAGGGCTTAACTCAACCATGGTGCCATTATTTATTGGATAAGTTTTCATTTGGATGGATATTCTTTTTATGCTTATTATTATTCTTCTTCATCATCTAGCTCCATCCAAAAGCTTACTAGTTCCAATGGTGCTTTGAGAAAAAGAGTGAGAAAATCAATTCTAAAGTGAGCCCACTTCCTACTTCTTCATCCTCTACCACTTGCTATGTAGTAGAGTGTGTTCTCTTCACAAAGTTCATGACCTAGTGAAGGAATATCTTGAGTTAGTGTCTCCCCGACGTAGATCATCTTCGGCCCCGTAGTCATCGTAGCAAGCACGTTCGTTCTTCTCGTGGAGCTTCTCTAGAGTCCGGAGTTCACGATCGCAGCGATGGGGACGTCTACACGGAGCTAATGAATTAGAGGACCGGATCTACAAAGGTTGTAATCTCTTTCTCTTAGTGTTAAAGTTGTTAACATGCAAGTTTTCGCCTAAACCCTAGTTTAAAGATCCGTATTAGAGTTGTTCGACACGGCTAAAATTTTAATCGGGCATGGTTGATGCCTCGTAGACCCTTGTGAGCATGCCGAGCAACCCTACAGTGGTATCAGAGCCTAGCTAGAGCTTTAGGCGAAGTGTAGACGATGTTATAAATCCGATCGAACACCGAAACCCTAATTCAAACCCTTCTCTGTACATTTTCTGAAAATGTGGATTTTTCCAAATTAAAAATACTCAAAAAATTCAGCAGGGTTTTCTAGGAATTACTGTGAAACACGTGGGCCCAACTCCATCAAACCGCCGTGGAACCGCGGCCGTACCCAAGGTCGCGCGGCGGTTCCGCGGCCATACTGTAGCTTCTTTGTCCATGGTTTGCACAGTAATGTCCTATACTGATTCCTGTGTTTTCTGGGTAATTTTAATTTATACTCAAGAGTTGAGTTTTCTGGGTTGTATTGGGAGTTCGTAGATTCGATCGGAAAGTTTAACGTCGTCTATGTGTTTTTCCGGGTAATTTAGAACGTGTTAAAAAGTTCGACCGGATATCAATATCTCATTTTTTCCCCTGCCGGAAATTTCCAAGTGTTGGATTTTTCCGTTGTTTAAGAACGTTCTAACTAGTGCAAGTAACGCGATGGACCCTCTAGAAGATAACAAAACTTAACTCGATTATGTGACCGTCTTGAACTGCCTTTTGAACCTTAGGGTTTGGGGCAGTACGGCGTGCCACATGTGAGGCGTTGGCTTGACCCTTTTACGGCTGGACCGTTGGTACTGTGGCATGAAGTGGATGTTTTTAAACTCCTCTCAAGTGTTGAGCTATTTGGGAAAACTTGGGTGTTTGATTATTCGATCGGAAAGTTTAACATTGTCTATCTATCTGGATTGTGATACAATAATTGGAATCAACAACATTTGAATGTTATAAATCTAACACTTTAGTCTCACTTGATTGGTTGCCACGGAATTTTGATGCGATCAAAAGTCCGTCGCAATCACATTGCGTAAGCGGATACTCGCCGGTAAACTTAATAGATAGCCATGCCCCATAGCCCCGACCAAGTGACTGTAGGAGAACCCCATCGCCTAAAGAATCCGTTCGGGTGCTCGCGGCAGCGCTGTTCCTCCTTAGTGCACTTCGTCGACGGCATCCGAGGGTGCGGCCGTCTACTAAAGTTTGCGACGAGCATGCGATCAGAATGTTGGGAATCTTGTTGAATTGCCCGACTTAATATTGAAAAGAGTTTTCGATAACGAGACTAAAATGCGGGGTTTATAATTGTTAGGCATGTGATTTCTAAGGAATTCATTTGGTTAGGCATGCGATGTCTAAAGAGGTTGCGGATTCCAACTGTTGTAGTTTTACACTTTCTTTTCTGCGACCGTAAGTGTAAAATGTGATATCGCCGGTTTCGTTGCTATATGTCAACGACAATTGGGATGCGCATATTTACTTACGTTGATGACATATGATGTTATATGTTGCTGGATATGTTGTATTGGATCGTCGCGTTTTGAATAGCCGGTGGTTTTATGTGAGATGAGAGTTTTTCATTTTCATTCATGTAAAACTAAATGTATGTAATATTCTTTTATTGGGGCACTTCCGGGATGAGGTTGATGTCACCACTTGTATATTATTTACTTTTCTGCATTAGGTAGACCCAAGGTGGAGAGCATAAGTAACCGGGTTCAAGGGTCAAGTGGGAGACCATCTCGAGGAGTCGAGACCGGGTCTCCTAACCCTAGAATTGGCAGTGTTACTTGCAGCTCTCGTAGGGGTCTAGGGATGTGGGTTTGGCTATTCATCGCGACCGTGGAATCCGTGTTTTATACAGGCTCGTATTGAAAACACGGACGTCCTAGTATATCCAATATTTCATATATGTTTCTTCTGCTGCGATATCTGTGATGTGATCATTTGATATGTTGTGATAGATACTATATATAGTATATATGATATATTATATAGACGTTACTTATGTTTTACACCCGCGCTAGCCCGGCCCCGCTCTGCCGTTAGTTACCTAACCTAACGGTGCACGAGGGGACATCGAGGCGAATGCGGATGGCATAAGTGTACGTCGTAGTTATCTGTAATGTTTAGGTAACTTAATTGATGGGACTTCATTAATGAGATTAATGAAATAAAAGAAACCTAATGATGTTGTGGAATCGAATTTTCAAAACAGGTAGCTACAGTTCTTGCTTTGCATCGCAGTGTTCCTTGTAGAACATCCTACACCTTATTCGATAAGGAAAGGGCCGAGATCCCTTCACCGGGAGCGACCCTTTAGCAATGACTGGTAGATGCTACACCCCTCGGTTTTGTCTTTTGATTGCTTTTCTAGTTCTTGCTTTGCACAGTGATATATATGATATATCCTGCACCTCATTCAACGAGGAAAGAGCCGAGATCCCTTCACCGGGAGTGACCTCTTTAGCGAAACTAGCAAAAGCCTCAAAAACACTCCATTTAAAAATCATTTGATTCTACAACGATATCAAGTTCACTAAGCAATAGGTTTTCAGAAAAACCTGTCGTAGCCCTCCGTCATTTCAGATAAGTCCTGCTTAGTATTCGTGCTGCGTTTGTTGACCTTATCAAGGCGCGGTGTGCGGTAGCTGACCAGTACTTATCTGTTTATGCGTATGATGCAGATTGGATTAGGGTAGTCGTACTGCCTTGTTGACCTTGTCAAAGGTCGTGCGGGTGGGTTTAATTCAATCAAGAAATGACGGGTTGAACTTGACTTACGGTCTATGGTTTGTTGACCTTGTCAAGGTCATAGATCGTTCGGGGCAAAATTATCGCGAATTTCAAGTGTTTAAATTTGCAATGAGATTGCATACCTTCTATGAGATAGTTGGATCCCGATACCCACTACGAGTAATTGTTACTCCTGGGAGAGTTTTACACATTACAATTAGCCGATCAAGTAGGTGTCTAGAAAGGTGTTAACGGGGTTACGCCTCTGGGAAAACGAGGTTTACTTTAAATAGGTCCGTGCGAAAGCACGGGGAACCTCCCTCAAAGTACCGACACTGGCCTGGCTGAAAGATTGGCGAACTTGTAGACTGTAATTAATCTCGGCTAGTCTTTCCTTTTAGGGTTTGAAGGAAGATTTGATAAAAAACAGTGGGAGCCATCCTGATTAGATAAAATAATAACCAATCTGATCTTGCACGAGCATACGCTGAGTGTTTTCTTCTCTCTCTCTCCAGGTAGTGACCATATCAGGCCTTAATCAAGATAATAAAACGGATATATTGATCGAACCCACTTGTTATACTGAGCTGGGGAACGTTGATCCCGCTCCAACTTATAATTGTTATAAGACAGAGCAGGAAATTGGGGAATACCAGATTTCCCGTGCCGCCCAAACGAAGAAAGTGCATGTTGATGCATCATCTTCGGGTGTGTTCGTTACATAGAACTGTTTCTCAGTATCCTTTACGTCCTGGGTATGTGATACCGGATCAGGATCCCGCATATGTAATCTGTTACATGGGCTACAGATAGGTAGAGAACTGAGAACGGGTGATAAGTTTCATGAGACAGAAAACGGTGCAAGTGTTGTAGCCAAGTCTGTTGGTCACTATCACCCTGTATTACCAGAATACATTGATTCTGAACAAATGTTATTAGATACCGAACCTGATATGCAAAATCATATCGGTCTCTTTATTAGTAAAGAAGGATATAATTTTGTATTATTGGATAATGTTTTGAACATTTTCTATATCAAAAGTTGATCGGTTCAGGCACGTTATCTAAAAGCATAGACGTTCTAAATCAAATTACAGTTCTTAGTATACAGAACACACACAAGAGGAAGAGTTCAGAAATGAACGAATCCTTCTTGAGGAATTGTAGACTAGGTCATATCAATGCGACCCGACTGGCTAAATTACATTTAGATGCATATTTAAATCTGTTTGAATTTACATCTTGTGAAACTTGCCGGTCATGTCACAGAGATAAGATGACCACAGCTCCGTTTATTGGAAACAGAGAAAGAGTTAGTGAACTCTTGGGATTGATACATGCTAATGTATGAAAGTCTCCTGTCTACACATGCCAAGACCGGTTCTTAGTACTTCATTACATTCTTTGATGATCTCTCAAGATTCAGACATATATTCCTGTTGAAACACAAGTCCGAACCTTTTGAGATATTCACGGAATATAAGTTAGAAGTAGAGAACCAAAATACAGGTAAAAGTATTATGTCCTTTGATGTGATCAAGGAGGAGAATACTTGAGCACGGAATTCCTGGACTATTCTAAAGGAGAATGAGATTCTCTCTCAGCATTACTCCTTCGTATACACCATAGCACGATGGTATATCGGGGCGGAGCAATTGCACCCTATGTGATATGGTGTGCTCTATGATGAGTACTACTGAGTTACCTATTTCCTTTTGGGAGTTATGCGCTTGAGAAGCTGCATACCTATTGAATAGGGTTCAAATCAAATCAGTTGCCTACCACTTCATATGTGATATGGAAAGGGACGACCCCATATCTTAAATTTGTTAAGATTTGGGGTTGTCCGGCCTGTCTGAAAAGCAAAATCCGGACAAGCTCGAGGCAAGGTCTGTTATGTAGAACTGGAAAGGTTCCAGCTATACAAACTGCAGCTGATGATTTGGTAGAACCAAAAGATTCAATAGTAACCAACGAATCTCAGCCTCTCCGCCGATCTAGTAGGGTTCCTCACCCACCTGAGAGATACTTCGGTTTCTCTATGACAGTGGGAGAGAGGATCGCATCATGAGATGATGACCCAACTAATTTCGAGCTGGCCATCATGACTGTGACTCTGTAAGAATGGCCGGATGCTTAGCGATCTGAGATGGAATCCTTATACACCAACAAAGTATGGACTTTGGTTGCTTTATCTGAAGGGTTAAATCCCCATTAGGAGCAAGTATATCTTGAGAAGATTACTTGGTGTACATCAAAAAGTTGAGACTTTCAAAGCTAGACTTGTTTAAGCTTTGCATCATTAACCAGGTATGGATTATAATGAAACCTTTTCTAAGTAACTATGCTTAAGTCCATCCAGATCCTACTTGCCACGGCTACATACCAAGACTACGATATCTGTTGGTTGGGTGTCATGAATTCTTTTCTAAATGATTATTTAGAAGAGTGCATCTATAAGTACACAACCAGAGGGCTTCGTAGACAGTGGGAGCAGCGGAAACGTGAGCAAGATGTTTTATGTGATAAAGCAGACATCGCGGAGTTGGAACATCTGTTTTTATGTGGTAGTCAAAGAGTTTGACTTCATCAAAATGGTAGATGAACCTTGTATATACAGAAAGGTAGTAGGGAGTATGGTGGTGATCCTCGTAGAGTACATGGATGACATACTCTTGATAGGGAAGGAGTTTCCTATGCTACGCTCGGTCAATCTCCGCTTATCACAAGGATTCTCCATATAGGATCAAAGTGATACCACCTAAATTCTAGGTTTTTGGATCTATGAGATAGATCTAATTGGATGTTAGGATACTAACTAATTGTAGTGAGATGGTATCAATCGATCCTGGGGTGAATCACTGGAATGGTTCCAGCGTGATAAGGACGACTGAATGTCAGTCGCAGGCATTGTCTTTTACCCTCAGTGGAGAGACGGTATGTTGGAAGAGTTCCAAGCTAGATACCGTGACATACTAGACGATTAAAGGCAAGATACATCGTTACCAAGGATGCTAACAAAGAACCAGTCTGGATATATATAAGTTCATGAGATGAACTTTGTTCCTACCGTTGTGTGACAATGGAGTTGTGTCTTTTGCCAAGGAACCCCTCCGTCCCATCAGAAATCCAGATATAATTCTTAGGCAGTATCACCTGATCATGGAGATGGTTGATCTCTAGGGAGATCGAGGTTAGGAGAGTAGACACAGAGGACAACAGCGCGGATCCACTCACGAAGGACTTTTTCCCAGTAGAGACTTTTATGGGATGGTTGAGTATGAGATACTTCAACCGTAGCTAATTGTTGGGTATGTGATACCACAACAAATGGCCCTAGTGCAAGTGGGAGATTGTTAGTTATATGTATGACCTAAAGGCCATTACTTTACATACGATGTATATTGTAGTGGATTCTTAGACATATATAGGGAGGACTTTCTTACTCGACATGATAGTATGCTATCTGGTTACTCTTTACCTTAACGTATACACTGATTGTCTCTCTGTTACATGTTGGTAAAGCCCTTAGGATGTGTAATTGAGTGCCTGGACTATGATGTGGATCATACTTGTGGGGACATGGTAGTCCATAAGTACATCCTTCAAGGTCCCTAGTCGTGGGTGTATCGAGACAGGGCATCGATGCACCAGAGTAGACTAGCGTATACGCATCTTGACCCATATGATGGGCGATGGATGATCCCATATCCATCGGTGTTTGACATCAAGGATGGTGTATGGGTGCTCAGTGGAGATTGGGTATACTGGACGGACTCGCCGAGAACTCCCAGTTGGTATTATACCTCACGTCAGATGGCAGTTCTCCGGTGACACTTGTACAGAGTAGTCTGTTGACCCGAGATCGTCATAGAGTCTTGTGTGATTCCTACTGTGCTTTGATTTCCACCTTACCACGTCCAAGAGGGCGTGCAAAATGGTGGTTTTTTGGTACAGTCCCGAATCACATGGAGGCAATGAGCGATAGGAAGGGTTTCGTCTCTCCCGGTATAGGGAGTTGATTTTGTGCTGTGTTCGATTGGCTATAACCGGAAATCCCTGGCCAGGGTTGCTGAGATTTACTAGTAAGTGTTACCATTAGTTTCTTGAACTATTATAGACCTCATATCGACACGACTTATCGAGCTACTGGGGTCTGACGTTTACACCCCTAGGCGAGATATGCGACATATCAGACGACGAGAACGGACTGTACGGGAGTGTTACTGATTGGATTCACAGGAGAACTAGCGGGCTTGCTTGTTGATCTTCAGATCGCTCAATACCCCGGTGGCCGTTACGTTTAGCACACCGCTTGCGGCTTGTGGGTGTTTGATATGATCATCACCCACTGCCGGCGTATTGACGAGTCTTTAGAGTCCTACACAGGGGTTTCCTGGCTCAAGCGAAATGGAGTAGGAGCACATATGTGATATGTGCGGGACCGAGATTAATACGATATGAGATACCGTATTCTATTCTCGCGATTCGTGACATTGATCGGTTGTATGCGATATAGCCGGGTTATCGGATCAAGTGTTGATTCGATAAGTTGTCACTTTTGATATTAGTCGGTTATAGCCGGATTATTAAATCAAGAGTTGATTTAATTATTTAATGCATAATTATATATTTGATATATTACATTTCATTAACTAGTATTAGCTCACTTATGATTTATTTTCTCACTAGTTTGTGCACATTGTTTATATATGATATATGCAAGTGTACAAGTTTGTATCATGCTTGATGATACATCAAAGTTGGGTGTATGAGACTCATACCAAGATTAGGGTTATTTTTTTATCTTAAGATTTAACAAAAGGGTTTAACTTAGTCAAAGTAATCAAGCTTGAAGAAGCTTGGAGAAGCTTTGACAAAGTCCACTCTTTTGTCATTTCTTTTGATATTCTTTAACCTAACCTTTAACCTAAAGCCTTGATTAATTCTCTACATGAGTTAAGCATCAGGGCTTAACTTAACCATGGTGCCATTATTTATTGGATAAGTTTTCATTTGGATGGATATTCTTTTTATGCTTATTCTTCTTCTTCATCATCTAGCTCCATTTAAAAGCTTACTAGCTCCAATTGTGCTATGAGAAAAAGAGTGAGAAAATCAATTCTAAAGTGAGCCCACTTCCTAATTCTTCATCCTCTACCACTTGCCATGTAGTAGAGTGTGTTCTCTTCACAAAGTTCATGACCTAGTGAAGGAATAGCTTGAGTTAGTGTCTCCCCGACGTAGATCATCTTCGGTCTCGAAGTCATCGTAGCAAGCACGTTCGTTCTTCTCGTGGAGCTTCTCTAGAGTCCGGAGTTCACGATCGCAGTGATGGGGACGTCTACACGGAGCTAATGAAGTGGAGTACCGGATCTACAAAGGTTGTAATCTCTTTCACTTAGTGTTAAAGTTGTTAACATGCAAGTTTTCGCCTAAACCCTAGTTTAAAGATCCGTATTAGAGTTGTTCGGTACGGCTAAAATTTTAATCGGGCATGGTTGATGCCTCGTAGACCCTTGTGCGCTTGCCTAGCAACCCTACAGTACGACTGTCCTAAACTAACGCATCTATCTATGATGCACATGAATACCTAACAGCTACCAATCATTATGCCTTGACTTTGGCCAACAAACATAGCTTGAATACTATTGACTATCCATGTAAAATGACGGAGGGCTACGAATGGTTTTGGCAAAATCGTGAACGTAGTGAACTTGATATAATCGATGGAACGAGATAGCTTTTAAAAGGAGTGGCTTAAGCTCCGCGTTTCAAAGTTGGTTTTTGAAAACAAACCGAGTGGTTTTTTGAAATTGTTCCAACGACTTTACTTTAGTTTATTTTCTTGCATTAATTTTAATGTGTCCCATCATTTAATCCTACCATTGCAAAAAACAACGAAAATATGACGTACGCTTATGCCATCCGCATTCGCCACGGGGCCCCGTCATTACCCGTTAGGTTACTTAACTAACGACAGAGCGGGGGCTGGACTAGCGCGGATGCAAAACATAAGCAACGCCTAAATAGATATCATATATAGATATATACATTCGTCAGATGAAATGATAGCCATTCCAGATCACAGATGAACACATTAGATATACTAGGAATCCGCATTCCGTACGAGCCTGTAATGAAAAGCGGATTACACGGTCGCGGTCAATAGCCAATACCCTACCCTAGACCCCTACGGGTGCGGAAAACAACCCGCCAAATACCCGAAGTGAAGCAACCTACCTCAACAACGTGAGTAGGCCACTCGGCACTTCGAGGTACCCGGTAGTTTGTGCACCCCCTCCTTGGGTCTATCCTAGGAGCAAAAACAGTAAAAGAAATTATACAATGGCGGCTACAACCTCCTCCCGGAGGTGCGACCATACAAATAATATTACATCAATTACAAATTACATGAATTGAAAGATAAAGAAAACTCTCATCTCACAACCCCCCGGCTATTCATCCGCGATAATCCAATGAATTCATATACACATACCATCAACATTACAGATCATAGATATGTATAACCCCTACTAATCGTCGTATAGCGATTAGCAGACGTTCAATACATATATCACATCACAGATATAACCCGTTAGCTAAACTCTTTAGAAGTTTGATCAAAATACGGATTTTGAACCACCCCAAAAATAAATTTTGCTTTCGGGAAAATCTGGGCAGAAAAATCATATTCCAAAAATCCCAAAACACCCCAAGAAACACACTGCAGCAAAACCGATCCACGGCCGAGTCAACTCAGCGGTGGATCCGCGGCAAGAAGCTCTTCTTGTCGCGTTTCCGCGGTGAGTTGGTCGGCTTAGTGGATCGTTTTTCTGCTGTGTTCACTAAAAACCCCGAGACGATTTTTCAGATGTGTTAAATTATTTTTAGAGCAGAATAAAAATGGACATAAAGTTTCAAGTTCGGGCATGTTTTGTGATTTTTTTCTTCGATCGAACTTCTAGTTACTTTGCTAACATGTTAGATAGTATTTAAGATGGCTCTGATACCACTGTAAGTCCACGTTACCCGTCCCCGGTTCTTTGGGGTTGCGGAAATGGTGAAAAACAATTTTTTCGGTGGGGTAACATGGACTCTAGAAACGGATCTTTGTTAAACAAACTGTTTAACAACCTAACTAAGAGTTTAGCTACTAGGTTAGGGGTTATACCTAAACTTGAACTCCTTCTCTTCAACTCCTTGTGCTGGTCGGATCGGCCTCACCTCGTCGTCTCCTTGTGCCGAAGATGGATCCACCCGAAAGCTTCTACCTTTGGCTCCAACCTCAATCTAGAGGAAACTAGAATACTTGGCTTGCTAGACCTTGTACACTAGGATGAGTACAGAAGTGTTTTTGGTTTTATCTCTATGGTTCTTGTTTCTCAACTCATAAGACAATAGAACCATGAGCTAGAGAGAGAGCAAGAGGAAGAATAGAGCTTTGAGGATGAGAGAGAATAAATATGATAGAATGAAGAAGACTTTTTACCTCCATGCTCTCATAACACCAAATAATCATAATAATAACAATAATTGAGTATTATGTGATGGTTCATGTCAATGGAATTATCATTTCATGCACTTATTTTGTAAAGAATAACAAGCAAGCAAAAAGTCTTAGCCATGAAATGATAGCCATTGTAATGATGATGGTCAACAAGTCCAAGCTAGTCAACCGGTCAACAAAGTCAAAAAGTCAACAAACTCAAACTTTCAACCCAATCATGGCACACTAATACTTAATTAATATTATTATTAATCATATTTCTTATTCTCATTAGGGTTTAGCAAAAGTCAACAGTCAACAACCCTAATGAGAATCCTCTGCCTCTGTCAAACGTGCATACACACCCGCATCCGCGTTCCGAGGAACACGAATACAAACGAGATAAAACCAATCCCAAAACGTATACTAGGATCTGGCTTAAATCAAAGCCCGCTAGTAATAACTGCCCGGACACCAAACGTGCACAAGTGCACGGATGTGACCGAACCCTGTCGCAAAACCATGCGACCTCTACTCTTTTGCCTAAAGGCGAATAGCTCTCTGTGTGGGACTCTAAAGACTCGACACTACGCTAGAAGTGGGTTTAACCACAGACCGCAAGCGGCACTAGCTGTGCGTAACGGCCCCCCAGGTAGATGCCGATAAGAAGACTGACGAGGTGAACTCATCCGAACTCCTACTGAGCCTGAATGTGACATTCTTCGTACAGTCCGGTCTGTTCGTCTGAGAATATCGCATGGCGGGACTAGGGGCGGTAAATGTCAGTCCCCTAATAGCGGTACAAGTCGTGTCGGAGTGTAGCCCAGAACACTCTGAGATAACACTGGAAACCTACCAGTTCATCTCGCTTGTCCTGGCCAAAGACGACTGTGTGTAATGGCTCTCCTTGACACAACGCGATATCAACTCCCAATACCGGGAGAGACGAATCCTGTCTAACCGTCACTGCCTCCAAGTTCTTCGGGACTGCACCCAACTACTACCTATTTGCACGACTCCTTTGAGCCGTGGTAGGGTAGTAATCAAAGTACAGTAGGAACACACTCGAGGCGCAGTGACAGTGTCAATTCAGCGAACTAAGTTGTACTCATGTCACCTGGGAACTGATAACTGACGATAGGTATAGTACCAACCAATCAGTTCCCGATGAGTCATGTCCAGTGTACTCGTAACCTAACGAGCACCCGCATACTATCTCAAGTACGACGTACTGATGGCTGTGGGACAGACCGTCTCCCCTGCTGGGATGAGAAGCGCATACGCTAGTCTACTCCGGAGTATCGATGCCCTGTTTCGATAGTCCTACGACTAGGGACATGTATAAGGATGTGCTTGTGGATTACCCAGCCCCCACGAGTGTGACTGCCATCACAACGCTGGTAATGAAGCAAAGATCCTAAGGGCTCCACTAATGTGTATAGGCGATATGTTAAAAGAAACACATGTACACACATTGAAGTAGAGACAAACCAAATAGCATACTACTATTTTGAGCAAGATTGTCTATACAATGGTGAATATCCCAAGCTTCCATTAAGTAATATACAAACTAGTATGATACAGTAATGGCCTCTAGGGCATATACACTAACACTAACTACCACGAATAACTCCCGAACTCGCTGTTCTACCATAAAAGAACGCATCAAGATTACAAAATACGGATTCACAAGCTTGAAAACCATAAAACATCACCAAAATCCATCCTAAAACACTTCCAGATTTTTCCTTGGGGAATCTGGAGAAAAACAAAGTATCACAAGGTCTTACTTATGAAGTATATGAGCCGTTGACCAAAGCCCGACATGTAAATAAAAAATTGGACCGACCAAATGCGCTATAGTAACCGATCTAGGTGGTTAAAATTTGGAATTAGGGTCTAATGCTTCTTGTGTGGTCTTATGGTGTTCAAACTAGGTAAATATAATTTTTTGTTTATTTTCCAAAGACCCCAATACATCCTAGAAATGATTTTAACACTAAAACACAACAAAATCCCTAGTTTTTGAAATCTTAAAACCATATAGAAACACTAAACACTTGATAAACTTTAAAAAGATGGATATTTTTACCTTGGAATGTACATCAAAGAGGAGATTCAAAATGTTAGGAGGCTTCTTGAACTTGAGAACTTGATAACTTAGAGATGCTTTCAACATGACGAGGTTGTTTGAGTTTGTATTTGGAGTTTGGATTTTGAGTTTGTGGTGAGAGTGTGAGTGTGAAAGAAGGGAGGGGGAAGCCATGGGCTTGGGAGATGGAAAGAGATGGAGTTGGAGAGAAGAATGGGAGTGAGAATGAATGAGGAGGGAATGGAGGGTATGAGCATGCGCATGAGCATGGTGTGCCTATGCTCTCATATCCTCTCTCTCTCTACTATACTTTTTAAAAAAGAAGAAGAAATGGAGCCATGCCAAATACATAACACTTCCCACATACTAACAAAATATGTAGCCATAGTATTAAACCCAAATAATTAGCATAAAACCATACTTGTCATGCCCAAATCTAAACATTAACTGGAAAATAAAAGTTTTAGTTTTACCGTTATAAATATGTATATGTATTATATATACCAAATTATAATAAACCCAATCCATAATTATTATCATTTTAATAAAACTCGTATTACCATTATTTAATATTTTAAAATTATGAAATGTTATAATATTCCCCCTTAAATAAATTCGATCCCCAAATATAAATTTAAACCCAAAATCTTAAAACATTTCATTAAACAAAATCAATGGGGCTCTGAAGTCTCACAAAGCAAGAAATACTACATAATGCGTGATAACGTGTATATATATAGTATAAGTAAAAATAAGTGCATCCTAAAGGATCACGCACAATATGAAATCCTTATTGATAAAACATCATCAAATCATGTGCCAATCATCGACACTTTGTTAGTGTTTAAGACCTAGAGGCCATTACTGTATCATACTAGTTTGTATATTACTTAATGGAAGCTTGGGATATTCACAGTTATATTGACAGTCTTGCTAAAAATGGTAGTATGCTACTTGGTTTGTTTCTACTTTAATATGTGCATATGTTTCTTTTAACATATTGCTTATACATATTAGTAGAGCCCTTAGGATCTTTGCTTGATTACCAGCGTTGTGATGGCAGTCACACTAGTGGGGGATGGGTAGTCTATAAGCAACATCCTATATAGGTCCCTGGTCGTAGGATTATCGAGATGGGGCATCGATACTCCGAAGAAGACTAGTGTGTACGCTTCTCATCCCAGTTGGAGAGATGGTCGTCCCACAGACATCGGTACGTTGTGCTGGAGATAGTATGCAGGTGCTCGTTAGGTTACGAGTACACCGGATAAGACTCGCCGGGAACTGCAGGTTGGTTTTATACCCATCGTCAGATAGAAGTTCCCAGGTGACATGAGTACAGCTTAGTCCGTCGACATAACACCGCTACTTCACCTCGGGTGTGTTCCCATTGTACTTAGATTACTACCCTACCACGGCTCAAAGGAGTCGTGCAAACAGGTAGTAGTTAGGTGCAGTCCTAAAGCACTTGGAGGCAGTAGCGGTTAGACAGGATTCGTCTCTCCCGGTATTAGGGGTTGATATCGCGCTGTGTATGGAGAGCCATTACGCAAAGTCCCTGGCCAGGGCAAACGAGATTTACTGGTAGGTTCCAGTAGCTTCTCAATGTGTAATGGGCTTAACTCTGACACGACATATACCGCTATTAGGGGTCTGACGTTTACCGCCCCCTAGGCCCGATATGCGATAGTCCTAGACGAACAGACCGGACTGTACGAAGATTGTCACATCAGGCTCAGTTGGAGTTCGGATGGGTTTCCTCATCGTCCTTATCGACATCTACCTGGGGACCGTTACGTACAGCTAGTACCACTTACGGTCTGTAGTTAAACCCACTGCCATCGTAGTGTCTAGTCTTTAGAGTCCCACACAGAGAGTTTCCCTGCACCGGGCAAAAGGTGCAGAGGCCGTATGGTTTTACGGCAGGGCCGCGATCACTTACGTACACTTATGCACGTATTATGATCGGGCAGATAATACTAGTGGGCTTTAGTTTAAGCCAGATTCTAGTATTATACAGATGGATTTATTCAGTCAAAGACTATCCGTGTTTTTCGGAAATACGGATGGGAGGGGCAGTCTCGTAATTTGTCGGGAAGCTTCTAGAATAAGGTAACTCATTTGTATTTATTTCTTTTGGATTAAACACAAATGAGGTGGAGAGATGAGGTGTAGGTTTTCATTAAATGCTTAATGACTCATGAGGTGATTCACCATTAGGATTAAATGAAGCTTACAAGATATTTCTAGATATTTATCAAGAGATATTTGTATGCTTGATATTATTCTATCATGAGACATTATTCATTTCATTATCACAAAAGTTTTCTCTTTCCTTAAGTCTTCATCTTCTTCCTGAAACCCTAAAAGCTTTCATGAGTTGAGAATCCTAGGTTTTAAGTGACTAAGTAATTCATCTAAATACTCTACACTCTCTAGGACTTCTAGATTAGCAAACTAGAAGCCGTAGTTATCTCAGATTTGAGATAGAAGATCGGACTATAGACTCTCGGGTGGATCGTCTTTGACTCGAGGAGGCCGTTGAGGTGCCCATGTTCCATAGAGCCTATGAGGTGTGGAGGACAACGAGGAAGACCCGAAGGACAAGTAACGTGAGGTATAACTTTGAATCAGAGTAGTTAAATCTCTCGTAGTTTGCTAGCAATGGTTTAGACACGATCCGTGTGCTCAAGTCCGTGTTACGAAGCTTTGATAATTGTTTTTCATATATTCCGCCACTCCGCGAGCACGTGGGATGCGTGACATGGACTTACAGTGGTATCAGAGCCTACTAAACCATTACTAGCTTGTTAGCAACTAATTAGAACTTCGATCGTCGGAAAAACACGAAAAATTAACCCCGAACCCCTCAAGTTTCTGTCAATTTTAAACGTGTCGAAAAAATTATTTCAGAGGTATGAAAATTCACAGCAGGGAATTCTAAGAAAACTGGAGAAATACGAGATCCCAACTCGGTGAGACTGCCACGGAAGCGCGACGGATTAGTGCTATCCGCCGCGGATCCGCGGCCGAGTCGACTCTGAGTTGACTTGTATTTACACGGTAACTCTTAATTTTGGGTGTTTTGTTTTCCTGTATATTTTATTTCTGCCCAGGTTATTTCAGTGCTGGCTTGCATTTGGGGTAGATATGGAAAAAGGTCGTCGATCAAAATTCTAAGTTATTTGCTAATCAAGTTTTATCTGTGATGTTTAATGTGTTCGTAAACCTCCCCTGACTGCTAGTATGTCGGTTAGCAGGGGGTTGCACATTTCTGTAATGGTTTTTACTGGTTTGTGTATATGAACTTCATTGGATCGTTGTGATGATTAGCCGGGGTTTGAGATGAGTTTTTATATTCTTTCATTCGATGTAAATTGTAATATGATGTAATATTCTTTTACGGGGCACATCCGGGCTGAGCTTGTAGCCACCGTTGTATTATTTCATTTACTGTTTTATGCTCCTAGGATAGACCCAAGGTAGGGTGCACAAACTACCGGGTACTTTGAAGTGTTTAGTGGCCTACTCACGTTGTTGAGGGAGACCGCTTCACTTCGGGTACTTGGCGGGTAGTTTTCCGTACCCGTAGGGGTCTAGGGTGGGGTAATGGTTATTCATCACAACTGTGTAATCCGTCTTTCGTTGCAGGCTCAAAGGAAACGCGGATTGCTTGTATATCCAATAATGTTCATCTGTGATCTGGAATGTCTATTATTGCATCTGACAAATGTACAATATCTATATATGATATCTATTAGACGTTACTTATGTTTTACACCCACGCTAGCCCAGCCCCCGCTCTGTCATTAGTTAAGTAACCTAACGGGTGAATGACGGGACCCGGTGGCGAATGCGGATGGCATAAGAGGACGTTGTATTTTCGTTGTTTTCTGCAATGATCGGTTAATTGATGGGACGCATTATATTAATGCAAAGAATATAAACCAATGTTGAATCGTTGGAACAAATTTAAAAGAAACCACTCGGTTATTTTAAAATAGCAGAATTTTTAATTGCGGAGCATTAACCACTCCTTTTAAAAAGCTATCAAGTTCCTTCGATTATATCAAGTGCACTACATTCACGGTTTCGCCAAAACCAGTCGTAGCCCTCCGTCATTTCATATGGATGGTCAGTAGTATTCAAGCTATGTTTGTTGGCCTTCGTCAAGGCATAGTGTTTAGTAGCTGCTGGGGTATTCATTTGTTGCATAGATAAATGAGTTGGTTTGGAACAGTCGTACTGCCATTTGGCCAATGTCAGGGGTATGTACGGGTGGGTTCAAATTAACAAGATAATGATGGGAAGAACTTGACATGTGACTTATGATTTGTTGGCCTTCGTCAAGGTCATAAGAGCATGGGGCAAAAATCCACATCGGGAGTTTCTAAAGAAACTGAAACTTGCTAGAGTTGCATACCATTTGAAGTTTGATAATGTTGGTAGGATTCCTTCAGCATTATCACACGATGATATTTGGATCCCGATCCTAGTGTGAGTATCTGCTACTCATCAGGAGATTCGTCACTTAACGATCAATGCTATAAACCAAGTATGTGCCTAGAACGGTTTCAGTGGGGCTACGCCTCTAGAGAAAAGAGGTTATTTAATTAAGGAACTTCGCGAAAGCGTCATAAAACCTCTCTCGAAGTACCGACACTAGCCTGGCTGAATGGTTAAGCAAGTATTATACGGTGAGATCAGTCCTGGCTAATTCTTCTTTTATGGTTTGAGGAAGGATTCGAGAAACAGTGGGAGCCATCCAGTTTAGATAAACTAAAAACCAATCTAAACTTGCAAGAGTATCATGCTAAAGTGTTCCCTCTCTCTCTCTTTGCAGCGACCTTGTGACCATGACTAGGTTACATCTAGATAACAAGTTGACTGAATCTGACTTATATGATTGGCACAGGTCTGTTCAGATGTCCATTGCCTATGACAAGCTGGACCACCCTATTACCACACAAGCTCCCACCGTCCCAGGTCCAGTTTCCACCGTCGTATATATGGATATCCATCAGAAAAGGAAAAAGGATAGTGTGAATGCCAAGTGCCTCGTGTTGGCTTCAGTTGATGGTATATACCAGAAGCAGCACGAGAAGATGGACTTAGTTTCCATCTTTCTCCATAAAAAAGATTTAAATGGAGAATAATCTCATATCGCAAGATATGAGACCTCGAAAGAATTGCTTCAAGCGAGGTTGGCTGTCGGGTCATCTGTAGGGGATGACGTCCTTACGATGACTATCTATATTGATGAGCTCACGGACCGGGAGACCACGTTGGGAAACGGGTCATGTACTGACTTATTTCCACAGTCCCTACCCTCTACTTACACCGTGAAAGAAACCAGGGAGACACCCGCTCTGCTTAATGTGGGACCTTCTTCTTCTGCATTCAGGGAGAAAGCAAAGGTTGAAAAGAGGAAAACCTCCACAAAGCCGATATACGGTGTTAGAGAAGTAAAAGGAAAGGGAAGAGCAAAAGTTTCGGTACTTGGTTTGGATAAGGAGGGATGTTCCTATTGTTATGGGAACGGTAGTTGGCAGAAGGATTGCAAGGCTTTGGAAGCCAGAAGCCAGTATTCGAAGCTGTTGGATATACCGCCCTCAGAGTCAATTATTGGATCGCAGGCACGTGATTGCAATGATTGAGGGAGGACCTATACCGGTAGGACTGTCTTACTCGAGAGGTTTGTATACTATTTGGTTTTTCTTTATCATCGTGTACATGATTTAGGTGACATTGTAGTTCACTATTACACGTTGATAGAGAATAGTATGCTACCATGGTTTGTTTTTATCATCGTGTACAGCTTTAGGTGACATTACAAGTCACTATTGCACGTTGATAGAGCCTTTAGGATTCTTTCTTGACGACCAGTAGTATGATGGCGATCATATATATGGGAGCTGGGATCTATAAGCGCATCCTTAAAGCGGTCCCTAGTCGTAGGAGTTTCGAGACTGGGTATCGATACTCCATTAGTAGACTAGTGTATACAGTCGAGACCCCGACGAGGGGCGGTGGCCGGTCTCACAAGCCATTGGTGTCAGTTGGTTCACCTAAGATGTATGCAGGTGCTGATTGGGTTATGAGTACACCGGACATGACTCGCCGGGAACATGTTAGTTGGTATTATACCTGACGTCGGATAGCAGTTCCCTGGTGACATGTGTACAGGTTAGTTCATCGACCTGAGATCGTCATTTGTCTCATGTGAGTTCCCACTGTACTTTGATTACTACCCTACTACGGCTCAAAGGAGTCGTGCAAACAGGTTTTAGTTGGGTACAGTCCCGAGCCACATGGAGGCAGTGAGCGGATCGGTAGGGGTTCATCTCTCCCGGTATTGGGGGTGAGGTCGCGCTGTGTCTAGGAGTGCCAATACACGAAGTCCTTGGCTAAGGCAGGAGATTTACTGGTAGGTATTCCAGTAGTGTCTCAGGGTGTTCTGGGCTACACTCCGACACGACTTGTACCGCTTTTTGGGGTCTGATTTTTACCAACCTCCTAGGCCCGACATGCGATGCTCATAGACGAACGGACGGGACTGTACGGATATTGTCACTGACAGGCTCAGTAGGGTGTCAGGATGAGTTCGCTCATCGACCTCACTTTTGGTCAATACCTGGTAGCTCGTTACGTACGGCTAATACCTCTGACGTGCTAGTGGTTAAATCGACAGCCAAAGTATTGACGAGTCGTTAGAGTCCCCCACAGACAGTTTCTCAAGTTTCGGGCGAAACGATGTAGAGGTCGTATGATATATGGCCGGGTCCGATCATATACGTGCAGTAGTGCACGAATCATGATCGGGCGGATCATACTAGTGGGCTTTCGTTTAAGCCGGATCCTAGTATTAGATTTGTTGGATTACTTTAGTCTCATCGCATTCGCATTCAGTCGGAATGCGGGTGCAGATATGTATATATAGGTGAGGGGTATCCTTGTGATCCATCACGAGTTTACTTTAGATGTTGCCGTATCTTTTTATTGTTGCAAACATTTGGATTAATGTTTGTAAATGGAAATTATGAGCTAGATATCATGATTTGGAGCATTTATTGTGACACATGCACAAGTGGTGACTCATGGTCTCTTTTCTTGTTCATGTGTCACATTATTTGTTAGATTTGTGATAATATGATAAGAAGAGAGAGGGGGGGCTGCCTTAGGAGAGCTTGGTCTTGTATTTTTCTTCTCACTCTCTCTGATTTCATCACAAGAAAACACAAGAAAAGAAAACCTCTTCTTCTTCTTCCTCCTCTAGCTCAAAATCTCCATTAATGGCAACACCTCTAACCTCCATCCAAATCAATGGATGCAAGAGACAAAGTGATCACAAACATTCTCTACATCACCTTGGACACGTCGGCTAGCACACTTCGTACCCGAGTTGCTTCGGATGAAGCGGGAGCCCGTAAAAGGAATCGATGATGTGGTGCCCTTTCCGACGAGGAGGTCGAGACCGGAGATGCCGCGAGGAGCTTGGGATGGTGGCCAAAGACTGAAGGACAGGGATCGATCGGTATAGCATTCCAACCCTCTCTCTAGATAGCTAGTTGTAAGTTAATGGTTCGATCCGGGATCTAAGCATACGATAGCGCTGGTTTAAAGTTTTGAAAAAGTTTTCGTTTCTGCATTTTGGCCTCGGAAAGACGGCCGGGGCGCTACCGTACACTTACATGGTATCAGAGCCACGCCATTAACCTTTACTAGCTTGCTCTAACGTGTTTAAAACATCAATCGAACGAATTTTCTAAAAACTGCATTTCAAATTCAAAGTTTCTGTCGAATTTTTCCTGTGGTCAAAAAAATTATTTGGTGTGTTGCAGAAAAATAGGCAGGGTTTTTTAAGAACACTGCAGAAAATTGGTGGCATGACAGCACTGTAGCGCCGCGGAACCGCGGCCGTAACCCTGTTTTGGCCACGGTTCCACCGCCGCACAGTAGCTGCACTGCACCATTTTTTCTACAGAGCTCTCTGACATGGAATTGGGGTTTCTGGTATTTTTTGTTTGGGCCCAGGTTATTTTGAGTACTGGGTATTGTTCTTAGTGCCCACTTCGGGAAACTTTGTCGATCGAAAATTTTAAACATGTTAGTTCACAGTATTTACATTATATCTGCGACCGTGAATGTCATTTGATCGGTAAATCCTGTCTAATTGCTATTGCCCTTTTAGACGGATTTGCGAACGTGACATTCACGTTGATGTTCTGTGTTGTGCTGTAATGTTGCGGATTTATCGTGGTGGATAGCCTGGATGCAATGGTAGTACAGTTTGGTTGTATTTGTACATTTGATATTGCGGGACGAGCGTCCGACATGTGGACTGCCGTCACTGCCTGTTTGTATATTATTCTTTTGGGGCACGACCGGGCTGAGGTCGATGTAGCCGTTGTATATTTTACTTTCTGTACTAGGATTTCCCCACGGTGGGGTGCACGGATAGCCGGGTTCTAGAGGGCAACGGGCCTGTATTTCATGGCTTTGAGACGGAGGGGGCTTCACTCTAGAATTGGCGGGCTATTCGCCGCACTCGTAGGGGGTACAGGTTGACCCAAGGAGGGGTGCTCAAGTTACCGGATTTCGTGAAGTGCTGGGTGGTCCATTCACGTTGTTGAAGGGGGCTGCCTCGCTTCACGTTTTGGCGGGTAACTTGCCGCGCCCGTAGGGTTCTAGGATTTCATTGCACAGGCTATCCACACGACCAGAGGAACGTCGGGTTTCAGTAGCGGCTAAATGAAACCCCGGGATCCCAGATTATCTGTTTTATTCTGTGATGCTTATTACATTTCTGTGATGTTGCATTTTATCACTCCTTGAGCGATTATTATATATTGATATATATACTAGTAGATGTTGTATATGTTTTACACCCGCACTAGTCCAGTCCCCGCTCTGTCGTTAGTTATGTAACCTAACGGGTGATGACGGGACCCAGTGGCGAATGCGGATGGCATATACGTACATCGTATTTTCGTTCTTTTGTAGTGTGATTAATTGATGGGACTGCGTTGATTCGGATCAATGCAAGCTAAACAAACCTATTCTGATGTTGTTGGAACATTTTTCAAAAAAAAAAAGAGCTGTTATTGCAAGGACGTTCTCTTTTGTTTTGCACAGTGGTATTCGGTTATGAATATCCAGCACCTTAGTCACGAGGCAAGGGCCGAGATCCCTTCACCGGGAGTGACCCCTTGGACAGAAGTTTGCGTCAGGGTAATAACTTCACTATAGCCGATTGTCTTCTGCTTTGCATAGTGGTATTTAGTTAGAATATCCTGCACCTTATTCTACGGGGAAAGAGCCGATACCCCTTCACTGGGAGTGACCTCTTTTGCAAAGGTTTTCGTCACTATATTTTTATAAAAAGCTATCCGGTTCCTTCAAAAATATCAAGTTCATTACGTTAAAGGTTTTTCGCCATAAACCATTCGTAGCCCTCCGTCATTTCAGAAAGGTAGAACTTAGTTTTCATACTATGTATGTAGGCCTATATCAAGGTATAGTGTATGGTAGCTATTTATTACTTTTCTGTTGCATAGATAGATGCGTTAATTTGAGACAGTCGTACTGCTATTTTGTCCTTCGTCAAGGGTATGTACGGGTGGGTTCAAATTAACCTGGATAATGACGGGTAGAACTTGACATGTGACTTATGATATGTTGGCTTACGTCAAGGTCATAAGAGCATGGCGTAAAAATCATATCGGGAGTTTCTAAAGAAACTGAAATTTTCCAGATATGTGCATACCTTCTGGAGTGTGATAACGTGAGTGGATTCCGTCACGTTATTATGCGATGATAGTTGGATCCCGATTCCCACTGATGAGTTGGTATACTTCTCGGGTGATCCCGACTAATTCTTCTTTCAGGTTTGGAGGAGAATTTGAGGTTACAGTGGGAGGTTTCCTGATTAGATAAATTGATAACCATTCTGATCTAGGTTAGAGTGCACGCAGAGTGTTTCTTTTTTCTCTCTCTCTCTCTTTGGCAGCGACCATGACCGGACCCTAAACTATGACTCAGTGACCAAGTTAACTGAACCTTCTTAAAACACTGGCTTTTTTATTGTCTGAGTTGCATACCTCATTGTAACTCCTACTTTTATCATTTTCTCCAGAATACCCCGTATTACTACGAACATCCACTTCCATTGGATAAAACCATCGTATGGTTATATACGAACTCGAAGGAACTTGTTCCAGATTCGAGGATGGTTTCCGGTTCTGGAGAAAATGAATAGGATTATTCAGTTGTCTTTTCCTTTTACCTTCTCTCAGGCTGCGAGTGCTCCTTGGATTAGGACAGTACACCTATTACGCTATTTGGATAGTCTTCTTCCAAACAATAGGCAGGTGCCGAACGGAAGGGAATGAAGAAAACCAATTAGCCTAACGAAGGTGTACAGAAGGTATTAAGAAAAGACAAATAAAGGGATTAGTAAGAGGTCAAAGTAAATTGCGACTGCTATTCACGACCAAACCAAGTATTTCTTCGCCAATCTTACATCACCTTTGTATTTCTCCGGAACACCCCGTATCACTATGAAGATCCACAGTTTATTGGATACTCCATCGTTTGGTTATATACGAACTCGAAGGGACTTGTTCCAGTTCGGGGATGGATTCTGGTTCATGATAAATAGGAATAATGATTTATTCAGTTGTCTTTTATCTTCACCTTCTCTCCGGTTACGAGTACTCCTAGGATTAGGAGAGTAGACCCATTATGCTTATTGGATAGTCATCTTCCAAACCATAGGCTGGTGCCGAATGTTAGGGAAGGAAGAAAACCATTTGGCCTAAAGGGTTGTACAGAAGGTAATGACTAAAGACATATAAAGGGATTTGAAGAGATGGCAAAGAAATATACGGTTAAAGTTGTGAATCTGATAATGGAAGAGGCATTACTAAGAATAACCGGATACCCCTTCTAAACATTTACATGTTTAAGTTTCACTGTGTATTGTTAAAAGAAAACTGATTTCCCAATTAGCCCTTGCTCCAGGATATGTATATACCAGGTGTGATTCTCACATCTGTATGGTTTTACAGATGATGAGTGAGAGTAAGTTATTTGGAATTGGGTGATCATCCTCACTATATCGGGATTCATTGTAATTGGTGATATTTGAGGAAATCACCTGGGTTGTTTTCCGGACGACAAATATTTGGTTCTGAATATCCGTTGTAATGCACCAATGTCAAATTGATATATCTGTAGGTTTATTTTTATAAAGTGAGATATAACTTTTTGAAATTATGTCGATGACATTTACCTATATCAGTTGATGGTTAGGTAAGGAGCATTAAATAACGGTGTAATTCTTCTTAACCATAAGTACAGTTTTCAACCTACGACACACAGGAAATGAGTTATTAGACACAGGGGACTTATACAGAGTATTGTATGTTTTCCAGTGTCCATGAGGACAGAGGGGTCGGTACTCGTACTATATTCTGTTTACTTATGACTTCCATAGTTCTTAGACATGTGTTTCGTAGAAATGCAAGGTCGAAGTTTTTAGAAGTTATAGGTATATGAATAAAGTAGAGAACCGGGTATTGTAAGTATTAGGATTTTTCAAGGTGATCGAAGATGTAGATACTTGTGTATGGTATTCAGTTAATAGAAATGATTAAGAGAACTTGCTTCTCTTTTAGGTTACTCATAATTGGAAGCATTCCTAAGTTGAGTAATGATGATCAGCCTCTCTCCATTTAGTTGACATGCACTGGAGACAGCTGCATGATTTGAATCTGGTTCCAATTAAATCAGTGCCTCTGTTTCTATATTGGATATAATATAGTTCATATCTTAACAATGTTAAGGTACGAGGAGTTGTCCGACTTATGCTTAAAACCAGACTCTGGATAACTCAAGGCACGTTTCTGTAATGGCTGTTTGTGGGTTGACCCGAGCTATGACGAGGGTTGACTTTCTACCATCTAGAAGATCAATAGTGATATTGTTCTTGACTCGCCACAGTTTTAGTAAAATGGATTTTTTCAGAAAACGGTAGTGGGAGTATGGTAGAACTGGAAGTGATTCCAGAATCGCAAACGATTACTGAAAATTTGATAAGAACCTAAAGATTCAATCTGGTTTGACATTCCATTGACCACTCCGCAGATATGGTGGGTAACCTCAGGCACTCGAGAGGTACATCGGTATGCTCAAGGACGGTGACAGGGAGGTTCTTGTTTACCCAAACTTGCCATTGCTGTTGTTCCAGATTGTGAGACCCGGCAGGAGGATGAGTATATCGTCGTTCTAAACTAGCTTTAGAAGTGTACATGGATATGACTCTTCCATAGGGTTGTCATAGTCAGTGGGAGTAGTGGAAGCATAGTGGACATGTAGCTTGTGTCTATTTATGGACTAAAGCGGATATAGCGGAGATAGATCATCTATTTCTGATGTGACAGTCATAAGTTTGACTTCATCAAAATAGGAGATGGATCTGTTAAGAAGGTAGTAGGGTGTGATGTCCTGGTATTTGGATGACATACACTGAGTGGGATGTGAAATTCCGATACTACGATCGGTTATGCTTTGGTTGTTATACAGTGGTTTCTCCACATAGGACTTGGATATTATATCAGACATTCTGGTTACTGGATCTATGGTTTTAGATCTAGATTTGGATAGTTTCCCCAATCTGGGTACTTAGACAGCATTCTAAAGGTATTTTAGAATGGACGACTCCTGGTACGGTAGTGTACCTGCAGATAATGGAGTCACCCTCTCTAAAGGTGTCTTACAGACTAAAGGGGAGAAGGATGTGCATGATTGGCAGATCGCTTGCTTAGGCAATTGAGTTGATCATGAGATGTCAAGTACCACACCAGATGTTGTTTTTGCACTAGATGCAATAAGTTGATATTAATCCTATCCTGGAAAAACGTTCGGAAGCAGTTTTAGAACATAACTGGATGTTCTAGGGATATGATAACAACAACCTCTTTTAGGAGACGGTTATCATTCCAGGCTTCCAAGGTGACCTGGATGACAAAGTGACTGTCAAAGTTATAGTTTTCCCTCTGACGAGGGGCAGTAGTTTGGACAGGTGGTCCAAGCGGATACTGAGGGAGGTATGGCGCAGGATACTGATTAATTTCAGTTGACGATACAGTCTAAGAAGTTTTGGATTTGGAGTTCATTTATGAACTAGATCCCATCAGATATCCAGACATATTCTAAGACAGGTATTGCTCATTTCGGGAGATGGCTTTCTCCGCGAACTTGAGATAAAGAAAGACATAGAAAGAAACATTAGGGCGGATCCACTCACAGAGGCTATTCCTAGAACGCAATAGTTTCGCAAATGGGCTTTGTGAGACCGATTAGTAGAGGAGTTGGGTGTTCGGTATCACACGGGCTGTGAGTATGCGACATTGCAATAATTAGGCTTGAATGCAAGTGGGAGATTGTTGGATATAGTGCTCTCAGTGTCAATTATTGGATCACAGGCACGTGATTGCAATGATTGAGGGAGGACCTATACCGGTAGGACAGTCTTACTCGAGAGGTTTGTATACTATCTGGTTTGTCTTTATCATCGTGTACATGCTTTAGGAGACATTGTAGTTCACTATTACACGTTGAAGAGAATAGTACGCTACCGTGGTTTGTCTTTATCATCGTGTACAGCTTTAGGTGACATTACAGGTCACTATTGCACGTTGATAGAGCCCTTAGGATTCTTGCTTGACGACCAACAGTATGATGGCGATCATATACATGGGAGCTGGGGTCTATAAGCACATCCTTAAAGTGGTCCCTAGTCGTGGCAGTTTCGAGACTGGGCATCGATACTCCATTAGTAGACTAGTGTATACAGTCGAGACCCCGACGAGGGGCGGTGGCCGGTCTCACAAGCCATTAGTGTCAGTTTGTTCACCTAATATGTATGCAGGTGCTCATTGGGTTATGAATACACCGAATAGGACTCGCCGGGAACATGCTAGTTGGTATTATACCTGACGTCAGCAGTTCCCTAGTGACATGTGTACAGGTTAGTTAATCGACCAGAGATTGTCATTTGTCTCGTGTGAGTTCCCACTGTACTTTGATTATTACCCTACCACGGCTCAAAGGAGTCGTGCAAACAGGTTTTAGTTGGGTACAGTCCCGAGCCACATGGAGGCAGTGAGCGGATCGGCAGGGGTTCATCTCTCCCGGTATTAGGGGTGAGATCGCGCTGTGTCTAGGAGAGCCATTACACGAAGTCCTTGGCCAAGGCAGGAGATATAATGGTAGGTATTCCAGTAGTATCTCAGGATGTTCTGGGATACACTCGGACACGACTTGTACCGATTTTGGTGTTAGTTATATGTATGCCCTAGAGGCCATTACTGTACATACGATGTATATTGTAATGGATGCTTGGACATATATAGCGAGGACTTTCTTGCTCGACATGATAGTATGCTATCTTGTTGTACTTTATCTTAACATGTACTCTGATTGTCTCTATGTTACATGTTGATAAAGCCCTTAGGATATGTACTCGACTACTGGGACTATGATGAGATCATACTAGTGGGGCCACGGTAGTCGACGAGTACATCCTATAACTGTTCCTAGTCGAGGGTGTATCGAGACAGGGCATCGATACACCAGAGTAGACTAGCGTATACGCATCTTGACCCATATGATGGGCGATGGATGATCCCATATCCATCGGTGTTTGACATCAAGGATGGTGTACGGGTGCTCAGTAGAGATTGGGTACATTGGACGGACTAGCCGAGAACTCCCATGGTATTATACCTCACATCAGATGGCAGTTCTTCGGTGACACTGGTACAGAGTAGTCTGTTGACACGAGATCGTCATAGAATCTTGTGTGATTCCCACTGTGCTTTGATTTCCATCATACCACGTTCAAGAGGGCGTGCAAAAAGGTCGCTTTAGGGTACAGTCCCGAATCACATGGAGGCAATGAGCGATAGGAGGGGGTTCGTCTCTCCCGGTATAGGGAGTTGATGTTGTGCTGTGTTCGATTGGCTATAACTGGAAATTGTAAGTCTACGTTTGCGCCCCGGCCGTCTACAGATGCCAAATGCGGAACAAAAACTTTTTAACTGGCGCTATCGTATACTTTAACCTGGATCTGCCATTATTGCTAAACTAACAAACTGTAAAGAGAGTAGAAAGGTTATACCGAACGATCCGAGTCCTTCGTTCTTTAACCATCATCCCACGCTCCGTTGCGGCTGCTCGGATCTCTTCGATCTCCGATCTGCTCGTCCAGGTGGCACCACATCAACGATTCTTTAAACGGGCTCCCGCCTCTGACTCGAGACAACTCGGTCGTCAAGTTTGCTAAAAGAGACGACCAAGATTGATGTAGAGAATGAGTAGAAGACTTTGTCTCGTTCCGTCCAAAGCTATGGACGAACGGTTAATGAAGTTGCCAATTGATTCGGGTGATGGAATGAAATGAGCAATGAAATTTCCATACACCCCAAAACTATCATAATCTTTTCATCAAATGAATCAAGTGAGAGTGAGTGAGAGGGAAAAGGGGCCGGCCATCTTATATGAGGTGTGGGGTGAGTGTAGGAGGAGGGAGGTGACCACAAGAACAAATATTATGTGTGAACACAAAGTGTGAACACATAGTGTGCGCACAAAGTGTGAACACAAAGTGTGAATACATTAAATGCAACCAATGAAACATCAACACCATTCAACCTAGTCACCTCTTCTAGAAACTTCTAGAACCTTCCACACACATCTCAAGAAAAGATAAATTTGTCTTTAACCGAATGTTAAAAGACTGCTGATAGAAAACTGGAAACTGGCAACTTTCAAAAGCGATCCCGAAACGAATTTCAGGATAACCCCGTAACTGTATAAATATACCCGTATTTGTATTATGACCGAATACAAATGCAACTGAGACAAAGATATTATATCTACTCAATATAATACTCGGATCCGGCTTAAACCAAAGCCCACCAGTATTATCTGCCCGAAAAATAACACGTGCGTAAACGCACGTGCATTTTCCGAACCCTGCCATAAAACCATACGGCCTCTACAACGTTTCGCCCGAACTTGGGAAACTGTCTGTGGGGGACTCTAATGACTCGTCAGTACCCTGGCAGTGGGTTTAACCACAAACCGTCAGCGGCACTAGCTATGCGTAACGGCTGCCCATGGACTGACCTTATAGGAGGCCGATGAGCGAACTCATCCGGAAACCCTACTAAGCCTAACAGTGACAATGTATATACAGTCCGGTCCGTTCATCTATGAGTATCGCATATCTTCCTAGGGGCTAGTAACATCAGACCCCCAATAGCAGTATAAGTCGTGTCGGAGTGTAGCCCAATAACACCCTGAGATACTTACTGGAGTACCTACTAGTAAATCTCCTGCACGGCCGTGGGCTTTGTGTAATGGCTCTCCTAGACACAGCACGACCTCACCCCCAATACCGGGAGAGACGAATCCCCTGCCGATCCGCTCACGTGCCTCCATGTGGCTCGGGACTGTTCCCAAAAACTACCTGTTTGCACGACTCCTTTGAGCCGTGGTAGGGTAGAAATCAAAGCACAGTGGGAACTCACACGAGACAAATGACGACCTCAGGTCGATGAACTAACCTGTTCACATGTCACCAGGGAACTGCTATCTGACGATATGTATAATACCAACTAGTAGGTTCCCGGCGAGTCCAGTCCGATGCATTCATAACCCAATGAGCACATGTATACATCTTAGGTGATCCAACTGACACCAGTGGCTTGTGAGACCGGCCACCGCCCCTCGTCGGGGTCTCGACTGTATACACTAGTCTACTCCGAAGTATCGATGCCCTGTCTCGAAACTCCCACGACTAGGGACCATAATTAAGGATATGCGTATAAACTACCCAACTCTCACGTATATGATCGCCATCATACTGTTGGTTGTAAAGCAAGATCCTAAGGGCTCTATCAAAGTGTAACATGTAATCAGTCACCTGAACATGTACACGACTGATAAAGACAAACCAGATAGCATACTATCATCTCGAGTAAGATTGTCCTACTGGTATAGGTCCTCCGCAATCATTGCAATCACGTACCTGCGATCCAATAATTGACTCTGAGGGCACTATCTCCAACAGAAATCCCTGGCCAGGGTTGCTGAGTTTTACTGGTAAGTGTTATCAGTAGTTTCTTGAACTGTTATAGACCTCATATCGACACGACTTATCGAGCTACTGACATTTACCACCCCTAGGCGAGATATGGGACATATCAGACGACTAGACCGGACTGTATGGGAGTGTTACTGACTGGATTCACAGGAGAATGTACAGGCTTGCTTGTTGATCTTCTGAGCGCTCAATACCTGGGTGGCTGTTATGTTTAGCTGACCGCTTGCAGCTTGTGGGTGTTTGATATGATCATCACCTACTGCCGGCGTATTGACGATTCTTTAGAGTCCTACACAGAGGTTTCTTGACTCAGGAAAAATGGAGTAGGGGGACATATGTGATATGTGCCGGACCGAGGATAATCCGATATGAGATACCGTATTATATTCTCGCGTTATTTTGATATGAGCCGGATCATCGGATCAAGTGTTGATTCGATGAATCGGTACATGATATATTAGTCAAATATATTTGATATAGCCGGATTGTCGGATCAAGTATTGATTCGATAATTTAATGTATAATAATATATTTGATATATTAAATTATATTAACTAATATTAGCTCACTTATTGATTCATTTTCTTACTCGGGTAATACATTGATATATATGCGATATATGTTAAATGTATTGTTTTCTTTTGTTACAAAATATATTATATATGTGATATATAATATTGTAACATGTTATAATTACTAATGCAACATGATTAGTGGAGATTAAACAAGGTTAGGGTTTGATTTGGGTTAGTTCCTTCATGATGCTTCTAGAAGGTTTTGTTTTTGTTTTTGCAAAGATATTTTGTACAGACTCATCCTTAACCCAAACCAAACCCTTAACCCTAGTCAACTCTCTACATGGGTTAGCTTATATTATTAGCAACCATGGTTGCATAAGTTATTTTTTATTACATTTTCATTATTCATCACAAATGGAATTGGATATTCTTCTTCTTCTTCCGTGGAAAAAGCTTTCTAGCTTTTTGCTAAGTGATGATTATGAGTGAGTAATTGAAAACAAAAGAGAGCTAAATTCCTACTTCATCATCCTCATCTATCCTTGCCATTTAGATGAGGGTGTTCACTTTATTTAGTGAGTGAGAGCTTGTGTTAATGAAACTTCAAGGTAGATCATCTTTGTTATCGAAGATCGGAAGCAAGCTTGCATCTTTCTCTTCGTGGAGCCTCTCGAGAGTCCGGAACTTGATGATCGCAGCGAAGGGACCTCAACACGGAGCTTATGAAGTGAAGGACCGGATCTACAAAGGTTGTAATCCCTCTCACTTAGTGTTAAAGTGTTTAATATGCTTGTTTTCGCATAATCTCTAGTCTAAGATCTTGGTTTAGGGTTGTTCGGCATGACTAAATTTTTAATCGGGCATGGTTGATGCCTTATAGACCCTCGTGCGTGTGCCTAGTAACCCGACATTTGGGGGTCTGACTTTTACCAACCCCCTAGGCCCGACATGCGATGCTCATAGACGAACGGACCGGACTGTACGGAAATTGTCACTGACAGGCTTAGTAGGGTGTCAGGATGAGTTCGCTCATCGACCCCCCTTTTAGTCAATACCTGGTAGCCCGTTACGTACGGATAATATCTCTGACGTGCTAGTGGTTAAATCCACAGCCAAAGTATTGACGAGTTTTTAGAGTCCCCCACAGACAGTTTCTCAAGTTCCGGACGAAACGATGTGGAGGCCGTATGATATATGGCAGGGTCCGATCATATACGTGAAGTAGTGCACGGATCATGATCGGGCGGATCATACTAGTGGGCTTTGGTTTAAGCCGGATCCTAGTATTAGATTTTTTGGATTACTTTAGTCTCATCGCATTCACATTCAGTCGTAATGCGGGTGCAGGTATGTATATACAGGTGAGGGGTATCCTTGTGATCCGTCACGAGTTTAATTTAGATGTTGCCGTATCTTTTTATTATTGCAAACATTTGGATTAATGTTTGTAAATGGAAATTATGATCTAGATATCATGATTTGGAGCTTTTATTGTGACACATTCACAAGTGGTTACTCATGGTCTCTTTTCTTGTGCATGTGTCACATTATTTGATAGATTTGTGATGATATGATAAGAAGGGAGAGAGAGGGGCTGCCTTGGGAGAGCTTGGTCTTGTATTTTTCTTCTAACTCTCTCTCATTTCATCACAAGAAAATAGAAGAAAAGAAAACCTCTTCTTCTTCTTCCTCCTCTAGCTCAAAATCTCCATTAATGGCAACACCTCTAACCTCCATCCAAATCTATGGATGCCAGAGAAAAAGTGATCGCAAACATTCTCTACATCACCTTGGACACGTCGGCTAGCACACTTCGTGCCCGAGTTGCTTCGGATGAAGCGAGAGCCCGTAAAAGGAATCGATGATGTGGTGCCCTTTCCGACGAGGAGATCGAGACCGGAGATGCCGCGAGGAGCTTGGGATGGTGGCCAAAGACCGAAGGACACGAATCGATCGGTATAGCTTTCCAACCCTCTCTCTAGATAGCTAGTAATAGGTTAATGGTTCGATCCGAGATCTAAGCATACAATAGCGCCGGTTTAAAGTTTTGAAAAGGTTTTCGTTTCCGCATTTTGGCCTCGGAAAGACGGCCGGGGCGCTACCGTATACTTACAGAAGCATGTTGTGGTTTCGGCCTCGAGTGTGTATGTAATTGAGAACTGTTTGTTAATTAACTCTACTTCCTGGGTACTGGATACCGGAGCAGGATCTCATATCTGTAATTCATTACATGCTTTGAGAAACCGTAAAGTTATCAGGGTAGGCGATTTGTCTCTCAGAGTTGCAAACGGAATGAGCGTGGACGCTGAATCCGTGGGAGAATATCGCCTAGGTATGACAAGTGGGCAGATATTGATTCTACGTAACTGTTTGTATGTACCTAGTTTGACTTGTAATATCATATCAGTATCCTCACTTTCAAGAGAGGGATATGATTTTACATTCACAAGCGATGTGGTTCACATCCACCTAAATCATGTTTTGATTGGGTCCGGTACATTAAATGACGGTATATACGTATTAAATCAAGCTCAGGTTTTCAATATCCAGAACACACTTAAAAGAAAGTCTCCATAAGTAAATCAAGCTTTCTTATGGCATTGTAGACTAGGTCACATCAATGAAATACGGTTGACTAAGTTACATAGAGAAGGATATTTGAATCAATCTTATGCTACTTGTGAATCTTGTCTCATGGGAAAGATGACAAAGACTCCGTTTACTGGACACGGACTAAGAGCGAGCGGGCTCTTGGGACTCATACACAGCGATGTGTGTGGTCCAATGTCTACACATACGCAAGGTGGTTATTCTTACTTCATTACTTTTACGGATGATTTCTCTAGGTATGGACATATCTTCTTGATGAAGCATAAATCCGAGGCCTTTGAGAAATTCCCGGTAGACAAGAATGAAGTGGAAAACCAAACAGGCAAAAGTATCAAGACACTGAGATCTGATCGAGGTGGTGAATACTTAAGTGCCGAGTTCCTGGGTTACTTAAAAGAGAATGGAATTCTCTCTCAGCTTACTCCTCCATACACACCACAACACAACGGTGTATCGGAAAGGCGGAATCGAACCCTATTGAATATGGTTCGTTCCATGATGAGTAAGGATGAGATACCGCGATCTTTCTGGGGTTATGCACTAGAATCAGCTGCATATCTTTTGAACAAGGTTCCAACCAATGTTGGAGATAGTGCCCTCAGAGTCAATTATTAGATCATAGGCACGTGATTGCAATGATTGAGGGAGGACCTATCCCGGTAGGACAATCTTACTCAAGTTGATAGTATGCTATCTGGTTTATCTTTATCATCGTGTACTGCTTTAGGTGACCTTACACGTCGCTATTACACGTTGATAGAGCCCTTAGGATTCTTGCTTGACTGCCAGCAGTATGAGGGCGATCATATACGTAGGAGCTGGTAGTCTATAAGCACATCCTTGAAAGGTCCCTAGTCGTGGGAGTTTCGAGACAGGGTATCGATACTCCAGAGTAGACTAGTGTATACAGTCGAGACCCCGACGAGGGGCGGTGGCCGGTCTCACAAGCCACTGGTGTCAGTTGGTTCACCTAATATGTATACAGGTGCTCATTGGGTTATGAGTACACCGGACAGGACTCGCCGGGAACATGCTAGTTGGTCTTATACCTGACGTCAGATGGCAGTTCCCTGGAGACATGTGTACAGGTTAGTTCATCGACCTGAGGATCGTCATTTGTCTCGTGTGAGTTCAAACTGTACTTTGATTACTACCCTACCACGCTCAAAGGAGACGTGCAAACAGGTTTTAGTTGGGTGTAGTCCCGAGCCACATGGAGGCAGTGAGTGGATCTTCAGGGGTTCGTCTCTCCCGGTATTGGGGGTGAGGTCGCGCTGTGTCTAGGAGAGCCATTACACAATGCCCTCGGCCGAGGCAGGAGATTTACTGGTAGGTATTCCAGTAGTATCTCAGGGTGTTCTGGGCTACACTCCGACACGACTTGTACCGCTTTTGGGGGTCTGACTTTTACCAACCCCCTAGGCCCGCCATGCGATGCTCATAGACGAACGGACCGGACTGTACGGATATTGTCACTGACAGGCTCAGTAGGGTGTCAGGATGAGTTCGCTCATCGACGACCCTTTTGGCCAATACCTGGTAGCCCGTTATGTATAGGCTAATACCTCTGACATGTTAGTGGTTAAATCTGTTAGTTATATGTATGCCCTAGAGGCCATTGCTGTACATAGGATGTATATTATAGTGGATGCTGGGACATATATATTTAGGACATTCTTGCTCGACATGATAATATGCTATCTGGTTACTCTTTACCTTAACGTGTATACTGATTGTCTCTCTGTTACATGTTGGTAAAGCCCTTAGGATGTGTACTTGACTACCTGGACTATGATGCGGATCATACTAGTGGGGACATGGTAGTCCATAAGTACATCCTTCAAGGTCCTTAGTCGTGGGTGTATCGAGACGGGGCATCGATATACCAGAGTAGACTAGCGTATACCTTCTCGACCCATACAGATGGGCGATGGATGATCCCATATCCATTGGTGTTTGACATCAGAGATGATATACGGGTGCTCAGTGGAGACTTGGTACACTGGACGGACTCGCCGAGAACTCCCAGATGGTATTATACCTCATGTCAGATGGCAGTTCTCAGGTGACACTGGTACAGGTTAGTCTGTAGACCCGAGATCGTCATAGAGTCTTGTGTGATTCCCACTGTGCTTTGATTTCCACCTTACCACGTCCAAGAGGGCGTGCAAAACGGTGGCTTTTAGGTACAGTCCTGAATCACATGGAGGCAATGAGCGATAGGAGGGGATTCGTCTCTCTCGGTATAGGGAGTTGATGTTGCGCTGTGTTCGATTGGCTATAACCAGAAATCCCTGGCAAGGGTTGCTGAGATTTACTGGTAAGCGTTATCAATAGTATCTCGAACTGTTATAGACCTCATATCAACACGACTTATCGAGCTACTGGGGTCTGATGTTTACCACCCCTAAGCGAGATATGCGACATATCAGACGAACAGACCGGACTGTACGGTAAGTGTTACTGGTTGGATTCACAGGAGTGTGAGCGGGCTTGCTCGTCGATCTTCTGATCGCTCAATACCCGGGTGGCTGTTACGTTTAGCAGACCGCTTGCGGCTTGTGGATGTTTGATATGATCATCACCTGCTGCCGGCGTATTGACGAGTCTTTAGAGTCCTACACAGAGGTTTCCTGGCTCAAGCGAAACGAAATAGGAGCGCATATGAGATATGTGCGGGACCGAGAATAATACCAGTATGTGATACTGTATTCTATTCTCGCGATTTGTATCATTGGTCGGTTATACGTGATATAGCCGGGTTACCGAATCAAGTGTTGATTCGATACATTGATACACTTGATATTAGTCGGTTATATGTGATATGACCGGATCATTAAGTCAAGTGTTGATTTAATGATTTAATGTATAATTATATATTTGATATATCACTTTACATTAACTAATATTGGTTCACTTAAGATTACTTTCTCACTTGAATGTGCACATTGTATATATGATATAATTTTGTGTACAAGTTTGTATCATGTTTGATGATACATGCCAACTTGGGTGTATGTTTGAATTAAACCTTGGTTAAGTAAATGGTTAGGGTTTTTATTTATTTATTCATTTATTTATTTCTTTCTTTTTGGCAAAAGAAAAGAAAAATGGTGGCTTTTTTGTTTCTTAGTTGAAGCTTCATGAAGCTTTGAAATAGTCTACCATTTTTGTTTCATGCTAAACCTAACCATTAACCTAACCTTAGTTAATTCTCTACACCTAACCATGGTTGTAAATATAATAAGTATCATTTTATTTCCCATTTTAAAAAAACTTATCATATTCCTTTTCTTCTTCTTCTTCTTCTTCAAGATGAAGAAGCTCGCCTCCATCAATGGCAGCTAGTGAAAAAGAGTGAGAAATCCAATTCTAAAGTGAACCCACTTCCTATTTCTTCATCCTCTACCACTTGCCAAGTAGTATAGGGTGTTTTCTTCACAAGTTTCATGGCTTGGTGAAGTTGGAGCTTGATCTTGTGATGCCTCGACGTAGATCATCTTCGGCATCGAAGTCGACAACCTAGCCCGCCCATTTCTCCGATGAAGCCGATGCTAGAGTCATGGATTCGATTTGGACAGCGAGGAGACATCATCACGGAGCTATGGAGGTGGAGGACCGGATCTACAAAGGTTGTATTTTCCGTTCACTTAGTTAAGTTGTTAACTAGTTTCTAGTTTCGCCTAAAATTCTAGTCAACGATCTAGCCTAGGGTTTCTCGGCACCGTAAAATTTGATATTGGCATGGTTGAAGCCTTGTGAGACCCCTTTAGCGTGCCTAGGAACCCTAGACTAGATCGTTGACTAGGAACCGTATGTGAGATGAGTGTTTTTCATTTTCATTCATGTAAAAACTTGTATGTAATATTCTTTTATTGGGGCACTTCCTGGTTGCGGAAGATATCACCGTTTGTATATTATTTACTCTTCCGCACTAGGATAGACCCAAGGAGGAGAGCATGAGTAACCGGGTTCTGGAGTCCAATGGGAGACCAACTCGAGGAGTCGAGTCCGGGTCTCCTAACTCTAGAATTGGTAGGGTTGCTTGCCGCTCTCGTAGGGGTCTAGGGGTGTGGGTTTGGCTATTCATCGCGACCGTGGAATCCGAGTTTCGGCCATTTTCCTTTGTATCTTTCTTTGGCCGAAAAATGGTGGAGGAGGGCTTATTTGCATTTGTGCAAATAAGCATTTTGTAAGGTGGTTTTTGCAAGTATTTGCTTCATGATGGTTGCACCCTCTTTTGACTTTCCTTGGATAATCATTGCTTGACTTTTTTATTCATCATGGTTTACTTTTGGAGTCATCATGCTTGATGATGATGGTTGGTTATGATGGTTGAGTGTGACTTGGTTTTGTGATGATGATTCTTCATGATAACCTTCTCTCTCTCTCTCTTGCATTATGTGGCTTATTCTTTTTCATTCATACACTCTCCTCTCATTCTCTCCATGAAGCAAGGCCGGCCACATTAGAGAGGGGGTTGTCTAAATTGTTAGTGGGGGAATTTTTGTTCTTTTCATGCTACAAAATTCCCAAGTTCATCTCAAAAAAGGTTTAGTTCATTTCCTTCATAAAAGGCAACTTTCTCAAACCCCAAATGAGACATAGAGCACTACACGTATTCTACAACAATCCTTGGGCACGTCGGCTCGCCAACTTCGTGCCCGAGTTGCCTCGGTCCAGAGGTGGGAGCCCGTAAAAGAACCCAGCGAAGTGGTGCCCTTCCGACGAGGAGTTGAAGACCGAAGATTCCGCGGGGAGATCGGGACGACGACGAGAAGACCGAAGGGCACGGATCGCTCGGTATATCTCTTTACCCCTTCTCTTGTTAGCTAGGACTAGATTAATGGCCAGATCCGGGATTTTTATGCGCGATGGTGCCGGTTTACAAGTTCGTAAAAAGTTTAGTTTCCACATTCTGGCGTCGGATTGACGGCCGCGGCGCCGCCGTGCACTTACAACCAAGACTGTGCCTACCACACCATATCAGATGTGGAGTGGGAAGAAACCTTATCTTCAGTACCTGAGGACATGGGGATGTCCAGCTTTTGTAAAAAAGCAACATGACAAGCTCGAGGCACGCTCAGTACAGTGTAAGTTTGTGGGATATCCAAAGAACTCTAAGGGGTATTATTTCTATTAAGCAGAGGAACAAAAAGTTTTTGTTTATCGTCATGCCCACTTCTTGGAAGCTGAATTTTTAGAAAATCAGAAGAGTGGGAGCGCAATAGAACTGGAAGAAATTCCAGAACCACAAGCTGTTACTGAAAGTTTGGTAGAACAAGAAGGTTTAGAAGAAAGGGACATCCCAGCGCCTATCTAAAGAAGTAGTAGGCTGTCTCATCCGCCCGAGAGATACTACGGTTTTCTCATAGACGGGGATCGAGAAGATTGCATCATTGATAATGATGACCCTACTAGCTTCCAGCAAGCCATTCAGAGCGGCGACTCGGTAAAATGGCTGGATGCAATGCGGACCGAAATGGAGTCCATGTACACTAACAAAGTATGGACTTTGGACATTGCTCCAGATGGGGTAAAACCCGTAAGATGCAAATGGATCTTCAGAAAGAAGATTGGTGTAGATGGACAGGTTGAAACCTATAAGGCTAGACTTGATGCAAAGGGTTTTCGTCAAAGACCTGGTTTGGACTATGACGAAACCTTTTCTCCAGTGGCTATGCTCATATCCATTCGGATCCTTCTTGCAATTGCTGCCTTCCACGATTATGAGATCTAGTAGATGGACGTAAAGACGGCCTTTCTAAATGGTAATTTGACAGAGTGCGTCTATATGGATCAGCCAGAGGGATTCATTCAGAATGGGAGCAGCAGTAAAGTGTGCAAGTTGCTTAAGTCCATTTATGGTCTAAAGCAGGCATCGCGGTGTTGGAACATCTGTTTTGATGATATTGTCAAAGAATTCGACTTTATCAAAAATTCAGATGAGCCATGCATATACTGTAAGATTGTAGGGAGAGCTGTTGTATTCCCCGTCTTGTACGTAGATGACATTCTCCTAATAGGAAATGATATTCCTATGCTACAGTCAGTCAAAGGATTCTTGTCACAGAAGTTCTCCATGAAGGACCTGGGTGATGCCACCTACATTCTGGGGATCTAGTTCTATCGTGATAGATCAAAGAGGATGTTGGGACTTTCGCAATCCAGGTACATAGACACCATATTGAAAAGATTCAGTATGGACGATTCTAAGCGCGGTAACCTACCGGCTTGTCACGGAATCAACCTCTCCAAAGAGATGTCTCCCAGGACTGATTTGGAAAGGGCTCGCATGTCGATTATACCCTACGCTTCTGCGGTAGGCTCTATAATATATGCGATGTTATGTACCAGACCAGATGTAGCATACGCATTGAGCGTTGTAAGCCGGTATCAGGCAAACCCAGGGGAGAAGCACTGGATAGCAGTAAAGAACATTGTCAAGTACCTAAGGAGGACTAAGGAGATGTTCTTGATATGGCGGAAAAGACCTCCAGATCGAGGCCTTTGCCGACTCCAGCTTCCAGAGTGACAAGGATGACTCCAAGTCCATGTCGGGTTGTGTCTTTACCCTCAATAGAGGGGCGGTCTGTTGGAAGAGTTCCAAGCAGGACACCGTTGCTGACTGAACGATGGAAGCAGAGTACATAGCTTCTTGCGATGCCGCAAAAGAAGCTGTCTGGATAAAAAAGTTCCTCACAGAACTTCAGGTGGTTCCTACCAGTGTTGATCCAATACCTCTGTATTGCGACAACAACGGCGCTATAGCTTTAGCGAAGGAACCCAGGTCACATTAGATGTCCAGACACATTTTAAGGCGGTATCACCTGATCAGGAAGAACGTAGATCGCCGGGAGATCGAGGTGAAGAGAGTAGATACGGAGAATAACACTTCTGATCCATTCACAAAGGTCATTCCTCGGAAGCAGTTCCAGAGGCTATTCGAGATGATAGGTATGCGATATGCCAGTACATGGCCCTAGTGCAAGTGGGAGATTGTTAGTGTTTATGCCCTAGAGGCCATTACTGTATCATACTAGTTTGTATATTACTTAATGGAAGCTTGGGATATTCACAGTTATATTGACAGTCTTGCTAAAAATTGTAGTATGCTACTTGGTTTGTTTCTACTTTAATATGTGCATATGTTTCTTTTAACATATCGCTTATACATATTAGTAGAGCCCTTAGGATCTTTGCTTGATTACCAGCATTGTGATGGCAGTCACACTAGTGGGGGCTGGGTAGTCTATAAGCAACATCCTATACAGGTCCCTGGTCGTAGGATTATCGAGACGGGGCATCGATACTCCGGAGTAGACTAGTGTGTACGCTTCTCATCCCAGTTGGGGAGATGGTCTGTCCCACAGCCATCGGTACGTTGTACTGGAGATAGTATGCAGGTGCTCGTTAGGTTACGAGTACACCGGACAGGACTCGCCGGGAACTGCAGGTTAGTTTTATACCCATCGTCAGATAGCAGTTCCTAGGTGACATGAGTACAACTTAGTCTGTCGACTTGACACTGCTACTTCGCCTCGGGTGTGTTCCCACTGTACTTAGATTACTACCCTAGCACGGCTCAAAGGAGTCGTGCAAACAGGTAGTAGTTGGGTGCAGTCCCGAAGCACATGGAGGCAGCGGCGGTTAGACAAGATTCGTCTCTCCCGGTATTGGGGGTTGATATCGCGCTGTATATGGAAAGCCATTACGCAAAGTCCCTGGCCAGGGCAAACGAGATTTACTGGTAGGTTCCAGTAGCTTCTCAAGGTGTAATGGGCTTCACTCCGACACGACTTATACCGCTATTAGGGGTCTGACGTTTACCGCCCCCGTAGGCCCGATATGCGATAGTCCTAGACGAACAGACCGGACTGTACAGAGATTGTCACATCACGCTCAGTTGGAGTTCGGATGGGTTTCCTCATCGTCCTTCTTATTGACATCTACCTGGGGACCGTTACGTACAGCTAGTACCACTTACGGCCTGTGGTTAAACCCACTGCCAGCGTAGTGTCAAGTCTTTAGAGTCCCACACAGAGAGTTTCCCTGCACCGGGCAAAAGGTGTAGAGGCCGTATGGTTTTACGGCAGGGCCGCGATCACTTACGTACACTTGTGCACGTATTATGATCGGGAAGATAACACTAGCGGGCTTTGGATTAAGCCAGATTCTAGTATTTTACAGATGGATTTATTCAGTCAAAGATTATCTGTGTTTTCCGGAAATACGGATGGGAGGGGCAGTCTCGTAATTTGTCGGGAAGCTTCTAGAAGAAGGTGACTCATTTGTATTTATTTCTTTTGGATTAAACACAAATGAGGTGGAGAGATGAGGTGTAGGTTTTCATTAAATGCTTAATGACTCATGAGGTGATACACCATTAGGATTAAATGAAGCTTACAAGATATTTCTAGATATTTATCAAGAGATATTGTACGCTTGATATTATTCTATCATGAGACATTATTCATTTCATTATCACAAAAAATTTCTCTCTCCTCAAGTCTTCATCTTCTTCCTCAAACCCTAAAAGCTCTCATGAGTTGAGAATCCTAGGTTTTAAGCGACTAAGTAATTCATCTAAATACTCTATACCCTCTAGGATTTCTAGATTAGCAAACTAGAAGCCATAGTTATCTCAGATTCGAGATAGAAGCTTGGACTAAAGACTCTCGGGTGGATCGTCTTTGACTCGAGGAGGCCGTTGAGGTGCCCATGTTCCAAATGCCTACGAGGTGTGGAGGACAGCGAAGAAGACCCGAAGGACAAGTAACGTGAGGTATAATTTCGAATCCGAGTAGTTAAACCTCTTGTAGTTTTCTAGCAATGGTTTAGATACAATCCGCGTGCTCAAGTCCGTGTTACGAAGCTTTCATAATTGTTTTTCATATATTCCGCCTCCCCGCGATCATGTAGGGTGCGTGACATGGACTTACACACTTGATATCCCAAAATATCATAATGCAATGTGTATGCATATGGACTGAAAGTGTGAAACCTAGAAAACTGGAACTCCAACACCTACCATGCTAACCACACTAACTATGATACTACATGTGTTGCATGAAAACAAAATCAAATGCAACGTGTGTGCATGAAAACAAAACCAAGTGCAATGAGTGTGCACGAAACAACATCAAGGGCCTCGAGTGTACACAAAACAGAAATCAAGTGCAACTACTGTGCATGAAATCATCAATCAAGTCATCAAAACACATAAGTCAAACAACTAACATCAAAATATTTGCTTTTCAACGTCGAAAGTGTGATATTTGAATCACCAAAATATCGATGCCAAAACAAAGGTGATGTCCAGCTCATCAAAATACCAAGATAAATCAAGGAGTGGTACTCTGAACACCCCAAAACACAAATCAAAAGAACTGATATTGAAGCGTACCTGCTTCAACGTCGATAGGCTCCTGAACACCCGGAGCAGTCAGAACAAGATCTCTCTCTCACCCACCGCTCACGGTCTGACGTCCTCTAACTCTAGACCCTTGTCCGGTCTGCATTGGAACATCATATCCACAACCTTTCCGATCCCCGGATAGGACCTGAGTAATCACTAATGGAGGGAGAAAAGTAAACGAAGCAACTCGTCGGGATGCTATCCTACTCTGACGCCTGGCATGACAGTTTCTAGCTTTATCACCTGGCCTCATACAATTAAAACACAACCGGGTTGGTCCTTGCATTCTATCGGTGTCGAATGGCTGCTCTCGGGGTCATCCACTTAAGTCACCACTCTTCTTCTCAATAGATGGAGTCTAAACTCGAGCTCGCTTCTGCTCTGGAATCGCTCCAATCTCAATATAACGTTCTTCTATCAACGTGGCTACATCCAATGCCTCTGTGTAAGTATCGAAATGCAGGGTACCAATGGATAGAAATAGCTACACATCTAGTACGCGAACGAATCTCTTAATCCGGATCTCTTCCGTAGGAACAAAATAAGGAGCATATCTCAATAACTAGGTGAACCGAAGGTCATACTCGGCTATTTTTATATCCAGAGTCTTGTGCAAAGACTGGAAACTACGCGCTCGGGCGTCTCTAACACACTGACATAGAAATCAGGCTAGGAAGACTTTCGAAAACTCATCCCAGGTCATAAGACGAAGACTCACTGCTCGGCTTCTCTTGATCGAATCGCACCAACTCTGAGCAAGACCCTATAACCGAAAACTGGCTAACTCTATTGATCTCGCATCGGAGCATCACATCAAACGAAATATCATTGTCATCCTATCGAGAAATGCCAATGGATCCTCTGACGCATCCATTCCAGTAAACACCGAAGGCTTTGGCCTCAAGAACTCAGGAAGCGACACATCTAATGTCCCAATCATTGGAGTTATAATTGATCTCTGAGTACCGTGTTGTACCAAAATCTTAGGAGCTGGCGGGGTAACGGCAGGCTCCTGGGTCTAAATAGTCTCAGCTAACAACCCAATCGAATGATGTAGATCAAGAATGCTCGCCTCCAAACAAGAAATCATATCTGAAATAAGAGGATCACCATGTTCCAGTGTCACCGGAGCACCGTCCTGGTCAGTCCTCGTCTTGGACGAGCCTTCCCTGACCTCATCACTAACCGCAACCCTCTCTGCTCGCACAGTCTTTGACGGCATGGTGATTGGAACAAGAAACAAAAAACAATCGATTTCTGAATCTCAACGAAATAACAATGCAATGCTAATAGCTCAGGAAAGAAGGAAAAAGAATCCCGGAAGAACACGAAATATACATCTTAAGGTCACTTAAGCGGAGTGATGTATCATAAATATGACGCGGAGCATACGTACAATACGTAACTCTACTTAAGCTACCTACTCTATCGTACCAAGGGTAGCCTATAAGTCGAAAGGTCAAGTTTAAGACCCCCAATGTTAAGTCTATGTTCCGCAAGGTTAAGCCTAGGTCTCGAAAGATCATACCCTAGACTCCTCAAGGTCAAACCTAAACTTAACAAAGGAAAATGAAGTGCTGGTCTAATACCCAATAGTCAAGTCTAAGTTCCGCAAGATTAGTCCTAAGTATCAAAACGTTACAATCTAGACCCCACATGGTTAAACCTAGACTCGGTAATGGTAAAACCTAGTGTTCTGATAACAACTTTGTCATGACCCAAAAAGGCACATGACCGGCACAAGGATTACATGAAATCAAGTGGACCCCATCGTAACCCATGTAAGCCAAAACCAGGAATCTAAACCATATATATAATAAAATAAATAATAATCGTTATAGGTGAAATTTCAGAAATGTTTTATGAAAAAGAAAAGCTAGTTCGAATGATTTTTATAAAAAAAAAGGATAGCATATCCTTTGTAAATTTTGAATAAAACAAGTACAATGATAAGTATATATCAAGCATCCTCACATACGGGTGCTAAATCAATGCCCAAACGGTGCAATCACAACCACGCAGTAATATACGATGCCAAGAGGCAAAGAATCAACAAGCGGAAAGTAAAAACACAAATATACATAAAGTCAACTATACACGAGTCCGAATACAACAAATATATCAACTCTAAGGTCTCGAAAATATACTAGACTTGGTATTTGATACAGTATTTCTTGATACAAATAAGTACAAGGCAAATGCCGATACAAAAATATAACCCATCAACTCAAGATATGCACAGCCCCGCCCAAAAGATAGCAAACATGACAACTAAGCCGCTACGGATCCAAGCGGTCAAACCTGAAAAAACTATGGCACAACGGGGATGAGTTTCCACCTCATTAATAGAATTATATAAGAACCTAGAAGTAGCATGGATAAGCGGTGAAACAACTAAGCATGATAAATGTGTACATCAAGGAGGGTAAATACGAACGCGTCGAAACTAGAGTTCGAGCGATTGAATATAAGAGAGTAAGCCCGCATGTACAACTCATGTATCGCTATCCTGCCATGTGGAATATATGAATCTGTATGTGGTTATCTTTTCAATATTATGTAACCAGTATCTGGCCTAGTACGGGCACAATATAACCACAAGCATCTTAAAGCATGTGAGTCATGGGAGTAAATACAATACTACGAAATGAAACACTAACAATCATCAATCGTCGATAACTCACTGCATATATATGTAGGTATATGCTCGTGCTCGCGCTGCAAACTAGCAGCTATGCGGAATAGAAAACAATTTTTTTCGAAATTTGAGCATGAACTACTACAACGTAGAATAGAATACTAACACTAAACTAGAAACTATATAAAGGAGTTTAGATACTAGGTTAGTGATAGCAACCCTTGTAGTCATGTCCTTCATCTTCTTTCCCACTTCCTTAGCTCCTAGGTCAACGAGAACAAGCTTGGGAGTCGGCCTTCCATGCCGAAGATGATCCATCTCAAAGGAATCCTAATTAAGGCTCTAGCTTCACAAGTGATGCAACTAGTGATCAAAACTTGCTAGGAATCGATCACTAGATTGATGTAGTGGCTAATCTTTAACGTTTCTCTCATAATATTTTCATCTTTCTCATCTTAGAAAATCCAAGAAAGGAGGAAGAAGAAGTTTGTGTGAAGTTTAACAGGCATGCCAACTAAAGAAAATCCTTCTTCATCATTTTCTTTTCTTTCTTATTTCTTTTAAAAGGTATGAAGTGGGTGGAATTGTGACTCACTAGTATGAGTCACAAGCCTACACACTTCTCCTTTATTCAAGAAAGAATGAGAACATAAAGATGAGCCATGATCATTGTACACATATACCTATATATTGTTATATATGTAAATACATACAAATACACTAATACAAGTATATGCAAAAAATACATACACCCATATTCGTATCAAAATACGAATACCCATATTTGTACTAAGATACAAAATACCTGTATTTGTATCCAGACACAAATACACGTATTTATACAAATACCTGTATTTGTATCAAGACACAAATACACGTATTTATACAAATACCATTATTCGAATAAATACTGTATTCTGTCAAATTACGAATACCGAAAAGAGAGATACTAAAAGAGATATTTAATACTAGCTCACATTTAATTCAAAATGTGATAACCTGGCTATGTTTCAAACCGGTTAGTATTAACAAACTTTCCGATTAAAAAAACACATGTTTTAATCGAACCGGATACGAATCAAAATACGTACACTACATCGTTTCGTCCGAGCTGGGAAATGCACTGTGTGGGACTCTAAACACTCAACAATACGCTGGCAGTGGGTTTAACACAACCACGTTAGCGGCACTAGCTGTAGGTAACGGCTACCCAGGTATTGAACGAAAAGAAGACTGACAAGGAAACTTTTCTGTATACCTACTGATCCTGAATGTGACAGTCTCTGTACAGTCTGGTTTGTTTGTCTAAGAGTATCGCATATCGGGTCTAGGGGTGGATAAGGTCAGATTCCTTATAACGCGATAAGTCATGTCGGTGTGAAGCCCATCACCCATTGAGAAACTACTGATCCAAATCAATAAATCTCGTACACCTTGGCCAAGGATTTATGGTGATGGCCATCCATGCATAGCGCGATATCTACCTCCAATATCAGGAGAGACAGATCCCTGATAAACCGCTCACTGCCTCCATGTGGCTCGAGAAAGTACCCAACTAAAACCTGTTTACACGACTCAGTAGAGTCATGGTAGGGTAATAATCAAAGCACAGTAAGAACTCAAACGAGCCAATTGACGATCCCAGGTCGACAGACTAATCTATACTCATGTCACCAGAGAATTGCTACCTGACTATAGGTATAATACCATCTAGCAAGTTCCCGGCGGGTTCGTCTAGTATAACTCATAACCCAATAAGCACCTTTATACTATCTTCGGAGACTTACCAACACCAATTGCTGTGAGACCGGCCATTGCCCCTTGTCGGGGTCAAGAAATGTATACACTAGTCTACTATGGAATATCAATGCCCAGTCTCGATATTTTCATGACTATGGACATTTAAGGATATGCTAATAGACTACCCAGTTTTCACAAGTGTGATCGCCACAATAACCCGGGTAGTCAAGAATATATCCTAAGGGCTTTATCAATATATAATAATGATCTGTAATACCACATAATACATGGACATTATGAAAGAGATGAACCAGATGGCATACTATCATCTCAAGTAAGACTATTCTAACCGCATAGGTCCTCCCTCAATCATTATGATCACCTGCCTGCGATTACAATAATTGTATTGATGGCACTATATCAAATAATCTCCCACTTGCACTTAAGGCTAATTATTGCGATGTTGTATACTCACAGCCCATGTGATACCGAAAATCCATCTTCTCTACAAATCAATTTTGTAATGTATGTTTGCGAAACATTAGTGTTCGAGAAATACCTCAGTGAGTGGATCCTCTTCAATGCTTCTATTTTTATCTCTCTATATCTCATCTTCGCAAAGAACAACTATCTCCCGAAATGAGTGATACCTGTTTTAGAACTTGTCCGGATATCTGATAGGGCTAAGTTCATAAATGAACTCCAAATTCGACAAACTTCTTAGACTGTATTTCCACTGAATTTAATTAGTATCCTATACCATCCCTTCCTCAGTATCCGCTTGGACCCCTGTCCAACATAGTGCCCCTCAGAAGAGGGTAAAATTAAACTCTGACAGTCACTCGTTAATCCAGGTCATCTTGTAAGCCGGAAATGATGACCGCCTCTTTAAGGAGGCTGTCATTACTATATACCAAGAACATTCTCTCATGTTCATAACTGCTTCCCTTTGTTTCTCCAGAATTGGATTAATATCTATTTATTGCAACTATTGCAAAAGAAATATCTGATGTAGTACTTTATATCTCATGATTGACTCAATTACATAAGTATGTGATATGTCAATCATGCAAATCCCTCTCCTCGTCAGTCCAGAGGACATCTCTTTAGAGAAGCTGACTCCATTACCTACGGGTACACCACCTCACTAGGAGTTATCTATACTAAAATACTTTAGATTTGTGTCAATGTACTCGAATTGGAACAATTCTGAAATCAAGATCTATAACCATAGATCTAGTCATAAGAATATCTGATATTTATCCCGTTTCTTTACGAAGAAACATTTGTGACAACCACAGACTAACCGATCGTGGTATGGAAACAACATTTCCTATTAGGAGTATGTCATCCAACAAACCAGGACAGTACACCTGTTAGTTATATGTATGCCCTAGAGGCCATTATTTTACATGATTGTATATTATAGTGGATGCTTGTACATACATAGGGAGGACTTTCTTGCTCGACATGATAATATGCTATCAAGTTGATCTTTATCTTAACATATGGACTAGTATTATGATACTGTTTGTACTCTCCCATGTTGGTAAAGCATTTAGGATGTGTACTTGACTGCAAGGATTATGATGAGATCAGACTAGTGGGGCCTGGGTAGTCCACAAGTTCATACTTTAATTATTCCTAGTCGAGGGTGTATCAAGATATGGAATCAATATTCCAGAGTAGACTAGCGTATACGCTTCTTGAGCCATATGATGGGCGATGGATGATCCTGTAGAGTTACTAGGCACTATAACAAGGGTTAAGAAAGCATCAACCATGCCCGATTAAAATTTTAGCCGTGCCTAACAACCCTAAACAAGATCTTTGCTAGAAAATTAGGGTTTCACATGCAAGTAAATAGCATCTACAACTAAGTGAATACGAAATACAACCTTTGTAGATCGGTCCTTCACTTCTTTAGCTCCTTGTTGAAGTCCCTTCGCTGCGATCGTGGTTCTCCCGGACTCTTGCATGGCTTAACGAGGCTAAATGAGCGTCCTTGCTTGAAGTCTTCGAGGCCAAAGATGATCTACGTCGAGAGGATGCCAACTCAAGCTTCTACTTCACTAACTAGAGAATTAGTGAAACAAACACCTAAACTAAAGTGCTAGTCTAGTAGAGGATGGAGAAATAGGAAGTGGGTTCACTTTAGAATTTATTTTCTCACAATGTTTCTCACTTTGGATCAAACCCTAGAGAGCTCTTTTGCTCAAGAAAGAAAATGAAGAAAATAAAAAGAGAAAGATAATGATCAAGCAAGAAAGCTAACCATGGTGAGTGAGGATCATATACTAACTCATGTAGAGACATAACCATGGCTAATTCTTATGGTTGGGTTAACAAATATCCATAGTAAAAACAAACTTGGTGGACTTAGTCAATGCATCCACAAGCTTCCACAAGCTTCATGCATTTTTCTAATCCTCCACTAATTTTGTAATTACTTTAAATATTAAAACCCAACATAATAAATAGCATGGTGTAAGTCTCATACACCCATGAATGATGTATCAACAACAATGATACAAAAAGAAAACACATTTTCATATATATCATATATACATTAAAGTAGTGCACATGTGAGAAAAACCTTTAAGTGAACAAATGTTAGTTAATGTAAATTAGTATATCCAATATACAATTATACAATAAGTTATTAAATCAACACTTGACTTAATAATCCGTACATAACTCATATAACCGACTAACATCCAATATATCGACTTATCGAATCAACACTTGATTCGATAACCCGGCTATATCTCATATAACCGACCGATACAAAAAGTCGCGAGAATAGAATACGGTATCACATAAACGCATTATTCTCGGTCCCGCACATATCACATATGCGCTCCTATTTCGTTTTGCCTGAGCCAGTAAAACCTCTATGTAGGACTCTAAAGACTCGTCAATACGCCGGCGGTAAGTGATGATCACATCAAGCACCCACAAGCCGTCAGTGGTACTAGCTGGACGTAATGGCTACCCGAGTATTGATCGATCAGAAGATCAGCAACCAAGACCGCTCCAACACCTGTAAAAGCCAAACGGTAACACTTCCCGTACAGTCCGGTGTCCTCGTCTGATATGTCGCATATCAAGTCTAAGGGTGGTAAATGTCAGACCCCAATAACCGATAAGTCGTGCCGATGTGAGGATCATAACGGGTCGAGAAACTACTGGTAACACTTACCAGTAATTCTCTAAATCATCCCTGGCCAGAGACTTCCCTGTTATGGCCAACCGAGCACAACGCAACATCAACCCCCAATACCGGGAGAGACGAAACCCACGTATCGCTCATCGCCTCCATGTGACTCGGGACTGTACCCAAAAACCACCCTTTTGTACGCCCTCTTGGACGTGGTAAGATGGAAATCAAAGCACAGTGGGAATCACACAAGACTCTATGACGATCTCGGGTCTACAGACTAACCTGCACAAGTGTCACCAGAGAACTGCCATCTGACGTGAGGTATAATACCATCTGGGAGTTCTCGGCGAGACCGTCCAGTGTAACCAGTCTCCACTGAGCACCCGTATACCATCTCAGATGTCAAACACCAATGGATATGGGATCATCCATCGCCCATCTCATGGGTCGAGAAGCGTATACGCTAGTCTACTCTGGTATATCGATGCCCTGTCTCGATACACCTACGACTAGGAACTTTAAAGGATGTACTTATGGACTACTCTGTCCCCACTAGTATGATCTGCATCATAGTCCAGGTAGTCAAGTACACATCCTAAGGGCTTTACCAACATGTAACTATAAGACAGTATCAAGAGACAAGTACACATGTTAAGATAAAGAGCAACCAGATAGCATACTATCATATCGAGCAAGAAAGTCCTCTCTATATATGTCCAAGCATCCAATATAATATACATCATCTGTACAATACTGGCCTCTAGGGCATACATAAAACTAACAATCTCCCACTTGCACTAGGGCCAGCTGTTGTAGTATCGCATACCAAGCATCCCGAAGAGTCTCTCAAACTGTATTTGGGGAATGGCCTTCGTGAGTGGATCCGCTGTGTTGTTCTTCGTGTCAACCCTCCTGACCTCGATCTCCCGGCGATCTACTATCTCCCGGATCAGGTGATACCGCCTCAGAATATGCCTGGATCGCTGATGGGACCTGGGTTCCTTGGCCAAAGCCACTGCTCCATTGTTATCACAATACAAAGGTATTGGATGCTCAATGGATGGAACCACTCCAAGTTCAGTAATGAACTTCTTGATCCAGACAGCCTCTTTGGCAGCATCGTTGGCAGTGATGTATTCAGCCTCCATCGTCGAGTCCGCCACGGTTTCCTGCTTGGAACATTTCCAGCTAACCGCCCCTCCGTAAAGGGTAAAGACAAATCCCGAGTGCGACTTAAAGTCGTCCTTATCACTCTGGAAGCTCGAATCGGTAATGGACCCCACTTGGAGTTCTCCGTTACCATACACCAAGAGCATCTCCTTAGTCCTTCGTAAGTACTTGAGAATGCTCTTCACAGCTGTCCAGTGACTCTCTCCAGGATCAGCTTGATACCTACTCACTACACTTAGTGTGTATGCTACATCGGGTCTGGTACATAGCATCACGTACATGATAGAGCCTACAGCCGAAGCATAGGGTATCCCTTGCATGCGAGCTCTCTCCAAATCAGTCTTGGGAGACATCTCTTTGGAGAGAGTGAGTCCAGAGATCGTGGGTAAGTTCCCACGCTGGGATTCTTCCATACTAAACCTCTTTAGTATGGTGTCAATGTACCTGGATTGGGACAATCCCAGTATCCGTTTAGATCTATCTCTATAGATCATAATTCCTAGTATGCAGGAGGCATCACCTAGATCTTTCATTGAGAATCTTTGTGATAAGAAGAGCTTGACCGATTGCAGCATAGGAATGTCATTTCCTATCAAGAGTATGTCGTCCACGTACAATAGGAGGAAGACAACCTTACTCTCTGCCACCTTCTTGTAGATACGAGGTTCATCTACATTTTTGACGAAATCAAACTCTTTGATAACGACGTCGAAGAAGATGTTCCAACTCCGTGATGCTTGCTTTAATCCATAAATGGATTTAAGCAGCTTGCACACCTTCCCGCTGCTCCCACTATCTATGAAGCCCTCTGGCTGAGTCATGTACACGCACTCTTCTAAATCACCGTTTAGAAAGGCGGTCTTAACATCCATTTGCCAGATTTCGTAGTCATGATATGCAGCAATGGAAAGCATGATCCGGATGGATTTAAGCATAGCCACTGGAGAAAAGGTTTCGTCATAGTCCACACCTGGTCTTTGACGAAAACCCTTTGCAACAAGTCTATCTTTGAAAGTCTCCACTTTCCCATCTACACCAAGTTTTTTCTTGAAGATCCACTTGCTCCCAATGGGTTTTACCCCTTCAGGAGCATTTTCCAAAGTCCATACTTTGTTGGTGTACATGGATTCCATCTCGGACCGCATTGCATCCAGCCATTTCACTGAGTCCCCACTCATGATGGCCTGTTCGAAGCTAGTTGGGTCATCATCAACCATGATGCAATCCTCGCTCCCACCATCCATGAGAAAACCGTAGTATCTCTCAGGTGGGTGAGGAACCCTACTAGATCTGCGGAGTGGCTGGGGTTCATCGGGAACTACCGAATCCTCTGGTTCCACCAAATCTTCTGTTGTGGTTTGTACAGCTGAAACCTCTTGCAGTTCTACCTCAGAACCACTAATCTCTTTTGCAAGAAATTCCTTTTCTAAAAAGGTAGCGTGTTGAGCAACAAATACCCTTTGTTCCCCACTGTGGTAGAAGATATACCCTTGCGAATGCTTGGGATATCCAACAAACTTACACAAAACAGACCTTGCCTTGAGTTTGTCCGGTTTTTGTCTTTTGACATAAGCCGGGCAACCCCATATCTTAATAAAATTAAGATATGGTCTCTTCCCCTCCCGTATCTCATATGGGGTGGTAGGCACAGATTTGGTTGGAACCCTATTCAGTAGGTATGCTGCTGTCTCCATTGCATATCCCTAGAAGGAAATAGGTAACTCAGCTATACTCATCATAGAGCGCACCATATCTAATAGGGTGCGGTTCCTCCGTTCCGATACACCGTTGTGCTGTGGTGTATATGGAGGAGTTAGCTGAGAGAGAATCCCATTCTCTTTTAGGAAGTCCAGGAATTCATTGCTCAAGTATTCACCTCCTTGATCAGATCGAAGGATTTAAATACTTTTCCCTGTTTGGTTCTCGACTTCTTGTTTATATTCTCTAAATTTCTCAAAAGCTTCTGATTTGTGTTTCATCAGGAACACATATCCGAATCTAGAGAGATCGTCAGTGAATGTAATGAATTACGAAGAACCATCCCTGGCATGTGTAGACATGGGACCGCATACATCACTATGTATCAGTCCCAAGAGTTCAGTAACTCTTTCTCCGTGTCCCGTAAACGGAGTTTCGGTCATCTTGCCTTTGAGACATGACTGGCAAGTGTCATAAGATGAAAATTCGAACGGTTTCAAATATCCATCCTTATGAAACTTAGCTAGTCGTGTCGAATTGATGTGACCCAGTCTACAATACCACAAGAAGGATTCGTTCAGTTCTGAACTCTTCCTCTTGTGTGTGTTTGTTATGCTCAGAACTGTTGATTGATTTAGAACATAAATGCCATTGTACAACGTGCCTGATCCAACCAACTTTTGGTTAAGGAAAATGTTCATAACATTATCCAGTAATACAAAATTATATCCCTCTTTACTCAACAAAGAAACCGATATAATGTTGCATATCAGGTTCGGCATGTAATAGCATTCGTTCAGAATCAATGTATTACCAGTTGGCAATACAAGGTGATATTCCCCGACGGTTTTAGCTGCAACTATTGCACCATTTCCAACCCTTATGTCTTTATTACCTTCTCCAAGTTCTCTACCTTTCCTAAGCCCATGTAACTGATTACATATATGGGATCCTGACCCGGTATCTAATACCCAGGACGTAGAGCAAATGGAGAAACAGTTCTCTGTAACGAACACACCCGAAGAAAATGCATCAACATATACTTTCTTCATTCGGGTGGCATGGGAATCCTGGTATTCCCCTATATCCTGTTCAGTCTTATAACTTTTATAAGAAAGAACGGAACCAACGTTCCCCAGCACAGTATAACATGCGGGTTCGGTCAATACATCCATATTATTATCTTTATTAAGGCATGATATGGTCGCTACCTGGAGAGAGAGAGAAGAAAACACTTTAGCGTATGCTCTTGCAAGATCAGATTTGTTATTATTTTATCTAATCAGGATGGCTCCCACTGTTTTTATCAAATCTTCCTTCAAACCCTAAAAGGAAAGTGTAGCCGGGATTAATTACACCCTACAACTTCGCCAATCTTTCAGCCAGGCCAGTGTCGGTACTTTGAGGGAGGTTCCCCGTGCTTTCGCACGGACCTAATTAAAGTAAACCTCGTTTTCCCAGAGACGTAACCCCGTTGACACCTTTCTAGACACCTATTTGATCGGCTAATTGTCCTGTGTAAAACTCTCCCAGGAGTAACAATTACTCGCAGTGGGTATCGGGATCCAACTATCTCATAGAAGTATGCAATCTCATTGCAAATTTCAACCCTTGAAATTCCCGATAATATTTTGCCCCAAGCATCCCATGACCTTTACGGAGGTCAACAAACCACAGGGTGCAAGTCAAGTTCAACCCGTCATTTCTTGATTGAATCAAACCCACCCACACGACCCTTGACGGAGGTCAATAAGGTCATACGACTACCCTAATCCAATCTGCATCATATGCATAAGCAGATAAATACTAGTTAGCTACCGCACACTACGCCTTGACGGAGGTCAACAAACGTAGCACGAATACTAAGTAGGACTTATCTGAAATGACGGAGGGCTACGACAGGTTTTTCTGAAAACCTATTGCGTAATGAACTTGATATCGTTGTAGAATCAAGTGAATTTTGAAATTGAGTGATTTTGAGGCTTTTATTAGTTTTGCTAAAGAGGTCACTCCCGGTGAAGGGATCTTGGCTCTTTTCTCATCGAATAAGGTGCAGGTCATATCATATATATCACTATGCAAAGCAAAACTCTAAAAGCAATCAAAAACAAACCGAGTGTTGTATCATCTGCCAGTTTTGCTAAAGAGGTCACTCCCGGTGAAGGGATCTCGGCTCTTTCCTCATCGAATAAGGTGCGGGATATATCATATATATCACTATGCAAAGCAAAAACTGCAGCCACCCTTTTTGAAAAATTTGATTCTACAACATCTTTTAGGTTTCTTTTCTTTCATTAATCATATTAATAAAGTCCTATCATTTAAATCACCTAAACATCACAGATAAATACGACGTACACTTATGCCATCTGCATTCGCCTCGATGTCCCCTCGTGCACCGTTAGGTTAGGTAACTAACGGCAGAGCGGGGCAGGGCTAGTGCGGGTGTAAAACATAAGTAACGTCTATATAATATATCATATATACTATATACAGTATTTATCACAACATATCAAATGATTACATCACAGATATCGCAGCAGAAGAAAACATATGAAACATTGGATATACTAGGACGTCCGTGTTTTATTTTGAGCCTTCATAAAACACGGATTCCACGGTTGCGATGAATAGCCAAACCCACATTCGTAGACCCCTACGAGAGTGGCAAGCAACCCTTCCAATTCTAGAGTTAGGAGACCAGGACTCGACTCCTCGAGTCGGTCTCCCACTGGACTGTAGAACCCTGTTACTTATGCTCTCCTCCTTGGGTCTATCCTAGTGCGGAAAAGTAATTAATATACAAATGGTGACATCAACCTCATCCCGGAAGTGCCCCAATAAAAGAATATTACATACATTTAATTTTACATGAATGAAAATAAAAACCCTCATCTCACATAAAACCCCCGGCTATTCAGAAACGCGACGATCCAATATAACATATCCAGCAACACATAACATCACATGTCATCAACGTAAGTAAATATGCGCATCCCAATTGTCGTTGACATATAGCAAAGAAACCGGAGATAACACATATTACACTTACGGTCACAGAAAATAAAGTGTAAAACTACAACATTTGGAATCCACGATTTCTTTAGACATCGTAAATCCGAAATATCACATACTTCGCATTTCATGCCTAACTATATGAATTCCACATATTGTATCACATTCCAGATAAATAGACATTATTAAACTTTCCGATCGAATAATCAAATACCCAGGATTTCCTAAATAGCTCAACACTTGAGCAGAGTTCAAATATTCTAGAATACGTCACAGCACCAACGGTCCAGCTGTCAAGCCAACGCCTCACATGTGGCACGCCGTACTGCCCCAAACCCTAAGGTTCAAAAGGCAGTTCGAGATGGTCACATAATCGAGTTAAGGTTTGTTGTCTTCTAGATGGTCCATCGCGTTACATGCACGTTTTTCCGAAAGATTTAAACTCAAGAAAAAATTCAACACTTGAAACTTTTTCGTGCCGGGAAAAATTGAGTTAATGATATCTGTTCGAACATTTTAATACTTTCTAAATTATCCGGAAAACAATAACGAATTTAAATTTTCCGATCGAATCAACGATTACAAAATAAACCCCAGAACACTCAACACTTGAGTCATTTTAAAAATACCCAGAAAATATAACTGCCAGAAATAGAAATTATTGTGCAAAACTAAGTGCATAATTCCTCTTTACTGCCGCGGATCCGCGGCCCAAGAGCGGTACGGCGGCGGTTCCGCGGCGGTTTGTACGAATCATCCTCTCGTTTTTCACTGCAATTCTTATATTTCCCTGCTGACTTTTTTAGGCATTTTTAATTCAGAAAAATCACAGTTTTTAAAATTTGTCCAGAGAGGGGTTCCTTTTGGCGTTTCGGGGTTCGTTCGGAGTTTTAACTTCGTATACACATCGCCTAATGCTCTAGCTAGGCTCTGATACCACTGTAGGGTTACTAGGCACTCTAACAAGGGTTAAGAAAGCATCAACCATGCCCGATTAAAATTTTAGCCATGCCTAACAACCCCAAACATGATCTTTGCTAGAAAATTAGGGTTTCACATGCAAGTAAATAGCATCTACAATTAAGTGAATATGAAATACAACCTTTGTAGATCGGTCCTTCACTTCTTTAGCTCCTTGTTGAAGTCCCTTCGCTGCGATTGTGGTTCTCCCGGATTTTGCATGGCTTCACGAGGCTAAAGGAACGTCCTTGCTTGAAGTCTTCGAGGCCAAAGATGATCTACGTCGAGGAGATGCCAACTCAAGTTTCTACTTCACTAACTAGAGAATTAGTGAAGCAAACACCCTAAACTAAAGTGCTATTCTAGTAGATGATGGAGAAATAGGAAGTGGTTTCACTTTAGAATTTATTTTCTCACTTTGGATCAAACCCTAGAGAGCCCTTTTGCTCAAGGAAGAAGATGAAGAAAATAAAGAGAGAAAGATAATGATCAAGTGAGAAAGCTAACCATGGTGAGTGAGTATCATATACTAACTCATGTAGAGATATAACCATGGCTAATCCTTATGGTTGGGTTAACAAATATCCATAGAAAAAACAAACTTAGTAGACTTAGTCAATGCATCCACAAGCTTCTACAAGCTTCATGCATTTTTCTAATCCTCCACTAATTTTGTAATTACTTTAAATATTAAAACCCAACATAATAAATAGCATGGTGTAAGTCTCATACACCCATGAATGATGTATCAACAACCATGATACAAAAAGAAAACACATTTTAGTATATATCATATATACATTAAAGTTGTGCACATATGAGAAAAGCCCTTAAGTGAACAAATGTTAGTTAATGTAAATTAGTATATCAAATATACAATTATACAATAAATTATTAAATCAACACTTGACTTAATAATCCAGTCATAACTCATATAACCGACTAACATCCAATGTATCGACTTATCGAATCAACACTTGATTCGATAACCCGGCTATATCTCATATAACCGACCGATACGAAAAGTCGCGAGAATGAAATATGGTATCACATACATGCATTATTCTCGGTCCCGCACACATCACATATGCGCTCCTATTTCGTTTTGCCGGTGTTAGTTATATGTATGCCATAGAGGCCATTGCTGTACATGAGATGTATATTGTAGTTGATGCTGGGACATATATAGGTAGGACTTTCTTACTCAACATGATAGTACGCTATCTGGTTGCTCTTTATCTTAACATGTATACTTGCAGTCTCTCTATTACATGTTGATAAAGCCCTTAGGATGTGTGCTCGACTTCCAGGGTTATGATGTAGATCATACTAGTGGGGCCTGGGTAGTCCATGAGTACATCCTTCAATGTTCCTAGTCGTAGGAATATCGAGACGGGGCATCGATATTCCAGAGTAGACTAGCGTATATCTTCTCGACCCATGTGATGGGCGATGGATGATCCCATATCCATTGGTGTTTGACATCAGAGATGGTATGCGGGTGCTCAGTGATGACTGGGTACATTGAACGGACTCGCCGAGAACTCGAAGATGGTATTATACCTCACGTCAGATGGCGGTTCTCTGGTGACACTGGTACAACTTAGTCTGTTAACCCGAGATCGTCATAGAGTCTTATGTGTCTCCCACTGTGCTTTGATTTACACCCTACCACGGCTTTATTGATTCGTGTAAACAGGTGGTTTTTGGGTACAGTCCCGATTCACATGGAGGCAATGAGCGATAGGAGGGGATTCGTCTCTCTCGGTATTGGGGGTTGATGTTGCGCTATGCTCGACTGGCCATAATTGGAAATTCCTGGCCAGGGTTGCAGTGATTTACTGGTAAGTGTTATCAGTAGTTTCACGCTTGTTGTGGACCATACATCGGCATGACTTATCAAGCTACTGGGGTCTGACGTTTACCACCCCTAGGAGAGATATGCGACATATCACACGAAAAGACCGGACTGTGCGGTAAGTGTTACTGATTGGATTCACAGGAGTGTGAGCGGGCTTGCTCATTGATCTTCTAATCGCTCAATACCCGGGTGGTCGTTACCTTTAACAGACCGCTTGCGGCTTGTGGGTGTTTGATATGATCATCACCTACTGCTGGCGTATTGAGGAGTCTTTAGAGTCCTACACAGAGGTTTCCTGGCTCAAGCGAAACGAAATAGGAGCGCATATGAGATATGTGCGGGACCGAGAATAATACCAGTATGTGATACTGTATTCTATTCTCGGGATTTGTATCATTGGACGGTTATATAAGATATAGCCGGGTTACCGAATCAAATGTTGATTCGATACATTGATACACTTGATATTAGTCGGTTATATGCGATATGACTGGATCATTAAATCAAGTATTGATTTAATGATTTAATGTATAATTATATATTTGATATATTACTTTACATTAACTGGTATTGGTTCAATTAAGATTTGTTTTCTCACTAGTTTGTGCATAAGTGTATATATGATATATATCTGTGTACATATGTTTGTATCATGTTTGATGATACGTACAAGTTGTGTGTATGAGAATTATATCAAGATTATGTTTAAGATTAAGGTATTGTTTTATCAAGAGAATTAACAAAAGAAATGAACTTGGTCAAAGTTGTCAAGCTTGAAGAAGCTTGGAGAAACCTTGACAAAGTCCACTCTTTTGTCATTTCTTTTGATAATTCTTTAACCTAACCTTTAACCGAATACCTTGGTCAATTCTCTACATGAGTTAAGCATGAGGGCTTAACTCAACCATGGTGCCATAATTAAAAGAATAAGTTTCATTCTTATTTCATTATGTTTTTATTCTTTCTTCTTCTTCATCTTCATCATGCTTCATGATAGCTTGCTAGCTCTAATGGTGCCATGAGAAAAAGAGTGAGAAATCCAATTCTAAAGTGAACCCACATCCTATTTCTTCATCCTCTACCACTCTCCATGTAGTAGAGTGTGTTATCTTCACAAGTTTCATGACCTAGTGAAGATGGAGCTTGGGTTTGAGTCGCCTCGACGTAGATCATTTTCGGCACCGAAGTCAACGACCTAGCCCGATCATTTATTCGACAAAACCATTGCTAGAGTTCGGGATCCTGATGATCGCAGCGGAGGGATGTCAACACGGAGCTAAAGATGTGGAGGACCGGATCTACAAAGGTTGTATTTCCTTTCACTTGTAGTTAAGTTGTTAACTTGCATGTTCTTTCGCCTTACCTCTAGTACCGATCTTGTTTAGGGTTTCTCGGCACATAGAAAATTTTGATTTTGGCATGGTTGATGCGTTGTAGAACCTCATGGGTGTTCTTAGGAACCCTACATTGGTATCAGAGCCTAGCTAGAGCTTTAGGCGAAGTGTAGACGAAGTTAGAGATCCGATCGAACCCCGAAACCCCGATCAAAACCCTTCTCTCTACATTTTTTCAAACTGTGGATTTTTGTGAATTAAAAATGCTCAGAAAATTAAGCAGGAAAATCTAAGGATTACTGTGAAGTACGGACACCTAACTCAAAAATTTGACCGCGGAACCCCGGCCAAACCAAGGGTTTGGCGGCGGTTCCGCGGCCAAAATTGTGAATTAGTCCCTCAAACTTCACATATTTATTCTTAGGTCCTTTCTTGTCATTTTTTCTGGGAATTTTTTAATTCCACTCAAGTGTTGAGTTTTTTAGGGTTTTATTGGGGACTCCTTAATTCGATCGGATAATTTAACTTCGTTTATGTTTTTCCGGATATTTTAGAAACTGTTAAAAAGTTCGACCGGATATAAATACCCATTTTTTCCCCTGCCGGAATATTTCCAAGTGTTGGATTTTTCCGTAGTTTAAGAACGTTCTAAGTAGTGCAAGTAACACGATGGACCCTCTAGAAGACAACAAACCTTAACTCGATTATGTGACCGTCTTGAACTGCCCTTTGAATCTTAGAGTTTGGAGCAGTACGACATGCCACATGTGAGGCGTTGGCTTGACCCTTCTACAGCTGGACCGTTGGTACTGTGGCATGAAGTGCATGTTTTAAACTTTTTTCATGTGTTGAGATTTTCGGGAAAACTTGGGTGTTTGATTATTCGATCGGAAAGTTTAACATTGTCTATTTATCTGGAATGTGATACAATATTTGGAATCCACAAGTAGTTATGAGATAACTGATTTGGATGTTATAAACATAGCACTTTAGTCTCACTTGATTGGTTACCACGGAATTTTGATGTGATCAAAAGTCCGTCGCAATCACGTAGCGTACGCGGATACTCGCCGGGTAAACTTAATAGACAGCTGCACCCTATAGCCTCAACCAAGTGACTGTAGGAGAACCCCGTCGCCGAAAGCATCCATCCGGGTGCTCGCGGTAGCGGTGTTCCGCCTTGGTGCACTTCGTCGACGGCATCGGGGGTGCGGCCGTCTACTAATGTTTGCGACGAGCATTCGATCGATATATCGGGAATCTTGTTGAATTGCCCGACTTGATATTGAAAAGTGTTTTCGATAATGAGACTAAAATGTGGGGTTTATAAATGTTAGGCATGTGATGTCTAAGGAATTCAAATGGTTAGGCATGCGATGTCTAAGTAGGTTGCGGATTCCAACTGTTGTAGTTTTACACTTTCTTATCTGTGACCGTAAGTGTAATATGTGATATCGCCGGTTTCGTTGCTATATGTCAACGATAATTGGGATACGAATGTTTACTTACGTTGATGGCATGTGATGTTATGTGTTGCTGGATATGTTATATTGGATAGTCGTGTTTGAATAGCCGGGGGTTTTGTGTGGGATGAGTGTTTTTCATTTTCATTCATGTAAAAACTTGTATGTAATTTACTTTTATTGGGGCACTTACAGGTTCCGGATGATGTCACCATTTGTATATTATTTACTTTTCCGCATTAGGATAGACCCAAGGAGGGAGCACAAGTAACCGGGTTCTAGGGTCCAGTGGGAGACCATCTCGAGGAGTCGAGTCCGGGTCTACTAACCCTAGAATTGGTAGGGTTGCTTGCCACTCTCGTAGGGGTCTATGGGTGTGGGATTGGCTATTCATCACGACCGTGGAATTCGTGTTTTATACTGGCTCGTATTAAAAACACGGACGTCCTAGTATATCCAATATTTCATAAGATATTTTCTGCTGCGTTATCTGTGATGTGATCATGTGATATGTTCAGATAGATATTGTATATAGTATATATGATATATTATATAGACGTTGCTTATGTTTTACACCCGCGCTAGCCCTGCCTCGCTCTGGCGTTAGTTACCTAACCTAACGGTGCAGACGGGACATCGGGGCGAATGCGGATGGCATAAGCGTACGTTATATTTATCTGTGATGTTTAGGTGGACTTAAATGATGGGACATTCATTAATGAGATTAATGAAAGAAAATAAACCTAAAAGATGTTGTGGAATCGAATTTCAAAAATAAAAAAGGTAGCTACAGTTCTTGATTTGCATCGCGGTGTTCCTTGTAGAACATCCTGCACCTTATTCGATAAGGAAAGGGCCGAGATCCCTTCACCGGGAGTGACCCCTTTAGCAATAACTGCCAGATGCTACAACCCTCGGTTTGTCTTTTGATTGCTTCTATAGTTTTTGCTTTGCACAGCGGTATATATGATATATCCTGCACCTTATTCGATGAGGAAAGGGCCGACGATCCTTCACCGGGAGTGACCTCTTTAGCAAAACTAGAAAAGCCTAAAAAACACTCCATTTAAAAACCATTTGATTCTGCAGCGAGATCAAGTTGAAAGCGTTAAATGTTTTCATAAAAACCCTTCGCAATCCTCCGTCATTTTAGGAAGTTGAGTACTTAGTATTCGTGCTGTGTTTGTTGACCATAGTCAAGGCACAGTGTACGGTAGCTAAGTGATGTCTTCCTACACCGCATATGATGCGATTAGTTAGGACAGTCGCGTGACTTTGTTGACCTTTGTTAAGGGTCATGTGGGTGGGTCTAATTAATCACGAAATGACGGGTAGAACTTGACTAGTACTTATGATTTGTTGACCATAGTTAAGGTCATAAGTGCTAGGGGTAAAAACCTTTATCGGGAGTTTCAAGTGTTGAAATTTGCAATGAGATTGCATACCTTCTATATGATAGTTGGATCCCGATACCCACTGCGAGTAATTGTTACTCCTGCGAGAGTTTTACGCTTTACAATTAGCCGATCAAGTAGGTGTCTAGAAGGTGTCAACGGGGTTACGCCTCTGGGAAAAGGAGGTTTATTTTAATTAGGTCCGTGCGAAAGCACGGGGAACCTCCCTCAAAGTACCGACACTGGCCTGGCTGAAAGATTGGCGAACTTGTAGAGTGTAATTAATCCCGGCTAGTATTTCCTATTAAGGTTTGAAGGAAGATTTGATAAAAACAGTGGGAGCCATCCTGATTATATAAAATATATAACCAATCTAATCTTGCAAGAGCGCACGCAGAGTGTTTCTTCTCTCTCTCTCCAGGTAGCGACCATATCACGCCTTAATCAAGATAATAATATGGATGAATTGACCGAACCCGCTTGTTATACTGAGCTGGGGAACGTTGGTCCCGCTCCAACTTATAATTGTTATAAGACCGAGCGGGAAATAGGGGTATACCAGGATTCCCATGCCGCCCAAATGAAGAAAGTGCATGAGATGCATCTCCTTCGGGTGTGTTAATTACAAAGAACTGTTTCTCAGTGTCCTCTACGTCCCAGGTATTAGATACCAGATCAGGATCCCGCAAATGTAATCCGTTAGATGGGCTACAGATAGGTAGAGAACTGAGAACGGGTGATAAGTTTCATAAGACAGAATACGGTACAAGTGTTGTAGCCAAGTCTGTTGGTCATTTCACCCTGTATTACCAATACATTGATTCTGAACAAATGCTATTAGATACCGAACCTGATATACAAAATCATATCAGTCTCTTTATTAGTAAAGAAAGGATATAATTTTTTATTGTTGGATAATGTTTTGAACATTTCCTACATTTCAAAAGTTGATCGGTTCAGGCACGTTATCTAAAAGCATTGACGTTCTAAATCAAACTACAGCTCCTAGTATACAGAACACACACAAGAGGAAGAGTTCAGAAATGAACGAATCCTTCTAAAGGTATTGTAGACTAGGTCATATCAATTTGACCCGACTAGCTTAAGTTACATTTTAGATGCATATTTAAATCAGTTTGAATTTACATCTTGTGAAACTTGCCAGTCATGTCACAAAGATAAGATGACCATAGATCTGTTTATTGGAAACAGAGAAAGAGTTAGTAAACTCTTGGGACTGATACATAGTGATGTATGCAAGGTCCCCTGTCTACACATGCCAGGACCGGTTCTTTGTACTTCATTACATTCTCTGATGATCTCTCAAGATTCAGCCATATGTTCCTGTTGAAACATAAGTCCAAAGTTTTTGAGATATTCACAGAATATAAGTTATAAGTAGAGAACCAAAAACCGGGTATAAGTATAATGTCCTATGATAAGATCAGGGAGGAGAATACTTGTGCATGGAATTCTTGGAATATTCTAAAGGAGAATGAGATTCTCTCTCGGTGTTACTCCTCTGAATACACCACAGCACAACGGTATATCGGGGCGGGGCAATCGCACCATATTAGATATGGTGTGCTCTATGATGAGTACTACTGAGTTACCTATTTCCTTTTGGGGTTGTGCACTTGAGAAGTTGCATACCTATTGAATTGGATTCCAATCAAATCAGTGCCTACCACTCCATATAAGATATGGTATGGGAAGAGCCTATCTCTTAAGTAAGTTAAGATTTGGGATTGTTCGGCCTATGTCAAAAGCAAAATCCGGACAAGATCGAGGCAAGATCAGTTTTCTAGAACTGGAAAAGTTCCAGCTATATAAACTACAGCTAATGATTTGACAGAACGAAAGGATTCAATAGTCCCCGACTAACCTCAGCCTCTCCGCCGATCTGGTAAGGGTTCCTCATCCGCCTGAGAGACACTTCGGTTTCTCGATGACAGTGGGAGCGAGGATTGCATCATGAGATGATGACCTAACTAGTTTCGAGCTGGCCATCGAGAGTAGGGACTCTGTAAGAATGGCTGGATGCTTAGAGATCTGAGATGGAATCCATATACACCAACAAAGTATGGACTTTGGTTGCTATATCTGAAGGGTTAAATCCCCATCAGGAGCAAGTATATCTTGAGAAGATTACTTGGTGTAGATGGAAAAGTTGAGACTTTCAAAGCTAGACTTATTAATGGTTTTCATCATCGACCAAGCGTGGATAATGATGAAACCTTTTTCCAGTAACTAAGCTTAAGTCCATCCGGATCCTACTTAACAATGCTACATACCATGACTACGATATCTGGTGGTTGGGTGTCATGACTGCTTTTCTAAATACTGATTTAGAAGAGAACGTCTATAAGTACACAGCCGGAGGGCTTCGTAAACGGTGGGAGCAGCGGAAACGTGTGCAAGTTGCTTTACAGGATAAAGAAGGCATCGCGGAGTTGGAACGTCTGTTTTGATGTGGTAGTCAAAGAGTTTGACTTCATCAAAATGATAGATGAACCTTGTATATACAAAATGGTAGTAGAGAGTAAGGTCGTCATCCTCGTATTGTACGTGGACAACATACTCATGATAGGAAAAGAGTTTCTTATGCTACACACGGTCGATCTCCTCTTATCACAAGGATTCTCCAATAGGATAAAGGTGATACCTCCTAAATCCTGGCTTTTGGATCTATGAGATAGATCTAAATGGATGTTAGGATTCTCACTAGTTGTAGTGAAATGGTATCAGTTGATCCTGGGGAGAATCACTGGAAAGGTTCCAGGGTGATAAGGACGACTGAATGTCAGTCGCAGGCATTGTCTTTACCATCAGTGGAGGGACGCTATGTTGGAAGAGTTCCAAGCTAGATACCGTGGCAAACTAGAAGATAAAGGCTGATAACATCGCTATCAAAGATACTACCAAAGAGGAAGTTTGGGTGTATAATTGTTCATGAGATGAACTAGGGTCCTACCATTGTGTGACAATAGAAGTGTGGCTTTGGCACAGGAACCCTGATCCCATCAGTGACCCAGACATATTCTGAGGCAGCATCACCTGATCATGGAGATAGTTGATCTCCAGGGTGATCGAGTTATGGAGAGTAGACTTAGAGGACAACACGGCGGATCCTCTCACAAAGGCCTTTTCCCAGAGAGAGAATCATTTTTGATGGTTGAGTATGAGATACTGCAACCACTGCTACAGATGGCCCTAGTACAAGTGGGGGATTGTTAGTTATATGTATGCCCTAGAGGCCATTGCTGTACATGAGATGTATATTGTAGTGGATGCTGGGACATATATAGGTAGGACTTTCTTGCTCAACATGATAGTACGCTATCTGGTTGCTCTTTATCTTTACATGTATACTTGCAGTCTCTCTATTACATGTTGATAAAGCTCTTAGGATATGTGCTCGACTTCCAGGACTACGATGTAGATCATACTAGTGGGGCCTGGGTAGTCCATGAGTACATCCTTCAATGTTCCTAGTCGTGGGAATATCGAGACGGGGCATCGATATTCCAGAGTAGACTAGCGTATATCTTCTCGACCCATGTGATGGGCGATGGATGATCCCATATCCATTGGTGTTTGACATCAGAGATGGTATGCGGGTGCTCAGTGATGAATGGGTACACTGAACGGACTCGCCGAGAACTCCCAGATGGTATTATACCTCACGTCAGATGGCAGTTCTCTGGTGACACTGGTACAGCTTAGTCTGTTGACCCGAGATCGTCATAGAGGCTTGTGTGTCTCCCACTGTGCTTTGATTTCCACCCTACCACGGCTCTATTGAGTCGTGCAAACAGGTGGTTTTTGGGTACAGTCCCGATTCACATGGAGGCAATGAGCGATAGGAGGGGATTCGTCTCTCCCGGTATTGGGGGTTGATGTTGCGCTATGCTCGATTGGCCATAACTGCAAATCCCTGGCCAGGGTTGCAGTGATTTACTGGTAAGTGTTATCAGTAGTTTCACGCTTGTTGTGGACCTTACATCGGCATGACTTATGAAGCTACTGGGGTCTGACGTTTACCACCCCAGGCGAGATATGCGACATATCACACGAAAAGACCGGACTGTGCGGTAAGTGTTACTGATTGGATTCACAGGAATGTGAGCGGGCTTGCTCATTGATCTTCTAATCGCTCAATACCCGGGTGGTCGTTACCTTTAACAGACCGCTTGCGGCTTGTGGGTGTTTGATATGATCATCACCTACTGCTGGCGTATTGAGGAGTCTTTAGAGTCCTACACAGAGGTTTCCTGGCTCAAGCGAAACGAAATAGGAGCGCATATGAGATATGTGCGGGACCGAGAATAATACCAGTATGTGATACTGTATTCTATTCTCGGGATTTGTATCATTGGACGGTTATATAAGATATAGCCGGGTTACCGAATCAAATGTTGATTCGATACATTGATACACTTGATATTAGTCGGTTATATGCGATATGACTGGATCATTAAATCAAGTATTGATTTAAAGATTTAATGTATAATTATATATTTGATATATTACTTTACATTAACTGGTATTGGTTCACTTAAGATTTGTTTTCTCACTAGTTTGTGCATAAGTGTATATATGATATATATTTGTGTACATATGTTTGTATCATGTTTGATGATACGTACAAGTTGTGTGTATGAGAATTATATCAAGATTATGTTTAAGATTAAGGTATTGTTTTATCAAGAGAATTAACAAAAGAAATGAACTTGGTCAAAGTTGTCAAGCTTGAAGAAGCTTGGAGAAACCTTGACAAAGTCCACTCTTTTGTCATTTCTTTTGATAATTCTTTAACCTAACCTTTAACCGAATACCTTGGTCAATTCTCTACATGAGTTAAGCATGAGGGCTTAACTCAACCATGGTGCCATAATTAAAAGGATAAGTTTCATTCTTATTTCATTATCTTTTTATTCTTTCTTCTTCTTCATCTTCATCAAGCTTCATGAAAGCTTGCTAGCTCCAATGGTGCCATGAGAAAAAGAGTGAGAAATCCAATTCTAAAGTGAACCCACATCCTATTTCTTCATCCTCTACCACTTGCCATTTAGTAGAGTGTGTTATCTTCACAAGTTTCATGACCTAGTGAAGATGGAGCTTGGGTTTGAGTCGCCTAGACGTAGATCATCTTCGGCACCGAAGTCAACGTCCTAGCCCAATCATTTCTCCGACAAAACCATTGCTAGAGTTCGGGATCCTGATGATCGCAGCGGAGGGACGTCAACACGGAGCTAAAGATGTGGAGGACCGGATCTACAAAGGTTGTATTTCCTTTCACTTGTAGTTAAGTTGTTAACTTGCATGTTCTTTCGCCTTACCTTTAGTACCGATCTTGTTTAGGGTTTCTCGGCACATAGAAAATTTTGATTTTGGCCTGGTTGATGCGCTGTAGAACCTCATGGGTGTCCCTAGGAACCCTACATCATGAGCCAGTAAAACCTCTATGTAGGACTCTAAAGACTCGTCAATACGTCGGCAGTAGGTGATGATTACATCAAGCACCCACAAGCCGTCAGCGGTACTAGCTGGACGTAACGGCTACACGGGTATTGAGCGATCAGATGATAAGCAAGCAAGCCAGCTCCAACTCCTGTAAAAGCCAAACGGTAACACTTCCCGTACAGTCCGGTCTCCTCGTCTGATATGTCGCATATCAATTCTAGGGGTGGTAAACGTCAGACCCCAATAAACGATAAGTCATGCCGATGTGAGGCTCATAACGGGTCGAGAAACTATAGGTAACACTTACCAGTAAATCTCTAAATCAGCCCTGGCCAGGGACTTCCCTGTTATAGCCAATCGAGCACAACGCAACATCAACCCCCAATACAAGGAGAGACGAAACCCCTCCTATCGCTCATTGCCTCCATGTGACTCGGGACTGTACCCAAAAACCACCCTTTTGCACGCCCTCTTGGACGTGGTAAGGTGGAAATCAAAGCACAGTGGGAATCACACTAGACTTTATGACGATCTCGGGTCTACAGACTAACCTACACAAGTGTCACCAGAGAACTGCCATCTGACGTGAGGTATAATACCATCTGGGAGTTCTCGGCGAGTCCGCCCGGTGTACCAAGTCTCCACTGAGCACCCGTATACTATCTCAGATGCCAAACACCAATGGATATGGGATCATCCATCGCCCATCTCATGGGTCGAGAAGCGTATACGCTAGTCTACTCTAGTATATCGATGCCCTGTCTCGATACACCTACGGCTAGGAACATTAAAGGATGTACGTATGGACTACTCTGTCCCTACTAATATGATCTGCATCATAGTCCAGGTAGTCAAGTACACATCCTAAGGGCTTTACCAACATGTAACTATAAGACAGTATAAAGAGACAAGTACACATGTTAAGATAAAGAGCAACCGGATAGCATACTATCATATCGAGCAAGAAAGTCCTCTCTATATATGTCCAAGCATCCAATATAATATACATCATCTGTTCAATACTGGCCTCTAGGGCATACATACAACTAACAGATCCCATATCCATTGGTGTTTGACATCAAAGATGGTATACGGGTGCTCAGTAGAGATTGGGTACACTGAACAGGACTCGCCGAGAACTCCTAGATAGTATTATACCTAGCATCAGATAGCAGTTCTCAGGTGACACTTGTACAGGTTAGTCTGTAGATCCGAGATCTTCATTGAGTCTTGTGTGATTCTCACTGTTCTTTGATTTCCACCTTACCACGTTCATGAGAACGTGCAAAACGGTGGTTTTTGGGTACAGTCCCGAGTCACATGGAGGCAATAAGAGATAGGAGGGGTTTCGTCTCTCCCGGTATTGGGAGTTCATGTTGCGCTTTGCTCGATTGGCCATAACAGGAAGTCCCTGCCCAGGGCTAATAGAGAAATTTACTGCTTAGTGTTATCAGTAGTTTCTCGACCCGTTATGATTCTCATATCGGCATGACTTATCAAGTTACTGGGGTCTGACGTTTACCACCCCTAGACTAGATATGCGACATATCATACGAAGAGACCGGACTGTACGGTAAGTGTTGTTGTTGGATTTATAGGAGTTTGGCCAAGCTTGATTGTTTATCTTCTGATCGCTCAATACCCGGGTTGCCGTTACGTCCAGATAGTACCGCTGATGGCTTGTGGGTGACTGATATGATCACGACCTACTGCCGGCGTATTGAAAAGTCATTAGAGTTCTACATAGCGGTTTCCTAGCTTATGCAAAATGAAGTAGGGCACATATGTGATATGTGCGGGACCGATATTAATACGTGTATGTGATACCGTATTCTAATCTCGCGATATATATATGATATTAGTCAGTTATATGTGATAGAGCCGGATTATTAAATCAAGTGTTGATTTAATAATTTAATGTGTAATTATATATTTGATATATTATTATACATTAACTAATATTAGCTCACTTAAGAATTTCTTTTTCTCATTGTGCAATTAATATATATATGTGATATATATTAATGTTGTGTCATGCTAGATGATACATTGGACATGGGTGTATGAGACTCATACTATACATATGTAATGTGGGGTTTTAATTATTAAGGGTAAATCAAAATTAGGTGGAAAATTGTCAAGGTTTAGAAGCTTGGAGAAACTTGTGGTATCCTTTGACTTGTTCCACTAATTTTGTCTTACTCTAGATATTTATTAACATAACTATTATCTTAAGCCATGGCTTAGTCTCTACAAGAGTTATATGTGATATTTCTCACCCATGGTTCTTACATGATCATGAGATTCTTGAGTTAATTTTTTCTTCATCTCCATCCTCCTTGTTCTCTAGCCTTGAGTGAGAAAAAGAAAGAGAGTGAGAAAATTAATTCTAAAGTGAGCAAAATTCCTTCTTCACCAATCTATACCAAACTAGCCATATAGTATAGGTTGTTTCTTCACTTGTTCATCACATAGTGAAGAGGTGGCTTGAGTTAGAGTTTGTTCGACGTAGATCATCTTTGTCTTCGAAGATCCTTAAGCAAGCTTGTTCCTTTCCTCTAGTGGAGCTATACGAGAGTCCGGGAGACCACTACTTGGAGCGAAGGGACTATTACACGGAGCTTTTGAAGTGAAGGACCGGTCTACAAGGGTTGTTTTCCTTGTTCACTTAGAGTAAAGATGTTTACTTTCTTAGTTATAATCCTAATTCTCTAGTTAGATCCTTGGTTCGGGTTCCCTAACACTCTAGAATTTTATAAAATGACATGCTTGATGCATTGGTAAACCTTGTGAGGGTGCTTAGGAACCCAGCAGTGATATCGGAGACTTGCTAAAGCATTAGGGTTGTCTAGACTAAGTTAAAGTGCTCAAACGAACATCGAAACCCCAAATTTCCATGCTCTCTGGAAATTTTTCCAAAAGTTGGATTTTTCCATATTAAAAATTCTCAGAAAATAGTGCAGGGTTTTCTGTGGACCCACAAGAAGAACGAAGGCCCAACTCGATCAAACGACCGCGGAAGCACGGCCAAAGCGTGCCTTTGGCGGTGGTTCCGCAACGCCGTTGGTGAGGCAGGGATCGTGCCTTCTTGTGTTGGTCCGTAGGTGCTTGGGGCACTCTCTGAGTATTTTTAACTGTGACTCAATTGTTGAGGTCTCTGGGAATTTTGGGTGTTTGATAATTCGATCGAAATGTTTAACATCTTCCGGATATCTGTGATGTGATACAATATTTAGAATCCACAATAATTGGTTTTATGAAAACTAATTAGTTTTTTATAAATCTAGCAATTTAGATTCTTGTGATCGGTTGCCGCGGGATTTTGATACGGATCGAAATGACGTCGCAATCACATAGTGTATGCGAACACTCGCCGGGTAACACTAATAGATAACCACGCCCCATCGCCCCGACAAAGTGACTGTAGAAGAACTCCGTTGCCAAAAGCATCCGTTCGGGTGCTTGCGGCCACGGTGTTCCGCCTAAGTGAACTTCGTCGACGGTATCGGAGGTGCGGCCGTCTACTAATATTTACGACGAGCGTTCGATCATTAGTTGGGAATCTTGTTGAATTGCCCGACTGGATATTGAAAAGAGTTTTCAATATGAGACTAAAATGACGGGTTTATAATGTTAGGCATGAAATTCGGAATATGTGATATTTCGGGTTTATGATGTCTAAGGAATTAATATGGTTAGGCATGAAATCCAAAGTATGTGATATTTTGGATTTATTATGTCTAAGGTGGTTGCAAATTCCAATTGTTGTAGTTTTCACTTTCTGTTCTGCGACCGTAAGTGTAGTATGTGGTGTATCGCCGGTTTCATTGCTATACGTCAATGACAATTGGGATACACATATTTACTTACATTGATGACATGTGATGTTATTTGTTGCTGGGATATGTTATATTGGATCGTCGTGTTTGAATAGCCGGGGTTTTTTGCATGAGATGAGAGTTTTTCATTTTCATTCATGTAGAACCTTGTATGTAATATTCTTTTATCAGGATACTTCCGTGTTGAGGATGATGTCACCATTGATGTATATTATTTACTTTTCCGCATTAGGATAGACCAAAGACGGAGAGCACAAGTAACCGGGTTCTAGAGTCTAGAGGGGGACCATCTCTAGGAGTTGAGACCGGGTCTCCTAACTCCAGAATTGGCAGGGTTGCTTGTCGATCTTGTAGGGGTCTAGGGATGTGGGTTTGGCTATTTTTCGCAACCGTGGAATCCGTGTTTTTTACTGGCTTAATTTAAAATACGGACCTCCTAGTATATCCAATATTTCATATGTTGACTTCTGCTGCGATGTTCTATGATGTGATTATATTACTTCCTGAGACGAATGCTTTATATTATATATATGATATATAATACATGTTGCTTATGTTTTGCATCCGCACTAAACCTACTCCCGCTCTGCCGTTAGTTATCTAACCTAACGATGTATGACGGGACCCTGAGGTGAATGCGGATGGCATAAGCATACGTTGTATTTTCGTTTCTTCAGTGATAATTAGGAAGCATAAATGATGGGACTTCATTAATCAGATTAATGAAAAGAAAGAAACCTAAAGATATTGTAGAATCAAATTTTCTAAAAGGGTAGCTCTAGTTTTTGGTTTGCATAGTGGTATTCCTTGATGAATATCCAGCACCTCATTCGATGAGGAAAGAGCCGAGATCCCTTCACCGGGAGTGACCTGTTTAGCAAAAAGCTAGCAGATCTACAACCCACATGGTTTTGTCTTTTGATTGCTTCTCTAGTTCTTGCCTTTGCATAGAGGTATTCCTTGATGAATATCCAGCACTTCATTCGATGAGGAAAGAACCGAGATCCCTTCTCCGGGAGTGAACTATTTAGAAAAAGCCTAAAAAACACTCCTTTTCAAAATCACTCGATTCTACAACGATATCAAGTTCATTATGAAAATGGTTTTCTTAAAAACCTGTCGTAGCCCTCCGTCATTTTAGATAAGTACTATTTAGTATTCGTGCTACGTTTGTTGACCATAGCTAAGGCGTAGTATGCGGTAGTTAATTAGTGCTTATTTGCTTCATATGATGCTATTGAGTTAGGGTAGTCGTACAGCTTTGTTTACCACGGGTGGGTTTAATTTAATCAGGAAATGACGGATTGAACTTGACTCGCACTTATGATTTGTTGACCATAGCCAAGGTCATGAATTGTTAGGGGCAAAATATTATTAGGAATTTCAAGTGTTGAAATTTGCAATGAGATTGCATACCTTCTATGAGATTGTTGGATCCCGATACCCACTCCGAGTAAGAGTTTCTCTTGGGAGAGTTTTGCACATTACAATTAGCCGATCAAGTAGGTGTCGAGAAAGGTGTTAACAGGGTTATGCCTCCGGGAAAATGAGGTTTATTTTAATTAGGTACGTGCGAAAGCACAAGGAACCTCCTCAAAGTACCGATACTGGCCTGGCCGAAAGATTGGTGAACTTGTAGGGTATAATTCATCCCGGCTAGTCGTACCTTTTAGGGATTGAAGGAAGATTTGATAAAAACGGTGGGAGCCATCTTGATTAGATAAAGTAATAAACTAATCTAATCTTGCAAGAGCATACGCTAAGTGTTTTCTTCTCTCTCTCCTGGTAGCGACCATTGTAAGTGCACAGCGGCGCCCCGGCCGTCAATCTTAGGCCAAAATGCGGAAACGATAATTTACTTTAACTTTTTGAACCGGCACCACCGCGCACTAAAATCCAGGATCGGGCCATTAACATAGTCCTAGCTAACAAGAGAAGGGGTAGATAGATATACCGAGCGATCCGTATCCTTCGGTCTTCTCGTCGTCGTCCCGATCTCCCCGCGTAATCTCCGGTCTTCAACTCCTCGTCGGAAGGGCACCACTTCGCAGGGTTCTTTTACGGGCTCCCACTTCTGGAACGAGGCAACTCGGGCATGAAGTTGGCGAGCCGACGTGCCCAAGGATACTGTAGGTTATCTGTAGAATGCTATGTCTCTTTGGGGTTGTGGAAGTTGCCATAACGATGGAGGAATGATATATGAACCTTTTGTAGATGAACTTGGGGATTTTTACAAAGCCAAATAGATCAAAATCCCCACTAAAAAATTTGGACAGCCCCATAAGAGCATGGCCGGCCAAAACCCTGGAGAGTGAACGAATGGAGTGAATTCTCATGAAAAAGAAGTGAGCCCCAACCTTATCCAAGAGAGAGAAAAGGTCATGATGATAAAACAATGATCACAAATAAGAACCTCACTCCAAAGCCTAATCATCAACAACCATGATTACTCCAAAAGTCAAGCCATGATGAAAAGAAAAGGTCAAATGATCATGACACAACAATATGCAATGACCACCCTCCACAATGCTTATTTGCACAATTGCAAATAAGCCTTCCTCCACCATTTTTCAGCCAAGGAAAGATACAAAGAAAAATGCCCGAAACGGAATGCAAACTGGCAACTTCAGAAAACTGATCCCGTAATAAATTACAGGAAAACCCCGCTACTGTATATATATACCCGCATTTGTATTCCGACCGAATACAAATGCAATGAGACAAAATCTACACTGTACAAAACTAGGATCCGGCTTAAACCAAAGCCCGCTAGTATTAACCGTCCGATCATGATCCGTATAATACCGCACGTATCTGATCGAACCTGCCATATCTCCATACGGCCTCTACAGCGTTTCACCCGAAACTTGAGAAAACGGTCTGTAGGGGACTTTAAAGACTCGTCAATACTTTGGCTGTGGATTTAACCACTAGCACGTCAGAGGTATTAGCCATACGTAACGGGATACCAGGTATTGACCAAAAGGGACGTCGATGAGCGAACTCATCCTGACACCCTACTGAGCCTGTCAGTGACAATATCCGTACAGTCCGGTCCGTTCGTCTATGAGCATCGCATGGCGGGCCTAGGGGGTTGGTAAAAGTCAGACCCCTAAAAGCGGTACAAGTCGTGTCGGAGTGTAGCCCAGAACACCCTGAGATACTATTGGAATACCTACCAGTAAATCTCCTGCCTTGGCCAAGGACTTCGTGTAATGGCTCTCCTAGACACAGCGCGACCTCACCCCCAATACCGGGAGAGACGAACCCCTGCAGATTCGCTCACTGCCTCCATGTGGCTCGGGACTGTACCCAACTAAAACCTGTTTGCACGTCTCCTTTGAGCGTGGTAGGGTAGTAATCAAAGTACAGTGGGAACTCACACAAGACAAATGACGATCTCAGGTCGATGAACTAACCTGTACACATGTCACCAGGGAACTGCTATCTGACGTCAGGTATAAGACCAACTAGCATGTTCCCGGCGAGTCCTGTCCGGTGTACTCATAACCCAATGAGCACCTGCATACATCTTAGGTGAACCAACTAACACCAGCGGCTTGTGAGACCGGCCGCCGTCCCTCATCGGGGTCTCGACTGTATACACTTGTCTACTCTGGAGTATCGATGCCCTGTCTCGAAACTCCCACGACTAGGGACCTTTTAAGGATGTGCTTATAGACTACCAGCTCCTACGTATATGATCGCCCTCATACTGCTGGAAGTCAAGCAAAAATCCTAGGGGCTCTATCAACGTGCAATAGTGACCTGTAAGGTCACCTAAAGCAGTACACGATGATAAAGGTAAACCAGATAGCATACTATCATCTTGAGTAAGACTACCCTACTGGGACAGGTCCTCTCTCAATCATTGCAATCACGTGCCAGTGATCCAATAATTGACTCTGAGGGCACTATCTCCAACAGTCTCCCACTTTCACTCAATGTTAATTATTGCAATGTCTCATACTCACTGCCCGTGTAATACCGAACACCCAACTCCTCTACTAATCAGTCTCACAAAACCTGTTTGCGAAACTAATGCGTTCGAGGAACAGCCTCAGTGAGTGGATCTGCCCTAATGTTTCTTGCTATGTCTCTCTTTATCTCAAGTTCGGGGAGAAAGCCATCTCCCGAAATGTGCAATACCTGTCTTAGAGTATGTCTGGATATCTGATGGGACCTAGCTCATAAATGAACTCCAAATCCAAACTTCTTAGACTATATCGTCAACTGAACTTAATCAGTATCCAGCGTCATGCCTCCCTCAGTATCCCCTTGGACCACCTGTCCAAAATACTGCCCCTCGTCAGAAGGAAAACTATAACTCTGACAACCTCTCTTTCATCCATGTCACCTTGGAAGCCTGGAATGATAACTGTCTCACGAATGAGGCTGTCATTATCATATCCCTAGAACATCCACTTATGTTCTAAAACTGCTTCCGACCGTTTCTCCAGGATTGGATTAATATCATCTTATTGCATCTACTGCAAAAACAACATCTGGTGTGGTACTTGATATCTCATGATTGACTCAATTGCCTAAGCAAGTGATCTGCCAATCATGCACATCCCTCTCCCCTTTAGTCTGTAAGACACCTTTAGAGAGGGTGACTCCATCACCTGCAGGTACACCACCATGCCAGGAGTCGTCCATTCTAAATACCTTTAGAATGCTGTCAAAGTACCCAGATTGGGAAACCACCTAAATCTAGATCTATAGATCTAGTAACCAGAATGTCTGATATAATTTCCAAGTCCCATGTGGAGAAACCACTGTGTGACAACCAAAGTATAACCGATCGTAGTATAGGAATATCACTTCCTACTCTGTGTATGTCATCCAAATACCAGGACATCACACCCTACTACCTTCTCAACAGATCCATCCCCTATTCTGATGAAGTCAAGCCTATGACTGTCACATAAGAAATAGATGATCTATCTCCGCTATATCTGCTTCAGTGTATAAATAGACATAAGCCGCTTGTCCACTATGCTTCCGCTGCTCCCACTGACTACGACAACCCTCTGGCAGAGTCATATACACGTACACTTCTGAAGCTAGTTCAGAACGACGCTATACTCATCCTCCTGCCGGGTCTCACAGTCTGGAACAACAGCAATGGTAAGCCTGGCTAAACAAGAACCTCCCTTCCACCGTCCTTGAGGCTACCGGAGTACCTCTCGGGTGATTGAGGTTACCCACCTTATCTGCAGAGTGGCCAATGGAATGTCAAACCAGATTGAATCTTTAGGTTCTTATCAAATCTTCAGTAATCGTTTGTGGTTCTGGAATCACTTCCAGTTCTACCATACTCCCACTACTGTTTTCTGAAAAAATATATTATATTAAAACTGTGGCGAGTCTAGAACAATATCACTATTGATCTTCCAGATCGTAGAAAGTCAGCCCTCGTCATAGCCTGGGTCAACCCACAAACAGCCATTACAGAAACGTGCCATGAGTTATCCAGAGTCTGGTTTTAAGCATAAGCCGGACAACTCCCCGTACCTTAACAATGTCAAGATATGAACTGTTCTATATCCAATATAGAAACAGAGGCACTGATTTAATTGAACCAGATTCAAATCATGCAGCTTTCTCCAGTGCATGTCTACTAAATGGAAAGAGGCCGATCAGCGTTACTCAACTTAGGAATGCTTCCAGTTATGAGTAACCTGCAAGAGAAGCAAGTTCTCTTATCATTACTATCAACTAAATACCCTACAAAAGTATCTACATATTCGATCACCTTGAAGAATCCCGATACTTGTGACGCCTGGTTCTCTACTTTATTCATATACCTATACCTTCTCAAACTTGGACCTTGTATTTCTACGAAACACATGTCTAAGACCCAGAGAAGTTACAAGTAAAAAGAATCTAGTACGAGTACCAACCCCTCTGTCCTAACGGACACTCGACAACATACAATACTCTGTATAAGTCCCTTGAGTCTGATAACTCAAACCCTGTGTGTCGTAGGTTGAAAACTGTACTTATGGTTAAGAAGAATTACACCGCTGTTCAATGCTCCTTACCTAACCATCCACTGATATAGGTAAATGTCATAGACATAATTTCAAAAAGGTAAATCTCACTCTATAAAAATAGACGTATAGATATATCAATTTGAAATTGGTGCATGACAGCGGATATTCAAAACCAAATATTTGCCGTCCGGCAAACAACCCAGGTGACTTCCTCAAATATCACCGATTACAACGAATCCCGATATAATGAGGATGATCACCTAATTCCCAATAACTTACTCCCACTCATCATCTGTAAAACCATACAGATGTGAGAATCATACCTGGTAAATACATACCCTTGGAGCAAGATCTGATTGGGAAATCAGTTTTTTTTAACAATACACAGCGAAACTGAAACATTGAAATGTTTCGATGGGGTATCCGGGTATTCCTAGTAATGCCTCTTCCATTATCCAGATTCACAACTGTAACCGTATAATTCTTTGCCATCTCTCTAAATCCCTTTATATGTCTTTAGTCACTACCTTCTGTACACCATCTTAGGCAAAATGGTTTTCTTCCTTCCCTACCGTTCGGCACCAGCCTACGGTTTGGAAGAAGACTATCCAATAAGCATAATGGGTGTACTGTCCTAATCCTAAGAGCACTCGCAATGCG